>JARQOC010000011.1:114065479-114665479 GCA_033576535.1 Allobates femoralis
AATGTACAGTATCACCCCTCCGCCCTTCTTCTTACCGCACTTCACTCTGTCCCTGTCAGCCCAAACCATATGAAACCCTGGTACCGATACACATGAATCTGGGACGTCCTCATGCAACCAGGTTTCTGTAAAGCACATGAGACTGCATTCCCTGAACTCCTTCTGGGTCTTACTCAGAGCCAGCAGTTCATCCGACTTGTTACCAAGCGATCGTACATTACCCATGATGATGGATGGGACCGCAGGTTTAAACCTTCTCCTCCAGGACTTGATCTTCTTGCCTGCTCTGCAACCTCTGAAAGGTCTCCTCATTTCCCGTGGAACATGTGGTATTGCAACTGCTGGAGAAGACTTTGTCCTGCGCAGTTCCAGAAGACGACTCCTTGAATACACTACTCGTTTAGCGACAGACCTAGGGACAACCATCCGATCAGTGATTCCATCCATCCCACGAGGCCTCTCCGTGGCATATTGTATACGGTGCTCTCCGCCGCGCACATATGGCTGTATCACTGACACAGGCTGTGGGCAACAGCATACATCCATCGGTAGTATTAGCTGAGATGGACCATATAGCGTACCCCAAAGTGGCCATGCCAGCAGGGGACTTGTGAATGGTAGTGGAGGATCCAGGTGAAAACCATATGCTGTGCGCCCAGCGGCAGTAGAAAGTGTGGAGTGTACTGCATTTTCCATCTCACAGCAGACCAGCGTGCAGGAACGTCGCAATCCACAAGATGAAAACATTGCATAGATCCAAGGTTGAAATTAGAGGTCCAAAAAATACATCAGGAAAGGTACAAAGTCTGTAGCAAAACTGTAACACAAAATAATAGCTGCTGCAATGGGCTGCCACTAGCAAGGCACCCTATTGTCTCCACAGTCTGGCAGAGAGCAGACAGCACGTCTGATTGGTCGCTGTGTGCTGACGGCGACCAATCAGAATAGCGCCTCACTTCCCATACACATATAATGGATGACTTTGACTTTCAAATTTACCGCTTAAAGTGAGGTGCTTTTCTGATTTTTCGCCGTCACCACACAGCGACCAATCAGAATAGCGCCTCACTTACCATAGAGATAGAATGGACGAAAAAGCATCCATTATATGTCTATGGGAAGTGAGGCGCTATTCTGATTGGTCGCCGTCACCACACAGCGACCAATCAGAATACCGCCTCACTTCCCATACACATATAATGGACGACTTTGAGTTTCAAATTTACCGCTTACACTGAGGCGCTTTTCTGATTGGTCGCCGCCAGCACACAGCCACCAATCAGAATAGCGCCTCACTTCCCATAGAGAATAATAGCGGTGTTTCAAGCTAAGTTTAGCCGGACCCTTGGTTCTATTTTCGCCCACGGGTCTCGGCTTTCGTCGGTCGTCGCCGGGGCGGGAGACTCGCAATGCCCGCTTCGCGGCCATTGCTCGCGCCCCTGCTACGGCTCGCAATGAAAGCGGCCATTGCGAGTCTCCCGCCCCGGCGACGACCGACGAAAGCCGAGACCCGTGGCCGAAAATAGAACCAAGGGCCCGGCTACACTTCGCTTGAAACACCGCTATTATTCTCTATGGGAAGTAAGGTGCTTTTCTGATTGGTCGCTGTGTGCTGCCGCCGACCAATCAGAATAGTGCCTCACTTCCCATAGACAATAATAGCGGTGTTTCAAGCGAACTATAGCCGGGCCCTTGGTTCTATTTTCGGCCACGGCTATCCTCTATGTATCTATTTCAATCTATCTATCTCTCAATCTATCTCTCAATCTATCTATCTATCTCTCAATCTGTCTATCTATCTCTCAATCTATCTCTCTATCTATCTCTCTATCTATCTATCTCTCTATCTATCTATGTATCTATCTATCTATCAGATAGATGGAAATAGATAGATAGAAATAGATAGATAGAAATAGATAGATAGAAATAGATACATAGATAAATAGATAGATAGAAATAGATAGATAGATAGATAGATAGATAGATAGATAGATAGATAGATAGATAGATAGATATAAATAGATAGCTAGAAATAGATAGATAGAAATAGATACATAGATAAATAGATAGATACATAGAAATAGATACATAGATAAATAGATAGATAGATAGATAGATAGATAGATAGACAGAAATAGATAGATAGAAATACATAGATAGAAATAGATAGATACAAATACATAGATACAAATAGATAGATAAATAGATAGATAGAAATAGATAGATAGAAATAGATAGATAGATAGATAGATAGAAATAGATACATAGATAGATAGATAGATACATAGTGTGAGGTAGCAACCAGGGAACCCGCTTGCATAACGACAAAACACGTGTTTATAAGTTTAACCAATGTGTACCCGTTTATTTTTCACATATAATAACATAACCCGGGTAGTATGTTGGACGCATCTCACATTGATTATAAACACTTTACATAAACACATCATACATTACATAGAACATTGCACATATACATTCACAGTAACCCGGGACCTGTAACCACGACTCTCTCCCCATCGGAGCTCTAACACCTGCTCCCGTGGTAGCTACGGCCTCCGGCCTACTTACACATCTTACAGTACATTTATAATAAATACATTTGTTATACTTCGACGATGACCCCTCCGGGTTCATAACAGGGATTCAGCAACCTGAGTACCGGGTATGTCGTGTATCCCCAAGGGCTCCTTCCTGGACATGTTTCACCCCATGTCCAGGTCAGCGACCACCTGGTTCAACCATGGTGTTCCCTCTCTAGGAGCCCTTTTAACCCCTGCTTCTGACCTTCGTTACATACGCCTCAATGGGCCCTGTGGGTCCCAATGGCGGTACCAGCCGCCCGGCTTTAGTCACCCAGCATGATGATATACCATTAACCCGTAGTCAGGATTCCTGCCTGACCGGGTCCTTACATACTGTATGTGATCCATCATTCAAACGTCCATGGATCACACGCATCCTTCCACACGCTCACAGCCCATCATCCATGGACTGTGGCTCCTCCATGGCCCATTACAGGGACTGGCAAACCATAGTACACGGGAACCTCATCCGTTACCTACTAGGAGCCCTATTACCCCTGTATCTGGCACCACAGGCACACCCACACCATTAGAGGCCATGGTTGAGGGACGGGTACCCTCTGCAAGCAGCAGGGCAAGCCTCCCTCTCGTCCCACAGGGACGGAACGCCTCCAACATCATCCATACTAGCTGGGTCACTTTCTCCCCACATTATTATACAATGTTCTTACATAGGTCATCATCTTACATTCAGGGCAATTGCCTAAGCCCCTACATACATCAATGGGTCCTTTACCGACTGCCTAGTCGGACCCAATAGCGGTTATGCCCGCCTGGAATTAATCACACACAGCTCACTCCGTTACACGGGAACCGCTGTCTTACCGGGCACGGATCCGGGTCTCGCTACCTGGGTAACGGGTTGGCCAAGCCTCTCACAGGCTCCGTCCTGGACATGTTTTACCGCACGTCCTGTCCAGCGTCCAACAGGTCAGCCATGGCTTCCCCACCCCAGGTGCTGTCACGACCCTGGTCCTGGCCACCGGTATGGAGCTAGCATGCTCCCTTCACCATCTCAACATGGCGGCATGGACTCGCACTCCCAGTCCCTCACACAGACTGGCTCTGCTCGGCTCTCTGGCTGGTAATCAGCCCACATACTCTCAGGCTGATGTCTGGCTGAGAATGAATCTCTCAATCACTCAGCTGGCTGACTCTTATCGTGCCGGCCACACCCACACTGAGTCACCCAGCTGGGCTGCTATTCCTCTGGACACACCCACCTGACACACCCACCTGGGCTGTCAGCAATCACTCCTTACATCCTATTCCTCATGGACTCCTCGATTTCATGAGCCACTCATTAGTCACATTAAACGTTGTGTTCACAGTTGGTTCACACAGCATTATCACAGGAAAAACCGGCCAGTGTAAACAGGATCCTCCTGATCCTGCATGTGATGCGCCCCAGCCATGAGGATCATGCCGGCAGTGCCTCACAATAGATAGATAGAAATAGATAGATAGAAAGAAAGAAATACATACATAGATAGATAGCGCTATTATTCTCTATGGGAAGTGAGGCGGTATTCTGATTGGCCGCTGTGTTTTGCCGGCGACCAATCAGAATAGCACCTCACTTCCCATAGAGATACATAGCGGTGTTTCGGCGAATTTATGGCCGGGCCCCTGGTTCTATTTTCGGCCACGGGCCTCGGCTCTGGTCGGTCGTTCCACGGGGCCGGAGACTCGCAATGGGCGCTTCGCGGCGATTGCTCGCGCATCAGCAACGGCTCACAATGATTGCGAGCCATTGCTAAGACGCGAGCAATGGCCGCGAAGCGAGTCTCCGGCCCCGTGGAACGACCGATCAGAGCCGAGCCCCGTGGCCGAAAATAGAACTAGGGGCCCGGCCATAAATTCGCCAAAACACCGCTATGTATCTCTATGGGAAGTGAGGCGCTCTTCTGATTGGTCTGCCGGCAGCACACGGCGACCAATCACATTAGCGCCTCATTCCTCCATGTATCCCTATGGAAAGGCGCCCTCCAATCACAATCATGGCGCCATTTTTGAAAATACACAGCGACCAATCACATTCATGGTGCCATCTATCTGAGGTTGCCGCCCACCAATGAGATAAGGCCGCTATTTATAGCGCGAAATTTGAATCTTTTTCAACACATCATTCTACCTCTGCGTATACTGTTTGAGGGAGGACGAGAACATACCGCGCGACCATCTGTTGGACTATATTTCTGCCAAGATATCCATCCTTCGTGAGGGCCGTCGGAAGCAAGCGCCGGATCGGGTTCTGCGATTTATCAGCTAAGATATCCTTTTTGAAAGATACCTTTTCACATCAGAGTCTATATTCCTGATGCTAAGTTTTATTTTCACCTCTTTTGCAATCTTTTATTTTCACCACTTTTACTCTCTTGCGCCATGCAGCGCCAATCGGCGCTGCATGGAGCCTGCGCCACAGTTCGGACACTTCGCCGCTGTAAGCGTCGACTTCTGCGCTACAAGCGCAAACTTCGGCGCTTCTAGTGGCCTCCGCGGTTCATCAGACCGCTGTGTCCGATCACTCATTCAGGCGCCGCCCATACAACTTGCCGGTCTTCCCGCTGACCGCCGACCAATCGCATTCTCAGCGCCCCTTCCCATAGAGATGCATTGAGAAATGAGGCGCGATTGTGATTGGTCACGGTAGATGGCGCTCTGATTCCGATTGGTCGGCGCTCAGCGGGGATAGCGGCGTTTTCTCTGCCGAGCGCCTGGTTCTAATTTCGGCAACGGCGTTCAGGAAGGTGGAAGTCTGTAGCTCCGCCCCGCTGTGTTGTGATTGGACAGCAGCAACTTCACAGAGTAGCGCTGTGATTCCGATTGGTCGGCGGTCAGCGGGGAAATCCGCGCTTTCCCTGCCGAGGGCCTGGTTCGATTTTCAGCCATAGTGGTCGGTCGGCATCGGGCATCGAATTTTTTGGTATTTGATTAGTTTGATTGTATTTTAATTAGTTAATGTTATTAATATTTTATTTTTATATATATTTTTTTTATTTTTTTATTTTTTTTTTATTATTATTTTTATTTTATATTTATTGATTATCTTTCTAAATATTATAGTAATGTATTATTTTTAATTGAATTTATTTTTTTGGATTAGTTTGATTTTATTTTTATTACTTAATGTTATACATATTTTAATTTTATACATTTTTATTTTAATTATTTTTATGTGTATTTATTTATTGTTATGTTATTTTAATTATAATGTACTGAATTTTTGCCATTCAGAAAGATGGAGGAATGAGGCGCCAATGTGATTGGTCGCTGTGTATTTTCAAAAATGGCGCCTTGATTGTGATTGGAGGGCGTCTTCCCATAGGGATACATGGAGGAATGAGGCGCGATTGTGATTGGTCGCGGTAGATAGCGGTTTGATTCCGATTCGTCGGCGCTCAGCGGGGAAAGCTGGTTCGATTTTCGGCCATAGTGGTCGGCGGCATCGGGGTCACCGCTTTTAGCGCGGAACGCCGCACTTGGAGCGCGAACTCGGCGCCAAATTGTGGGAGTGTGTGGGAGTCTATGGCGGCGCTCAGCGGGGAATGCGGCGCTTTCCCTGACTAGCGCCTAGCGCCTGGTTCAATTTTCGGCCACGGCGTTCGTGGACCTTGGAAGTGTGTAGCTACACCCCGCTGTGTTGTGATTGGACAGCGGCAACTTTACAGAGTAGCGCTGTGATTCCGATTGGTCGGCGCTCAGCGGGGAAAGCCGCGCTTTCCCTGCCGAGCGCCTGGTTCAATTTTCGGCCATAGTGGTCGTCGGCATCAGGGTCGCCGCTTTTAGCGCGGAACGCCGCGCTTGTAGCGCCGAACTCGGCGCCGAATTGTGGAAGTGTGCGGGAAAGCGCTGAGCACCGCCACACACTCCCACACACTTCCACAATTCGGCGCCGAGGTCGGCGCTCCAAGCACGGCGTTCCGCACTAAAAGCGGCGACCCCGATTCCGACGACCACTATGGCCGAAAATCGAACCAGGCGCTCGGCAGGAAAAGCGCAGCTTTCCCCGCTGAGCGCCGACCAATCGGATGCTCAGCGCCATCTTCTGAAGTTGCCGCCAGACCAATCATAGCACAATGGGGCGGAGCTACATACTTCCACGCTACGACCGACCTGAGCCGTGCGCTCTGGCCGAAAACAGAACCAGGCGCTGGGCATCTAAGTCGCCGGTCTCCCCGCATAGCGCCGACCAATCGGATTCACGGCGCCATGTTTATGAAGTTTCCGCTGCCCAATCCCACAGCGGCTGGCGTCTGCCGCCATTTTATGAATGAACATTTCGCGTCTGCCATGTTAGAGCGCGAAATTTGAATTTTTGCACTATTTAAAACCTAAAAAGCTGTTTTCACAGTACAATCTCACATCAGAGTATATACAGTGCCTACAAGTAGTATTCAATCCCCTGCAGTTTTAGCTGGTTTACACATGCGGAATTAACTTGGCATTGTGACATTTGGACTGTAGATCAGCCTGGAAGTGGGAAATGCTCTGCAACCAAAAAGATTTTTTTTTTTTTTTTTTTTTTTTTTTTAAAGCGTTAAAAGTTAATTCAGAGGGTCATTTATTATTCAACCCCTCAAACCACCAGCAGTCTGTTTGGTCCCCCTAAAGTATTAAGAAGTAGTTCAGGCACAAAGAACAATGAGCTTCACATGTGTGGATTAATTATCTCTTTTGCCAGCCTTTTCTGACTATTTAAGACCCTCCCCAACCTTGTGAACAGCACTCATACATGGTCAACATGGGAAAGACAAAGGAGCATTCCAAGGCCATCAGAGACAAGATCGTGGAGGGTCACAAGGCTGGCAAGGAGTACAAAAGCCTTTCCAAGGAGTCGGGCCTACCTGTCTCCACTGTTGGGAGCATCATCCGGAAGTGGAAGGCTTATGGAACTACTGTTAGCCTTCCACGGCCTGGACAGCCTTTGAAAGTTTCCTCCCGTGCCGAGGCCAGGTTTGTCCGAAGAGTCAAGGCTAACCCAAGGACAACAAGGAAGGAGCTCCGGGAAGATCTCATGGCAGTGGGGACATTGGTTTCAGTCAATACCAAATGTAACGTACTCCACCGCAATGGTCTCCGTTCCAGACGAGCCCGTAAGGTTCCTTTACTTTCAAAGCGTCATGTCAAGGTTCGTCTACAGTTTGCTCATGATCACTTGGAGGACTCTGAGACAGACTGGTTCAAGGTTCTATGGTCTGATGAGACCAAGATCGAGATCTTTGGTGCCAACCACACACGTGACGTTTGGAGACTGGATGGCACTGCATACGACCCCAAGAATACCATGCCTACAGTAAAGCATGGTGGTGGCAGCATCATGCTGTGGGGCTGTTTCTCAGCCAAGGGGCCTGGCCATCTGGTCCGCATCCATGGGAAGATGGATAGCATGGTCTACCTGTAGATTTTGGCCAAGAACCTCCGCTCCTCCATCAAGGATCTTAAGATGGGTCATAATTTCATCTTCCAACAAGACACCGACCCAAAGCACACAGCCAAGAAAACCAAGGCCTGGTTCAAGAGAGAAAAAATCAAGGTGATGGAGTGGCCTAGTCAGTCTCCTGACCTTAACCCAATTGAAAACTTGTGGAAGGAGCTCAAGATTAAAGTCCACATGAGACACCCAAAGAACCTAGATAACTTGGAGAAGATCTGCATGGAGGAGTGGGCCAAGATAACTCCAGAGACCTGTGCCGGCCTGATCAGGTCTTATAAAAGACGATTATTAGCTGTAATTACAAACAAGGGTTATTCCACAAAATATTAAACGTAGGGGTTGAATAATAATTGACCCACACTTTTATGTTTAAAATTTATTAAAATTCAACTGAGCAACATAAATTTTTGGTTTGTAAGATTTATGCTTCTGTTAATAAATCCTACTCTCGTTTGCAGTTTGAAGGCTCTAACTTATTGGCATCTTATCAAACCACCTAAATCTGCAGGGGGTTGAATACTACTTGTAGGCACTGTATTCCTAATGCCTATGCTTATATTAACCCCTTCTTTATACAAATTTCATATGAGCTACATTTCACCATATTGACCTGTTTTTTTAATACCTTTTTAACCCCTTCTATTCTATTTGTGCTCCACTTGCTATCTCACTATGTGCTGTACTAAGGCCATTTCTACATTAACCTCTTCTATGCCATTTCCATTTTAATTTTGTGTCACACTGTTTTATAGGGTTCAAACTGCTACATTAACCCCTTCCATTCTGTTTGCTATTCACTAACTGTGTCACTATGTGCTGTACTCATGACATTTGAAAATTAACCTCTTCTATACCATTTGTTATTTATTTTCTCATCCACACTGTTTTATAGGATTAGAAACAAATGAGTCCTGCACACAGAGAACAAGTCTGTAAGAACATGTTCACACCGCCAACATATTTGGAGACAAAAAGCTAAATGCGACCAAAAACAACAGTACACTGCAGTAAAAGTATTAAATGCAAGTGCAGTATAAAAAATAGTGTAACAAATACAGGGTACTTAGTCTATCCGTTTTTTTGCGCAAAAAAAGTTATATCAAGCCACGTCACTAACTTCAAAGTGTACCCATCTCTGACGCGGTCCTAACTGTTGTATTAAAAAACCTGACTAGTGTGTATACTTACCAGTGAGCAGGAACCAGCAAGACCTGTGTCTGAGATGGACTGAAGGCGACGGGGCTCTATGTGTGCAGGGCCCAGAGGGGGGCGGGAACTCCATCTCTTGCAAAGCAAGAGGCAACTTAATTAGAAACAAATGAGTCCTGCACACAGAGAACAAGTCTGTAAGAACATGTTCACACCGCCAACATATTTGGAGACAAAAAGCTAAATGCGACCAAAAACAACAGTACACTGCAGTAAAAGTATTAAATGCAAGACAGCAAGACAACAGTTAGGACCGCGTCAGAGATGGGTACACTTTGAAGTTAGTGACGTGGCTTGATATAACTTCTTTTGCGCAAAAAAACGGATAGACTAAGTACCCTGTATTTGTTACACTATTTTTTATACTGCACTTGCATTTAATACTTTTACTGCAGTGTACTGTTGTTTTTGGTCGCATTTAGCTTTTTGTCTCCAAATATGTTGGCGGTGTGAACATGTTCTTACAGACTTGTTCTCTGTGTGCAGGACTCATTTGTTTCTAATTAAGTTGCCTCTTGCTTTGCAAGAGATGGAGTTCCCGCCCCCCCTCTGGGCCCTGCACACATAGAGCCCCGTCACCTTCAGTCCATCTCAGACACAGGTCTTGCTGGTTCCTGCTCACTGGTAAGTATACACACTAGTCAGGTTTTTTAATACAACAGTTAGGACCGCGTCAGAGATGGGTACACTTTGAAGTTAGTGACGTGGCTTGATATAACTTCTTTTGCGCAAAAAAACGGATAGACTAAGTACCCTGTATTTGTTACACTATTTTTTATACTGCACTTGCATTTAATACTTTTACTGCAGTGTACTGTTGTTTTTGGTCGCATTTAGCTTTTTGTCTCCAAATATGTTGGCGGTGTGAACATGTTCTTACAGACTTGTTCTCTGTGTGCAGGACTCATTTGTTTCTAATTAAGTTGCCTCTTGCTTTGCAAGAGATGGAGTTCCCGCCCCCCCTCTGGGCCCTGCACACATAGAGCCCCGTCGCCTTCAGTCCATCTCAGACACAGGTCTTGCTGGTTCCTGCTCACTGGTAAGTATACACACTAGTCAGGTTTTTTAATACAACAGTTAGGACCGCGTCAGAGATGGGTACACTTTGAAGTTAGTGACGTGGCTTGATATAACTTTTTTTGCGCAAAAAAACGGATAGACTAAGTACCCTGTATTTGTTACACTATTTTTTATACTGCACTTGCATTTAATACTTTTACTGCAGTGTACTGTTGTTTTTGGTCGCATTTAGCTTTTTGTCTCCAAATATGTTGGCGGTGTGAACATGTTCTTACAGACTTGTTCTCTGTGTGCAGGACTCATTTGTTTCTAATTAAGTTGCCTCTTGCTTTGCAAGAGATGGAGTTCCCGCCCCCCCTCTGGGCCCTGCACACATAGAGCCCCGTCGCCTTCAGTCCATCTCAGACACAGGTCTTGCTGGTTCCTGCTCACTGGTAAGTATACACACTAGTCAGGTTTTTTAATACAACAGTTAGGACCGCGTCAGAGATGGGTACACTTTGAAGTTAGTGACGTGGCTTGATATAACTTTTTTTGCGCAAAAAAACGGATAGACTAAGTACCCTGTATTTGTTACACTATTTTTTATACTGCACTTGCATTTAATACTTTTACTGCAGTGTACTGTTGTTTTTGGTCGCATTTAACTGTTTTATAGGATGTAAATAGTACATTAACCCCTTCTATTGTCTTGGCTATTCACTGGCTATGTCACTATGTGCTCTACTACTGGCATTTGAATACTAACTTCTTTAATATTATTTTTAATTTTATTGATCGTGCAGTATTTTGTACGCGTGCCAGTGCTACATTAACCCCTTACAGACTGTTCTATATTTTATTTCTACTTGGAGTGTGTCGTTAGACTGTTAGGAGTACATTAACCCATTATATGCCATTTTGATTATATTTCATACTAATGAGTCTGTAGGACTACTACCTGTCTTATATTTAACAGTTTGGATGTAATGCTACCTTACCACTGCCTTATTGTCGTGCCAGTGGGACATTAACTACTTTTACGTACCAAATATATTGGTTGCATGGCATTTTGCACTATATGACCCACTGGGGCCCCTTTCACACGCGTGTTGTACATGCAGATTTACATAATTCCATAACATGTGGTAATATTCCGAATATTAACGCAAGTTCCCCATACCCGCCACCAGGGGTGCAGTTGCGTAAGGTCCCGCTACATCGCCGGATTAATGTTCATTTTTACATTGACCTGCCTGTTTCATCATGTACTGCGGAAGTTGCCTTATTTCTTTTTTCACCCTGCTTGGTCAAATTGCGCAATTTGATGCTCGCCACTAATGCCGCTATTTCCCCAACTGCAGAGAGAAAAATAAAAACCACTACTTCCGCAACAATCACAAAACCCTAAGTTCAAGGTAAAAATGAACGCTACCTCTGCCATTTTGCCCCAACTTCTGCAACTCCACCCCTGCTGGCGGTTATGCGGAACTTGCCGTCATATCGGTACTTTATCCGCTTTTTTTACAATGTTGGAACTCTGCATTTACAACGCGCGTCTGAAAGGGCCCTTACATCCGTTTGTCTTGCCTTCAAGTCTCTTTTTAAGGACTTTAAACACACTGATTTCCATTCACAACTCCATACAGTAAACATCATTAAATATTTGTTTCGTACTCTAAAGAAGTCCATGATTTGTTTTTCACAGGTTATTGAAATACACACTTTCCTTTTATTGTTTTTGCCTATTTAGACATAGTTATTATTGATTGTTTCCTTAACTAACACACTCTAGCTCATTTTGCATTGGATTCACTGCCTATTCTTACGAAGATGAGCTCTCCAACAAAAAATTATCGCTCTTGCCAAGGAGGCTGCATCTACGCCTAAGAAGAAGCGTGCAGAGGAGACTTCGGAAGAGAGATGTCTTCGGTTAGATTGTCGTAAGGCTGCTAAGGCGAAACGCATTGCAGAGGAGACTTCGGAAGAGAGACGTCTTCGGTTAGATCGTGATAAGGCTGCTAAGGCGAAACGCACTGCAGAGGAGACTTCGGAAAAGAGACGTCTTCGGTTACATCGTGTTAAGGCTGCTCAGGCGAAACGCATTGCAGAGGAGACTTCGGAAGAGAGACGTCTTCGGTTAGATCATGCTAAGGCTGCTAAAGTGATACGCATTGCCAAACTCTCTTCTCCACTGAGACGTTTTCGGTTGGATGCTGCGAAGGCTGCTTTGAAGAAACGTATTTCTGAACTGTCTTCCGAAGAAAGAAGCCAACGAATGGCAAAAAGAGCCATGGCTCAGCGTCGCAGACGCAAACAACAACAACTTAGAGCCACTGAAGAACCGTCTGACAAAGATACTACTCCTGCCTCTTCGTCTACTGACATTCTACAAAGTGAACAGCCTTTAACACCTCCCATGACCTCCATGGGAAAAAAAAAAAGCAAACGTTGACAAGGATGCTGTGCGTATGCGCAAGAAGCGTGCGGAGGAGAGTTCTGAAGAAACACGACTTCGCTTGGACAAGGAAAAGGCTGCTTTGAAGACACGGGTTTCAAAAGAGTCTTTGGAAGGAAGGACGGAACGATTAGGCAAAAAATCAATGGGTGCGCGTCAAAGACGCAAACAACAAAAGTTAATGCCTTCAGGAGATCCGTCTGATCCTCATACTGCTGCCACCTCTTCGTCTGACCCTCATACTGCTGCCACCTCTTTGTCTGATCCTCATACTGCTGCCACCTCTTCGTCTGATCCTCATACTGCTGCCACCTCTTTGTCTGAATCTCATACTGCTGCCACCTCTTCTTCTACTGTGCTAACTACAACTGAACAGCCTTTACCACATCGCAAGGCCACATGTAAACGAGAACACTCTGCTGAGGAGACGCCATACAGCAAACAGTGTAAAATTATGAGGCTTAAAAGGACAAGACAGATACGTCAAGATACGGAGTCTCCTACGTCTAAACAAGTCCGCTTGACCCATTTGGCTGCATCACGTCGTGACCTACGCAAAAGTTCTTCTTCCACTTCAACATTGCAACATTGCAAGAGGCAGAACGGAATATATATTCAACTTCTTCATTTATGGAATGTGTTGAATCTACATCCCTTCCACATCTCATATATGTAGGATTACACAATAAACATCTACGTTTGCTATCTACACCTCTCCTACATCCAATAGCATTTACTGATCAGGATCATGCTATTCGAGAACATACCTGTGGTCCCATGAAGTTAATATGTGAACATTGTGAGGCTCTGCATTTTACTGCTGAACGCCCATCAGATCAACAGTTTAGTCCACAAGGGAAAAGTAAAGGTACCATTACCTCAATATCCGGAGGTCTTCCAACGCCTGCTGAAAGGAGAGAGTGAGTACAGTCGAAATTTGATGGAGAATATCAGAGCATTAATAGTTCTTTTGCTTTTGCCTTCATGGGTGCCCATGTTTCTCTACCACCTGGACACGGCCCTTACTGTTTCCGTATTCATGGGCAAATTTATCATCGCACTGGAACACTCCATCCTGCTCAAGATCAACCTCCAGCATATGCACAACTGTACATTTTAGATACTGCAACCGCTATAGAACAACGGCTACAGTCTCCAGAAAATGTTAAATGTCATCCTACTTTAATGAGTATCATTGCTCTTCAATTGGATAATATTAATCCCTTTGTTTCGGCCTACAAAATGCTACGTGACGTTGAATTAGAAGAACAACAGAAGGCAGTAGAACATGGCACCGTCATGCCAAATATTATCATGGCCATTAAACAAGACAGACAGCAAGACCCTAGACGCTATAACAATCCTACTGTCAATGAAGTTGCTGTGGTCTTTGAAAATGCTGATGGAGAGCCACCATTCAATAGAGACATTTTAATTCATTTGAAACCTGATCCAAATAACCCCTTGGCCCCAAAAACACAGCAAGTCAGTATTCTACACAGCAATTTAAATGCATTACTCTATCCCTTATTTTTCCCTCATGGAGAACAAGGCTGGCATGAGGGACTCGAGCATCAAGGCCAAAGTACACGCAGGGTTACACAGCTCCAGTATTACTGCTATTTGCTGTCTGTACGGAATCGGTTCAATCCTGTCCTGAATGGTGGCAAACTAACACAGCAGTACTTAGTGGATGCGTATGTGAAAATCGAGGCTAATCGCTTAAATTTTATCCGTCAACACCAAAAGGATTTAAAAGTAGAGGATTATTGCGTACTCCAGGAACATCTCCAGAAAAAATCCATTGAGAAAGGTATTCCCATTGGCAAGACGGTCATTTTACCATCTTTCTTTGAAGGCAGTCCAAGAAACATGCAGCAACGCTATCAGGATGCCATGGCTATTGTGACTAAATTTGGACGACCGGATCTTTTTGTAACCATGACCTGTAATCCTAAATGGATTGAGATTACAAACAATTTAGAGTCATGGCAGCGTGTGGAATTTAGACCTGATTTAGTCGCCCGTGTCTTCAGAATTAAACTGGAAGCCCTATTAAAAGACATTAACACTGGATTATTTGGCAAAGTTTGTGCAATGGTTCATGTTATTGAATTCCAAAAGCGTGGCCTACCACACGCTCACATTTTGATCCTTTTGGATAGCAAATCCAAACTAAGAACTGAGGTTGAAGTGGATAATATAGTTTGGGCTGAAATCCCTGATCCAGCAGAATACCCTGTGCTCCATCAAATTGTGATGCAACACATGATTCATGATTCATGTGTCCTGTGGACAACACAACCCCAATTCTCCATGTATGGATCTTGGAAAGTGTAAGAAAGGTTTTCCTAAAGATTTCCAAACAAAAACAGTCTTAGCTGAGGATGCATACCCTACTTATCAAAGAAAGGAAGGATCATCCTTTGAACACCATTCAAAGATGATTGATAATTCTTGGGTTGTTCCCTGTAACCCTTTCCTACTATTAAAATACAAGTGTCATATAAATGTTGAGGTATGTGCTTCCATTCAAAGTGTTAAATACCTATTGAAATATGTCTACAAAGGACATGATAAAGCCAATCTTGAAATTTGCCAAACTAATATCCACCATGATGAAACACATCAATCCATGGATTCAAGATACGTGAGTGCACCGGAGGCAGCTTGGCGAATATTTGCTTACCCGATGCATAGACAATCGCACTCCATTATTCGCCTTGCCGTACATCTCCCACATTCTCAACCACTTTATTTTCATGAGGATGACTCTGTTGACAACATCAGTTACACAATGCACAGAAAATCTACTCTTATGGCCTACTTTGAGCTGAATGAGAATGACCTGCATGCTCATGATTACTTATACCGCCAAATTCCAGAGCACTATGTTTGGAAAGAAGGTGCATGGAAAATTAGAAAGCGAGGAGGTTCTTCAGTGATTGGAAGAATGTATACTGTCAGTATGAAAGAACAAGAACGGTACTATTTAAGGTTGTTGTTACTGCATGTCAAAGGAGCAACAAGTTTTGACAACATTAAGACTGTTAATGAAGTCACATACCCAACTTTTAAAGAGGCGGCATTAGCCCTTGGATTGCTTTTCGATGACAGTGTTTGGAGAACTACTTTATTGGATGCCTGTGTTCTCAACATGCCTGCACAGCTTCGTGATATGTTTGCATATATATGTATTTTTGGTCCTCCAGCTCATCCATTGGAGTTGTGGCAAGAATTTAAACAAGACTTTATCCAAGACTACTGCCATGCATATCACTCCAACACTGAGGAGTGTGAGAATTGTGAAGGATATGATATGACTGATGTCCAAAATGTTCTAAAATTTCATGGCAAAACTTTTACTGATTTTAATCTACCACGACCAAAAAGAAAGCCACACATTGCTCCACAATACAACAAGGATGATGAGTTAAGAAGAGCTCAGCAAATGAAAGCTACTTTAAATGACCAACAACTTTTGGCCTATAATGCTATCAATCAAGCTTTACACGATAGAAGTCTACAACCTAAGTGCTTTTTCATCGATGGCCCAGGTGGCAGTGGGAAAACATATCTGTATGATTTATTAATTCATGAACTAAGAGGAGAAGGCGAAATTGTCTCACCTGCAGCCAGTACAGGGATTGCAGCTAACTTACTGCAAGGAGGAAGAACCATCCATTCGCTTTACGGCATACCAATTCCAATAAATGAAACATCCGTTTCCAGAATTAAAAATGATACAGATGCTGCACAACATTTGAAAAGTACCAAGCTTTTCATTATTGACGAGTCCACTCTGTTATCTAAATATGCATTGCATGTGATAGATTAACTTTTACGGGATGTTATGACAACAGATATCTCCAAGAAAAATACAACACCTTTTGGAGGTAAAGTTATTGTTCTGGGATGAGACTTTCGACAGTGTCTGCCTATCATCCCTCATGGTACAAGAACTGATATTATAGAGAGTTGTATTAAATACTCACGACAATGGCAGCTTTTCACTCAATTGCCACTCTTCAACAACATGCGTTCCATTGATCCTAATTATAGGTTATAGAAATGGATGGAGATATCGCGCCGCCAATCAAGACCAGATGTCAGTCCGGGTAGAAGAAAGAGCCTTTATTTTATAAAGGCTCTTTCTTCTACCCGGACTGACATCTGGTCTTGATTGGCAGCGCGATATCTCCATCCATTTCTATAACCTATTTTTACTTGACCTCCGGTGGTTCGCTGCAGCCAAGGCATGTGTAGTGGTTGTGTCACACACAACCACACAAGGTGAGCTCATTTGCTAATACATGTACATCTTTGTTTAATCGGTTAAGACCCTTTGTACGCTATTTCTTTCCTCTAGTTTTTTCCACGATTGATCCTAATTATAGCAGTTGGTTACTTCAACTGGGAAATGGTGAATTGTCCAATGATTTCAACCTTGGAGATGAAATCATTGAAATCCCACAAGACATGATCTGCACTGGCTCACTCATACTTGCTATATTTGGTGAAAACATTCTCATTGATGTACATAACAATGAAAGCATTCAGATTGCTGCATCACATGCCATTCTTTGCCCAAAAAATGACCATGTGGATATGGTGAACTCTAAGGCTATGGATTGCATTGCTGGTGAATACACTGAATACATTAGTGATGATTCCATTGATCCTGATGAGACTGAAGATCCAGACCAATATCCAGTGGAATTTTTAAATTCACTCACACCAACGGGAATGCCTTCTCATCGCCTCAAATTAAAAATCGGCACCATTGTCGTGCTTTTGCGCAACTTTAACAGCAGAAAAGGTCTTTGCAATGGGACTCGCTTGATTGTCATCGCTTTGTTTGACAATATGATTCAAGCAAAAGTCATTACTGGGTCTGCAGAAGGAAATGTGGTGTTTATTCCAAGGATTGATTTATCTCCATCAGAGACTGGCTTACCTTTCAAGTTAAGACGTCGACAATTTCCCGTGAAGCCTGCTTTTGCCATGACCATCAACAAATCCCAAGGCCAAACAGTGGAGAAAGTAGGGATTTTTTTGCCAGAACCCGTTTTTGGACATGGACAGTTATATGTGGCTTTTTCACGAGTGAAAAGACGATGCAATGTTAAGGTGAAAGTGCTGGATACACCCATTCAAGTCAAATTGCTGTCCAATAGTGAAAAACTCTTTACTAAAAATATTGTCTATAACAATATTTTATTTTAAATTCTTTAGATACATATTAGATTTAGATACATAGTTACTTTCTAATTAAACACAAATATTACAATAAATTACCGTATATACTCGCGTATAAGCCGAGTTTTTCAGCCCAAAAATTGGGCTGAAAAGTCTCCCCTCGGCTTATACGCGAGTATATATATATAAAAAAAAAAAATCTCAAGGGGTAGTACACAGCAGCCCCAGGTCCCCCTCACTGTTTGGCGCCCCCACCGCTGCGCTCATACATTACCGGTCTAGCAGCTGTCATCCTCCGGTGGCGGATCGCGGCTCCCGGCTCCGGCTTCCATCTTCTTCTGTGTCTTCCTGCATGTCACATGACCGGCCGGCGTCGCGATGACGTCATCGCGATGCGCCCCGGTCACAATGCAGGAAGACACAGAAGAAGATGGAAGCCGGAGCCGGGAGCCGCGATCCGCCACCGGAGGATGACAGCTGCTAGACCGGTAATGTATGAGCGCAGCGGTGGGGGCGCCAAACAGTGAGGGGGACCTGGGGCTGCTGTGTACTACCCCTGGGGCTGCTGTGTACTACCCCTGGGGCTGCTGTGTACTACCCCTGGGGCTGCTGTGTACTACCCCTGGGGCTGCTGTGTACTACCCCTGGGGCTGCTGTGTATTACCCCTGGGGCTGCTGTGTACTACCCCTGGGGCTGCTGTGTATTACCCCTGGGGCTGCTGTATATACCCCTGGGGCTGCTGTGTACTACCCCTGGGGCTGCTGTGTACTACCCCTGGGGCTGCTGTGTACTACCCCTGGGGCTGCTGTGTACTACCCCTGGGGCTGCTGTGTACTACCCCTGGGGCTGCTGTGTACTACCCCTGGGGCTGCTGTGTACACCCCTGGGGCTGCTGTGTATACCCCTGGGGCTGCTGTGTATACCCCTGGGGCTGCTGTGTACACCCCTGGGGCTGATGTGTATACCCCTGGGGCTGCTGTGTACTACCTAAGGGCTGCTGTATACCACTGGGCTGCTGTATATACTGCTGGGGCCTGCATACCACTGGGGAGGCTGCTGTATACTACCACTGGGGAGGCCTGTATACCACACTGCTGGGGGCTGTATACCTGTGCTGGGGTCCACCCTCGGCTTATACACGAGTCAATAGGTTTTCCCAGGTTTTGGGGGCAAAAGTAGGGGGTCGGCTTATACACGGGTCGGCTTATACACGAGTATATACGGTAGTTTAGCCATAGATGTATAGGAATAAAAAAAAAAAAAATACAAAAAAAATTAGTTTAGCCATAGATGTATAGAAATAGAAAAAAAAAATACCAAAAACATTAGTTTAGTTATAGATAGTCATTATAATTAGTTATTAGATATAAAATAGTAATTTAAGATATATAGTCGTTAGTTTTAGTTTTCACTAAAAATATAGTGTATAAAAATATTTTACTTTAAATTGTTTAGATACATATTACATTTAGATACATAGTTACTTTCTAATTAAACACAAATATTACAATAAATTAGTTTATCTATAAAATTCAAGAATGCGCACATAGGGTGATATCTTCTTTGAAGAAGGACAAAAGGTTATACAAAGAGGCTGCTCACCTGATGTAGTTGTGAAAACCCACAACTGGTAATGATCGCTCAGATACAAGTAGCTGCTGCAGGACCGTACTCTCCACAGATCCCTGTGGTATAATCAGCTCCCAGGACACAGTACCTCGAGGTCCACGCTGCCACTTCAGAAAGGAACAAAAGAAGCCAGTACAAGGGAATGTCTGGATCAACGATTCTTCTTTATTATCCTACGCGTTTCAGAGTTATCTCCCAACTCCTTCATCAGGACATTCCCTGATGAAGGAGTTGGGAGATAACTCTGAAACGCGTAGGATAATAAAGAAGAATCGTTGATCCAATAAATTAGTTTAGCCATAGATGTATAGGAATAAAAAAAAAAAAGTACAAAAAAATTAGTTTAGCAATAGATGTATAGGAATAGAAAAAAAACAAAATACCAAAAAAATTAGTTTAGTTATAGATAAAGACATTATAATTAGTTATTAGATATAAAATAATCATTTAAGATATATAGTTGTTAGTGTTTGTTTTCACTAAAAATATAGTGTATAAAAATATTTTACTTTAAATTCTTTAGATGCATATTAGATTTAGATACATAGTTACTTTCTAATTAAACACAAATATTACAATAAATTAGTTTAGCCATAGATGTTTAGGAATAAAAAAAAAATACAAAAATATTAGTTTAGCCATATATGTATAGGAATAGAAAAAAACAAAAATACCAAAAAAATTAGTTTAGTTATAGATAAAGACATTATAATTAGTTATTAGATATAAAATAGTCATTTACGATATATAGTCGTTAGTTTTTTAGCTTAGAAACATTCTTTTTATATTTCATAGTATATGTATATAAACACACATTTTGTAGTAGATTGTAGATGTGTATCATCTAAATGCTTGCATTTAGTGATAAGAACCTGAAGCTCCAGCAGTATAGCTGCTAGAGATTTCATTTTCTTTTTACACAAGGTGAGGTTTTTGTGAACAGCTAAGAGACGGGTGGGACGCCTGTTCACACACATCTCTATCTCGAACTGTGTTCTGTACATATAAGTACATACATACATATAGGTACATATTTAGACACATAGGGAAAGAATAGACATTTTGATTTTAAATCTGAATTCTTCTTCTATTTGTGGAATTTATAGTGGGAAAAAAGCAATTTTGCCACTTGCTGCCTAATGGTGACCTACAGCATTCTTACTGTAAGTTGCATGAAATTTGTGGTTTACTTGCGGCAGTTGCGGCACATGTGGTTTCGATAGTTTCAACCGCCAAAATCGCAGTTAGCTCTGATTTTTAGTGGTTGCATTTAGTGAACCTGTCGAAGCTATGCTTGCCGTATTTACTGCAAGCTAACTGCAAGTTCCATATACATTACATGTTACTTGCTGAAAGTGAGCTGTAGGTAGGCCCTTTGGTGCCAAGTGCAGAAATTGTATTTTGTTATTCCACACCTTCTGCAAATAGCCGAAAAATATCTGATTTAAAAGGAGTCTAACTATTAATTATTAGGGATAGAGTAGAGTAGGTCCCACCAGCTGTAAGGCTACCTTCCCGTGTTGGTGGGGAAACATGTACTGGCTAAATCATAGATTATTAATAGTGATGAGCGAGTACTAAAATGCTCGGGTGCTCGAAGCTCGGGCCGAGCGTCCCGAGATACTCGTGTACTCGCCCGAGTAACGAGCCCAATGTTATCCTATGGGAGACACGAGTATTTTTATGAAATGACTGCCGGCTGCCTGGAAAAACCCTAAAAATGTCACAAAAGTCTCAGAAGAGTGCTGAAATGACATGGCAACACCATGGGGAAGACCCCTGGAAGCATTTCTCACTGAAAAGTCACAGCTGTGAACAATGTTGTCCGAGTTTCACGCCAATTTTACGGAGTGTCCAGAAAACCTTCCAAAATGACACCAAAATGAATATTTATGGTGGAAATGTTAAGGGCACATACCCAATAGTGAGATACAGCTGGTGTATGTCACTTTTTGTGATTACATAAAAAATTTTACGTGAAAACATTGTGCGACACTCCGATGACCCTGACAAGAGACGTACATGAAGCCCTGTCTAGAAATAAAGTGCCCATTTTGAGGAACTGGGTCTATTGAAGTATCTTCCTTTGCAAGGGCAGTCAAAAATTGGGAGTTTCACCAATGCCCCTGGATACAGACATGCAGGATGGCCTGTAACCCTCAAGTGGGTGTATTTTAGTATAGCCCTTTGGTCAGGGCAGACAAAAATTGGGAGGTTCAACAATGACCCATGCTTACAGACATGTAGTACGGCCTGTAACCCTCAAGTGGGTGTATTGTAGTATAGCCCTTTGGTCTGGGCAAATGAGCTCCTCTTTGTCCCTGGATAGAGATGTGCAGGAGGGCCTGTTAACAAGAACTGGGTGTATTGTAGTATAGGCCTTTTGTCAGGGCAGCCAAAAATTGGGAGGTTCAACAATGACCCATGCTTACAGAGTTGTAGTAGGGCCTGTAACCCTCAAGTGGGTGTATTTTAGTATAGCCTTTGGTCAGGGCAGCCAAAAATTGGGAGGTTCAACAATGACCCATGCTTACAGAGTTGTAGTAGGGTCTGTAACCCTCAAGTGGGTGTATTTTAGTATAGCCCTTTGGTCAGGGCAGCCAAAAATTGGGAGGTTCAACAATGACCCATGCTTACAGAGTTGTAGTAGGGCCTGTAACCCTCAAGTGGGTGTATTTTAGTATAGCCCTTTGGTCAGGGCAGCCAAAAATTGGGAGGTTCAACAATGACCCATGCTTACAGACATGTAGTAGGGCCTGTAACCCTCAAGTGGGTGTATTTTAGTATAGCCCTTTTGTCAGGGCCGCCAAAAATTGGGAGGCTCACTATTGTCCCTGGATAGAGACGTGTAGGAGTACCTAAAACATTTTCCCATTGAAAAGGAGGGTCTCCTGTCTTGTATAGCCCTTTACAGATGGGCCTAAAAATTATGGGAGGCTCCTCTTTGTCCCTGGATAGAGACGTGTAGGAGTACCTAAAAACATTTTTCCCATTGAAAAGGAGCGGGTCTCTGTCGTTGTAATGCCCATTCTAACAGAATGGGCTAAAAAATTTACCACTGCGGGTATACCTCAAACAAGAGCCTAAATATTCTAACACTCATCATGGTGTCACATGAGGAGAAGGAGTAGCAGTCCAGCGATTAGCCAAAGTACGGAAGTGTGTACCCATGGGTGAGTGGAGGTACATGTCAAATTCAAATAACAAAATTAAATTCAGTTGTCATTTGCTGGTGGTGTGGTGAAGTCTGGCCCAATCCAACCCTTGTTCATCTTGATCAGAGTGAGCCTGTCCGCATTTTCAGTTGACAGGCGGTTGCGTTTATCAGTGATGATTCCACCTGCTGCACTGAAAACACGCTCGGATAAAACGCTAGCGGCAGGGCAGGCCAGGACTTCCAAGGCGTAGAGAGCCAATTCATGCCACGTGTCGAGCTTGGAGACCCAATAATTGAAAGGCACCGATGAATCTCGCAGTACAGTTGTTCAATCTGCAAGGTACTCCTTCAGCATCTGCCCGAACTTAGCATTTCTGGTGGCACTACCCCGCACGTCAGGGGCTGTGGTACGTGAGGGGCTGAGAAAACTGTCCCACATCGTAAAGACAGTTCCCCTGCCTCTGGCGGATTGGACTTGTGCCCCTCTCGGCCGTACGCCTTGGTTGTCCATCGAATCCTGACCTATGCCGCTAGCGTTTTGTGAGGGGAAGGATTTCACAACTTCCGTGACTATGGCCCTCTGGAACTGCAGCATTTTGGCTGACCTCTCCACCTCAGGAATGAGAGACATAAAGTTCTCCTTGTAGCGTGGGTCTAAGAGTGTTGCCAACCAGTACTGATTGTCGGCCAAGATGTTCTGAACGCGAGGGTCACGAGACAGGCAGCTTACCATAAAGTCAGCCATGTGCGCCAGACTCTTAACAGCCATCACTTCAGTATCCAGACCAACACGATGACTGAACATGCTGTCCTCCCTCCTCCTCCTCCTCCTCATCTCCCCTGTCCTCTGGCCAGCCACGCTGAATCGAGGGTATGACTGGTGTGCATGTCATATCCCCAATTTGGCCTGAGAGTTGCTCCATGTCTTCATCCTCCTCCTCCTCCTCGTCATAGTCCTCCACTACACGTTGTGATGACATGAGGCTGGGCTGTGTGTTTTCACCCACACCCACTACAGTTTCTTGCTCTAAGTCATCGCGCTCTGCCTGCAATGCATCCTCTTTTATTTTCAGCAGAGACCGTTTTAGAAGGCAGAGTAGTGGTATGGTGACGCTAATAATGGCGTCATCGCCGCTCACCATCTTGGTGGAGTCCTCAAAGTTTTGGAGGACGGTGCATAGGTCCGACATCCATCTCCACTCCTCAGGTGTTATGTGTGGAGTTTGACCCATTTCCCGACGGCTTAGGTGATGCAGGTAGTCCACAAGTGCCCTCTTCTGCTCACATATCCTGACCAACATGTGCAGCGTTGAATTCCAACGCGTGGGGACATCACACACCAGTCTGTGGGCCGGAAGACGCAAACGGCGCTGAAAGCTTGCAAGGCCGGCTGAAGCAGCAGGTGACTTGCGAAAATGTGCAGACAGACGACGAACTTTTACCAGCAGGTCAGACACCTCCGGGTATGACTTCACAAACCTCTGAACCACCAGGTTGAGCACATGGGCCACGCATGGAACATGCGTCAGCTGCCCTCGCCTCAAAGCTGCCACCAGGTTCCGGCCATTGTCACACACGACCTTTCCTGGCTTTAGGTTCAGAGGTGTGAGCCAGTGATCTGCCTGCTGTTTCAGAGCTGTCCACACCTCTTCTGCATTGTGGGGTTTGTCACCTATGCAGACTAGCTTCAGCACAGCCTGTTGCCGCTTTGCAGAGGCAGTGCTGCAGTGCTTCCAGCTTGGGACTGGTGTGGAGGGTACAGTGGATGAGGATGTGCAGGTGGAGGAGGAGGAGGCTGAAGAGCATGACATTCCGGAGCTGTAGAGTGTCGGTGAAACCATGACAGAGGTAGAGCCTGCTATCCTTGGTGTGGGAAGGACGTGTTCCGTCCCTCGGTCAGACTGGGTCCCAGCCTCCACAATATTAATCCAGTGTGCCGTCAAGGAGATGTAGCGGCCTTGCCCACAAGCACTTGTCCACGTGTCAGTGGTTAGGTGGACTTTGGCTGAAACAGCATTCTTCAGGGCACGTGTGATGCTGTTGGACACGTGGTTATGCAATGCGGGGACGGCACATCTGGAGAAATAGTGTTGGCTGGGGACCGAGTAACGTGGGACAGCAGCCGCCATCAGGTCGCGGAATGCGTCCGTCTCCACCAGACGGAAAGGCAATATTTCTAGCGCTATGAGTCGCGAAATGTGAGCATTGAGGACTGTGGCATGTGGGGCATTGGCAGCGTATTTGCGCCTGCGTTCAAATGTTTGCTGAATGGATAATTGAACGCTGCGCTGGGACAAGGACGTGCTTGATGGTGGTGTAATTTGTGCTTCAGCAACTTCAGGTGCTGGACCGGAGGCTTGTTCGCGGCCAGCATGGACAGGGGATTGGCTTGCATGCACAACAGCCGAAGACATAGCAGTGACATCAGCACGCACCGCTCCTCGACTCTGTGGTACTTCCCACAAAGTCGGGTGCTTGGCTGACATGTGCCTGATCATGCTGGTGGTGGTCAGGCTGCTAGTTTTCGTACCCCTGCTGATAGTGGCATGGCAGGTGTGGCAAATGGCCTT
The DNA here is from genome assembly GCA_033576535.1 of Allobates femoralis. Classification (NCBI taxonomy): domain Eukaryota; kingdom Metazoa; phylum Chordata; class Amphibia; order Anura; family Aromobatidae; genus Allobates; species Allobates femoralis. The sequence continues at coordinate 114,090,724 of JARQOC010000011.1, forward strand.
TTTAGAGTCTTCTGGAGCCAACTTAAAAAACTCCCAGACTCGGGAAGACCGAACATTTGCACAGGCACCTTGAGTCGTGTTGTTGTTCCGGGGAACGGTTGCCTGCCTTCTGCCTGCGGACGCAACCCTGCTTCGTACTGGCTGTTGGGATGCTACGCCTCCCTCCCCCTGTGCACTGCTGTCCTCACTCTGCATATCCTCCTGCCATGTAGGGTCAGCTACTGGATCATCCACCACGTCGTCTTCCTCTTCCCCACCCTGATCCTCCTCCTGACTTCCTGGCAATTGTGTCTCATCATCGTCCACCCCTTGTTGAGACACTTTGACAACGTTCCGTTCGTCATAACGCGGCTGCTCAAATATTTGGGCATCTGTACATACCATCTCCTCATGACCCACTTCAAGAGGAGGTGGTGACAGGCCAGATTCTGCGAATGGATACGTGAACAGCTCTTCCGAGTGTCCTAGTGTCGGATCTGAAATGTCCGTGGACGTGTACTCGGCCAGGTGGTAGGAAGGAGGATCAGGTTGGGAAATGAGCGGTGCAGTATCACGGCTACTGACAGTTGACCGTGCGGAAGACAGGGTGTTTGTGGAGGTGCCCATCTGACTTGAAGCATTATCCGCTATCCAAGTAACAACCTGTTGACACTGGTCTTGGTTCAACAGTGGTGTACTGCTGCGGGCCCCAAGAATTTGGGACAGGACGTGCGAGCGAGGAGATGTGGCCCTTTGTTGTTGCGAAATGAGTGCTTGCACATGACCTCGGCCTCTGCCTGCACCACCATCACGTCCACTTCCTTGTTCCTTGCCAACGCCCTTGCCAACGCCTTTGCGCATTTTGCCTGTATAGAGCGACAACTGTCTGGTGACTGTGGAGGTCACAGGAGATTAGGATTTTAGTTCCCTAACTTGTAGAAATTTATGACGTACAACAGTGTGGTGACTGTTGAGATGACAAGAGTTAGGATTTTAGTTCCCTAACCTGTAGAAACGTATGACGTACAACAGTGTGGTGACTGTTGAGATGACAAGAGTTAGGATTTTAATCCCCTAACCTGTAGAAACGTATGACGTACAACAGTGTGGTGACTGTTGAGATGACAAGAGTTAGGATTTTAGTTCCCTAACTTGTAGAAACTTATGACGTACAACAGTGTGGTGACTGTTGAGATGACAAGAGTTAGGATTTTAGTTCCCTAACTTGTAGAAACTTATGACGTACAACAGTGTGGTGACTGTTGAGATGACAAGAGTTAGGATTTTAGTTCCCTAACCTGTAGAAACGTATGACGTACAACAGTGTGGTGACTGTTGAGATGACAAGAGTTAGGATTTTAGTTCCCTAACTTGTAGAAACTTATGACGTACAACAGTGTGGTGACTGTTGAGATGACAAGAGTTAGGATTTTAGTTCCCTAACCTGTATTAAGGTAGTACGTACACCTGTCTGGTGACTGTAATGGTTTGAAGAGAGGATTTTAGTCCCTAACTTGTATTAAGGTACTACGTACACCTGTCTGGTGACTGTTTTGATGACAAGAGTTAGGATTTTAGTTCCCTAACCTGTAGTAAGGTAGTACGTACACCTGTCTGGTGACTGTAATGGTTTGAAGAGAGGATTTTAGTCCCTAACCTGTATTAAGGTAGTACGTACACCTGTCTGGTGACTGTTTTGATGACAAGAGTTATGATTTTAGTTCCCTAACCTGTATTAAGGTAGTACGTACACCTGTCTGGTGACTGTAATGGTTTGAAGAGAGGATTTTAGTCCCTAACCTGTATTAAGGTACTAAGTACAAGAGTGTGGTGACTCTAATGGTCACAGAAAAGCTTGGATTCCAATCTGTATCACCCTACCTATATCCTCCTAGATTAGTCCTGAGAAGGACTGTTCTGGTCACTGGAAATCTTGGACTCCGATCTGGATCACCCTGCCTATGTCCTCCTAGATTAGTCCTGAGAAGGACTGTTGTGGTCAGCAGCAGTTTGCAGCCCTGATCCGGATCTACCTATGAGGGCCGCAAATCTGTCCCTAATCAGCAGCAGACACTCTCCCTACACTCACTGTCTGGATGGCTGTGTGCCGAGCACAGCGCGCCGGGAGTTATAAAGGCTCGGTGACGCTGTGCAGGGCGGCCAATCACTGCTATGCCACAACTAACAGGGCTGTGGCATTGCAGTGGTCTGTCAGCCAATCCCTGCACGTGGGCTGGCTCTCAAAAGAGCGCCAACATGGAGAGATGACGACCACGAGCACAGCACGAGTATCGCGAGATTACTCGGTGCTCGGCGAGTCGCCCGAGTACAGTGATACTCGTGCGAGTACCGAGTAGTGGCGAGCATGCTCGCTCAACACTAATTATTAACATTCATATATAAATTGAATATACGTAATCTGTACAAAACATCGGTGCCAGTATCTGTACGAAAAGCCTTGCCTTAGAATCATGACATGTACTACACTGACATATACCATACAAACATTGGTAGTTGATAGATAGATATCATGTCTTATGTGCATTATTGTCAAATTTGAATGAATAATGTATATATGCATGCTAGACTCCCGATTCTTTAGAATCGGGCCGCCATCTTAGACATATAATGGACGACTTTGAGTTTCACATTTACTGATGAAAGTGAGGCGCTATTCTCATTGGTCGCCTGCAGCACACAGCGACCAATGAGAATAGCGCCTCACTTACAGCGGTAAATGTGAAACTCAAAATATTCCATGTATTTTAAGTATGGCGCCATACAGCGCGGCACTCTTCTGATCGGTCGCCGCCTTCAGCGCGCCGAACAATCGGAATAGCGGCGGCCGCTATGCCGCCATATTTGAAATATACTGAGTAAACTATACACAGATTCTAGAATCCCGATGCAATCGCATCGGGCTCACAGCTAGTTTTATATAACGAGACACTGGAGAATTCTTGTATAGCTGATAAGAGATTTCTAACTGAATTTAGTGGATCCGTAAGTGAAACTAAAATGTCGTCTGCAAACAAGGACACCTCCTATTGCCTATAATTTTTCAAAATGCCTCTAATATTAGTTATCATTCTAATTTTCTCTGCTAGGGTTTCAATAAAGAGGTCAAATAAAGACAGGGGTAGGGGGCAACCCTGATGTGTTCCATTAGAGAGGTGCACTCTGTTTTATAAAAAAAGTTATTGGACAATATTCTTGCTGTAGGGTTGGAATACAGTGCTTTGATATAATTAAAGGGGTTATCCAGTTTAAATCTATCTTTACACGATTGGGCTGTTACAAGTAGGTAGATAATAACTACCTTCCTGATCTGCTGTAAGCCCTTCTCGCTTATCACCACTTGACTCAGAGCAGTCACATGACCACTCCAGCAATGATTTTGCTGCTTCCTGTGATGTCCCGTCCCGTCTCCGTAGACACACATCACAGCTAATGCCACTGTGACAACCTGCCTCCTGCTACTATCTCATCTCATGCATGCTGAGTTAGTAGCAAAGTGCTGTATGAGGCTGCATGCAGGAACACCTAGCAGCTCCCAGACAATTGGATATCTGGGGGGGGCTCTGTGTGCTGTGGCTGTTCTCACCTAATGTCCACTTCCTTGCACTTTCACTTCTGCTGCTGTCTGTGCTGTTTGCTGGACACTGTGTTCCCTGACACTTCACTGATTCCTCCTCCCCCAGTGCTTCTAGAGATGTCAGGAGATATTACCACATCTGTTGCTGGATTACTGCTAGCAGCACTTGGAGGAATCAGTAAAAGTGTCAGGGAACATAGCGTCCAGGCGTCCAGCAAGCAGCTCTGACTGCAGTGAAAGTGAATTTAGGACACATGATCTCTGTGAGGGTACCTTTACACACGGCTACATTTGTAGCTTGTCACCAGGTAACTTACTGGTTGCAGTGAAATCATGGATACATGATTCCATTTGTACACAGCAACAAGATAGAACCATGTATCCATGATTTCACTGCAACCTGTAAGTTACCTGGTGACAAGCTACAAATGTAGCCGTGTGTAAAGGTACCCTTATGGTACCTTTACACGCCGCTACAACAGGATGCATACAACCCGCTACAGGCTACGATTGTAGCTTGTCGCGCCAATATCGCCCGTAGTAGCGGCGTGTGAAGACGGGACGACACAGCCGGCTACAGATACCTCTGTATCCGTGCACTTCCCATAAACAGATGGCTACATCGCCGAGTGTAGCGAGCTGTATCGGCGTGTAAAGAAGCAACGGAAGGGAACTCGGGACATCCTGCGATGTAGCTGCAATCTAGCTAAGGCGTGACCCTGGCTCCGTGTTACCGCGCCCCATGTGCGATCATTGGTGGAAGCTGCTGCATGACGATTGGTAGTCGCTGCATAGGGAGGCATATTTAAGGAGCTGACGAGTCACACTATACAATTGCTCGAGCGTGCTGTATTACTCAGCCTCCTGCGTTGCCTGCCCAATCAGGATGTTATTGCTTCGTCCTATCAGCGTACGGACGGCTCGTAATCCACAATTGTGGCACGCCTATGTGCTGGCCCTGCTGCACCAGGTACGCCCATAGTAGCTGGTTATAGCGGTGTGTAAATGAGCTACAGCTGGCTACTTGCGACACCCGGCGATGTAGCTAGCTGTAGATGTAGCGTAGCGCACCTTGTGGCGGCGTGTAAAGAGGGTGCGTTTCCGTTGGTAACCGTTCGGCCGTGCTCGTGCACGTGAAGTAGCCGTTGGTATCCATCCTGTTGTGGCGGCGTGTAAAGGTACCATTAGTGTTATTTACAATGCTGGAATGATGATAAAGATCAGCTTACTGACAGCCAATGAGTGGGAAATGGGTGGTTCTGGGCGCTGAGGCTGGGTGGGATCAGCTCTGACTGTGAAGGCAACTAAGCCAGTGAGCTGCTGTCATGTTTGGTTGAGCCACAAGTAAACAAAGTGTGTGCTAGGAATCAATTGATAATTCAGAAGAAAACAAAGTTAAAAATAACATTATTTTTTATAGAGGTGTTGTATATTACAATACAATTGTTTTGATTTTGGGGTCCGACAATTTCTTTAACCATGTTACTTTTATACCCTAATTTGTCAAGGGTATGAAATCTTCCATTGCACTCTGTTAAATGCTTTTGTGTCGCCCGGCTCACGCATGTAGCCACAGCCTTCCCTACTGCACAGCTGGGTTTCCACAGCAGGTGCCTACTACATGCAACACCTTCCACCCCGCCACGGTAGGGGAAGCTAGCCTCACCAACTTTAGGTGAGATCCCTTATAAATACTGCTGCTGGGGGAGGAGTTAGTCAGAGCGTGCAGACGCTAGGAGAGCTGCGAAGACATCCTGGTGATCGGTGCCGCGGTTAGGCCCAAACCAGTGACCCGGAGTGGCCCTTCTGCCATTAGCCAAGCCTAGGAGTGGGGACAGAAGGCAAGGAGTAGAGCCAAGGGAGCGAGGAACCGGTGGAGGTTCACCCAAGATGTACCGGACTTCAGGGATTCGCAACTGCAGGAACACTTTAGGACTGCAGAAAACCCTAGCACACTGTGGAGACTTCAGTCACCCGGTCCCCCTGCGTACCCAGAAATAGGGAGCTAGACACCATAGTGTGGAGTAGCACCGCAGTGATCAGAGAGGGTAACCCGTGGACTGCGCAGGAGGAGAGAGTAAAGACCAGAGAAAGTTAGGAGGCTAGTCATGTTGCATACAGACAGGGCTTCAGTGACAGCAGGGAGCCGGAGAAAGCCTTATACCCACTTGCTGTGGAGACTCACTGTGCACTTGGTCACCCGACAGTGCCCTGGACATCTTTACCTGTGTATACCATCAGTAAAAGGTAAAAGAGGCTTCTTCAGAGTGTGTGCGTTATTCCTCTCCATCCCCAGCCTCCCTATAGACTGCCTTACTGCTTCTTACCTGGCCACAAGTCCCAGTCTAACCTGCTCCTTTACACTACGCTGCCCCAGAGGACCAGGTCCACCTGTAGGGAGTAGTGATGGGCGAATCCTAAATTACTCGGAATCGCTTGACTCTAGCGAGTCCGAGCCCAGGACTCGCTACTCGTTGCAAGTCCAATGTTAATGAATGGGGAAGCGAGTAATAGCGAGTAGTGTGCGATTTACAAATCACAGGTGTGTCTCGGAAGCTTCAGCCTGAAGCAATCCTAGTTTTGCCATTGATTTGCATTGGACTCGTTTACTTTGCAAGTAATCGCTGGGAAACTCGCACAGATAAGAGTCCTGTCTGCTCTGTGTGCTGGCTGCCGCAGCTCCAGGGTCCTAGAGCCCGCCTGCTGCCTGATGTAGCAGAGCTGAGATTGTTCTCAGTCTGCTCATTCCCTGTGCATAGACATCTATATCTATGCACAGGGGATGTAGCAGAGAGGACATCGCGTTTTGGACTGCGTCGAACGGAAGAGGATTTTTTTAATTAAAGATGGAGTCCCTAATGGCTTTTTTTTTATTTCTAATAAAAAATTTTCTCTGTGTTGTGTTTTTTTTAAAACAATTTAATTGAAATTCATGGCGGTCATGTATAATATTGGCGTGACCGCCATAAATTTCGGGCTTAGGGCCAGCTGATAATACAAAGCTGGCCCTAACCTCTTTATTACCCAGCGTGCCACCGCCACCAGGGCCGCTGGAAGAGCGGGGTTCAGCACCAGAGGATGGCGCTTCAATGAACGCGCCATCTTCTGGGGCGGCTGCGGGCTGCAATTTGCAGCGGGGGGTGCCAAGAAAGCTTGGGCATCCCTGCGCTGCGGATTCCAGCCCCAAGCTGCTTAGCTGTACCTGGCTAGACATAGAAATTGCGCGGAGCCCCACGCATTTTTTTTTAATTATTTCATGAAATTCATGAAATAATAAAAAAAGAGGGCTCGCCTATATTCTTGTGTCCGGCCAGGTACAAATAGGCACCTGGGGGTTGGGGGAGCCCGTCGCTGCCTGCTGGATCCGGCTGGTTCCAGAAATACAGCGAAGTCCATGTAATTTTTTTTCTGAAAAATCAATAAAACAATCCTAAAAAAGGGACTGCATCTTTATTAACCCCTCGCCCATGGTCCAGGGGTTAATAAAGATGCAGTCCCTTTTATTTACATTGTTTCATGGATTTGTCAGAAAAAAATTTCACGTGGGCTTCGCTGTATTTCAGTAACCAGCCGGATCCAGCAGGCAGCGACGGGCTGCCCCCAACCCCCAGGTGCCTATTTGTACCTGGCCGGACACAAGAATATAGGGGAGCCCTTTTTTTAAATTATTTCATGAATTTCATGAAATAATAAAAAAAAATGCGTGGGGCTCCGCGCAATTTCTATGTCTAGCCAGGTACAGCTAAGCAGCTGGGGGCTGGAATCCGCAGCGCAGGGATGCCCAAGCTTTCTGAGCACCCCCCGCTGCAAATTGCAGCCCGCAGCCGCCCCAGAAGATGGCGCGTTCATTGAAGCGCCATCCTCTGGCGCTGAACCCCGCTCTTCCAGCGGCCCTGGTGGCGGTGGCACGCTGGGTAATAAAGGGGTTAGTACCAGCTTTGTTATACAAGCTGGTATTAAGCCCGAGATTCTTAATGTCAGGCCACGTTTGACCCAGCCACTAAGAATCTCCAATAAAAGGTTAAAAAACACAACACAGAAAATTTTTTTTATTTTAAATAAAAAAAAAAGCCATTAGGGACTCCATCTTTAATTAAAAAAATCCTCTTCTGTCCGACACAGTCCAAAACGCGATGTCCTCTCTGCTACATCCCCTGTGCATAGATATAGATGTCTATGCACAGGGAATGAGCAGACTGAGAACAATCTCAGCACTGCTACATCATCTCTGTGAGCAGGCGGGGTCTAGGACCCTGGAGCTGCGGCAGCCTGAACAGAGATGACAGCTGTACTCGGCTCGCAATGTAACAGCAGTTACTTTGCGAGTTTCCCTGCTATCACTGGCACAGTAGCCGAGTCTAATGCAAGACAATGGCAATCCTAGTTTTGTCAGCGTTTGCCATTGATTTGCATTGGACTCGTGCGAGTAAACGCTGGGAAACTCGCAGAGTACCGAGTCCTGCGAGTCCCTTACTACTCGCCGAGTAACGAGTCCTAGCGAGTAGATTCGCCCATCCCTAGTAGGGAGCTTCACTACCCTTGCCGCGATACTAGTGATGGGCGAATCCTACATTACTCGGACTCGCTTGACTCTACCGAGTCCGAGCCCGGGACTCGCTACTCGTAGCGAGTCTAGCGAGTCCAATGTTAATGAATGGGGAAGCGAATAATAGCGAGTAATGTGTGATTTAAAAATCGCATATGTGTGTCGGAAAGCGCTCGCATTGCCGTGTCGGAAGCCCCACTGGCAACTGTATTTTGCTGCTGTCTCCGAGGCCAAAGTCGCATGTGTTGGAGGCGAGGCAAGCGACTTTCTGTAGGCGTCACTTACTGGCGGGTTAAGTGTGTGCTAACACTTGACAGTGAAGCACTACACTATTCCCTGAAAAAATTAGAAAGTGCGCACAGCCACGAGATGGAGTTTGGTGTTGCTGCAGGCGTCACTTACTGGCGGGTTAAGTGTGTGCTAACACTTGACAGTGAAGCACTACACTATTCCCTGAAAAAATTAGAAAGTGCGCACAGCCACCGAGATGGAGTTTGGTGTTGCTGTAGGCGTCACTTACTGGCGGGTTAAGTGTGTGCTAACACTTGGCAGTGAAGCAGCACACTAGTCCCTGAAAAAATTAGAAAGTGCGCACAGCCACCGAGATGGAGTTTGGTGTTGCTGCAGGCGTCACTTACTGGCGGGTTAAGTGTGTGCTAACACTTGGCAGTGAAGCAGCACACTATTCCCTGAAAAAAATTATTAAGTGCGCACAATTAGTCGCAGAAGTAGGTGGCGTACGTGCTATTTGCAGCTAGGAGAGCAGCAACGCACTGTTCTGCCACAGACAAAATAACGCTGAAGGGGTTTTTAGGACCAAAAATCTATCAGCTGGCAAAAAATTGTAAATAGTACCTCAGCTAAGCCTCTCACTTCAGCTATTAGAACAGCTGAGTGAGTAAGCGAAGCTATGAGGTCGCTCCTGTGAACACTGTAAAGGCTGCAGCTCCCTGCTTCCCTGCCTGCCTACAGTGTCACAGTACACAGTACTCCTCTGTCCTCCTGCTAGCTCTCACAAGAGCTGTTTGGGGTTAATATAAGGAATCTTGAAGTTCCCTACACTCACTGACAATCCCTATGATCTGCTCCAGAATCTACCTCACCCTGTTCTAGCTCAGATCTTCAGAGAAATGTGCTCAAAATGGCGGTGGCAAGGCTTATATACAGCCTTGCCTGTCATCGATGACATAGCCATCACGATGGACAGAAGCCAATCATAGTAATGCCACAAGAAGAGGGCTGTGGCATTACTGAATAAGATTGGCTAACATCCTTGTCCATCTTCACAAGTTTGTCTGACCTAACACGCTAGGCTGTCTCGGAAGATTTGTCGGAACATAACAGATTCTGTATTCGCGAGTCCCGAATACAGAATACAGGACTCGGATTCGTAGACTCGCTAGGATTCGCTAGGAGTCGCTACGACTCGCTCGGAATCGCTACTTACAGCGGGTATCCGTGAAGCGGTGCCATTCTCTAAACGATTTGGGGGAGATTCAACCTACATAGCGATGTGATATAGCGAGTCTCGCTAGTAAAACTAGGATTCCCATTTACTTGCATTGGACTCGCTACTTTGCGAGTCCTCGCTGGGAAACTCACCGAGTAGCGAGTCCTGCGAGTCCCTTACTACTCGCCGAGTAACGAGTCCTAGCGAGTAGATTCGCCCATCACTACGCGATACCATCACCCTCCGGAGGACTGTGGCGGCGCTGGTGACCCATCACCAAGTACTACAGGTGGCATCATGTGACAATAACTCTTATCCCCTGTACATAACCCCCTTATTGAACTGTCACCCAGGCCACGGGCTCAGGCACTGCCACCCGTGACATCCAGGGCCTGGGGCTCGACATATATTCCTGGCGCTCACAAACAGGATCTTGTGCCCGGTGTTACCGGGTACTGTATGCCGTGATTTCAACTGTATTGAGTGACTGTTAAAACTATGCCGCCATTACTGCGCCGAAGAGCGGGAAGAAAGGGGGCGTGTTGGCCTGTAGAGCGCAAAACTGAAGCCCGCACCTTGCTCAGTCGAACATCCCCGAGCGCCGCGGCCTAGTCTGGAAATTCCCGAACTGATTAACTATTTGAACACTGGCGGTAATTCACTAGGAGAACCTCCAGCATGTCGGCCTCTTCCAGCGACGACGACAGTACGTTCACTGACCTTAGGAATTACTCCAAAGCACCCATGGCTGCCTCCAGTAGCACTGCCATTGCCACCGGCGCGCCGGGCGCAGTTGCCCCGATCATGCCGATCTCACTCCCATACATTCCGGGGGCTATTTCGTTGCCCCAGTATGATGGTCGCCCTGATACGTTGGATGCTTTTAGGAGAAAAATCACTAGTGTCCTGGACATGTATGCGATGACCGGTCAGCAGCGCGCTGCTGTGGTACTCGGACAGTTAACTGGCGCAGCAGAGAAAGAGAGTGAGTCCTGGTCTGCTGCTGAACGGAGATCAGCAGCCACTATATTTGACAAATTGAGAGCTACTTTTGAGGAGTGCAATGAAGCTGATATACACATGCGCTTTCATCACTGCTACCAGAGGCCAGGAGATGATATCAGAGCTTACGCCTGGCGCCTAGAGGAAGCATTGCGAGCCCTTAAGCATGTCAGCCCTGCCAGTGTACCCGATGAAAATAAGCTCTTGATAGAACAATTCACCTGGGGACTGCTATCCCCCGAGGACAATAAGAGTGCATTGGTGATCGCTGAGCAACCCTGAAGCTGACTTTAACACCCTGAAGCAAATGGCCATAAAAGGGTTGCGGCCAATAGAGACCCATGAAGCTGCCATCAAACAGTGGTGCAGTGGTGAGGCACAGGCTACCCCAAAACCAGTACCTGTTTCTGCAGCCACGCACAATGTACAATCTGCTCAGCCTGACAAGTATGACTCTCTCGGTGCTGAAAAGCGTGCTGAAATGCGCCAAATGAGCAAAAACATAACTAAAGTGATGGAAGCTCAACAGCTGCAGCAGAGTCCCCAGCCAGCGCCAACACCCCAGCCTCGACCTCAACCGCTGATTCAACTTGCTGACAGTCCGGAGGATGTACCCTAGATGAGAGCGAAGCAAGCCACAGCGTACCGAGGGAGAACCATTGACTGCTACAGCTCCACTGGGGAGCCCATCTGCCGCCGCTGTAACCGAACCGGCCACATCACCAGGGGCTGTCCTTTAAACGGGCCGACCCTGGGGGCCGGGGCCAAACCTAAGGAGTAACTCAACAGGGCCCAGTCACCTGATACAAGATCTTCATCAGACAGAGGCCATTCCTGTCCATTGTACTAGATGGCATCCAGACACCTGCTCTGGTGGACACCGGGTCACAGGTGACTACCATCTTCTATAACCTTTATAGGGAATACTGGGCTGATGCAGAACTGAAACAGCCTGCCATAGACTTCACCCTCAATGCATCTAACGGTGAACCGATTACTGTAAAGGTACCTTTACACACAGAGATATATTGCTTGCAATTCACTGGTTGCAGTGAAATCATGGACACATTGTTCCACTTGTACATGGCAACAAAACGGAACAATGTGTCCATGATTTCACTGCAACCAGTGAATTGCAAGCAATATATCTCTGTGTGTAAAGGTACCTTAGTGGGGGTTAGAGAAGTACCAATAAAGGGGAAGGTGGAATTGCAAAACCAAGGGATTCTAGTAGTAGCAGAAGCAAGTAATGCAAATGACCGTATATAATACTTGGTACAAATGTTGTTAGCAATTGCATGGGAGAAGTTTTGTCTTTGCTTCAACAGATTGCACATACTGCCAAAACTGGTCAGAGGAAGGTCCTTCAGCGTGAAATAAGAGCCCTCCTGCACCATCAACAGGTAGCAATTACAGGTGGCGAAATTGGTACTTCACGGGTGACAGACCCGTTTCTTATTGTGATTCCCCCAATGAGTGAAATGATGATTTGGTGTCGAGCAGCTATAGGTCTGAGAGGGCAAGACTACCAGGCATTAGTGGAGCCCATCAGCACAGAGCACAGACCTACACTCTTGACAGCCAGGAGGGTGGTTGATGTACACAAGGGGAGAGTACCAGTTCACATCTTAAACTGTGGCAGTGAAGAGGTTAAGTTACCCAGGTATGCAACCGTTGCTAAATTGTACACAGTAAGCAATAACGAGATCCAAGCAGTGGGACCCTTACCCCATACCAAAGGGGCAAAACCTGATAATACAGCAGGGCCACTGGAGGACTGGAGGACTAGTGCCAGCAACTCCATGTCGGAACTGACACCACTCCTGTGTATGAAAAGCAAGGTGTTTACCGGGTAGTCAAAGAGTTTGAGCATGTCTTTAGTAAGCATTCACTTCACTTTGGTAGGATAAAAGGGGTGCAACATCATATTCCCACAGGTACACATGCACCAATCAAAGAGCAGTACAGGCCTATTCCACCTGCACATTATCAGAAAGCCAAGGAAATGTTGCAGGACATGACATGAAGGACGCAGGGGTTATACGAGATAGCTATAGACTCTGGGTAGCCCCGTTTGTCCTATTCAGGAAAAAGGATGGTAATATTGGAATGTGTGTAGACTATAGGCAAATAAACCAAATAACACAAAAGTATGCTTACCCTTTACCTCGTATAGAGGAATCCTTAGCTGCGTTGAAGTCTGCCAATTACGTTTCCACCTTAGATCTCACTAGTGGGTATTGGCAGGTGTCCGTAGCAGAGGAAGACCGTGAGAAGACGGCATTCACGACACCTATGTGCCTGTGTGAATTTAACAGCATGCAATTTGGACTATGTAATGCACCAGGAACCTTCCAGCGGTTGATGGAGAGTTCCCTGGGACATAAGAACTTCAAGACGGTACTGCTCTACCTGGATGATGTGATCGTGTACTCTAAGACCTATGAGGAACACGTAACCCATCTAGTGGAGGTGTTTGAAGCTCTGTCCAAATACGGGATGAAGCTGAAACCATCCAAATGCCACCTGTTAAAGCCAAGAGTACAGTACCTGGGACACATAGTCAGTGCCGAAGGCGTGGCCCCTGATCCAGACAAGGTGACAGCTATCAAGGAGTGGTCAGAACCCAAGACCCTGAAGGAAGTCCGTTAATTCCTGGGACTGGTGGGCTACTATAAGAGGTTCATAAAGGAGTACACCAAGAAGGCTGCTCCCCGGCAAAACCTCTTAGTAGGTCAACCCAAGAAGGGCAAGTCTAAGGATTTTCCGTGGGAGTGGGCAAGGAACAAGAGGAATCGTTCCAGATGATGAAGGAAGCCCTAACAGGAGAAGAAATCCTTGCTTACCCGGACTACAACCTGCCGTTCCTGCTGTACACGGATGCCAGCAATGTGGCACTAGGAGCCGTCCTTGCTCAGAGGCAAGAGGGCAAAGAAAAAGTGATCGCCTATGCCAGTAGGAAGCTGCGCCCGACAGAGAGGAACCCAGAGAACTACAGTTCCTTCAAGCTGGAATTCCTGGCCTTGGTCTGGGACGTCACAGAGAGGTTTAAACACTACCTGGCGTCTAGCAAGTTTACAGCCTACATGGATAACAATCCGCTGACCCACCTGGAGACTGCAAAATTGGGAGCCATGGAGCAGAGATGGATGGACAGACTGTCCAACTACCAGTTTACCATCAAATACCGGGCTGGGAACCAGAATGGAAACGAGGATGCCTTATCCATAATGCGTAACCTGTCAGATGAGGGCGTGGATGAAGACGAGCTAAAAGAAGTGGAATTACCTGCATTCCATCAATTAAGAGTAACTCAGTGCCAGCAAACCTGTTAAGACCCTCCTGCAAGGATGGTGAACCCATTGCGCCACTTCGGTTGGAAGGAAGTGCAAGACAATGACCCGGCTGTCAGTTTGGTAAAGTAGCTGATAACCCAGGAGTCAGCAAAGCTACCAGAAAATCCACAACCAAAAGTCAAACATCTGTGGAGCGAGCGGAGTAAGCTATTAATTTACCAAGAGAAGCTCTGCAGGAGGCACATCAACCCGGGGAGACACGAGATGGTCTGGCAAATCATCGTGCCAAAGTCAGAAGTACATCACAAAGCACTCACTGATCTCAGGGAGACCAGTAAAGGAAAACACTGCGGGCAGCCGGCTAAAGCGCTCAAACACAGTGAAATCCATGATGCATTGCCCCCTGGGAATTTGAATATGCAAACGGAGTCTGTGGAGCCGCGATTAAGAGTCTCAAACATGGGACTAGCCAGATATCCCTCCAGAGAAGGACCTAGCCCTGGGGTTGAATCCTTGCGGAGACCTAAAGTCAAAAGTACAGATGGTTTTGAACACCTACCACAACTGGACTGGTCATTTTGGGTGGAAGAAGATGGAGATGCTACTGAAAGATAGGTTCTTTTGGGTCGGCATGCGTGGATCCATTGAGAGGTGGTGTAAGAACTGTGGACCCTGCAGCCTTAGAAGAAAGGATTTACAGAGTCAGAAAGCACCGCGCCAGCCCATAGTGCCAAAGCAGCCTCTGGAAATTGTAGCCTTGGATCACGTAAAACTGACTTCAAGTAGATCTGGTTGACCATGGTAGACCATTACTCGAGGTTTCTGATGGTTGCCCCCGTGAAAGACTTGACAGCTGCCACTGCTGCCAGAACATTCCAAAACATATTCTGCAGACCATTGGGGTTATCCAGAGCAGGTCCTCACAGACACACAGTTCAGCTTTCAAAGCAGAGATCTTCCAAGAGTTCTGCTACATGTATGGGTGTAAGAAGATTAGGACGACCCCATATCATCCCCAAGCCAACGGATTACGTGAGAAAATGAACCATATCATCATCGACATGTTGAAGATACTACCCTTGGAAGAGAGGAACCAATGGCTGGAGAAATGACCAGACTTGGTTGATATGTACAACCACATTCCAGTAAGTTCTACAAACTGTACACCAGCTTACCTGATGAGAGCCCGTACAGGAAAGTTACCTGTAGACTTGGAACTCGAAGTTGTCGATCCCAAAGCAGATGACTCAATACTCAACTGGAATGAAAACCGCCTTGAACAATACAAAATAGTTCAAGCCTGTGTTGAAGGCAACCTGAAGAAAGCCCATGAAAAGCAAGAAAGGGACAATAACAAACATGCTGCAGCAAAACCTATTGTACCAGGAAGTATTGTTTTAAAGAGGAAGAGGACACAACATAAATTGGATGATCAGTGGGAACAAGAACCCTATGTCCTGCTAGATTCCGGATATGACAATGACAAAGTGTGTCTCATCAACAAGAATGGTGGAAGAACCACTCACACGGTGTCAAGAAACCACTTCATAAAGTGTCAAACTGAACGGGAAAACCAGAATTCTCCAACATCGCAAAAAGAACAAGAAGTACCTGAAAAAGAACCCAGTCCATGTAAAGACTTAAAGGAAAAGGTAGTCTCAACAATCCTACGAGATTTCCCAGAAGATTGGCCTCAGCAAGATGGAGACATCTTAGTGCCTTTACTGAATTTCTACCAGCCCCAAAAAGTGGTACAAAGGAATCAGGAAGAAATACCCGTTGCTAGAGAATCTGAAGATGCTGCAATTGGTACACCTGCTAGCCCCGTAGTGAGACTAAGGCCACGCAGACGCTTACCTGATATACCTGCACCATACCCACTACTAGAAACCTCAACTGAGACAGAGATACTTAAGTCACAGAGTCACAGAGGAGCAAACAAGGTCAACCCTCGTCTAGGTATGGAGAGTGGGCGCAGTAAAGTCAGAGGTAGAATAAAGCCCCATGCACATTAAGTTAGGAACAGAAAGTGTCTGGGGTGAGGAGGTACCAGGTCTCCTAAGCAGAGACACCCATAGAGAAACGTGTTTATTGAAAATGTGTTTATTGACTTTTGAAAGACTTTTTCCTTTTCTTCCCCGAAGCATACAGAGACTTTACTGTATAGACTCTCGTGAACTGAACCTTTCCTTTGAACTTTTCCCCGGAATACAATTAAAAAGGACCATGGTCACAGGACTGGTGTGACAACAAACTACTCCTCTTTTCAAAAGCCTCCGGTGAATGGACTAGTACCGTACAGACTTACCTGTTTTCATTTTTCCCATCTTTTTTCAGTTTTTTTTGTAAATTTTTATATTTTGAGACTTTGTAAAATATGTTACGTATTATTATTATTAATTATTGTTATTCCTTTTGTTTGAACACAAAAATGCTCAGTCCAGGAGTACTGATGTTAACTAGGGGTATGTGGCACCCCACTCACGCAGGTAGCCACAGCCTTACCTACTGCACAGCTGGTTTCCACAGCAGGTACCTACTACATGCAACACTTTCCACCCTGACACAGTAGGGGGAGCTAGCCTCACTGAGTTTAGGCAAGATCCCCTATAAATAATGCTGCTGGGGGAGGAGTTAGTCAGAGTGTGCAGACGCTAGGAGAGCTGCAAAGACGTCCTGGTGATCGGTGCTGCAGTTAGGCCCGAACCAGTGACCAGGAGTGGCCCTTCTGCCGTTAGCTAAGCCTAGGAGTGGGGAGAGAAGGCAAGGAGCAGAGCCAAGGGAGCAGGGAAGCGGTGGAGGTTCACCCAAGACATACTGGACTTCGGGGATCCGCACCTGCAGGAACACTTTAGGACTGCAGAAAACCCCGGCACACCGTGGAGACTTCAGTCACCTGGTCCCCCTGCGTATCCAGAAAGAGGAAGCCAGACACCGTAGTGTGGTGTAGCACCGCAGTGATCAGAGAGGGTAACCCGTGGACCGCGCAGGAGGAGAGAGTAAAGACCAGAGAAAGTGAGGAGGCCAGTCGTGTTGCATACAGACAGGGCTTCAGTGACAGCAGGGAACCGGAGGAGGCCTTATACCCACTTGCTGTGGAGACTCACTGTGCACCTAGTCACCTGACAGTGCCCTGGACATCTTTACCTGTGTATACCATCAGTAAAAGGTAAAAAAGACTTCTTCAGAGTGTGTGCGTTATTCCTCTCCATCCCCAGCCTCCCTATAGACTGCCCTACTGCTTCTTACCCTGGCCACAAGTCCCAGTCCAAGCTGCCCCTTTACTCTACGCTGCCCCGGAGGACCAGCTCCACCTGTAGGGAATTTCACTACCCTTGCCGTGATACCATCGCCCTCCGGAGGACTGTGTCGGCGCTGGTGACCCATCACCAGGTACTACAGGTGGCATCACGTGACAATAACTCTTATCCCCTGTACATAACCCCCTTATTGAACTGTCACCCCGGCCACGGGCTCAGGCGCTGCCACCAGTGACATCCCCGTGAACCCCTCCGAACCTGATACCCGAGTACCCCAGGGCCTGGGGCTCGACACTTTTTCAGCATCAACAGCAATAAACAACGTAGGGGTGCCTAATCTTTCTATGTGATTTAGAATATTTATTGTTCTCCTAGTCGCATCTTCAGTGCTTCTATTAGTTGTAAAACCCACCTGATCTGTATGGACCAATCTTGGTATTACAGTTTGGATTCTCGCAGTTAAGACTTTAACTATGAGTTTAATGTCCATATTTAGTAATGAAATGAGCCTGTAGTTGCCTACTTTGTCTCCTTTTTCTTTATAGAGCACTGTGATTATGGCTTCTTTTAATTCAGAATGTATATATGAAGTAATTAGAATAGAACTGATTCATTTCCTAAGATAGGAGATCAAAGTGGATGAAAACTTTTTATAATATTCTTCTTTGTAGGTCGTCAGGCCCTGGTGATTTACGGTAATTACTTTACCAATTTTGAAATGGCCAACTTTTTGCTTCAAAAACAACTTACACTTGTTGGTACTATGAGGCCAAACCGCTGCGAAATTCCTCCAATCATGAAGCACAACGCACAGCGAAAAATCTACAAGAGTGTATTCGGTTTCTGCAATCAAGCAACAATGGTGTCTTAAAAAGCCAAGAAAGAAAAATCTGTGATATTACTGAGTACAATGCATCACGATGGAAGTATTGACACCAATGACAGGAAAAAAAACCCTGAAATCATACTGCAGAATAATAAGACAAAAGGTAAGTTGTAAAATAAATTTTGAAAAGTATTTTTATTTGAGTTATTCCGTGTTATTTGCACACAGGCCTAAAAGGCCCCAGGTGCGTGAATATGGGGTAGTCTCAAAAAAAGGTTGTTATAACGAAATGCCTATAACTTAAAAATATATGAACACCTGGAAATTACTAACTACTATATACCTGAGGAATACCTAGTGTTTCAAAAATCTAACTAAAGTAATTTCACAGAAAATAGAAAACAGGTAACCTGGCAGGCCTGCGAGGCCCCAGGTATGCATCCGCCAGCCTTAGCTGGGGTCACCAGGTGGTCAGATCCATTACAGAATCCCGTCCTGGCGGACCCCAGCGCTAGGGGGAATGCATCCTTACTTTGCAATAAACTTTGAAAAATATTTTTTTTTAGTTATTCGATGATAATTGTAAACAGGCCCAAAAGGCCCCAGGTGAGTGAATGTGTAGATTTCTATGGGTATGCGTTCTAGGGTTAATGGAGAAATAAAGTTTGAAGATTTTATATAGAATTTTGGGATTTGCCAGTGATTTTCTCATTACATGGAGCCCTAAGGGTACCTTTACACGCCGCTACAACAGGATGGATACAACCCGCTACAGGCTACAAATGTAGCTTGTATCGTCAATATAGCCCGTAGTAGCGGCGTGTGAAGAGGGGACGAGACAGCCGGCAACAGATACATCTGTTTCCGAGCACTGCTCGAAAACAGATGGCTACAAAGCCGATTGCAGCGAGCTGTATCGGCGTGTAAAGAAGCTACAGAAGGGAACTCTGGACACCCGGCGATGTAGCTGCAATGTAGCTAAGGCGTGACCCAGGCTCCGTGTTACCGCGCCCCATCTGCGATCATTGGTGGAAGATGCTGCGTTACGATTGGCCCTTGCCTCACAGCCCTCCATCTTGGATGAGCTGTCCCTTCAGCACTACACATACGCGCCGTATGCACGATCATATATTAGTACAATTACGCGGACACAGACTTGACGAAAGAAAATTACCAAATGCCTCATGATCTTCATACAGTGTGCACATTCTCTCAACACATGATAACGAATAATGCTGTACAGAGGGCACAAGTGTGTGTTACGTACCGCTCTGGCTTATTGTACAGCAGCTGCCGTAGAAGTGTTCCTTGTGTGGCACTGCGCGCAGCACGCACACAGATGCACACAAACCCATACCACATCGAAAGTTATTACTCAGCACACAGATCATAGCCGTGTTGTACGCACTTCACTGTGGGTCTTTTGTAGTAGGTGCCGCATAAGTGTGTCGGCCGTGTCACTGCGCTTTAGGCTACTTAAAAAGGTGCGTCACCCCGACAGCGGCCGTAATGACGTCATGACGTTGGTTTCATTTTCACTCTGCCTGCAAGGTGCCAGCCCCGCCTCTGCACACACCATAGCAGTCATGGCAGCCGGTCACCGCGCTGCAACGTGGGGGATGGCGGAGCTGATCATCCTGATTGATCAGTGTGACCGTCAGGACTATTGGGGCCACCATCACCACCGGCACCCCAGGCTGCGCAATCGGCGCACCGTTCGGCGGATCCAGCGGTCCCTGATCTGCCAACTGGGGGTAGAGAGGACAGTAAAAGCGATCCAAAAAAAGATCGCTGACTTAAAACACAAGTGCCCGGGTCGCATACTGGACATCCGTGCCAGGATTGCCAGGCTGCGTGGTGAGTAATTGTTGGGCCAAAACACACCGCCACATGTGCATGTCCCACAATACACAAAAATGGTTGGAAACATATGACAAGGGACAGTGTGGCCTACACAATCAAACACATCTTCACAGTGTTGTGGTCCTCCAGTCAGCGCAAACAATGTTTCCCACGCACAGTACATGCATACAACATGAGTGTATGCATCCAGCATCACCTGCTTCATTCTAAGTTATGCCTCAAATACATAGGCACACAAGCTATATGTAGGAGAACAATGTGTTGTGACGAATTAATCAAGGTTATTGTTATGTTTTTTTAAAAATAGATGCAGAATCGTCATCTGAAGAAGGGCACCATGCCCCACCCCCAGGTGGCCCATCCACAACACCGCCACATCTGGCTGAAGTGGCACCCTTGGCCCCAAGCTCCACACCTTCCCCAGGGCCTCAGGAGCCAGACCTGCCTCACCTACCGGGACAGAGGACCTGGAGGAGCTGTCATCAGCTGCAAGTCCGCTGGAGTGTGACGAGGTGTCGTCATCTGGTTGGCTGGAGGAGGACGAGATCACCTCCCCACAGGAGGGCGAGGACCTTGAAGCACCTGACGGGCCGGAGGATGGTTTGCCCCGTAGCCCAGGACCCCTCTTGCCCCCAAACCACGTAATGTGGCCACGGAGCCCCAGCCCGAGAGTCACACCACCTCCCACTCTCTCGAGCTCAGTGGCGAGTCCTGGGGTGACCATGTCCCCACACAGTGACTATGGTGGTAAGTGTGTTATGTTGCCACATACACCCTGCACACTGTTAGTAAAATTTTATCTTGGACAACAAGATTATTCAAAACATAGTTAAGAATGTTGTTTAAACCATTTCTGCAGATGGTGAACGTGCGGGTGCATCAGGATGGAGCTTGAGCCCATCTCTCTCCCCGTCTGATGGTGATGTGGAGTTGGAGGAACAGGGTAAGGGGATGCTTGTGGGCAGTCCTGACTAGCCATCACCAGCGACTGCTGTGTACTAAAGTGTGTGTTTATCCCAATACAGGTGCCCCTACCATGGAGGCATTCATCCTTGCCCATCAGGCGTTTGTCGGCCGCATGACCAGGGCTTTACAGCGTGGCCTGCAGGCCTTGCCCGGCTGGGTGAAATGCTTGAGGGCCTACGGCCAGAACATGACTCACAGCCATGAAGTTCATGGCTGCAATTTTTTCCGGCCAAACATGGCCCCAAAAACAGTTGTCCTAGTTGGACCCAAAAATTTACAAACCTTGCCTTGTTGGCTTTAAAATGTCATATTTTTTTATTTTTTTGCCCCCGTTGGGCTCTTTTCTTATAGTGTCCCACATTGGGACCATCACGAGTGTGGACTGCCTGGCCCTTTGCCTTCTTTACCTATATGTCCCACATTGGGACCATCACGAGTGTGGACTGCCTAGCCCTTTGCCTTCTTTACCTATAGTGTCCCACATTGGGACCATCACGAGTGTGGACTGGCTAGCCCTATCTGGGCTAAGCATTCTGTGTATTGTGCCAAATGGCTGTCACACATGTATGTTTTCAATACAATGCTGGTTTAAGTGTTTTGTACGCTCCTTCATGTGACATTAATAATATTTGGTGCCTAAACCTGACCATGAGGTAACTATGTCACCCACATCACCACATCCCTTTGTCAAAGTGCAAACACATTACCAAGGAACCGATGGTGGTCCTGCTCTGAGGGCATTGGGCCATATTGTGTGGCTTTGGAAAACCTATATTGGGCCCACTACCATTCACCCACGCTCACCCCCACAATCCTTAACCCAAAATAAATACACAATTGTGTCACAAAAAAATGTTTAATCCAGCCAGAAATCATAACAAACATAAACAAATCATATGCTGTAATTCAGCCAACGTAATTTTTAAAATAAAAAAAAAACCGAAGAAACAAAATAAACAAGGAGATTTCTCCATATTCAATAGTCCAGATTGCCAATTATGTGCATTGGCTACTAGTGTCCTACTTCTTCATCCTCTGTCGGCTCTGACAATGCCGGCTCCCCCCTCCTCTCATGGCAGCCCCGACCTGCCCGAGAGCGTCTTGATCTACGACGACGTGTTGGGGGGGGATTGGGTGACTGTGGCGGGGCCGGTCTTCTCACGGGCCGGGATGGGGACGATGGGGAAAGGGGCCACAAGTTATGTGGCACAGGGGGGGGATGTGGCATCCCCATTGAAGGGCCCCATCCTCGGCAGCATCAGCGGCAGTGTTGAAGACCCGCTGAAGGATCTGTTTTTGGAGCGGCTCCATCCTTTGCAACCTGTCGCTCATGTAGAGGGCGTAGCTTGAGATGTGGGTCCGCTGTTCGCTTAACAGCACGCGTCGGGCCCAGGTGCCCAGCTCCGTCTCAGGTGGTATGGGACGTCTTCGTCGACGGATACCGGAGCTGGGACCTGGGACTGGACCCACATCACTCGCTGCGCCCTCCTGCTCAGCCCCAGATGTCATTGGCTGAGCATCATCAGCGACAGATTGCTCCGCAATGGAGCCGTCCTCTTCAGGGCCTGTGGGGGGAGAAAAATAAAACCTCATTAGTGAAGGCAATATCCACTCAATACATTGTCCACAGGACTCAATATACCACTCCCACACACAAAAGCCAACAAACCAAGATCTGAAAGGAAGAAAAAAACAGAAAACCACCAAAGGTTAAAGACCACAAGACCAGTACTTCTCCTGTACACTCACCTCTACCATTCCAGGTACTCAGCTCAATACAGAATTAGGTGTTAGTCACAGAGCCGTAACCCAATTAGTACATGTCACCACAACACCTTGATACTGGGGGCTGTCCTGGCCAAAGACAGATATTGCCCACCTTGCCGTTTGGACTCCTAATATGATGAAAATCCACCCCACATTCAACTACCTATAACCCACTTGCACCAGAGCCAACACACATGTGTGGCAGCACCATTTACTAGATGGTACTATGTGGCTCTTTAAATTCAAACCACAATCAATTTTGAAACCCTTAAATAAGTAACCTAAACATAAAAATATGTTGTGGAAGATGCAACATTGGAATACGGCTCTCTGCTTAGAATTTACAGCCTACAAATTCCTGGAAGGAGGGCAGATTTATTGACAGTCAAAGGTTTCCCACACCAAGGATGAAAATATGACAAAATGGTTGGTGTAAAGGATTTAGACAAGCACACATGTGAAGGAAACATTGTGGGCCACCACTGTAACACAATTACCCACCTCCTGTGGCGCAGATGGTGATTCAGCCGGGCCTACATGGGACGCAGCAACGGGGCAGTTGGTTGTCGTTGCACGCGAGCTAGCCTCGCCCAGGAAGAAGGTGAAGAGTGGATAGTACCATAGGGTAGGTAATGGTACCTCCTCAGCTCCAGCCCCTGAGCGACGGCGCTGGTACTCAGTGTGAGCCCGCATGAACGACGCCCGCATGTTCTTAATTTTTAGTGCCACCATATGCTTGTCCCACCTCCTGCCTACCCTTGGCTCCATCCGATTGGCTAGAGCCACAAGAGGCCTGTAGGCCTCGGCCCTCGCTGCCTGATTTTTATATTCAGGCAGCGAGCTGCGCCACAAACACTCGTGCCGCTGATACTCCGTGAGAAGCTGGGTCTCAAACTCCACAGTACCCCTCGGCATCTGCCGATGACAAAACACACCAAAAACAGACAGTCACTACACAAGCCATACCGAACTTTAAAACCTTTTTAAAAGCATAAACATGCTCTTAAAGTTGGAACATGGAGAATATATGCTGCTATTTGGTTGACTTCAACTTTGCGCGTGTGTGGGCCATTTTCTCAATGTCACACCGCTCCAAAGTCGAACACATGTGTCCAGACATTAACAATCTCTGGATATCTGTGTCCACCTACACATGTTTAGTACAAGCTTTAATACCCCAATGTACCTATTTCAACACACCTCTACACGGTGTGTGCGTACATACCTCTAGGCCAACATGTGAGCAAACACATTGTGTGCAAGCTAGTACCTGGTGCACTGTCCCAAATGGTTAAGGTTAACCATATGGGAAAGGAGGGCTGGGTGTGTGCCAACACTGCACATACTACATCTAATGGGCACACACATGATCATGTAGGTGTTCCAACAGCCATGGGACAACACTTTTAACACATGTACCAAACATCCCTTGAATGAACGGGGCAATTATTCCACCCATCAAATGGTGATGTGAAGTACCGGCAAAAAACACACCTTTATCTGTTGGCATCGAAAATAACATCAAGGTGCAATCTATACTTACACAATGCAAGTAGAGGCACTACATGGCTATTGCCCTACAGAGAATAACGTAGCCATATGTATTAATACAGGGCAAAAATTACATGCCGTATCAAACATGCCCATTCACACATTGCCTAAGTGGCCTGTGACAGAAGCATCTGCGTTCATTACAATTTAATTGAAACCGCTAAAGAGAAGGCTTACCGTCAGAGCAACAGAAGTCAAACAGGACACCAGTAGCTCAATGCACATCGACGTCTGGACAAGGTGTAGTGGCCATTGGCCTGGCTT
Organism: Allobates femoralis; assembly: GCA_033576535.1. Lineage (NCBI taxonomy): Eukaryota > Metazoa > Chordata > Amphibia > Anura > Aromobatidae > Allobates > Allobates femoralis. Next base: position 114,115,089 of record JARQOC010000011.1, read on the forward strand.
TATAGTCCGCTAAACCAATCACAGCGGACACAATTACGCACATCGTGATGGGACACCTGGGTGCGGAATTAACTGCCGCTAATTGGTGGAGATCGCTGAATCGTGATAGGTTGGCGGCCCTTGAAAAGCTGCGCATTCCGGCAAACATTACGCTTGCTGGCCAGACCCATTAAGTAAATATTTGTGGACACACATGAACTTTGCGGTGGGTGGGGTGCATATGTTGATGTTATTGGCGAGCGCAGAAGACTGCTTGAGCTAACTATATAGGGGTTTGTATTGTTGGGGACGATATAGTGTACTTTGTAGAATTTGAGTAGGCATTTTGTCTGGGGCTTCACATTGTTGTAGAGATACATTGCTGTGTTTGTTTCCAGACACCATACAGGAGAATGGCTGCAGGACTGTAGACAGAAATGTGTTACTCATGTCGACTGGATCGATTTCTGCATACTGGTTGTGGCCAATGGAGACTGGGTCCAACGGGGATAGGATCACACATGGCTTTGAGGTGTGGCGCTCCAGACATAGCACAGATGTGTAGCAAAAATAACACCAGCAAAAACATATGTAACCATGGTTAACCATCCTCACTCATGTGCAATGTTGTTTGGTTCATGTAGGCTTACTCAACCTGACATATCGTGGTACGTAAGATTTTTTTTTAGGTTGTTCTTTTTTTTATCCAATTTTAATTATGGTCTGTCTAATGGATTCTGGCACATTTTTGAGCAACATTATTGGTGACACATGTCCCTTTCTAACTCACCTAGGTGCAGATGTTTGACTTTGAGACCCTCCGATTGAAGTTGATGTATAGGAGGCCACTATCATTGGCCGTGTTCCATTTTGTTTGGGGTGACTACTGGGTGTTTGCCGTCCCTTGCTTCAGGGATGTGTTTTGGGCCCACACGAAGATCCCATCCACTTGGCTATAGTGTGTCATCAAAAAGAGGTGTGGCTTGCTTAACCTGCTGACATGGCCACATATTGTTCTATGTACTCATGTTGTGTATTCTCATCTACAGGTGCTGATATTGAGGATGCAGAATATCCATGACCACAATGTTATCCTGGCTCTTGCGTTGGTGGAAGAGCAAATGTGGCTTCAGGATCGGTATGAAAGGTTGATGAGGCGCAGACAGCGGCGGTTGTGGACCCGGGATTGGCTTCGCAGGCAGGAAACCCGGGGCCACATGCAGCTGTTGCGGGAGCTGGAGCTTAACAGTCCTGATGATTACCAAAACTATCTCCGTATGTCCAAGGACTGTTTCACCTTCCTATTGGAGCGTGTTGGGCCAATGATAGCGCGTCAGGACACTATAATGCGACCATCAGTATCAGCTGCTGAGCGGTTGGCTATCACTTTGCGGTTCCTGGCTACAGGGCAGTCCATGACATCCCTCACATACTTGTCACGTGTCTCCCTGCCCCTGCTGAGCCGCCTGATCCCTGAAACGTGTTGGGCCATCTGGAGAGCTCTGCAGCCATCCTACATGAAAATGCCTCTAACCGCCGCAGAATGGCTCGAAGTAGCCCGAGGCTTTGAAACCCGGTGGAACTTCCCCAACTGTGGCGGGGCATTGGATGGTAAGCACGTGAGGATTACCAAACCTGCCAACTCTGGCTCTTTGTTTTTCAATTACAAAGGGTATTGTAGTATAATCCTCATGGCTGTAGTGGATGCGCACTATGAGTTCCTCTACGTGGATGTTGGAATGAACGGTCGCAACTCAGATGGGGGGGTGTTTGCACGCAGCTCCTTGGCAACACTACTAGGGAGTGGTGGGCTAAACTTACCCTCAAATGAGGACACGACCGAACATCTCAACTTTGCGTTTGTGGCGGATGAAGCATTCCCACTTCAGGAACACCTACTGCGGCCATATCCCCAGAGGGCCCTTACTTCTGAGAGACGCATTTTCAATTACCGGCTATCCCGGGCCCGCCGAGTAGTTGAAAATGCGTTTGGGATAATGGCGAATAGATTCCGGGTTTTTCATACGCCTATGCATATGAAACCGGAGTCTATTGACGCGGTAGTGCTGGCCTGCTGTGTGCTGCACAACTTCCTGCGTCGTAGGGATAGAGCATCATACACGCCAGGAGGTTATGTAGATAATGCAGACGCTACAACAGGGGAGCTCCGTCCAGGGTCTTGGCATGATGAGGGCCATGTGATTGTGCCACTCCAGCCGCAGAGCCATGGCCGCACTCGGCAGGAGGCCAGGGACAGTAGAGAAGCTTACTGCTCCTACTTCAATGGGTCTGGTGCAGTGAGCTGACAGAACCAGGCCATGTAGTGTGGCTGGCTCTGGGAGATGTATTTGAGGTTGCAAGCAGGAGGAGCAGCAGGTTAGCTGGCCCTTTTCTTTTTTGTTTACCATTTTCTGGATCTTTGGTTTCATTTAGGGAGGGGAATCTTCTCGTAGGACTTCAGTTACATGCGATAGTAAGGGAACTCGCAGGACTCGGTACTGGCGTAGTTTCCCAGTGATGACTCCAACGAGTCCAATGCAAATCAATATAATCTAGTTTTGTCAGAACGCTGACAAAACTTGAGATTGCCATTGTTTGCATTGGACTGTGCGAGTCTATCACTGGCTAGCTGTGCAGTGATAGCAGGGAAACTGCAAAGTAACTGCTGTTCTTTGGGAGCCGAGTCCACTGTTTCTCTGTGCAGCTCCAGGGTCCTAGAATGCCTCTCATTTGTGATGTGCAGTGGCTGAGATTATCTCCTGCTCATCTCCCTGTCATGTCAGAAAGAGACATGGCGCTTTTGACTCGTCGGACGGAAGAGGATTTTTTTTAAATAAAGTGGAGTCCCTAATGGCTTTTTTTTTTTATTTCAAATAAAAAATTTTCCTGTGTTTTTAAACCCTTTATTGGAGATTCTTATGGCTGGGTCAAACGTCCCTGACATTAAGAATCTCGGGCTTAATACCAGCTTGTATAACAAAGCTGTATTAACCCCTTTATTACCCAGGGTGCTACCGCCATGGCCAGGTCGCTGGAGAGACTGAGGGTTCAGCGCCAGAGGATGGCCTTCAATGAACGCGCATCTTATCGGCCTGCGGGCTGCAATTTGCAGGGGGGGTGCCAAAAGCTTGGGCATCCCTGCGCTGCGGATTCCAGCCCTATTGCTTAGTGTGACCTGGGTAGACATAGAAATTGCGGGAGCCCCACGCATTTTTTTAAAATATTAATGAATTTCAGAGTCACAGTCTCAGAGTCTAGAATCTCAGAATTTCATGAAATAATTTAAAAAAAAAGGTGGGGCTTTCGGCAATTTCTATTCTGCCAGGTCACTAAAACAGCTGGGGGCTGGAATCCGCCAGCGCAGGGATGCCCAAGCTTTCATCGGGTCATCACCCCCCGCTGCAAATTGCAGCCGCAGCCGCCCAAAGATGGCGCTTCATTGAAGTGCCATACCCTTGACCTGAACCCCGCTCTTCCATGCGCCCAGTTAGCGGCAATCTGCGTTAATAAAGAGGTTAGGGCAGCTTTGTATTAATCAGCTGGCCCAAGCCCGAAATTATGGTGTCACCGCCAAATTAGACATGACCGCCATGAATTTCATATAAATTGTTTTAAAAAAAACACAACACAAAGAAAATTTTTATTAGAATAAAAAAAAAAGCCATTAGGCACTCCTCTTAATTAAAAAATCCTTTCGTCTCGCCACGCAGTCCAAAACCGCGATGCCTCTCTGCACTCCCTGTGAAGATATAGATTTTCCATCGCATCGGGATGAGCAGACTGAGAACAATTCTAGGCTTGCCTATCATACTCTGTGCAGCATTCATGTCTATACACAGGGAATGAGCAGACTGAGAACAATTTCAGCTCTGCTACATCAGGCAGCAGGCGGGCTCTAGGACCCTGGAGCTGGCAGCCAACACAGAGGAGACAGGACTCATCTGTGCGAGTTTCCCAGCGATTACTTACAAAGTAAACGAGCAATGCAAATAAATGACAAAACTAGGATTGCTTCAGGCTGAAGCTTCCGAGACACATCTGCGAGTTGTAAATCTCACACTACTCGCTATTACTCGCTTCCCCATTCATTAACATTGGACTCGCTAGACTCGCAATGAGTAGCGAGTCCTGGGCTCGGACTCGCTAGAGTCAAGCGATTCCGAGTAATTTAGGATTCGCCCATCACTAGTTTCATTATGTGCATAAGGTTTCGTTAGTTAGTTAGTTAGTTTAGGTATGCTTTTTTTTTTTGTGTTGCTGCACAGGTTTCAATGTGTGGTCAATTTGTTATCCCTTTAATGTGGTTCAAGAATGTTACATGCACTTTAATTGTCCATTGTTTTTACTTTCTGTTTTTTTTTTCTTTCCAATCCAAGGTCACGATTAATGCATTTTATTAAAAATGTTTATGTTGGATCCAAAATAATCTGTGTGAGCCTGATTACTTGGTGGAGGAGGGCAATGTGATGAAGGTTTTGGTGGGGGCCAGGGATGTCATAGACACCTATTGGCTGGGATTGTGCAGACAATATGTGTGGGTAACCATGTTTTTTTACAAGTCTTTTGCCCAACAGTGTTTGTGGCCATTGTGCGTACATGAGCCTTTATTTTGTTGTAGGCAGAGGGTACCTTTACACGCCGCTACGGCAGGATGGATGCATCCCGCTACAGGCTACAAATGTAGCTTGTAGCGCCAATATAGCCCGTCGTAGCGGCGTCTGAAGACGTGACGATACAGCCGGCAACAGATACATCTGTTTACGACCTCTGCTCGAAAACAGAGAGCTACAAAGCCGATGGTAGCAAGATGCATCGGCGTGTAAAGAAGTTACGGAAGGGAACTCTGGACACCCTGCGATGTAGCTGCAATGTAGCTAAGGCGTGACCCTGGCTCCGTGTTACCGCGCTCCATGTGCGATCATTGGTGGAAGCTGCTGCATGACGATTGGTAGTCGCTGCATAGGGAGGCATATTTAAGGAGCTGACGAGTCACACTACACAATCGCTCGAGCGTGCTGTATTACTCAGCCTCCTGCGTTGCCTGCCCAATCAGGATGTTATTGCTTTGTCCTATCAGCGTACGGACGGCTCGTAATCCACAATTGTGGCACGCCTATGTGCTGGCCCTGCTGCACCAGGTACGCCCATAGTAGCTGGTTATAGCGGTGTGTAAATGAGCTACAGATGGCTACTTGAGACACCCGGCGATGTATCTAGCTATAGATGTCACGTAGCGTAGCGCACCTTATGGCGGCATGTAAAGGTGAGGCGTTGAGCGTTTCTAACCGTTTGAGCGTGCTCGTGCACGTGAAGTAGCGGGATGCATCCATCCTGCCGTAGCGGCGTTTAAAGGTACCCAGAGGGTCCCCTGCACACAGCACATTGATGCAGGACATATTCTTCTCAGGTGTTTTCAAATACACTGTCACACAGATCTTTGACATGTTGCCTTGGGAGCTGTTCCACTACATTCACATCTGTAAGCAGATATATAACACCATTGAGCCTGTATTCACACATAGTTAGCTAGAGTTGACACAGATACAATTTCAACAGAAAACGCACATACTGTGTGTTTTAAGCCGCTACTGTGTGTCGCACAAACGCACCTTAGCGCAATCGCCACACGCCGCTGTCAAAAGCGCTGATCGTGCGTGACAAGGCAAACACTTCCACTACGCACACATAGCCCAGAACCGATACTTTTATACACACGGGGTATGTGACTGGCCACCGCTCCAGCGTGACGCATTACCATCGATTTCGATGCATTCGCCATGCTCCACCATGTCACAACCGCTTATTCCGTGCCGCACTCCGATCACTAGTACGTCACGTCTCGCCCATCCGCCCTTTCCGTCGTGCCCAATCACAACTCCGTAGTGTTGGCCAATGGTTGTGGTTTGGGCGCGGCGTACAGGACTGTGGCACGCCTATTTGTTTTACGTCCTGCCTTTGTTCCTCCCAGATCACTCTGTGGTGGCGGCGTGTAAAGCTGGTAGGCTGAGCTACAGATGGCTACTTGAGACACCCGGCGATGTAGCTAGTTACAGATGTAGCGTGGCGTAGCGCACCTTGTGGCGGCGTGTGAAGAGGGTGCGTTTACCGTTTGTAACCGTTTGGGCGTGCTCGTGCACGTGAAGTAGCGGATTGTATCCATCCTGTTGTAGCGGCGTGTAAAGGTACCCTTAGTCAATGCGGATGACTGGACGGCCTGATCTACGATTAGGGCAAAGATTCTTTTTCTTATTACCACTACCATGTATTGGACTATCTACTGAATTTTGCTTAAAAATACTTATGCAAAATACAGGATAGGAAGAAAAAGTAATTTTGCTCTACCTTAATTCATTGTGAATATAATTTTTTGTGCTTTAAAATAAATTTAAAAACTATTGACAGGCTGCTATGAATATTCATAGTGATACAATTTAGAGCTCAATATTTACTCTGCAAAAATTCTCTGACATGGGCTGAACAGTACCAACATCTGGTAATGTTTTATGGGTGTTTCTTGAAAAATTACAGTTTAAATTTTTTTTTCATTTACAAGAAAGATTGTGTTCATATGTTGGAGAGGAGCGTTGGCATATTTATAGATGCATTAAGTTTGCCCCGAACAGCTGTTCAAACTTGTGAATTTATCAAGGTTAAGAAAAGCAGACAACTATGATTTAGCTGAAAAGCATTAAACTGAAAATTGAAAAGAGAGTGAATGGAGAGGTAACAGGTGAGGCGAGAGTAGACCAGGCGCTCCAAGAGTTTGGAGATGAAGAGGAGATTGGAGACTGGTCTGTAGTTATTTGTATAGGACAGGTCAAGAGAAGTTTTTTTTTAATAATGGAGTAATGATAGAGTGTTTCAATGAGGAGGGGAAGATGCTAGAAAAGAGGGAGAGATTAAAGATTTTGGTTAGGTGAGTGGTGAAGACCGGAGTCAAAGACTGGAGTAGGTGTGAGGGGACAGTGTTGCATGTAGTGGGATGAGAGGAAGAGAGGAGCCTGGAGACTTCTTCTGTGACTGAGTCAAAAATAGAGAGTGAGTCGGCGGAAATGTGGGGGGGAATGCGAGTAGCAGCGCTTGGAGGTCAGGAGATGATTTCCTGATGGATGTTTTTATTTTGTCTGTGAAGTAAGAAGCCAGATCATCAGCACAGAGGTCAGTGACAGAGGCCTGCACTTTAGGACTGAGGAGAGAGTAAAAGGTGTCAAAGACGTTTTTGTGGATTGTTGGATAGTGAGGAGATCCGAACAGTGAAGTAGGTCTGTTTCGTGAGGTGAAGGGCAGAGTTACAGGTTTTTAACATAAACTTATAGTGAATAAAGTTTTTTGGCGTGCGGGTTTTCCTCCATTGCATTCAGCACTCCTAGAGCATTGCTGGAGGAATTGAGTTTGCAATGTGAGCCAGGGCTGTTTTACTCTGTGTTTGGAACTTTTGATGGTGAGGAGCCCTACTTGGTCCAGGGTGCTTCTGAGAGTGTCATTGTAGTGATTCACAGCCAGATCAGGACAGTAGAAGGAGGATATTGGAGACAGTGTAGAGAGTATTTGAGTGTATGAGGGTTGATGGCCTTAAGATTTCTGAATATATGATAGGTACCCTATTTCCCCGAAAATAGGGCGCTCCCTGAAAGTAAGGCATGCTTGGGGGGGCGCCCTACCTCCTAATATAAGGCAGCCCCCGATTATAAGGCTACCTTCTCAGCATGCCACTGATCACAACACCGGGGCATGCATCTGTGTCTCGCTCCCCGCTGTCCCCGTTGTCCGGTGCCCGCCACTCTGTACCGCTCTTCTGCCACGCTGCAGTGAATCACAGCTCCGGAGCTCTGTGTCGATCTCCGCCCATGAGCCCTGTGCCAATCACAGTGCAGGAATCATTGCCCAGTTGACGTCAGTAGCCTCTGATTGTTCCTGGGCTGTGATTGGCCCAGGGCATCTGCGCTGTGATTGGTCCAGGGCACCTGCACTGTGATTGACCCAGGGCTCCTGCGCTGTGATTGGCCCAGGGCTCCTACACTCTGATTGGCCCAGGACTCCTGCACTGTGTACCACCAAAGCAGCACTGCAGAGGAAAGAAAGTGAAAAGAAAGAAGTACAGTAAGAAAGTTTGTGTGTGTGTGTGTGTGTGTGTGTACACACATGGGAGGCTGCAGTGGGATACGGTACTGGGATGGGAGGCTGCTGCAGTGAGATACAGTGAGGTACTGGGATAATGGGAGGCTGCTGCAGTGGGATACCATACAGAACTGGGATAATGGGAGGCTGCTGCAGTGGGATACCGTACAATACTGGGATGGGAGGCTGCTGAAGGGGGATATGGTACTGGGATGGGAGGATGCTGTAGTGGGATACGGTACTGGGATGGGAGGCTGCTGCAGTGGGATACGGTACTGGGATAATGCGAGGCTGCTGCAGTGGGATACGGTACTGGGATGGGAGGCTGCTGCAGTGGGATACAGTACTGGGATAATGGGAGGCTGCTGCAGTGGGATACGGTACTGGGATGGGAGGCTGCTTTTCCATCAATTTATTTTGGCTAATATAAGACACCCCCCAAAAATAAAACATGGTGCACTTTTCGGAGCAAAAATTAATATAAGACAGTGTCTTATTTTTGGGGAAACACGGTAGGAGTGTGCTGGGGTGGGCGAGGATTTGTGTGCATAAAGGAGAGAATGTTGTGGTTAGAGAGAGGAAGAGGTGAGTTGTCTAAGGATGAGGTTGAACAGAGCTGGGTAAAGATCAGGTCAAGGGTCTTTGTGTGTCTCAGAGTTTAGGAGCTGTGAGAGGGCAAGAGAAGTGGTTAGAGATAGGAGCTGGGATGCAGATGGGGAGATGGGGCTGTTTATGGGGATGTTAAAGTCTCCCAGAATAAGGGTTGGTAATTCTGAGGACATTAAGTGTGGCAGCCATGCGGAGAAATGGTTGAGGAAGTGGGTGGGTGAACCTAGGTGGCAGTATACCACCGCTACCCTCAGGGGGAGGGGATGAAAGCTCCTAATGGTGTGAACCTCAAAAGAAGAAAATGAGAGTGATGGAGCTGGGGGATGACCTGGAAAGTACATTGTGAGGACAGGAGTAAGTCGACTCCACCACCATGTCTGTTCCCAGGTCTCAGATAGTGGGAGAAATGTAAGCCACCATGAGTAATAGCAGTAGGGGAAGCAGTGTCTGAATACTGGATCAAGGTTTCAGTGAGGGCCAGGAGTTTAAGAGAGTTAGTGAGAAAGTAGTTGTGGATGAAGGGAAGCTTGTTGCATAAAGACCATGGATTCCAGAGAGCACAATTATAAAAGAGGGAGATGAAGGTGTGCAAGTAATGTTGATAAGGTTAGTAAGGTTTCTATGTGCGGTGGGGTAGGGGTTGAAGTTAGGAGAGCGAGGACCTGGATTTGGAGAGATATCACCTGACAGGAGCAGCAGCAAAGCGAGAAAATGCAAATAGTATTTATTATTTTAATTGTGACTCAGTTTTTGATTTAATACGCTGGAATATGGTGGACCGAGATTATTCAGATGGGTGAATAGAGTATGGGAGCTGAACATAGCACAGGGACGGAGAGAGGGACTGATGTGGATGAGTGATGATGGAGGGGGGATGGGACAGTGAAAGTGAATGACAAAAGCACATAGGAAGATAGACAATGAAATAAAAGACATGGTTAAAAAAGAATGAAAGAGAGTGGGTTACCTGACTCCTGCCCTTACTAACTGCCATGAAGTAACTGCGTCAACTTTGCAATGATGCCACTTTGCATAAGGTGCCACACATGCATGCACCCTACACACGTGCACCCCTTTAAACAGAACTGAATTTATAGGGCTCAATATGGTATTTGGTGGCTGGGATTGTGAGGGGGTCTATTAAAATACACAGTGCCAGATAAAAAATATGTTTTTAATATGATACATACACAATTACAAAATGCTTATCATAAGTTTTTAGATCCACCTAGTGCTCAGTAAATAGTGATTATATACAGTCATGACTGAAAGTGTTGGTACCCCTAAATTGTTCCAGAAAATGAAATATGTTTCACAGAAAATTATTGTAAGTACACACTTTGTTATACATATATTTATTTCCTTTGTGTATATTGGAACAACGCAAAAAACTGACAAATTGGACATAATTTCAAACAAAACTCCAAAAATGGGCAAAACGTTTTGGGTACGATCACATTAATATTTGTTCGGACACCCTTTTGAATAATTAACTGTAGCTAATTGCTTCCTCTAACCATCAACAAGCTTCTCACAAGTCTCAACTCAATTTGGACCACTGTTCTTTTGCAAACTGCTCCAGGTCTCTCATATTTTAAATGAAAAACAAGGGTACAGGAGCGCAATGTGTGAAACCTGGTGTTCTAAGGGGTTAATGGATTGCACGCCAATTGGCCACTCACCCGGGGGTTGTGCATTCTTGCACAACACCGGTGTACAGTCATGGCCAAAAGGTTTGAGAATGACACCAAAATTATATTTTCACATGATCTGCTGCCCTCTGGTTTTTATTTGTGTTTGTCTGATGTTTATATCACATACAGAAATATCATTGCAATCATATTATGAGTACCAAAAGGTTATATTGACAGTTAGAATGAGTTAATGCAGCAAGTCAATATTTGCAGTGTTGACCCTTCTTCCTCATGACCTCTGCAACTTCTGGACCAAATCCTGACTGATAGCAGTCCATTCTTGCATAATCAATGCTTGCAATTTGCCAGAATTTGTTGATTTTTGTTTGTCCACCCATCTCTTGATGATTGACCACAAGTTCTCAATGGGATTAAGATCTGGGGAGTTTCCAGGCCATGGACCCAAAATCTCTGTTTTGTTCCCTGAGCCATTTAGTTATCACCTTTGCTTTATGGCAAGGTGCTCCATCATGCTGGAAAAGGCATTGTAGGGCACCAAACTGCTCTTGGACGGTTGGGAGAAGTTGCTCTTGGAGGACATTCTGGTACCATTCTTTATTCATGGCTGTGTTTTTAGGCAAGACTGTGAGTGAGCCGATTCCCTTGGCTGAGCAGCAACCCCACACATGAATGGTTGCAGGATGCTTTACAGTTGGCATGAGACAAGACAGGTGGTAGCGCTCACCTCTTCTTCTCCAAATAAGCTGTTTTCCAGATGTCCCAAACAATCGAAAAAGGGATTCATCAGAGAAAATGACATTACCCCAGTCCTCAGCAGTCCACTCCCTGCACCTTTTGCAGAATATCAGTCGGTCCCTGATGTTTTTTCTGGAGAGAAGTGGCTTCTTTGCTGCCCTCCTTGAAACCAGGCCTTGCTCAAAGAGTCTCCGCCTCACAGTGCGTGCAGAAGCACTCACACCAGCCTGCTGCCATTCCTGAGCAAGCTCGGCACTGCTTGTAGTCCAATCCCGCAGCTGAAACAGTTTTAAGATACTGTCCTGGCGCTTGCTGGTCTTTCTTGGGTGCCCTGGAGCCTTTTTGACAACAATGGAAGCTCTCTCCTTGAAGTTCTTGATGATGCGATAGATTGTTGACTGAGGTGCAATCTTTCTAGCTGCGATACTCTTCCCTGTTAGGCCATTTTTGTGTAGTGCAATGATGGCTGCACGTGTTTCTTTAGAGATAACCATGGTTACCTGAAGAGAAACAATGATACCAAGCACCAGCCTCCTTTTAAAGTGTCCAGTGGTGTCATTCCAACTTAATCATGACTGATTGTTCGCCAGCCCTGTCCTCATCAACACCCACACCTGTGTTAATGGAACAATCACTAAAACGATGTTAGCTGCTCCTTTTAAGGCAGGACTGCAATGATGTTGAAATGTGTTTTGGGGGTTAAAGTTCATTTTCTAGGCAAATATTGACTTAGCAAGTAATTGCTGTTAAGCTGATCACTCTTTATGACATTCTGGAGTATATGCAAATTGCCATTAGAAAAACTGAAACAGTAGACTTTGTTAAAATTAATATTTGTAGCATACTCAAAACCTTTGGCCATGACTGTATACCTGGAAGCAGAGGAGCCCCCTCTCAGAAGCTGCAAGAGATGCCTGTCCTGTAGTCCTGCCTTAGTCCATGTGATTCCAGGAGGTCACGTGATCTGAGTCAGAAGTGACATCACAACAGTCTTTCAGCTGTTACTGTTGTTAAGATGCTTCACAGGTCCTGAAAGAGGAGGAATGAAAAAGCGCCCTTGCCTAAAGCAGCTCCACCAGTGATCCCAAAAAGGGATTATAACATAAAACAAAGGAAAAATTAAAACTGGAGTTTATTTGTGCTAAGGCAAAAAAAAAAAGGGAACGTATTAGCAGATTCTCAAACCTTTTACTATTAGCTCCTTGTATAGTGGCCTATACAAGGAGCTAATAGTAAAAGGTTTGAGAATCTGCTAATACGTTCCCTTTTTTTTTGACTTAGCGCTCATAAACTCCAGTTTTCATTTTTCCATTGTTTCTCAAATTTTAAAGACTCATTGCCAGCCGCTGCAGAATTCTCCGGCGCCTTGTTTCTATTCATTTCTGGGTGTTTCTTGAAGTATGTCTGGGATTAGAGATGGGCGAGCACCTGAGATTTCGGATTAGGTTAGGTTCAGCGAATGCCGGAGTGTTTGCCGAACCAACCGAACACCATTGAAATCAATGGCTGGCAACATGAAGACGTAGAAAACACCTTCAAAGGTGTCCAAAGCTGCCACCACAGCTCAAATAAGACATACACACACAGATGATCTTGCTTGCTTGCTTCCAGGTCTGCTCTCCCTCTCACCTACTTCTGGTCCCACCCATTAAGCTTCATACATATTCACTTCACTGATCGGCAACAGCCAATCACAGACACTCATGCTCTGTGAGAGTGTCTGTGATTGTCTGTTGAAATCAGTCTGCATTTCCACAAACTGGATGGTGTCTGTGCTTGCTTGTCATACACATTACTTTAGGGCAACCAACCTGGCGTCATAGTGTGTAAAAAAAAAAATGGAAATAAAATGCGTACGGCTCCACTGTATTTTTCCATCTTACCAGAGATAAAGCAGACAAGGGAGCTTTCACCCTCAGCTGCCTAGTTTTACGTTGGCACTCAAAAAAAATGCATAGTGCTTCACCCTATTTTCAATTGCCAGGCAAAATAAAACTAGGCAGCTGAGTGCTGGTATTCTCAGCAGAGTAAGGGCATGTTGTTATTGGGCCCTCTACACTATAGAATAGCAACCAGCAGCCACGCCAGAAATTAGCACATTCATAAGAAGTGCCAATTCTTGGTGCTTTACCTGACTCTTACAGTTGCTGTGCAGCAGTGGCAAACTGGGTAATAAGGGGTTGATGCCAGCTTTGTATTGCAAGCTGGGATTAAACCCCAAATTCTTAATGTCGGGTCAATGTTAGACCCAGCCATTAAGAATTTCAAGTAAATAATAAATAAGACACAACACAGAGAGAAAACATTTTATTAGAAATAAAACCACAAACACGTATCCCTCATACCCATCCTTGATCCTCTGCACTGTCTTCTTGTTTGGAGGATGTGGTGAAGAACACAGCGTATTGTCACCGCAGTCAATCATTGAATGAATGAGCTGCCATCTCCAGTCCGGTAAGCAGTGACTCCTGAGGTCACCCGAGGAAAGGTCAGATAAGCATGTTACCCTGTATGGTTAGTGGCCACCATGCTTACCTGAACAGTGACCTCAGCAAGTTTCCACTTCTGGCTTGGCTGGGGGCAAGTGACATAGGCAGTCAGCTTATACGATTGCCATGGCTGATTTGGTCACCATAGTAATCAAGTCAGGTGATCAGATCAGTTGAGCAGCTGGCCTAATCTGGTCAGGTGATGCGACTGCTATGGCAATGGCTAAAAATGAGGAAACAAGCACAAATAGGAGCTTATCCTTTTTTTTGGAAGTTCAATAAAGTGAAAGTAATGACACGATCCCAGGGCTGTGAGATACTCGGAACCGGGCTACAGTACTGCTGGGGAGTCATAGTGGTCAAGACCCGGCTCTGTGACCCTGGCAGTGTCCATTAATAATTTGAGGGTTACGGTTTTGGGGATCGAAGTCGTGACACCATCCGTGATGGTTGGCTATTGTTGGACCTCTGGGGATGTTGAAATCGCAGCTAAGGAGATATCTCTCCCCACAGGTGGAGCAGTACCTCAGGGCAACTGGTATAGTCTATGACGATGGTAGACCGTATGGGTGCAAGACTGAGGGCGAAGAATAACCGACAGACACAGAGTATGTAGTCTCCTTTACCTTTAGGGTACCTTTACACGCGGCTACATTTCTAGGGTGGCTACAGGTAACTTACTGGTTGCAGTGAAATCATGAGAGATTATTCCATTTGTACACAGCAACAAGATAGAACCTTGTCTCCATGATTTCACTGCAACCAGTAAGTTACCTGTAGCCACCCTAGAAATGTAGCCGCGTGTAAATACTGTCCACAGATGATGTTGTGAATCCGGGTGGCCTGGAAGCAAGTTGGGGATCTCCTCACCCGGTAAGTTCTGAGGCCTCCCGGCTGGGCTCCTCTTTGCTGGTCCTGGCTACCTGTAGTTTATCTGCGACCCTCTTTTTCTGCTGGTAAGTCTCTCACCTGTATGGAAGGCAGCTTGAGCCCTTCTCTGGCACCACTCCTCTGGTGACTGTCCCTGAGTTCTCGGATGCTGTTGTGTCTCTAGGTGCTTTGCTGTGGCCGGGAGACATGGAGTCTCCCGTCCTCCAGTTTTGGCTGCTGGGTCCATAGTACCCGCACAACCTCAGACTCCAGTGTCTGTTTCTGGTGCTCTGTTCTGGGCTGAGCCGGTAACTGGCTCCCCAGGTCCTCTTCTCTCCTTCCTCAGACCCTCTCCAATGGGTCCCTCATGCTTGATGTACTTTCTACGTTGCCTGGGATGATTTAAATCACAACCTTATCAGTTAAATGCATTCCCTTCTCAATAAACTATCAAAAAAGACCCCAAAGGGACTATGGAATGTCCTTAAAAATCTCAATTCTTTATTAAAGAGCTTTAAAAAAGCATAACAATGCAAAATTCAATAACAAATATCACAAAAGACTATACAGTTTTTTGCTGAGGAAACAGAATAAACATTAGTTTGGAAAGATCACAAAGAGGTCAGAATATTGTATTAGGTACCTCCGGGCGCACAAAGGAGATAACCCTACTCCGTCTAACTAGAATGACATGTGACAGCCCTTATTATAATTAGCATCAGTTGCTCAGCACTGTTTTAGACATTATCAAATACTACAATCAATAGCCTTGACTGGCCTTCTCTATTTCTAGCATAAGTATGCAATGATGGCCTAGTGGTCCCTGCAGATGATCATTATCGTTGCCTGTTACTAATCAACAGCACAAGCACTTACACAATAGTTCTTATCCGCAGTTTATCACTACCCAGTCACAACGGCCATATACTGAATTGATTTATAAATCCATCCCCAGTTGCTAAACTCAAATGCAATCATAAAGATAAGAAAAGACCGATTTCTCACATGTCACCCAGCAGAATAGTACCGACCTGAGTGGTTAGAGCTCCAGTCACCCCGACGGCGTTTCGTCTGGTGAGACTTCTTCAGGGGGTCAGTGCGCCAGTTTTAGGGCTGCCCTGGTGGTCTTATATAGTGTGTTCTATTAGCTCGCCCTGAAGCTGGTGTGCACTGCCGCTCATCCGCGCCATCACTGCACCACGCGTCCCGTGACAACCCCCGATCACGTGCACCCGGCCACTTCCGGTCTTTGGAACGCAAGCGGAAGCGACGCGCAACTGCGCGTCACTGTCGCTCACGACCGATGCGCCGGAAGTGGGCGGGGCCGGAGCATGATCACATGATACGGGTGACATGGGCGGATGGGAGGCTGTGCCTAGGGGAATCACCTCTGGACAACGACCTTATATATAGAATACAGAACCTATGAAAAGACAATTGTGGAAATAAGAGAAGAGAAGAGAAAGAGAGAAAAAAGGGGTAGGGGAGAAGGGGAGTAAGGAGGGAGAGGGGGGGGGGAAAGGGAGACCCAGCAATTTAAACGCCCACGAGTTGAAAATTACGAATATGTACGCAGCCAAAAAAGGAACCCTGTGCTCTCCTTGAAGGACTGCCAGAGGAACCAGGTGTGTCCCTGTTCATATGCGGCATCACCATCGCCTGCCACCAGTGACTCCAGACGATGTAATCTATCCATTTCAGCTATCCATTCCACCGTGGAGGGGACCTCAGTGGACCTCCAATGCCGGGTAATATAACTGCTCTGGCAGCTATTAGACAGAATCTCAGAATCCCCTTCCTGACGGAAACTATCGAACTGGGTATCAGGGACAGTAGGGCCATTTGGGGAGATGGTTCATGACGGACCCCAGTCATCAAGTGAAAGGCATCGAAAACTGAGTTCCAGAAGGGTTGCAGGGGACCGCAGGACCACCAAATATGAAGCATAGAGCCCGTGGCAGAGCCACATCTCCAGCAGGCGTCCGAGATCTCCGGGTTAATCCTGTGGAGAAGGGTGGGACACCTGTACCAGCGTGTCAGTAATTTATAATTCCTCTCCTGCGCCTGACTGGACATTGTCATCTTATGCGCAAGAGTAAAGATTTTCAAACTATCCGCCTCAGAAAAGGTGATCCCCAGATCCCTCTCCCAAGCCTCCATAAATCCAAGCGTGGTAGGAGGAAGTGAATTCAAGACCAGGCCATAGAGCACCGAAACCACGTGAGAGGGACCCTCGGTAGGGAGCATCAGGGACTCAAATGGCGTCAGCGCCCCCATCGGCACACTGGAAAGGAAGCTTCGCAATTGCAGAAACTCTAGCCAGGACAGCGGTGTCGTAAGACCAGGGCCCCGTAACCCCCGCACGCCGGAGAGCCCCGCAAGCTTATCCTTCACCTGACCCAGTCCCACCCCATCAAGTCGTGACCAACACAGATACGTAGACCTATTCATTGCTGGGGAAAGGCTGGATTGTCAAAAAGGGGACTCAGTCTGCTCAATCGAGAGGTCAGGCGTAATTTCACATAGGATCTATCCCAAAACTTCAAAACAATCTGTTTGAGTGGAGCAAAACTCGACACGGGTGGGCGTCCGGTCCCCCCCAGCCAAGGCAGCCAGTATAAAGAAGAGGGCGATAAAAGTTTCTCCAAGAGCACCCACTGTTTATGAGCATCACTAAACCTCCAGTCGACAATCCTAGAGAGCAAGACTGCCTGATAATAACGTTTAAAATCAGGAAGGCCTACCCCTCCTTTAGTCTTGGGTCTCACTAGTACTGAGAACCGAGTCCGTGGTTTCCTAGCACCCCAAATAAAGCTATTGATAGCCGATTGCAGGCGCCTGAAAAAGCAATCCGGAACCTGCACTGGAGCTGTCTGAAAGAGATAGAGGAATCGGGGTAAAATATCCATTTTGATCACTCCCACCCGACCGAACCAAGATAACTGAGGTTTGCTATACCGTTTAAGGTCCGAGATAGTTTTCTGCAGGAGCGGGACATAGTTCAGAGCATATGTTGCGCTAATGTCAGCGGGTATTAAGACTCCTAAATATTTTAAGGCATCGGTCTGCCACTTAAAAGAGAAGGACGCCTGGAGCTGAGAGACTAGATCACCAGGCAGGGAGATATTGAGCGCCACCGTCTTGGAGTAGTTGACTCTAAAATTTGAGACCTCCCCGAACCTACGGAACTCCCTGAGGAGTACAGGGAAAGCCACAGTCGGGTTGGCAATGTATAGCAATAAATCATCCGCATACAGGGATATCTTAAACTCGTTGGCCAATCCGCAGACCCTCAATATCAGGTGTCCTCTGTAATGCCACTGCCAGATGCTCCATCGCAAGGAAATAAAGTAAGGGGGAGAGGGGCAACCCTGACGGGTCCCGTTTCTTATGTCGATGGGCGGGGAAAGGGTGCCATTCACTCTAAGATGGGCCGTAGGCCTATGATACAGACCAAAAATCCTCTTTAACATGGTAGGTCCCACTCCCAGTTGCTTCAGGGAGGCACGTAGAAAGGTCCAGCCTAGGCGATCAAACGCCTTCTCAGCGTCAATAGATAATAAGCATGCTGGTACCTTCCCCGTGCGCATGTACGAAGTTAGAAGCAACGTCTTCACCGTGTTATCCTTGGCCTCCCTGTGTGGCACAAAGCCCACCTGATCACTATGGATGGACCCAGGGAGAATAGGGTTCAGTCTACCAGCTAACACTTTCGCGAACATCTTCACATCCACATTAATGAGAGATATGGGCCTATAGCTTGCACATAATAGGGGATCTTTTCCCGGTTTAGGAATCACCGTGATTGTGGCCATCAGCGCTTGGGGGGCAAAGGGGCAGCTGGCCGAGATGGAGTTAAACAGTTTGGTCATGAAGGGGACCAGGGAATTCGCATATAACTTATAGAAGGCGGCGGAGAATCCGTCAGGACCAGGGCTTTTACCATTAGCCAAAGATTTTATCGTGTCTAAAACCTCCTGTTCCGAGAGGGGACTCTCCAGGGCCTCAGACTCCTCCACCGACATAGGCGGGAGCTCAGTGTCCCGGATGTAGTCGTCCACCCGTGCTTGAAACTTGGAAGGGGACATATCAGACAACGGGCCGCTTAAATTGTAGAGAGAGTCATAATATGCTCTGAATGAGTCCACAATCTCCTCAGGAAAATGGACCAGTTCACCCGCAGCAGACCTTATGGTAGGGATATAAGTGGTCGGTGCACGAGGATGCAAAAACCTCGCCAGAGCTCTCCCTGGTTTATCAGAGTACTTGTACAGAAATTTATGAAAGTGGTCCCTCTGTCATGCTAACGTCATGTCCAACAAGGCACTCAACTCACAGCGTGCCCGGAAGAGATCAGCCAGCACCCCAGCATCTCTAGTCCGTTTATGATCCAACTCCAGAGTTTGGATACGAGACAACAAACCCACAATGTTAGTTTCCCTCTCTTTCTTCAGTCGGGCCCCCGTTGTATGAATAACTCCTTTCAAAGCCTCCCATTGGTATGGGATGGCCGTGGGGTCATGTTTGTGAAAATCTAGAAAATCCGAGATTGCTGTTCGCACGGCCGCCTGACACGTTAGATCTCCAAGGAGACCAGGGTTTAAGGACCAGGTCCATTCTCTCGGAGAAAGGCTCGGCAGCCGAAGGGAGAGCAAAACTGGGGCATGGTCTGACCACAACATTGTGTCGATGTCAGACTTTGGGTCAAGAGACAGGAGCCCGTGGCTGACCTAAAAATAATCCAATCTACTATAGGAATTATGAACTGTGGAGAAGTAGGTATAATCCCGGGTAGTGGGGTGTAGTAACCTCCATACATCTACCAACCTTGAGTCCGTCAGGGCCCGCCGTAATCTCTCCAGCTGTGAGAGGGACACCGCTGACCTGCCCGAAGAGGAATCCACAGCGCGGTCCAACGCCATATTGAAGTCCCCTCCCATAATCACATAGCCTTCCGCAAAGGCTGAGAGGTCCCGTAGGTACTTTCTTCACGCTTGGACCTGGTCTTGATTGGGGAGATAAATGTTAGCTATGGTGAACAATCATGGGCAATTTTAAGCTTCAAAAACACAAATCGACCATTAGAATCAGCTTTAGAGGCAACTACCTGAGCCTGTAAAGACTTGTGCAATGCAATGCTGACTCCTTTAGACTTGGAGTCAGAGTTACTTCCATGGAACCACTGTGTGTAGTATTTATGGTTAAGCTTAGGGATTCTGTCTGATCGGAAATGTGTCTCCTGTAGCAGAAGTATGTCAACCCGTTTCTTATGCATACCGTATAAAACCTTCGATCGCTTTTCAGGGACATTAAACCCCCTGACATTAAGCGAGCAGAGCTGTAGGGATGCCATAGGAACTATCGGGCCTGCGGGTGGTACAATCGGGTCGGAAAGGAGTGGGAGGGGTGGGAAGTGGGGAGAGATAGAAACAGAGAAAGTAAAGCACCAAGGAAAGAGAGTAGTTCAGCCGGAAGACAGGGTTCCGACCAAAAAGAAAGAGAAAAACCAAAAAGCCACTAGGCCTCAAGGGTACAGGACAATATCAGAGAAAACTCTGAGAAGTAGTGTCAGAGACACACCCTAGTGGGGAGGTGATTGAGCAGAGAGCAACCAGCCGAACCCCTGCAGCAAAAAAGAAAAGAAAAAATCCAACTCTACCCATTAGGCCCATGACCCTGGTAACATAAACATTGTTAACGAACATAACAGCGGATTGTGGGCCAAGTACATTTGTTGAAATGAGCAGAGTCATAACAAGGCCCCGAAGGGGTATCATCACAAGTCACATATCAGGAGAAAGAGCGACGTTAGCCAACATAGAATAACATTAGCACATTAATGCGGTAGTGCAACAGTTGAGCACAGTACATGAGGAGTCAATTGAAGTAGGTGGACATTCATAAATAGTGCAAAATGAACCAGACTAGGGACTCTGCTCAAGAATTCCATATAGAATCAAATAGAAATGTCACCGCTACAAAACATGCGGCTCCAGTCCATCCATAATAAACAGGCTAAAGCAAAGTCACGACCAAGCCCCCCGTGGGAGCCCAGCAACATGGAGGGACAATGTAGACGGCAAGAAAGCAAAAAGAGAAAAGGGGCGGTAGTGATCATAAGGTCTGAATTAGGTGATCAAGTGTCATCAGCATGAGTAACGGAGGCACGTCTATGGCGGGAGCCCTGTTTCCACTTTCCCAGCGACCCGGCGGGGGGTCCTCCAGTACGGCGTGGGCCCCATAGGTCAGACGCAGTAAGGCGAGGCCAGTCTCCCAATGTGACCATGGGTAGGCCCAGTACAGCGGTGAAGTTCTGGAGATCTGATGGGGATCTCAAAATTATCAATCCTTTGTCACTGTGTACTTGTAATTGAAATGGATAACCCCAGCTGTAGGGGATCTTATTTTCCCGCAACACCTCCAGGAGGGGGCGCAGAGCCCTCCGTTTAGCCAGGGTGAAGCGTGAGATGTCAGACAAGAGAAGGACATCAGACCCATTAAAGTCAATAACATCGTGGTCCCTCGCCTTACGCATGATGTCATCCTTAATTTGGAAGTAGTGAATCCTACAAATGACGTCCCTCGGCTTAGATGTATCGGGGTTCTTTGGGCCGAGCGAGCGGTGGGCTCTGTCAATTTCAATGTGTTCAGTGGGTGACCTCCCTAAGAGAGAATTGAAAATGCCATGGAGGGCTGAGGAAAGGTCACGTGGGGCTACGGACTCAGGGATCCCACGGAGCCTGATATTATTCCTCCAGTTCCTGTTCTCAGAGTCCTCTAGCATATCTAGAACCACATTGAAAGTCTCTGAGTGTAGGTCCAGAAGTTGTTGCTGACTTTGTAATTGTGAGGAAAGCAACTCCACTTTAGCTTCTAATGCAGAGACAGTGGTGGTAAGGTGGGACACGTCTTCCTTAAGGGACCCCACTTCACTCCTGCACACTGCCTCCAGACGCTGTATATAGCACTCCATGTCAGCCTTTGTAGGGAAGGCACTCAGCTGCGCTCTCAGCTCAGAGGCAGTTATACAGTCATCAGAGCCCAGGGACCTAACAGGAGCCTGTGTGGGAGGCCATGAGATGTAGTGATGGTGGGTACAATGTCCTGGGGCACTAAGCTGGAAGAAGCCCCTCTCTCATGTCTCCCTGGTGGTAGTAGTGGGGGGCACACTTCAGTTTCCTGAGCCTGATAAGGGTGCAGTATAGCGGGAGACAGTTCCTCAGCCAGCTCAGCCTGTGATGTCCTCTGTCCAGGGGTGGAGGGACAGGGTACAGCTCTCACCTCTTCCTTGCTCTGTGTCTGGCTCCCTTCTGTCGGCTTCTGTGGTAAGCGGCCAGTCCCTGGTGCAACAGTCACTCGTCCTCTCTCCTGTGCCTTCTCTGCTGTGACCCGCTGTGAGCTCCCTGGGGGCCTGGGAGTGGAGCCCGACCTTGCCCTTCATGATCAGTGGGTGAGTGGAGCTGATGGTGGCTATATAATTGCTGCAGAGGCCTCAGGCAAGCTGGAGCTCAGGAGAGATGTGTGCTCACTGCTCCATGCCCAAGCCACGCCCCGTTAACTGTCTACTTAATGTGTCCCAGTAATGTGCTGGGATCTAACCTCTATTACTATGAGTGGATCTACGCAGTACATGCATTTCTGATTGTGTGCTCTGGTTTCTAGTGTCTTCTGTTAGTCAGAATTCTACGTGTGGACCTACGTAGCATGGATATACCAGAGTGTCGTCTTAGACTCACCATGGGACTGACAAATTCACCATTAGCAGGGGGTATACACTCTTGTTCCACTGCAGCTGGTGGTTCTTCAGGCGGTTCTTGGGTCTTCTGGTTCAGGTACGACAAGCTGGGGAAAAGTCAATATGGATACTACAATAGCTCCATTCACTTGAATCCACAATTTGGGAAAGTCTCCAAGAACGGTATGAATCATCTCTTCCCCTTCTGCTATGACCTGAGGCTTTTCTTGGACTTCCTCTCTGTCTCTTAATTGGCCAGGGCATATCTTTAGATGGTCTCTTGAAACTGCCGCTGAGGTCTCTCCTCCATTTTTACTGATTAGATATACTTTGATGTTGTCAAAATTTGAAGGCAATACGGTGTATGGCTCTGTCTTCCACTGGTCATCCAGTTTGTTCGTTCGTCTCTTCCTCTTGAGGACTTGTTCTCCGAGGGTTAAAGGAACTGCAGGTGTGTTTTTGTTACAGGCTCTCTCTTGCCTTTTCCTTGATTGAGACAGGTTTCTGTCTATGCACTCTTGCACTTTACGGTACTGTTGTTGCCGTTCAGTATCCCAACCCGCATCTGGTGGGTATGTCTAAGGTGTTAGGACTCCCACGTCTAAGTCTATGGGCAACTTGACAGGTCTTGCTCTCATCAGTTAGGCAGGAGTACAGTTGGTGGAATTCACAGGAATATGATTGTATAAGTCCACTAAATTTGGCAACTTTTCTGGCCACATTGTTCCAGTGGCAGTGTCTTCAACAGGTTTTATAACTACCTGATTCATCTTTTCGTACATTCCATTGGTCTGTGGGTGGTATGGCGTCATTCTTATTTTCTTGCAGCTGTATAAGTTGCTAAACTGGAACACCTCTACCTTGAATGCTGGACCTTGATCTGTAAGAACCTGTTTAGGGTAGCCATGGGGCCTGCAGAAATGGGTTTGAAAGGCTTTAGCTGCTGTCTTTGCTGTTAGATCTTTCACCGGCACTATTACCAATAAATGGGAATGGTAAGGGCATAGACATAGCCCAACTGGCTCGGGGTCAGCTTCACATCGTCCAAGGCGATGAGTTCAAGTGATTGCCTGGTGACAATAGACTGTAGAAGAGCTGTCTGGCTGTCATGATCCTTCGTCCGCAGGTTGCACAGGCCACAGTTTCTGCACCATTTCTCAATGGCCTTTCTCATGCCAACCCAGTAGAATCGTTCACGCAACAGAACCTCCAGCTTCTTCCACCCGAAGTGTCCTGCTCTATCGTGGTATGCCTTTAGGACCATCTGGACATCTCTCTATGAGACTGCTATCTGCTATACCAGTTCATGGGTTCATGCATTGATGTGCCCCCTGCACAGCTTACCCCCATAGATGAATAATTTGCTCTTTTCTCTCTACAACTGTTGTGTCTCTTGTAGAGCATCTGGGCCGGGGTGTGAGTCGGCTGGTGTCAACTACTCCTTGAATAGACGGATGGCTGGGTCGCTATCTTGCGGCTCTGCCTAAACGTGGTGGGGTAACGGGTTGAACGTGGCTTCTTGCATGACAGGCTGCCTGTCCCTCACACCATGGGAACACTAGAACGCCTTGCGGTGGTGAAAAGCCAGTAGCTCTATCTCTTCCAGCTCCTCTGGGTCTTCTACCGCATCTGACAAATTGAGCATCCTTTACAGCACATCAGCTTTGGCATTCTTATGCCCTACCCGGTACTTGATGGTAAAGTAAATTGGACAACCTGGCCATCCATCACTGTTCCAGTGCACCTAACTTCACGGTTTCTAAATGGGTTAGCGGATTATTGTCCATGTAGATGGTAAACTTTGCTGAAGCCAGGTAATGTTTAAAGTGTTCAGTTACAGCCCAGACTATGGCAAAGATCTCTGGCTTGAAGGAGCTATAGTTGTCTGGGTTCCTTTCTGTAGGACGGAGCTTCCTGCTGGCATGGGCAATCACTCTCTCTTTGCCTCTCTGCACCTGGGATAACACAGCTCCCAATCCCACTTTGCTTGCATCTGTGTAAAACAGTTGGCCATAGTCATGGTAGGCTTAGTATAAGGGAAGGGAAAGGGGATATTTTGCTCACCACGGCTTCCAGAGGCTGTTACTGCTCGAAGTAATGGTTGGTTCCCATTCACTTGAACAAATACTGAAGGAACTCCGGCACCAGACTTGTTGCAGTTAAAATTCCAGATCTTTATTCAGACATCATTAAAAGCATTAGTGGGGTACGCAGCCCCCTTCCTCCACGCCTGACGCGTTTCGGATACAAAATCCTTAGTCTTAGGCATACTTGCAAATGTGAACATCACATATTTATAGAGAAACTAAAAGCATTCATACCCCCCCCTATCACATGTGCCATCATTCACCATTAATTAAGATCTGGATAAGTTGCTTTTCAGCAGTCTTTTCATTTTAACTATATCGATACTGGACTAAAAACTGCTAACTTGATATAAACAGATAAATATATTGCACTAGTACAGTGATGGCGAACCTTTCTGAGGCCGAGTGCCCAAACTGCAACCTAAAACAAAATTATTTATGGCGAAGTGCCAACACGATAATATATCCTATATTACAGCAGTGGTAATCACAAGCGCTGCACAGGGGAGAGCCAGCAGATGCTAACTCTCTTCCCTGTACAGGGCTTGTAGTCCTGAAACATTGATGATCAATTCAATTACTTTAACAATTAATTGATTTTAAACTTACCTTTGCAGTCTTCTCTTCTCTTCGTCAGTGGTCAGACAGCTCATGTGTACTGCACATTGAAGCTGAGCCGCTCCCACTGCCCTTTCTAGAAACAGCAGGTGGATTGATCTGTATGGAAAAAATGCAGAATATTAGACAGATAGGAGATAGATTTGATCATGGAATACAAGCAGATTTCATACTGAAATCATGGTCCTCATCTTGTAGTAATATCTCCATCATGACCCTCTCCTTGCAGTAATGTGTCCCATCCTGACCCTCTCCTTGTAGCTATGTGCTCCATCCTGACTCTCTCCATGTAGTAATGTTTCCCATCCTGACCTTCCCATTGTAGTTATGTGCTCCATCTTGTCCTTCCCCTTCTAGCTATGTGCTCCATCCTGACCCTCTCCTTCTAGTTACGGGCTCCATCCAGATCCTCTCCTTGTAGTAATGTGCTCCATCCTGACCCTCTCCTTGTAGTAATGTGCTCCATTCTGATCGTCTTCTTCTAGTAATGTGTCCTATCCTGACCCTCTCATTCTAGTAATGTGTCCCATCCTGACCCTCTCCTTGTAATGTTCTCCATCCTGATCCGCTCCTTCTAGCTTTTTGCTCCATTCTGATCCTCTCCTAGCTATATGATCCATCCTGACCCTCTCCTTGTAGTAATGTGCTCCATTCTGATCGTCTCCTTCTAGTAATGTGTCCTATCCTGACCCTCTCATTCTAGTAATGTGTCCCATCCTGACCCTCTCCTTGTAGTTATGTGCTCCATCCTGACCACTTCCTTCTAGCTATGTTCTCCATCCTGATCCTCTCCTTCTAGCGTTTTGCTCCATTCTGATCCTCTCCTAGCTATATGTTCCATCCTGACCCTCTCCTTGCAGTTGTGCTCCATCCTGACCCCCTTCTTGTAGTAATGTCTTCATCCTTATCCCCTTGTAGAATGCCCCATCCTTGTCCCCTTCGGGAATGTCCCATCCTTGTCCCCTTGTGGTAATGTCCCTATCCTGCCCCATCATGTAGTAATGCCCCATCCTGTTGTAATGCCCTATCCTTGTCCTCTTGCAGCAATATTCCCCATCCTGCAGTAATGCCCTATCCTTCTCCCCTTGTAGTAATATGCCCCATCCGTGTCCCTTTGAAGTAATATGCCCCATCCTGCAGTAATGTGTCTCATCCTTGTCCCCATGTAGTAATATGCCCCATCCAGCAGTAATGTGCTCCATCCTTGTCCCTTGGTATTATTGCACCACCATTGTCCCCATCACATAGTAATATGCCCCAACTTGCCTCCTGGTAGTATTGCCCTATTCTTGCCGCCATTACATAGTAATCTGCCCCATCCTTGTCCCCATCACACAATAATATGCCCCATCCTGCCATCACATAACAATATGCCCCATCCTGCCCCATGACATACATAACAATATGCCATCTGCCATGACAAACCCATCCTGCCCCCTATTAGTATTGCCCCATCCATCCATCCATCATCCTCTTAGTATTGCCCCATCCATCCTCCTCTTCGTATTGCCCCATCCATCCATCCATCTATCCTCCTCTTAGTATTGCCCCATCCATCCATCCTCCTCTTAGTATTGCCCCATCCATCCATCCATCCTCCTCTTAGTATTGCCCCATCATCCATCCTCCTCCTCCTAGTATTGCCCCATCCTCCTCCTCCTAGTATTGCCCCATCATCCTCCTCCTCCAGGTATTGCCCCATCATCTTCCTCCTCCTCCAGGTATTGCCCCATCATCCTCCTCCTTGTATGGCCCCATCCTCCTCCTCCTAGTTTTGCCCCATCATCCTCCTCCTCATAGTATTGCCCCATCATCCTCCTCCTCATAGTATTGCCCCATCATCCTCCTCCTCATAGTATTGCCCCATCATCCTCCTCCTTGTATGGCCCCATCCTCCTCCTCCT
The DNA here is from genome assembly GCA_033576535.1 of Allobates femoralis. NCBI lineage: Eukaryota > Metazoa > Chordata > Amphibia > Anura > Aromobatidae > Allobates > Allobates femoralis. The sequence goes on from JARQOC010000011.1 coordinate 114,141,888, forward strand.
CATAGTATTGCCCCATCATCCTCCTCCTCCTAGTATTGCCCCATCATCCTCCTCCTCATAGTATTGCCCCATCATCCTCCTCCTCCTAGTATTGCCCCATCCTCCTCCTCCTCATAGTATGGCCCCATCTTCCTCCTCCTCATAGTATTGCCCCATCATCATCCTCCTCCTCATAGTATGGCCCCATCATCATCCTCCTCCTCACAGTATGGCCCCATCATCATCCTCCTCCTCATAGTATGGCCCCATCATCATCCTCCTCCTCACAGTATGGCCCCATCATCATCCTCCTCCTTGTATGGCCCCATCCTGGCTGCTGGTGAAAAAAAAAAAAACTTTCATACTCACCTTTCTTCACCGCTGCTGCAGCTTGCATCCTGTCTCCTCTCCAGCACTGAGGGCGGTCACGTGATGCCGGGCGCGTCACGTGACCGCTGTCACATGACGCTGGCTGGGAGGGCGGGCTTAGAAGTGTCTGAGAGAGGAGAAATGTCTCCTCTGCTCAGATACAGCTTAGATCTGCCGGCGGCGCGGCGCACGCCGGCAGATCAAACCGGCAGTGTGGTGGCGAGGCTGCGTGCCAGCGGAGGCGGCTCTGCGTGCCAACGCGGGCACGCGTGCCATAGGTTCGCCACCACTGCACTAGTAGATATAATATAAATCACTTTTGTAAAAATTCATACAATATTACAAAAATATATGATTCACATTGAGTGATAAGGTTCCCCAAATAACTCGTTTTTACAGAGTATGCCAAAAAATTGGAGAAACATACCCACTCACATGAAACGTGATTTCTTTATACCCATGCAATACATCATTTTTACTCTTTCGATACAGCTTGTTACATCCCAGGTAAGCTCACTGATACATGTCTCAGTTGACTCTTTTCTCACCACATCTACTATTATTATTCTGCAAAGGGCAACCAAGGATAGTGTTACTATTAGTTTCTACATAGTTCTCCCCTATCTACTATATAATTGCCGTAGGCACTTCCGTGTCGGACCCCGCAAAAGACCGTGGCTTTGTCACTCTGTGACGTCACCACGTGCGAGCAATGGCCGCGAAGCGGCCATTGCGAGTCGCTGGCCGAAAATCGAACCAGAGGCTCGGCCACAAAGTTAGCGATTTACCGCTCATGTAGTGCGAGCAATGGCCGCGAGGCCATTGCGAGTCGCTTACCGCTCATGTAGCGCGAGCAATGGCCGTGAGGCCATTGCGAGTCGCTGCCTGAGCCGCGATTCTGAGCGGACCAGAATGAAAACTGTGTCTTTACAAATGACACAGTTTCCATTCACGTCCACTTAAAGGGCTCCTACAGATACATGCCGGATGATGCTGCACGCTGATTGGTCGCTTCTTCCCATAGAGAAACATGGCCATGTTTCTCTATGGGAAGAAGCGACCAATCAGCGTCCAGCATCATCTGCCATGTATCTGTAGGAGCCCTTTGAGCGGACCTGAATGGAAACTGTGTCACCCAATATGTCCTCACACACCCCCCAAAATGTCCTCACACCCCCCCAAAATGTCCTCACACCCCCCCCAATATGTCCTCACACCCCCCCAAAATGTCCTCACACACCTCCAAAATGTCCTCACACACACCCCCAATATGTCCGCACACCCCCCCAAAATATGTCCGCACAACCCCAAACCCCCCCAATATGTCCTCACCCCCCCCCCACAATATGTCCTCTCTCCCCCCCAATATGTCCTCACACCCCCCACTATATGTCCTCTCCCCCCCAAACCACCCCAATATGTCCTCACCCCCCCAAACCCCCCCAATATGTCCTCAAACCCCCCCACTATATGTCCTCTCCCCCTCAAACCCCCCCAATATGTCCTCACACCCCCCCACAATATGTCCGCACACCCCCAAACCCCCCCAATATGTCCTCACACCCCCCACAATATGTCCTCACCCCCCCCCACAATATGTCCTCTCCCCCCCAAACTCCCCCAATATGTCCTCACCACCCCCCCAAAATGTCCTCACACCCCCCCCAAAATATCCTCACACCCCACAATATGTCCTCACACCCCCCCAAAATATCCTCACACCCCCCAATATGTCCTCACATCCCCCCAAAATGTCCTCACACCCCCCCCAAAATATCCTTACACACCCCCCCCAAAATGTCTCACTCCACACCCCCCCAATATGTCCTCACACCCCCCCAAAATGTCCTCACACCCCCCCAAAATGTCCTCACACACCCCCAATATGTCCTCACATCCCCCCAATATGTCCTCACACACCCACCCAAAATGTCCTCACACACCCCCAATATGTCCTCACACACCCCCCCAAAATGTCCTCACCACCCCCCCAATATGTCCTCACACACCCCCAAAATGTCCTCACACCCCCCCAATATGTCCCACACACCCCCAATATGTCCTCACACCCACCCAAAATGTCCTCACACACCCCCAATATGTCCTCACACCACACCCCCCAAAAGTGCCTCCTCACACCCCCCCAAAATGTCCTCACACCCCCCAAAATGTCCTCACACACACCCCCCCAAAATATCCTCACACCACCCCCAATATGTCCTCACACACCCCCCCAAAATATCCTCACACACACCCAAAATGTCCTCACACCCCCCCCAATATGTCCTCACACCCCCCCCCAAAATGTCCTCACACACCCCCAAAATGTCCTCACATCCAAACCAACCCCCCCAATATGTCCTCACATCCCCCCAATATGTCCTTACACCCCCCCAAAATGTCCTCACACACCCCCAATATGTCCTCCACCACCCCCCCAAAATGTCCTCACACACCCCCAAATATGTCCTCACACCCCCCCAAAATGTCCTCACAACCCCCCCAATATGTCCTCACACACCCCCAATATGTCCTCACACCCACCCAAAATGTCCTCACACACCCCCAATATGTCCTCACACACCCCCAAAATGTCCTCACACACCCCCCCAAAATGTCCTCACCCCCCCCCAATATGTCCTCACACACCCCCCCAAAATGTCCTCACACAACCCCCAAAATGTCCTCACACCCACCCCAATATGTCCTCACACACCCCCCAAAATGTCCTCACACACCCCCCCCAAAATGTCCTCACACACCCCCCCAAAATGTCCTCACACCCCCCAATATGTCCTCACACACCGCCAAAATATGTCCGCACACCCCCAAACCCCCCCAATATGTCCTCACACCCCCCCACAATATGTCCTCTCCCCCCCAAACCCCTCCAATATGTCCTCACACCACCCCCCCACTATATGTCCTCTCCCCCCCAAACCACCCCAATATGTCCTCACCCCCCCAAACCCTCCCAATATGTCCTCACACCCCCCCCACTATATGTCCTCTCCCCCCCCAAACCCCCCCAATATGTCCTCACACCCCCCACTATATGTCCTCTCCCCCCCAAACCCCCCCAATATGTCCTCACCACACCCCCACAATATGTCCGCACACCCCTAAACCCCCCCAATATGTCCTCACACACACCCCCCACAGTATGTCCTCACCACACCCCCCACAATATGTCCTCTCCCCCCCAAACCCCCCCAATATGTCATCACACACACCCCCAAAATGTCCTCACACCCCCACAAAATGTCCTCACACCCCCCCAAAATATCCTCACACACCCCCCAATATGTCCTCACCCCCCCCCCAAAATATCCTTACACCCCCCAATATGTCCTCACACCCCCCCCAAAATGTCCTCACAACCCCCCCAAAATATCCTCACCCCCCCCAATATGTCCTCACACCCCCCCAAAATGTCCTCACACCCCACCAAAATGTCCTCACACACCCCCAATATGTCCTCACCCCCCCCAAAATGTCCTCACACCCCCCCACTATATGTCCTCTCCCCCTCAAACCCCCCCAATATGTCCTCACACCCCCCCACAATATGTCCGCACACCCCCAAACCCCCCCAATATGTCCTCACATCCCCCCCACAAATTGTCCTCACACCCCCCCACAATATGTCCTCTTCCCCCCAAACCCCCCCAATATGTCCTCACCCCCCCCCAAAATGTCCTCACAACACCCCCTAAAATGTCTTCACCCCCCCCAAAATATCCTCACACACCCCCAATAATGTCCTCACACACACCCCAAAATATCCTCACACACCCCAATATGTCCTCACATCCCCCAAAATGTCCTCACACCCCCCCCAAAATATACTCACACCCCCCAATAATTTCCTCACACCCCCCAAAGCATCACCCCCCCAAAATGTCCTCACACACCCCAAAATGTCCTCACAACCCCCAAATGTCCTACACACCCCCCAAAATGTCCTAACACAGACCCCCCCACAATATGTCCGCACACCCCCCAAACCCCCCCAATATGTCCTCACACCCCCCACAATATGTCCCTACACCCCCCCCACAATATGTCCCTCCCCCCCCAAACCCTCCCAAAATGTCCTCCACATCACAACCCCCCCAAAATGTCCTCACACACAACCCCCAATATGTCCTTACACCCCCCCAAAATGTCCTCACACACCCCCCAAAATGTCCTCACACCCCCAAATGTCCTTCACACACCCCCCCAATATGTCCTCACACACCACCCCAAATGTCCTCACACCCCCCCAAAATGTCCTCACAACCCCCCAAAATGTCCTCACAACCCCCCCAAAATGTGTGCGCACACCCCCAAACCCCCCCTATATGTCCTCACACCCCCCCAAAATGTCCTCACAACCCCCCCCCACAATGTCCAAACAGCCCCCCCCAAATGTCCACACAGCCCCCCCCCCACAATGTCCAAACAGCCCCCCCCACAATGTCCTAAGAGCCCCCCCCACAATGTCCACACAGCCCCCCCCACAATATCCACACAGCCCCCCCCCACAATGTCAACACAGCCCCCCCCCACAATGTCCTAAGAGCCCCCCCCACAATGTCCACACAGCCCCCCCCACAATATCCACACAGCCCCCCCCCACAATGTCAACACAGCCCCCCCCCACAATGTCCAACAGCAGCCCCCCCCCACAATGTCCAAACAGCCCCCCCCACCATGTCCAAACAGCCCCCCCACCATGTCCAAACAGCCCCCCACACAATGTCCACAACAGCCCCCCCCACAATGTCCAAACAGCCTCCCCCCCACAATGTCCACACAGCCCCCCCTACAATGTCCAAATAGCCCCCCCACAATGTCCACACAGCCCCCCCCACAATTTCCACACAGCCCCCCCTACAATGTCCAAACAGCCCCCCCCACAATGTCCACACAACCCCCCCTACAATGTCCAAACAGCCCCCCCCCAAGTGCACACAGCACCCCCCCCCCACAATGTCCACACAGCACCCCCCCCCACATTGTCCAAACAGCCCCCCCCACAATGTCCAAACAGCCCCCCCCCACAATGTCCAAACAGCCCCCCACAATGTTCAAACAGCCCACCCCACAATGTCCAAACAGCCCCCCCCACCATGTCCAAACAGCCCCCCACAATGTTCAAACAGCCCCCCCCACAATGTCCAAACAGCCCCCCCCCACCATGTCCAAACAGCCCCCCACAATGTCCAAACAGCCCCCCCCCCACAATGTCCAAACAGCCCCCCCCCACAATGTCCAAACAGCCCCCCACAATGTTCAAACAGCCCCCCCCACAATGTCCAAACAGCCCCCCCATGTCCAAACAGCCCCCCACAATGTTCAAACAGCCCCCTCCCCACAATGTCCAAACAGCCCCCCCCCCCACAATGTCCACACAGCCCCCCCCACTATGTCCAAACAGCCCCCCCCCACTATGTCCAAACAGCCCCCCCCCCACAATGTCCAAACAGCCCCCCCCACAATGTCCACACAGCCCCCCCACAATGTCCACATAGCCCCCCCCACAATGTCCAAACAGCCCCCCCCCACAATTTCCAAACAGCCCCCCCCCACAATTTCCAAACAGCCCCCCCCACAATGTCCGCACAGCCCCCCCCCACAATGTCCGCACAGCCCCCCCCACAATTTCCAAACAGCCCCCCCCCACAATGTCCGCACAGCCCCCCACAATGTCCGCACAGCCCCGACGCCGTCGATCACTTACCTGTCTTCATGACATCTGATTCGTCAGGTCCAGTCTTCCATCCGGCCCAGGCGTCCTCTTCCTTCAGCCCGGGCCACGAGTCTTCCATCCGGCCCAGGCATCCTCTTCCTCTGGCCTCGGGGTCTTCTTTCTTCCTTCAGCGAGCTCCAGGTCCTGGGTCTTCGGTCCGCTACGCTGACTGACGATTAAAGATGGCAGCCGCGAGTTTCTGGAAGCCCCGCCCACGGATCCAAAATGCACCAATCACATTCACATACACGGCAACCAATCACATTCAAGGCTCATTCATACATTTTTATCAATGGGAAAAATCAATTCTACTATTTCACTACGGCCAATCACATTCCAGCTTCATTCAGACATCTTTCTCAATGCTAAAAATTCTCTCACTTACTATCACATTAATATACAATCATACACATCACAATAATTACACTATAAAATAAAAATGCTAATAATAATTATATTAATGCTATTAATACTGCTATTAATGCTACTAATAATGCTATTCATGATATTAATAATGTTATTAATGGTATTAATGCTATTAATAATGCTATTAATGCTAATAATAATGCTATTAATGCTAATAATACTGCTAATAATGCTATTAATACTGCTATTAATGCTACCAATAATGCTATTAATGCTATTAATAATGTTATTAATGCTATTATTAACCTTCCTAGCGTTATTCCCGAGCCTGACTCGGGGTTAACATTCACTACCAGAAGCGTTAACCCCGAGTCAGGCTCGGGCTTACCCGCGTTCGCGGCAGATGCGGTGAGAAAAACCGCATCTGCCGCATCTACCGCATCTGCCGCACTTGTGCCGCACTTGTGCCGCACTTGCGGCGCGGTTGCGGCGCGGTTGCGGTAATCTGCATAGGAACCAACCACCTCTGATGACCCTCATACATTGTTAATATGTGCCCCTGCAGCCTAGTAAACCATTAGCAGCACTGTTGTTGTGTGCAAAGTGGCTGCAGTAGAAGTGCGATAATGATTTTAGACACTTACATGCCTGGTACTTGAGGCCGTCTCCCTGTGTGTGCTGGGACTTGTTGTGCTGTGCTCATCATGTCTGCTCGCCCCCTCCCTTATGCACGCCCCCTCTCAGCCTGCTATAGTGCTGTGAGGCTGATTGCGTCATAAAGGGGCGGGGCTAAATCGCAGCATCACGGTAGCCCCGCCCCTTTATGACGCAATCAGCCTCACAGCACTATAGCAGGCTGAGAGGGGGCGTGCATAAGGGAGGGGGCGAGCAGACATGATGAGCACAGCACAACAAGTCCCAGCACACACAGGGAGACGGCCTCAAGTACCAGGCATGTAAGTGTCTAAAATCATTATCGCACTTCTACTGCAGCCACTTTGCACACAACAACAGTGCTGCTAATGGTTTACTAGGCTGCAGGGGCACATATTAACAATGTATGAGGGTCATCAGAGGTGGTTGGTTCCTATGCAGATTACCGCAACCGCGCCGCAACCGCGCCGCAACTGCGGCACAAGTGCGGCACAAGTGCGGCAGATGCGGTAGATGCGGTTTTTCAACCGCATCTACCGCGAACGCGGGTAGCCCGCTTTTAGCTACAAATTCCAGAACTAAACAGACCGCCAGGGAGGCTACTGCTATTAATGCTAATAATAATGCTGTTAATGCTAATAATAATGCTAATAATGCTATTAATACTGCTATTAATGCTACTACTAATGCTATTAATCATGTTATTAATGCTATTATTAATGCTATTAATGCTAATAATGCTATTAATGCTAACAATTATGCTATTAATGCTAATAATGCTAATAATAATGCTATTTGTGCTATTATTAATGCTATTAAGGCTAATAATCATGCTATTTATGCTATTCAAAATGCTATTAATACTAATAATATTGCTATTAATGCTCTTTATGCTAATACTAATGCTATTAATGCAATTATTTATGCTATTAATTCTATTATTTATGCTATTAATGCTATTATTAATGCTATTAATGCTAATATTAATGCTATTAAGGCTAATAATCATGCTATTAATGCTATTCTTAATGCTATTAATGCTAATAATATTGCTATTAATTTTATTAATGCTATTATTTATGCTATTAATGCTATTATTTATGCTATTAATGCTATTAATAATGCTATTCTTGCAATTAATAATGCTATTAATGCTATTAATAATGCTATTAATGCTATTAATTATGCTATTAATGCTAATATTAATGCTATTAATGGTAATATTAATGCTATTAATGCTATTACTGCTAATAATAATTCTATAAATGCTACTAATTATGCTATTAATGCTAATATTAATGCTAATAATGCTAATAATAATGCTATTAATGATATTATTAATACTATTAAGGCTAATAATCATGCTATTAATGCTATTAATAATGCTATTAATGCTATTATTAATGCTAATACTGCTATTAATAATGCTATTAGTGCTAATAATAATGCTATTAATGCTAATAATTATGCTATTAATGGTAATATTAATGCTAATAATGCTAATAATCATGCTAATAATGCTATTATTAATGCTAATAATCATGCTATTCATGCTATTAATAATGCTATTAATGTTATTAATGCTAATATTAATGCTATTAATTCTATTATTAATGCTATTAATGCTATTAATAATGCTATTACTGCTAATAATAATGCTATTAATGCTAATAATTATGCTATTAATGCTAATATTAATGCTAATAATGCTAATATTAATCCTATTAATGCTATTAATAATGCTATTAAGGCTAATAATCATGCTATTTATGCTATTCAAAATGCTATTAATGCTAATAATATTGCTATTAATGCTCTTTATGCTAATACTAATGCTATTAATGCGATTATTTATGCTATTAATTCTATTATTTATGCTATTAATGCTATTAATAATGCTATTAATGTTATTAATAATGTTATTAATGCTATTAATGCTAATATTAATGCTATTAATGCTATTAAGGCTAATAATCATGCTATTAATGCTATTAATAATGCTATTAATGCTATTTTTAATTCTATTAATGCTATTAATAATGTTATTAATGCTAATAATGCTATTACTCCTCATAATAATGCTATTAACGCTATTATTAATGCTATTTATGGTAATAATGCTATTAATACTAATAATAATACTATTATTAGTACTATTATTGCTATTAATAATGCTATTAATGCTAATAATAATGCTGGTAATGCTAATAATTATGCTATTAATGGTAATAATAATGCTATTAATGCAAATAATATTGCTATTAATGCTATTATTAATGCTATTAATGCTAATACTAATGCTATTAATGCTATTATTTATGCTATTAATGCTATCATTTAAGCTATTAATGGTATTATTAATGCTATCAATGCACATACTAATGCTATTAATGCTATTCATAATGCTATTACTCCTATTAATACTGCTCTTAATGCTATTAATACTGCTATTAATGCTATTAATACTGTTATTAATGCTCATAATACTGCTAATAATGCTATTAATACTGCTATTAGTGCTAATAATAATGTGATTGCTAATATTATTGCTATTGATGATGCGATTATTATTTAAAAATCTTTAAAAAAAACAATGAACATATTCTAGACACCCGATGCATTTGTATCAGGCTAACAGCTATAACTACTATAATCAAATTAATGCACGTTCTAGAATTTGCATCGGGCTCACAGCTAGTATATTATATTCATCTTAGCAGCATGAAATTGCGTCCCTATAAACATCTAATAAAAATACATTAGATCCGTGCGGAAATTTACACCTTCGGGGAATCGAGCATTGGGGAGGAGGTACACCGACAAGAGACCAGTTTTATATTCAATACTTCTAATCCTTTTTTGAATGATATCGTGTGGTGGGGGAGGTATCTTGACGATGTCATTATGATCTGGAGAGGTCTTGTTGGTGTACCTCCTCCCCCACAGGAGGAAAAGATTTGTCAATTTATCTCATATATTAACAACAATACCTGGAATTTGAAATTTACGCATGAAACACATGGGAGCAGAGCCGTATATTTGGATGTGGTGTTGGAGGGACATTTTCCATCAAGTATCATACACACAGAGCTGTACCGCAAAAGCATTAGCGTAATTCGCTGCTGCATGCGGAGAGCTGCCACCCACATCATGTGGTGCGAAATCTCCCAGTAGGAGAATTTGTACGGGCGAAGAGGTCATGCTCAACTTCTTTTTCTCTGGATATTGAAAACCAGAGAATAAGTCGACGCCTAAAAAATCAGGGATATAAGACCTGGATGATTTTGCGAGCGCACAATATGATAAAGAAAAGAACAAGGGAGTCCCTACTTGATAATGTAAAAGAAGAACCCCATGTAAATAATATTTCCCGACAAAATAGTCAAAAAAGTAAAAAATCTACCATTCCAACTTTCTCTACTAACTTTAGTCAGGATTATTATGACATTGTGGCTATTATCAAAAAACATGTGCCCATGTTATATCAGGACGAAAAGTTATCTAAAATCTTGAGTGAAGGGTACAGGTGCATGCCTAGGAGGTCTAGGACCTTGGGGAACATGCTCTCACCTAGCATGTTCTTAAGTGAACCGAGAACCCCCACTTGGTTGAAGCATGTAGGATCATATAGATGTGGAGGGAATAAATGCAATCTATGCCGCCATATAGACAGAACTGATAGTTTTGTTAATTCAGTAACTGGGAAGAGCTATAAAATCAGAGCGTATATAAATTGCAATACGCATCACGTAGTGTATATGGCGACATGTACAAGCTGCCAGAAATACTACGTGGGGTGCACTACGCGGTCCCTAAAAAAGCGCATCAGTGAACATGTTACAGCTGCGAACCCTAATAATGCATCGAGCCGTCGTAATATTTCAGGACTATCTAAATATTTTTTAGAAGTCCATGCAGGAGCTATGGAGTCCCTTCTAGTGAAGGGCATACATAGGGTGCCCAGACCAGTAAGGGGCAGAGACTGGGAGCGAGCAGTGTTATGTCAGGAAGCGCGGTGGATTCTAGCGCTGAATGCTCGCTTCCCCGAAGGTTTAAATTTCTGCACGGATCTAATGTATTTCTATTAGATGTTTATACGGACGAAATTTCATGCTCCTAAGATTAATATAATATATAGGGGAGAACTATGTAGAAACCAATAGTAACACTATCCTTGGTTGCCCTTTGCAGAATAATAATAGTAGATGTGGTGAGAAAAGAGTCAACTGAGACATGTATCAGTGAGCTTACCTGGGATGTAACAAGCTGTATTGAAAGAGTAAAAATGATGTATTGCATGGGTATAAAGAAAAAACGTTTCATGTGAGTGGGTATGTTTCTCCAATTTTTTCTGCATACTCTGTAAAAACGAGTTATTTGGGGAACCTTATCACTCAATGTGAATCATATATTTTTGTAATATTGTATGTATTTTTACAAAAGTGATTTGTATTATATCTACTAGTGCAATATATTTATCTGTTTATATCAAGTTAGCAGTTTTTAGTCCAGTATTGATATAGTTAAAATGAAAAGACTGCTGAAAAGCAACTTATCCAGATCTTAATTAATGGTGAATGATGGCACATGTGATAGGGGGGTGGTATGAATGCTTTTAGTTTCTCTGTAAATATGTGATGTTCAAATTTGCAAGTATGCCTAAGACTAAGGATTTTGTATCCGAAACGCGTCAGGCGTGGAGGAAGGGGGCTGCGTACCCCACTAATGCTTTTAAGGATGTCTGAATAAAGATCTGGAATTTTAACTGCAACAAGTCTGGTGCCGCAGTTCCTTCAATATTTGTACATAGTCATGGTAGGCCAGGATCTCATCCCCTGTAATGGCCCACTTCAACTGGGTTAAGGAGTGTTCTACTCTGCAGTCCTATTTAAACAGAGGATCGGGTTTTTGGACTTCTTGGACTGGCCTACCAGGATGTCTTGCAAAGGAGCTGCTATCATTGTGAAGCCCTTGATAAACCTCTGGTAGTAGCCTACCAGTCCTAGGAACTGTCGTACTTCTTTGAGGGTAGTGGGCCTCAGCCAGTCCCTGATTATGGTGACTTTGTCAGGGTTTGGTGCCACACCTTCAGCGCTGACCACGTGTCCTAGGTACTGTACCCTGGGCTTCAGTAAGTGGCACTTTGATGACTTCACTTTCAGGCCAAAATTGGATAATTCCTCAAAAGGAGGACATGTGGAGCCAATATTGCTTTTGTAAGAGTTTGCATTTAAAAACTTAATTTATTTTAAAGTTATGGAGACAATATTAACCCCTTAAGGACCGAGTCACTTTGCAGCTTAATGACCAGACCATTTTTTGTAATTCTGACCACTCTCCCTTTATGAGGTAATATCTCCGGAACGCTTCAACGGATCCTAACGATTATGAGACTGTTTTTTTGTGACATATTGGGCTTCATGTTAGTATTAAATTTAGGTCGATAATTTTTGCGTTTATTTGTGTAAAAATAAAAAATTTGGCAAAAATTTTGAAAATTTAGCAATTTTCAAATTTTTAATTTTTATTCTGCTAAACCAGAGAGTTATGTGCCACAAAATAGTTAATAAATAACATTTCCCACATGCCTACTTCACATCAGCACAATTTTGGAAGAAAAAGAAAAAATTGGTAGGACGTTATAAGGGTTCAAAGTTCATCAGCAATTATTCATTTTTCCAGCAAAATTTACAAAACCATTTTTTTTGTGACCACATCACATTTGAAGTCTATTTGAGGGGAGTACATGACAGGAAACACCCAAAAGTGACACCAGTCCAAAAACTGCACCCCTCAAGCTACTCAAAACTACATTCAAGAAGATTATTAACCCTTTAGGTGCTTCACAGGAGCTAAAATAAAGTTGAAGGAAAAAATGGACATTTTAATTTTTGTAACAAAAATGTTCTTTTAGCCTCAATTTTTTCATTTTCACATGGGCAACAAGATAAAATGCATCCTAAAATTTGTTGGGCAATTTCTCCTGAGTACACAGATACCTCATATATGGTCATAAACCACTGTTTGGGCGCACGGCAGGGCTCAGAAGGGAAGGAGCTCCATTTGAATTTTAGAGCCAATTTTTCTTTTCAAGAAGTGAAATGGTGCTCCTTCACTTCTGAGCCCTGCCGTGCACCCAAACAGTGGTTTATGACCACATATAAGGTATCGGTGTGCTCAGGAGAAATTGCCCAACAAATTTTGGGATGTATTTTATCCCTTTGCCCATGTGAAACTGAAAAAATGTAGGCAAAAAGAAATCTTTGGTGAAAATAAAGTGTTTTTCATTTTTATGGATGAATTTGTGAAGCATCTGGGGGTTCAAAGTGCTCACTATGCATCTAGATACGTTCCTTAGGGGGTCTAGTTTCCAAAATGGTGTCATTTGTGGGGGAGCTCCAATGTGGAGACATATGAAGACCCTCCATACGCGACATGGTGTCCGCTAACAATTTGAATGGAAAATGAGCTCAATTTGTTAGCGGACACCATGTCGTGTTTGGAGGGTCCCTGTGTGTCTCCACATTGGGGCTCCCCCACAAATGACACCATTTTGGAAACTAGACCCCCTAAGGAACGTATCTAGATGCATAGTGAGCACTTTGAACCCCTAGGTGCTTCACAAATTGATCCGTAAAAATGAAAAAATAAACGTTTTGTGGAAAAAAAAGTACTTTTTCATTTTTATGGATGAATTTGTGAAGCATCTGGGGGTTCAAAGTGATCTTTATGCATCTAGATATGTTCCTTCGGGGGTCTAGTTTCCAAAATGGGGTCGCTTGTGGGGGAGCTCCAATGTTCAGGCACACAGGGAGGGGCTCTCCATACCCGACATGGTTTCCGCTAACAATTGGAGCTAATTTTCCATTGAAATTGTTAGCGGACACCATGTTGCATATGGAGAACCCGTGTACCACCAGCACAAGGGCAACTGGTAGAGTTGGGGTACAGCACCAGAAAATGCTGCCTCTAATGAATGCGCTATTTTCTTGGGTGGCTGTGGGTTGAAATTTGCAGCGTGGGGACCCACAACATTTGGGTCTCTCCACGCTGAGGATTCCAGTCAGCCAGCTACCAAGTTGTACATGGCTGGCTACAAAAAATACAGCGAAGGCCTTTTTTTTTATTTCTAGAACTAATTCTAGAAAAAAAAAATGACGTGGGGCTCCGCCATATTTTTGGTCCAGCCAGGTACAACTTGGCAGCTACAGACTGCAAGCAACCCCCAGCTGCCTCGTTGTACCTGGCTGCAACCAAAAATACAGCGAAGCCCATTTTTTTTTTATTTCTAGAACTAATTCTAGAAAAAAAATGACATAGGGTTTCACCATATTTTTGGCCCAGCCAGGTACAACTAGGCAGCTGGGGGCTGGAATCCTCAGCATGGAAAGGCCCAAGCGTTCTGGGCCCCCCATGCTGTGAATTGAAGCCTGCAGCCACCCCAAAAAATGGCGCATTCATTGAAGCGCCATTTTCTGGCGCTGTACCCATGCTCTTCCAGTTGCCCTGGTGCCGGTGGCAAACTGGGTAATAAAGGGGTTAATGCTAGCTTTTTATTGGCAGCTGGCACTAAGCCTGAGATTCATAATATAGGGCCAATGTTAGACCCACCATTAGGAATCTCTGGTAAATAGTCAGAAAATACACACATAGAAAAATCTTTTTATTTGAAAAAAAAAACAAACAAAATTCGGACTCCATCTTTATTATAAAAAGATCCGATGTAGTCCATAACGAAGGTCCCACGACGCTCGATCGCCTCCGACGTAGTCCACAACGAAGGTCCCACGACGCTTGCTCGCCTCTGCTCAATCCAGAGACTACAGTAAGGGATCAAGTGTCCTCTTCCTACAGTCTCGGGGGTCAGAGTTATGGTGCACTCTATGACAATGATCTGTTATGCAGTGCACCATGACTATAATCCCAGAGACTATAACAAGAGGACACTTGATCCCTTGTTGCACCCATCCATCAACCTATGCACCCATCATCCACGCACGCACACAACCACGCACACACATCCAAGCACGCACATCCACGCACGCACGGTGACATCCACGCTCGCACATCCACGCTCGCACATCCACGCACGCACATCCACGCACGCTGACATACACGCACGCTGACATACACGCACGCTGACATACACGCATGCACACATCCACGCACGCATGCTGACATCCACGCACATCCACACACACATCCACACACATCCCCGCACATCCACGCACACAGCCACGTACGCACACATCCACGCACGCACATCCACGCACGCTGACATTCACACACGCTGGCATCCACGCACGCATGCTGACATCCACGCACGCACATCCACGCACATCCACACATGCACGCACACATCCCCGCACACACGCTGACATCCACGCACGCACATCCACATCCACGCACACATCCACGCAAGCACATCCACGCACGCTGACATTCACGCACGCTGACATCCACGCACGCATGCTGACATCCACGCACATCCACATCCACGCACATCCACACACACATCCACACACGCACATCCACGCACGCACACATCCCCGCACACACGCTGACATCCACGCACGCACATCCACATCCACGCACACATCCACGCACGCACATCCATGCACGCACGCTGACATTCACGCACGCTGACATCCACGCACGCTGACATCCACGCACGCACATCCACGCACATCCACGCACACATCCACGCACGCACATCCACGAACATCCACGCACACATCAACGCACACATCAACGCACGCATATCCACGCACGCTGACATCCACGCATGCATGCTGACATCCACGCACGCACATCCACATCCACGCACATCCACACACACATCCACGCACGCACACATCCATGCACACATCCACATATGCACACATCTACGCACACACATTCACGCACGCACATCCACGCACGCACATCCACGCACGCACGCTGACATTCACGCACGCTGACATTCATGCACGTTGACATCCACACACGCACACATCCACGCACGCACACATCCACAGGGGGGGCTGAACAGGACATGGGGGGGGGGAAAGTCTGGACTGAGCGGGGACAGGACACAGGGGAGCATTAGATAATGGCCGGCGGGTGCAGTGCAGCCCGCCGGCAGATAAGTATGATTGTGGGGGGAAGGGGTTAACAAGGGGTTAACAAGGGTCTCCACACCTCTGCCCCTGACCCTCAGCTGTCACTGACAGCTTTTAGCATTGAGCTGTCACTGTTTGTTTAGAAGCAGTGACAGTTCAAAGCCATGACGAGTTTAGCTGTCATGATGCGGGAACTGACATCTTTTCATGACGGCTAAACTCGTCATTTGTCGTAATGGGGTTAAACACTATGAGCAGGAAAATTAGGTGAATGATTTACAAAGCACTTAACACACATTTCATTACATGGTAGGCAGGTTTACATTACAAATTCATCTTTGTATACAATCATAGGATGATTCACAGGTTAATTACATATATTGTCCCAAAAGACTGTGCAAGAAAATGCCATAGTAATCCATTGTATGCAGACCGGCAGCTTCAGATTATTGCAACATCCCATACATGCACAAATGAATAAGAATTACAATTTACATAATAAAATTCAGCATACCAGTGCTAGTGAAGGGGAAATGGAGGGGGACCCTCTAGACCAGACTCCTTACGTACAGTACATTTCGCGTGTTAAGACAGGCATATGCTTCATCATGCTTCAAATTGGATAATGCCTCGAACACTTCAGCCAGGTGCTTCAGATGGTCTTCCTACGTCTTTGAGTAGACGATGACGTCATCCAGGTACAGTAACACGGATTCAAAGTTTCCATGCCCCAGGCAACACTCCATCAACTCTGAAACGTTATCGATGCATTGCAGAGTCCAAACGGTATGCAATTAAACTCACAGAGGACTATCAGTGTCGTGAACGCTGTCTTTTCTCTGTCTGCTTGTGCATCGGGAACCTGCCAATACCCACTTGTGAGATCCAAGGTGGAAAAATACTTAGCAGTTCTCAGTGCAGGTAATGACTCTTCAATTCTGTGTAACGGGTAAACATCCTTATGTGTAATGTGATTTATCTGCTTGTAGTCAACACACATTCTCATTGTACCATCTTTTTTCTTTATCAGGACTAATGGAGCTGCCCAGGGGCTACAACTATCTCTGATCACCCCAGCCTCCTTCATTTCCCATAACATCTCTTTGGCACATTGATAGTGAGCTGGTAGTACAGGCCAGTACCTCTCTTTAATGGGTGGATGGTCTCCAGTGAAGATGTGATGTTGTACCCCTATTACCTGCCCAAAGTCTAAAGGATGTTTACTAAAGACCTGTTCATATTTTTGAACTACCCGGTCAACTCCTTGCTTTTGGTGCCAAAGGGAGGAGTCACTGCCTACATGTCGCTTCTGACACCAGTCCTCCAGCTGCCTCTCTGAGCCGTTGTCCTCTGCCTGGTGGGACAGATTCAAGGGTTCCACTGCCTTTATTGCGTTGTTAATGACAGTGAACTGCTTAGCAATGGTAGCTCACCAAGATAGTTTGACCTCTTCTTCTCCACAGTTCAAGGTATGTACAGGTACCCTCCCCTTGCAGACATCGACTATCCCCCTGGCTGTTAGGACAGTGGGCCTACTATCTGAGTACATGGGCCTGATAGTCTTGACCCCTAAGACCTATTGCTGCCCGACACCAGATTAATATTTCATTTCTCGGGTGTATTGAAATGGGGAACGGGTCACTTACTCTTACACTGCCGACTTCTCCACGAGACAGCTCCACCTGCTGCCTCTGCATCAGGGCCTTTATCTCTTTCTGCATGACTCCATGCTGCCCGATGCTGGCAGTTTTGAATACCTGTTGTAACAAAGCAATAATTTCTCATAGACCATTCTCAATTACATTAGTGCCTAGAGTAATAATTGGGTTACATTCTGACGGTCAACATCAACAATTATCATTCCTTGGGCTTTTAGTTCTGCATGCCCCACCTTAATGGTCATCTCTTTGAACCCTACTTGTGGTAAAGGTTGACCATTACTGGCATACATTGTAAAGCTTTCATCTGGGCAACGGGTGAGGTCAGAGCCAGCCCTGTACCGTTTATAAATAATATAAGGCATCGTTGTCACCTGCGAATCGGTGTCCAGTAAAGCATTCATGGGGATGCCATCCAGCATGACAGGCAGGACCGGTCATCCTCCCACATACCTGTTGTGCCAATTCTGCGGGCCAGGTAGTCTCATTCCTGGGGGTGGCCTGTTGCCCCAGGGATTTCTCATTTAAAGTACAGAATCTGGATATGTAGCCCACTTTGTTGCAGTAGTGGCAAATGAGTTGTCCTGAAGAATCATAGCAATCGCTGGCTCGTTTTTTGGTCGGTGGATTTCTTCTCTGGCGTAGCAATGGGATATCATCAGGACTGGAGGCCAACTGTATCTTCTCCGATAGTTTGGGCCCCTGCATGGACTGTACAGCCTTTGTTAGTTCAGCCATATCGTTGGTTAGCTGCTGCACCTGCAATCGTAAGTCATTAGGGGTAACAGTTTCTAGAGTCTGTGCATTGGCCATCACTATGGTCGGGGAAGAGGGCGCTACCTCTGGGTAGCATGTTAGAGCCAGTCGCTGTGAGGGTACCTTTACACGCGACTACATTTCTAGGGTGGCTACAGGTAACTTACTGGTTGCAGTGAAATCATGGAGAGATTATTCCATTTGTACACAGCAACAAGATAGAACCTTGTCTCCATGATTTCACTGCAACCAGTAAGTTACCTGTAGCCAACCTAGAAATGTAGCCGCGTGTAAAGGTACCCTTAGGGTGCTGTGCTACAGGCAGTCGTTTCTCGCAGCACTCAGATGGCCTGGTTTTTAAAGTGTACAAAGCCAGGTCAGGGTTTTGTAGGGCCAATATACGTATCTGTGTCTGGTGGGCATGAGACCTTCAATAAACTGCTCAGTCAACAGCTTGTTTTAATCTCGTGCACTGTCGGGGTCTACCTGCTTCATGGCCCTCAGCACCTCTTGGAGAGTTAATGCATAGTCCCTTATACTATCCTGCACCCGTTAGACCACAGAAAAAACAGTATAACAAACTTGTGGAAGTACACTGCTATAAAAAGGTAATAATAAAAAGCAAGTGCTTCATAAAAAGACAGTATCAAAAACAGGGTACTTAGTTAATACGTTTTTTGCAAAAAATTTTCGTAAGCCGTTCCACCTCGCCACTGTGACCCTTATCAAAACAGTCCTTTCTAACTAATTTAAAACCTGATCCTGTATAAATATACCTCATGGATGCAGGGTGAAGACGGGCCAGAGTCCATTATGGACACAGTGCAGCAAACAGCACTTTATGTGCCTGGCTCAGAAAGGAAGGGTGGGGCACTCCCTGTCTTGCTCAATAAGAGAATAAATGAAAAACTGCAACTGAGCCAGGGCACAATGTGAACGGGTCTGTAGGACTGTGTTCACACCACCACATAACTAAACCACAGAAAAAAACAGTATAACAAACGTGTGGAAGTACACTGCTATAAAAAGATAATAATAAAAAGCAAGTGCTTTGTTAAAAACAGTATCAAAAACAGGGTACTTAGTTAATAAGTTTTTTGCGAAAAATGTACGTAAGCCGTTCCACCTCGCCACGGTGACCCTTATCACAACGGTCTTATCTAACTAATTTAAAACCTGATCCTGTATAAATATACCTCATGGATGCAGGGTGAAGATGGGCCACACGTTTATTATACAGTTTTTTTCTGTGGTCTAGTAATGTGGTGGTGTGAACGCAGTCCTACAGACCCGTTCACATTGTGCCCTGGCTCAGTTGCAGTTTTTCATTTATTCTCTTGTTTAGCAAGACAGGGAGTGCCCCACCTTTCCTTTTCTGAGCCAGGCACATAAAGTGCTGTCTGCTGCACTGTGTCCATATTGGACTCTGGCCTGCCTTCACCCTGCATCCATGAGGTATATTTATACAGGATCAGGTTTTAAATTAGTTAGATAGGACCGTTGTGATAAGGGTCATCGTGGCGAGGTGGAACGGCTTACGTACATTTTTTGCAAAAAACGTATTAACTAAGTACCCTGTTTTTGCTACAGTTTTTTATTAAGCACTTGCTTTTTATTATTACCTTTTCATAGCAGTGTACTTCCACGTTTGTTATACTGTTTTTTTCTGTGGTCTAGTTATGTGGTGGTGTGAACTCACTCCTACAGACCCGTTCACATTGTGCCCTGGCTCAGTTGCAGTTTTTCATTTATCCTGCACCCATTGTTTGCACCCATAAATCCTCATTTTAATTTCCGCTGCAGTACGGGTGTACTGAAGGTCATCCATACATTAGAGAGGGCCCTCATGTATTCTTTTGGGAGGGCCCTCCTGTTTTCAATTGGGAGGGTGCTCCTCTATACATTTGGAAGGGCCCTCTTCTATACATTTGGGGGTGAAACGACTGCCATTTTGCAGTGGTCCTTTTTTCCTTGATAGTTTTTGGGACTCACAGTTCGCTTGACTTGTGGCAACAACATGTGCAAGTATGTAACGAAAACCTAAAATGCAAAAAAAGCCTGATGTTAAGGGACACGAACATGGACATGGGTATGGTGTTGTTAGTATTCTGCAACAAGGTACTGAGTCTGTGACAGGTTAGAAGAAGCTTGATGCATCCACTATGTTTGTAGCCAAATTTCTGAGTCTGGAACGTAAATGTGCCTGGAAGTCAGAAGAGTGAGAGCAGATTTGGTCTTGGATGGCAGACAAGGCCTCTATATATTCTGGGGATAGTGACAGGCTCCTTTAAATGCTCTGTCTGCTTGAAAAACTCTCCCTCCCTACACTTCACTGACCTAGTTTAAACTGCAGGTGGCCCTGAAAAGAGCTTTTGTGTTATAAAAATGCCTAAACATTCTCCCTAGCAGCTGCTCAGTCTCGCCCTACGCTACTACAACACTGCTTCCTGATGCAATGCACGCAAAATGGTGGCAGCAGGGCTCTTATAAACCCTATGATGCTGCGCAGCGAAGACGGCTGTGGCATTACTGTGAATGGTTAATAAGCCCAGCATGTTTAGTGAATGCAAATCAGGTACCAAAACTACAGGGTGGGAGATACGAATATCGCAAGGTGAGTACACAAATACTCGCAAGGTAACGAGTAATCAGAATACCATACTATTCATTTGAGTAGCGAATAGTAACGATTACACTCGCTTATCACTAATACATACTAACATAGTAACGTAGTAACATAGTTTTTAAGGTTGAAGGAAGACTTTAAGTCCATCTAGTTCAACCCATAGCCTAAGAGCCACGTCACACACACAGATATCTGTGGATATTGTTGGCAGATCTCTGGATGCAGTGAAATCATGGACAAATTGTTCCATTTTGTGGCCTTATACAAATGGAACAATGTGTCCATGATTTCACTGCAACCAGAGATCTATCAACAATATCTGCACAGATATCTGTGTGTGTGTGACGTGGCCCTAACATGTTGATCCAGAGGAAGGCAAAAAAAAACATGTGGCAACACTAAGCTCTTCATTGGGAAAAAAAATTCCTTCCTGACTCCAGATACGGCAATCAGACTAAGAGGCCTTTCACACTTGCGTTTTTTTTCCTGATTTGGAAGATCAGGAAAAAAACCTGATTCTTACAGGATTAATTTTTTTTGCCCATTCTCTTTAATGATTTCAGGAGAAAACTTGAAGCAACAAGATTCTACCTGACCAAATTAAAGTGAATGGGCAAAATACTGTAAGAATCGGCCCCTGAAAGGCCCCCAATTCCCTGGATCAACGCCCTATCAAGAATCTAGTATATATACTCGTAACTGGTAATATTATAGTTTTCAAGAAAGGCATCTAGTCCCTTCTTAAATGTTAGTAGTGACTCACCCATTACAACATCATGTGGTAGAGAGTTCCATAGTCTCACTGCTCTTACAGCAAAGAATCCGCGTCTGTGATTATGATTAAACCTTCTACCCTCCAGACATAGAGGATGCCCCCTTGTCCCCGTCTCAGGCCTAAGGGCCGCTTTACACACCCCAGCTTCTGTGACCAACTACTGAACAGATCTCTGGTTGCAGTGAAATCATGGACACATTGCTCCATTTTGTGGCTGTGTACAAATGGAACAATGTGTCCATGATTTCACTGCAACCAGAGATCTGTTCAGAAGTTGGTCACAGAAGTTGGTGTGTGTAAAGCGGCCCTAAGAGTAAAGAGATCATTAAAAAGGTCTCTGTATTTTCCCCTCATATATTTATACATTATTATAAGATCACCCTTAGGCGGCCGTCACACGCACAGATATCTATAGCGATATTGTAAGCGATCACGTGCACGCGCAATCGCTTACAATATCGCTCACATCGCTGGTGAGATGTCACACAGACAGACTCACCAGCGATGTGGAGCCGCGATCTCGCTGGTAACTATGGTACACATCGGGTAACTAGGCGCCGCGCGTCGCTTAGTTACCCGACGTGTACCATAGTTACCATCTCCCAGCATAGGCTCTGCTGCTGGGAGATCGTTCATCGTGGTGTTATACACCACGATGAAGGAGATCGTGAAATCGATCATCGCTAGATCTGAGAACCGGACCTCAGATCAGCGATGTCACGATCAAGCGATTTCACATCGTGAATCGCTTGATTACATGCATCGATTTTAAGCCCGATATCGCTTAAGCGATCAAAAAGGAGATCGCTTAAACGATATCGGGCAAGATATCTGTGCGTGTGACGGCCGCCTTAAGCCTTTGTTTTTCCAAGCTAAATAACCCCAAGTTTAATAACCTGTCTTGGTATTGCAGACCCCTAATCTAGATTCGGCAAAACAACCTGTTTTAGACAGATGAAATGCCAGTCTCATCGTTCAATAAGCTAGAAGAGCTCCCTGAAGATGAATTCTGTTCTTCTATAAACAGTAGTCATGATGACAGTGATTTTGAAGGAACCTCATCAGTGCCAGACGTTTTTAATCAGTTGGAGCTTAATGACCTTGTTAAACAGCTAAATCTCCCAAAGAAATCAGCAGAATTGTCGGCATCTAGACTAAAAGAGAGGAATTTATTCCATACGAAAATTAAAATCTCATATTATCACAACATAAAAAAGGAGTCACTGCCATTCTTCTCGGAGATAAGTGATTTTGTTTGTTGCAACAATTTTTAAGGCTTGCTGAAGAAGATGGGCATATCACAATATTGATCAATTAAATGTAAACTGCTGGAAAAGGAGAAAAAAGGCATACAATAGTGTTTATCTGCATAGTTTCAATATTGCATGAATACCAATACAGGGTCATCTGGGTCGGTTGTGATCTGTCACAACTACTGATATCACCTATATCTAGGCTCCATGGTATGCTGCAGTATCAGGAGCCTAGATATAGGTGATTTCAGTAGTTGTGACAGATCACAACCACTGATATCACCTATATCTAGGCCAGTGTTTCCCAACTCCAGTCCTCAAGGCACACCAACAGGTCATGTTTTCAGGATTTCCTTATCTTTAGACAGATGATGGAATTATCCCCTGTGCAAGTGATTAAATTATTGTCACGCCCTAGGGGCGAACGAGACGTGGACCCGCTGGACCGCTGCCGGAGCGGATGCTGATACCAGGTTAGGGAGAGAGAGCCGGACTAGAATCTATATTGCATAAAGGGTTTTATTGAAACACGGAGTCTACCCCTAGGGAAGGCCACAGGGCCCCCTCACAGTTCCGTCCTCCGGAGACGCCCGGGAAGGCCTTGACCCCTATACAGGGATTTGCTCCCAGCACGGAGCTCCGGAAGGTCTGTGAGCGGGAGTACCCGTGTTCAACCGACCCCAGGCGGTAAAAGAAAAACAGAGGAATAACACAATAATGCACGAAACCCAAAGAACAACAAAAGTAGTAAAAATGAAGAACACTACGGAGGCAGGCCTGGAGGAAGGCTAGAGAACCAACACCAGGACGGTCCGGATAAGTGGCAGAGGAGCTGCACGGAAACAGCACGGAGAATTGCGACCACCACGGAGTCCGGTCCGGGGGAAGTCCAGGGAAACCACACAAGGACGGTCCGGAGGAAAGATAGTGACGCAGCACGGAGCAACACGGAGGCAGAACAGCGACACTGCAACAAGAACAAACAGATGAATGTTAAATACTGCAGAATCACAGCATA
The DNA here is from genome assembly GCA_033576535.1 of Allobates femoralis. Taxonomy (NCBI): domain Eukaryota; kingdom Metazoa; phylum Chordata; class Amphibia; order Anura; family Aromobatidae; genus Allobates; species Allobates femoralis. Next base: position 114,166,180 of record JARQOC010000011.1, read on the forward strand.
CAATAGGACCAGGATCGGCAACTTCGGGATGAATGAAGTGAACCGGCAAGGTCTAAGAGTAAATGCACACCTGCAACAAGAACAAACAGATGAATGTTAAATACTGCAGAATCACAGCATACAATAGGACCAGGACCGGCAACTTCGGGATGAATGAAGTTGCCCCGGCAAGGTCCAGAAGCAAGTGCACACCTTATATACCTGCTGCCCTACAGGGACTGGCCGGGAGGCGGGGCAGCCTAATTGGCCAGCTGGCCCTATAAAGGTAACAGAGAGAGCGGCCCCGCCCCCTAGTGAACACACCGAGGGGAAGCAGAGCGGGGCAGTAGTCAGGGAGCGACAGTCTGAGCAGCAGGTGTGCGATGGAGCACCCCGGAACCCCGGGATCGCCTGCGGACGGCCTGTAACCTGGAACCCCGACCCCGGAACCGGGAAGGAAGGGTAACTGCACGGGAAGAGGGACGAACCGGGTGCAGGGCGGAGGCGCTGGACCGCGGGGCAGTTACAGTACTCCCCCCTCCACGCCCCCCCGGAACCAGGCCGGCATGAAACCTGCGCAAGAGGCGAGGAGCATTGATGTTCTCCTCCGGCTCCCAGGACCGTTCTTCAGGGCCGAACCCCTTCCAGTCAACCAGGTACCAAGTGGAACGGCCCCTCTTCTTCATGTCCAGGATGGCACTGACCTCGAAGACGTCCGAAACCGAGACCGGCGGGGGCCGTGCTCCAGAATCCTGGGAGTACCGGTTGAGGACTAGAGGTTTGAGGAGAGACCGGTGGAAGGAATTATGGATACGCAGAGTAGGCGGCAATTTCAGCTGGTAGCATACCTCGTTTATCCTCCGGATGATGTCAAAGGGACCAATGTAGCGAGGACCCAACTTGTAGGACGGCACCTTGAGACGGACATACTTGGAAGAAAGCCATACCTTATCCCCTGGCTGGAACAGGGGGGCGTCCAGACGTCGCTTGTCGGCATGGTCTTTCATCCGTCTAGATGCTTTTTCCAGAGCAGCCCGCGTCTCGGTCCAGATCCGGGGGAAGTCCAGGGAAACCACACAAGGACGGTCCGGAGGAAAGATAGTGACGCAGCATGGAGCAACACGGAGGCAGAACAGCGACACTGCAACAAGAACAAACAGATGAATGTTAAATACTGCAGAATCACAGCATACAATAGGACCAGGACCGGCAACTTCGGGATGAATGAAGTGAACCGGCAAGGTCTAAGAGTAAATGCACACCTGCAACAAGAACAAACAGATGAATGTTAAATACTGCAGAATCACAGCATACAATAGGACCAGGACCGGCAACTTCGGGATGAATGAAGTTGCCCCGGCAAGGTCCAGAAGCAAGTGCACACCTTATATACCTGCTGCCCTACAGGGACTGGCCGGGAGGCGGGGCAGCCTAATTGGCCAGCTGGCCCTATAAAGGTAACAGAGAGAGCGGCCCCGCCCCCTAGTGAACACACCGAGGGGAAGCAGAGCGGGGCAGTAGTCAGGGAGCGACAGTCTGAGCAGCAGGTGTGCGATGGAGCACCCGGAACCCCGGGATCGGCTGCGGACGGCCTGTAACCTGGAACCCCGACCCCGGAACCGGGAAGGAAGGGTAACTGCACGGGAAGAGGGACGAACCGGGTGCAGGGCAGAGGCGCTGGACCGCGGGGCAGTTACAATTATCACCTATGCAATCCTAAGGAAATCCTGAAAACATGACCTGCTGGTGTGCCTTGAGAACTGGAGTTGGGAAACACTGATCTAGGCTCCATAGTATGCTGCAGTCTCAGGAGTATATATAGAGGAGAAAGGAGACTTAATACCATAGATCGGCATTTAGGTTTCATCAATCAAAATGAGGCTACAATCGTGATGTATTGTCACCTGATATTGAATACATCTGTGCCATATAAAGATATACACTCTTATAAAAATACTAGATTAAGGCCTGATGCTATCGCATCAGGAGAATGGTGATGTGACATTGAGCATGTCTTGTGTGGCACTGCGAGAAGCATATCTTGAGATGAAGATGTTGTGAACAGCCATCCCGCCCATCTCTTTAGCTGTTCACAAAAACCCAGCCCTGTTATAAGAGTAAATTACATTTCTCAGCAGCTATGATGCTGGAACTTTACATCCAGGTCCCTATCACCAAATGTAAGAATTTGGATGATATACATCTCTCTTATACTTGATGTGTGTTAAACTTATATTTAGAATTATGTGTAAATGTATGACACCTATGCATTTATGTAGATAGGATGTTTACACAGTGAGCCGCAAGAGGGACAGCATTACTGATGTATGTAAAGTGCTATAGAATTAAAAGTGCTATACAAATAAATAAAAGTATTAATATTATTATTACCTAATATATATATAGTTATGTGCTAGCTATGTAGTTGAAATCTATCGATTTGTGCATCTAATTTTTTTTTGTTTTGTTTTGTTTTTTCACTCTATATATATATCTATGATGTTAGTAAGCATCTAAATGTGTCTATGACATATCTATGAAACAGACTATTTATGTATGATATATGTATCTGCTTAGAACATCTATATATATATATAACATGTATCAAGCTATGTATAGAAGTGTATTATCTAAATCTATTTAGAATGCAACTATCATTAATATATATCTATATTTCTATTCATTATAGGACCAACTGAAATAGTTTAAAGTAAAACATTTTTGTAAACCACATTTCTAGTGAAGATTTTTGGGCTATTAGGTAGTAATTGTCGTTGAAGTGGTGTATCCACCACTTTAACTTTAACGTTTCTGCGTTGCTTTACTCCGGAGAATGCAACATACAATTGTCCATGGGCAAATACAGGTTCTGGTAAAAAAAATGCCAACTTGATTGAGGGTCTGTCCTTGGGATTTGTTAATGGTCACAGCTAAAGCAGGTTTTACAGGAAACTGTCGACGTTTTAATTTAAAAGGTAACCCAGTCTCTGAAGGACACAAATTGATGCGTGGAATAAATACAATGTCTACTTCAGCTGAGCCAGGAATCAATTTAGCCTGTATGATGTTGCGGAGTAAGGCAGTGACAATGAGCCGAGCGCCATTGCAGAGACCTTTCTTGGTGTTGAGGTTTCTTAATAGCATGACAATGGTGCCAATTTTAACTTGAAAGCGATGTGATGGCATTCCTAATGGTGTCAGTGAGTTTACAAATTTGACTGGGTAGTTTTCACATTCCTCTGCTTCATCAGCATCGATAGAATCATCGCTTGTATATACAATGTAATCACCACTGATTCGATCCATTACTTTAGAGTTCAGATAATCTACGTCATCAGTTTTTGGACATATTATAGCATGTGATGCAGCAGTGTTTATGCTTTCGGTGTCATTAACATCAATGCAAATATTGTCTCCAAAGGTGTCGGTTACTATAGAGCCAGTGCAGAGCATGTCTGGAGGAATTTCAATGACATCGTCTCCAAGGTTGTATTCATTAGACTGCTCACCATTTCCAAGTTTAAACAACCAACTGCTGTATTCAGGATCAGTGGAGCACATGTTGTTGAATAGTGGTTGTCTAGTAAAATGTTGCCAATGTTTTGAATATTTAATGCAGGAATCTACAATGTCTGTCCTTGTTGCATGAGCTATGACAGGAAGGCATTGTCTGAAGTCACCTCCAAGAACAATAACTTTACCTCCAAATGGTGTTTTATTTTTGTCAGCAACATTTGTTGTCATGATATCACATAGAAGTCTATCTATGACATTCAAGACATGTATTTGGACCATTGTACACTCATCAATAATAAAAAGTTTTGTACTCTGTAAATGTTTTCCTGCATTTGTATAGTTTTTAATCCTGGAAACGGATGTTTTGTTGATCGGAATTGGTATGCCATATAGAGAGTGGATTGTTCGGCCTCCTTGAAGCAAGTTAGCCGCTGTTCCTGTAGTGGCTGCAGGTGAGACAATGTCTCCTTGTCCCCTTAGAAAATGTATAAGTAGATGGTATAGGTAGGTCTTTCCACTGCCACCAGGTCCGTCAAGAAAAAAGCACTTTGGTGTTAAATTGCTGTTTTGTAATGCTTGAGTAATGACATCGTAGGCAAAACGTTGCTCCTGATTAAGAGTTTCTTTCACCTCTGCAGCTTTTGTTAACTCATGGTCCTTTTCATATTGTTGAAGGATATGTTTTTTATGTTTTGCTGGGCGTGATAAATTGAAATCAGCAAAAGTTTTTCCTTGGACTATGAGCACATCTTGGAAATCTTTCATAGTATATCCTTCACAATCGATACACTCTTCAGTGCTGCTGTGGTATGTATGACAGTAGTCTTGTAAAAAATGTTCCTTAAATTCATTCCACAATTCAAGTGGATTTGTGGGGGGAGGGGGGGCAAAAATACTGATGCAAGCAAACATGTTGCGAAGTTGTGAAGGCATGTTAAGAATGCATTCATCTATTAAAGTATTTCTCCAGACGCTATCATCGAATAATAATCCAAGTGCTAATGCAGCATCCTTAAACGTTTGATGGGTAACTCAAATTGACGGTTTTAATGCTGTCAAAACTGGTAGCAGCTTTTACATGCCATAACAACAAAAGTAAATAGTATCATTCTTGGTCTTTCAAACTAACTGTATACATTCTTCTTATAACTGTTAGACCCCCTCGTTTTCTGCATTCCCATGTGCCTTGTTTCCAAACGTAGTATTCTGGAATTTCGCGGTAATAATATTTATGTGCATTTAGGTCGATCTTATTAAGGTTGAAAAATGCCATAAGAGTTGAATTAGTATTGGGCTTTTGTTGGATGTTGTCTGCAGAGTCATTCTCATGAAAATATAGTGGCTGAGAATAAGGCAGATGTACTGCAAGGCGAATGATGGCATGAGATTGTTTATACATAGGAAAAGCAAATATTCCCCATGCAGTCTCCGGTGCACTAACATATCTGGAATCGACAAACAGATTTGTTTCATCATGTTGGATGTTATTTTGGGAAATTTCCACATTGGCTTTGTTATGTCCTTTGTAAACATATTTAAATAAATATTTTACACTTTGAATGGAAGCACATATTTCTACATTAATATGGCGCTTGTATTTTTTGAGTAAAAAAGGGTTATATGGAACTACTCATGCATTGTCAATCGTCTTAGAATGGTGTTGATATGTTTTGCCAATGGGTCTGCGGTAAGTGGGATAGCCGTCCTTTTCTTTGATGGTATATTCTTGGAGTTGTTTTGCGAAACCTTTGCCACACTTGTTAAGATCCACACAGGGAGTATTAGGATTGTGTTCTTAACAGGGACCATGAATCATGTGTTGAAGAACAATGTTATGGAGCTGAGGGTAGGAAGTTTCATCTGGAATTTCAGCCCATACTATATTGTCTATGTCCTGTTCAGTCCTTAATTTAGAAAGGCTATCAAGAATAATTAAAATATGAGAGTGTGAAAGACCACGCTTTTGAAATTCAATGACATGGACCATTGCAGTGACGTTTCCAAATAATCCATTGCTAATGTCTTTTAATAGGGATTCCAGTTTAATTTTATAGACGTGTGCAACCAAGGCAGGTCTGTGTTCAACACGCTGCCATGGTTCTAAATGTGTAGTAATTTCACTCCACTTTGGATTACACGTCATGGTGATAAATAGATCAGGTCAACCATACTTTGTCACACTAGCCATAGCATCCTTAGTGCTGTTGCATGTTTCTGGGACTGCCTTCAAAAGAAGATGGTAAAATGACAGTTTTTCCAATAGGGATGCCCTTTTGAATAGATTTTTTGAGTAAATGTTCTTGAAGTAGGCAGTAATCCTCCACTTTTAAATCTTTTTGGTGGTAACGGATGTAATGTAGGTGATTGGCTTCGATTTTGACATAAGCATCGACTAAATATTGCTGTGTCAGCTTACCACCATTGAGGAGTAGATTAAAGTAATTTCTGACAGATAACATGTAGCAATACCGTAGTATTGAAGTTGGGTGATCCTGCGTGGAGTCTTGCTTTGTTGTTTGAGTCCATCATGCCATCCTTGGTCTCCTTAAGTAAAAAATATGGGATACAGGAGGGCATCTAAATTGCTATGGAGAATGCTAATTTGTTGTGTTGTTGGAGCTAACGGGTCCTGTGGATTAGGTTTTAAATTAATTAATATGTCTCTATTGAAGGGAGCTCACCATTGTCATTTTGAAAGATGACTGCAACTTCACTGACAGTGGGATTATTGTAGCGTTGAGGGTCTTGAATCCGATCTTGTTTAATAGCCATAGTGATGTTTTGAATGACAGTTCCTTTTGTAGAGCTTTAATTTTTTCTTGTTCTTCCACATTGCATAACATTTGATAAGCTGCCACAAAAGGATTGATAGTTTGTATTTGAAGGGCAATAATGTTCATCAATGTAGGATGACATTTTTGATTTTCTTTAAATTGTAAGCGATTGTTGGCGCTAGCGGTATCGAGTATGTAAAGTTGGGCAAATGTCAGTAGTTGGTCGTCAGAGGGATGTAGTGTTCCAGTTCTATGATAGATCTGTCCATGTATGCACCAGTATGGGCCATATCCAGGAGGTGGTGAAATATTGCCACCCATGGAGGCAAAAGCAAAGGAACTGTTAATGCTTCTAATATTGTCCATGAAATTTTTGCTAAATTCACTTTGTCCTTTGAGCAAACATGTAAAGACATCAGGATATCGTAGTATGGGTACATGGACTTTACCCTTATGACAGCAGATGGTAAAATTGTTATCAATAGGTATCTCAGCTATGAAATGCAAAGCTTGGCAATGTTGACATACATGGTTCATTTCACCACAGCTGTGTTCTATAATAGTACTTTCATCATGAGTGAAATCTTTAGCATGTAGTGAAAGTGCATGTGGTAACAGAGAAGTGGGGCTATTGTGGAGACCGATGTATATTAGTCGTGTGTGTTGTGGTAGCACTTGATTGACCAGTCACCTCCCTGACAGCATGGCCGGACGCTGGTGCCACAACCGCCCCCACTGTGGATTGCAGGTGATTGAGTACCGGCATACAGACACCTGTGTTGCCTCCAGAGGAGCTGTCAGCCGCTGCTGAGTGCAATGGGTATTTACCTGGCAAATTTTGGTGAGTTTTTTTTTCACATGCAGAAGTGGAAGCATTGAGTTGTGAGGGTAGTAAGAAAGTAGAGGTAGAAGGTGTATGTGTCCTGCCCAGGCCCTGCGGGTACTCGGATCACTCAGGCGTGGTCTGAAGGGGAAGTCACGGGTAGCGGTGCCTGAGACTGTGGGCCCGGGGGATGCAGATGAAAAATGAGTAGCAAGAGAAATAATAAAAAGTTTGTCAAGTCGTGACGCCACCTGTAGGTTCCGGTGATGGCACCGGCGCTGCTGGGGCCTCCGGGGTGATGGGCAGCAGCAAGGTGGAACCGCTCCCTACAGGACGAGCGGGGTCCCCGGGGCTGTAGGTTGCAACGGAGTAATAGGGCAGCACAGTCGTTTCTGTGCAAGGTGAGAGTAGGGGAGCGTGGACGGTGTGGTGCAGATGGAAGGAGGGACACGCACAAATAAAAGTCTTTTGGTACCTTTACTGGTGTTCTGCACGGGTACGCTCGTCAGGAGTTGAGGGAAACACTTCGGGATCTCCACAGCGAGTAGGGTTGTAGGCCTCCTTGTTTCAGTTCCTCTGTTCAGGGTCTGGCAGGCTTGAAACGTAACCAGACCTTCACTTCTCACCCTCACCGTGGCCCTAATCCATTCCCGCCTTGACTCTTGCAATTCTCTATTAAGCGGCCTCCCCCTCACCAGACTTTCTCCTCTCCAGTCAATCCTTAATGCAGCAGCCAGGATCACCCATCTGGCCAATCGTTACTCAGATGCCTCTGCTCTGTGCCAGTCATTGCACTGGCTGCCCGTATACTAAAGGATCAAATTCAAATTGCTTGTTCTCACCCACAAAACTCTTCACAGTGCAGCACCCCCCTACCTCTCCTCCCTCATCTCTGTCTATCACCCCACCCGTTCTCTACGTTCCTCAAATGACCTTCAACTAACATCTGCACTAATCCGATCCTCCCACTCCCGGCTCCAAGACTTCTCCAGAGCTGCACCAATCCTCGGAATGCTTTACCCCAAGAAATCAGGACTATCCACAACTTGCATGGCTTCAGACGATCCCTAAAAACACATCTTTTTAAGGCGGCCTATCATACTCCCTAATAGAAGTCCATTGCACTGTAGACAGTGAATGGGCTATCCCTCTGGACATTACTCTTCTACAAACTCCACCAAACCAAAAAGGTCTACACAGACATTCTGATGACCATCCATGTAAGCTTAGTTCTATGCCCCATTTCCTCAAGATGTCTGGATCATCAGTGCAATAAGCCCCTGTACCTTGTGCAACCCCTATCCTGTTGTAGATTGTAAGCTCTTTTGAACAGGGTCACCTTCATTTCTTGCTTTATTTATTGTATTTTCTTTGTTACATTGATTCTATGTCTATTGTTTTGTATCCAATTATTGTACTGTATTTGTTCTCTACTGTAATTACTTACTGTATATTTTCTGTACTCTAACCCACATTGTAAAGCGCTGCGGAATATGTTGGCGCTATATAAAAAAAGCTTTTTTATTATTATTATTATTATTATTATTGCTTCTCTCTCCACACCCGGGTTGCTGCACTGAGGGAGCTCTTTTGGGATCCCACTAAATGTTGTCACGGTCCCTGACTCTCAACTGTTGGTGCTGCAGGTGTCCTGGAAGCTAAACCTCCTTGTGGTGCTGGATTCTCTGCGTGGTCTATCCTCTCTGTCCCTGCAGCTTGGACCCAGTGACCGGAACCCTGATGGGGTGAATCGGTATGACTTCTCTGCCCCCTGTTGTACCATGTTTCTCTCCTTTGCCTTCAACCCCTACTCTGGGAAACCGATCAGGGTGGAGCAGGGGGGCAGGATGGTGACGGAGGGGGGGGCAGGATTGTGTCGGGGGAAAGGATGGAGCGAGCGGGGCAGGATGGAGCCGGGGGGAGGGGCAGGATGGAGCCGGGGGGAGGGGCAGGATGGAGCCAGGGGGCGGGCAGGATGGAGCCGGGGGGCGGGGCAGGATGGAGGCGGAGGGAGGGCAGGATGGAGGCAGGGGAGCAAGAACAGCGAGGGCAGGATGGAGGCAGGGGGTAGGATGGAGTGAGCGGGGAAGGATGGATGGAGCCGGAGGAGCAGGATGGAGTCGGAAGAGCATGTTAGTGGCGAGCGGGGCAGAATTTTGCCGAGGGGGGCAGGATGGAGCGAGTGGGGCAGGATGAAGCGAGCGGGTCAGCATGGTGGCGAGCGGGGCAGGATGGAGCGAGCGGAGCAGGATGGAGCGAGCAGGGCAGGGTGGTGGCGGCGGGGCAGGATGGAGCCGGCTGGGCAGGATGGAGCTGGCAGGGCAGGATGGAGATGGCGGGGCAGGATGGAGCGAGCGGGGCAGGATGGAGCGAGCAGGGCAGGATGGAGCCGGAGGAGTAGATGGTGGCGGTGGAAGGGGCAGGATGGGGGGAGGGGGTAGGATGGTTGTGAGTGGGGCAGGATGGTGGCAGGGGGGCAGGATGGTGGCAGGGGGGCAGGATGGTGGCGGGGGGCAGGATGGAGCAAGCAGGGCAGGATGGAGCGAGTGGGGCAGGATGGAGCGAGCGGGGCAGGATGTAGCGAGCGGAGCAAGATGGTGGCGGGGGGCAGGATGGAGTGAGCGGGGCAGGATGGAGCGAGCGGGGCAGGATGGTGGCGGGGGAGCAGGATGGTGGCGGGGCAGCAGGATGGTGGCGGGGGAGTAGGATGGTGGCGAGTGGGGCAGGATGCTGGCGAGCGGGGCAGGAGGGAGCCAGTGGGACAGGAGAGAGCCAGTGGGGCAGGAGGGAGCGAGCGAGGCAGAATGGAGTCGGAGGAGCAGGATGGAGTTGGAGGAGCAGGATGGTGGCGGGGTGGGGAGGATGGTGGCATGCGGGGCAGGATGGAGCAAGTGGGGCAAGATGGTGGCAGGTGCTGGATGGTGGCAGGGGGCAGGACGGTGGCGGGGGCAGGATGGAGTGAGCGGGGCAGGATGATGGAAGCGAAGCGGGATGGAGCGAGTGGGGCAGGATGGAGCGAGCGGGGCAGGATGGAGCGAGCGGGGCAGGATGGTGGCGGGGGGTAGGATGGTGGTGGAGGGGCAGGATGGTGGCGGGGGCAGGATGGTGGGAGCAGGGCAGGATGGTGGAGGGGGATCAGGATAAACGTGAGCAGGGCAGGATGGAGCCGGGGGGGCAGGATGGAGCCGAGGGGCTGGATAAAGCCGGTGGGGGGGGCAGGCTGGAGCCAGCAGGGGGGGGCAGGATGGAGCCGGTGGGGGGGCAGGATGGAGACAGCAGGGGGGGGCAGGATGGAGCCAGCAGGGGGGGGCAGGATGGAGCCGGCAGGGGGGGCAGGATGGAGCTGAAGAAAGTTGATACTTATGTCCTTATGTAGATACTAGCTGTGAGCCCGATGCAAATGCATCGGGATTCTAGAACGTGCATTCATTTGATTATAGTAGTTATAGCTGTTAGCCTGATGCAAATGCATCGGGGGTCTAGAATATGTTTATTGTTTTTTTAAAGATTTTTAAATAATAATCCAATTATTCCAATGACATATTTACACTAACTACATATATTTGTATTGTTGATATCATTTAAGGAAAATTGAATGTCCTTATAATGTACCCTACGACGTATTACAAAGATATAGACATGTTTGTTATTGATATCAATAATAGTAACAGCTCACTGAATAGTTAAGGACATCGAATGTGCAACATAATACCAATAGCATGAATACCAATACCATCATCAATACCATCATCAATACCATCATCCATACCATCATCCATACCATCATCAATAGCATCATCAATAGCAATAATATTAGCAATAGCATTATTATCAGCAGTAATAGCAGTATTAATAGCATTATTAGCAGTATTATGAGCATTAATAACAGTATTAATAGCATTAATAGCAGTATTAATAGCATTAAGAGCAGTATTAATAGCATTAAGAGCAGTATTAATAGCATTAAGAGCAGTATTAATAGGAGTAATAGCATTATGAATAGCATTAATAGCATTAGTATGTGCATTAATGGCATTAATAATAGCATTAATAGCATAAATAATAACATTAATAGCATAAATAATAGCATTAATAGCATTAAAAATAGCATTAATAGCAATATTATTTGCATTAATAGCATTATTATTACCATTAATAGCATAATTATTAGCATTAACAGCATTATTATTAGCATTAATAGCATTATTAATAGCATGAATAGCATGAATATTAGCCTTAATAGCATTATTAAGAGCATTAATAGGATTATTATTAGCATTATTAGCATTGATATTAGCATTAATAGCATAATTATTAGCATTAATAACATTATTATTAGCATTAATAGCATTATTAATAGCATTAATAGCATTAATAATACAATTAATAGCATTAATAATACAATTAATAGCATTAATAGCATTATTAATAGCATTAATAGCATGAATATTAGCCTTAATAGCATTAATAATAAAATTATTATTATCATTATTAGCATTAATATTACCATAAATAGCATAATTATTAGCATTAATAGCATTATTAGCACTAATAGCATTATTAATAGCAGTATTTGCATTAATAATAGCATTAATAGCATTATTAATAGCATTAAAAGCATGATTATTAGCTTTAATAGTATTAATAAAATGATTAATAGCATTATTATTAGCATTATTAGCATTAATAGCATAATTAGTAGCATTTATAGAATTTATATTAGCAGTAATAGCATTAATAGCATTAATAGCATTAATATTAGCATTAATAGCATTAATAGCATTATTAATAGCATTAATAGCATTATTAATTGCAAGAATAGCATTATTAATAGCATTAATAGCATAATTAATAGCATGAATAGCATAAATAATAGCATTAATAGCATAAATAATAGCATTAATAAAATTAATAGCAATATTATTATCATTAATAGCATTAAGAATAGCATTAGTAGCATGATTATTAGCCTTAATAGCATTAATATTATCATTAATAGCATTATTAGCATTATTATTAGCATTAACAGCATTATTATTAGCATTAATAGCATTATTAATAGCATTATTAGCATTAATAACATTATTAATAGCATTAATAACATTATTGGTAGCATTAATAGAAGTATTAATAGCATTATTAGCAGTATTATTAGCATTAATAGCATTATTAATAGCATTAATAGCATGAATATTAGCCTTAATAGCATTAATAATAGCATTATTATTATCATTATTAATATTACCATAAATAGCATAATTATTAGCATTAATAGCATTATTATTAGCACTAATAGCATTATTAATAGCAGTATTAGGGCGGCTTCAGACTGCGGCAGCGTCCGGTCCGGGGCTGTCAGGAGTGACAGCCTGGAGCGGAGTTTTTCTGCATAGAATCCTGTCGGGCTGCACGGAGCTGGATCGCGCCGGGTGGTAATTAGCTGCTATCCGGCTGCCAGCTCGCCGGATGTATCCTGCAGAAGTGGGGATTTGTCTGCCGACTCCAAAACCGGTGCATGCAACGTTTTTGGAGTCGGCAGACAATTCCCCACTTCTGCAGGATACATCCGGCGAGCTAGCAGCCGGATAGCAGCTAATTACCACCCGGCGCGATCCAGCTCCGTGCAGCCCGACAGGATTCTATGCAGAAAAACTCCGCTCCAGGCTGTCACTCCTGACAGCCCCGGACCGGACGCTGCCGCAGTCTGAAGCCGCCCTTAGCATTAATAATAGCATTAATAGCATTATTAATAGCATTAAAAGCATGATTATTAGCTTTAATAGTATTAATAATATGATTAATAGCATTATTATTAGCATTATTAGCATTAATAGCATAATTAGTAGCATTTATAGAATTTATATTAGCAGTAATAGCATTAATAGCATTAATAGCATTAATATTAGCATTAATAGCATTAATAGCATAATTAATAGCATTAATAGCATTATTAATAGCATTAATAGCATTAATTGCAAGAATAGCATTATTAATAGCATTAATAGCATAATTAATAGCATTATATAGCATAAATAATAGCATTAATAAAATTAATAGCAATATTATTAGCATTAATAGCATTAAGAATAGCATTAATAGCATGATTATTAGCCTTAATAGCATTAATATTATCATTAATAGCATTATTATCATTATTATTAGCATTAACAGCATTATTATTAGCATTAATAGCATTATTAATAGCATTATTAGCATTAATAACATTATTAATAGCATTAATAACATTATTGGTAGCATTAATAGAAGTATTAATAGCATTATTAGCAGTATTATTAGCATTAATAGCATTATTAATAGCATTAATAGCATGAATATTAGCCTTAATAGCATTAATAATAGCATTATTATTATCATTATTAGCATTAATATTACCATAAATAGCATAATTATTAGCATTAATAGCATTATTATTAGCACTAATAGGATTATTAATAGCAGTATTAGCATTAATAATAGCATTAATAGCATTATTAATAGCATTAAAAGCATGATTATTAGCTTTAATAGTATTAATAATATGAAATGACACAGTTTCCATTCAGGTCCGCTAAAAGGGCTCATAGAGTTACATGGCGGATGATGGTAGACGCTGATTGGTGGCTTATTGCCATAGAGAAACATGGCCATGTTTTTCTATGGGAAGAAGCGACCAATCAGCGTCCAGCATCATCCGCCATGTATCTGTAGGAGCCCTTTGAGCGGACCTGAAGGAGAACTGAGTCTTTGAAGGAAAGACTCATTTCTCCTACAGGTCCGCTCAAAGGGCTCCTACAGATACATGGCGCATGATGCTGGACGCTGATTGGTCGCGTCTTCCCATAGAGAAACATGGCCATGTTTCTCTATGGCAATAAGCCACCAATCAGTGTCTACCATCATCCGCCATGTAACTCTATGAGCCCTTTTAGTGGACCTGAATGGAAACTGTGTCATTTGTAAAGGTCCGCGAAAAGGGCTCAAAGAGTTACATGGCGGATGATGGTAGACGCTGATTGGTGGCTTATTGCCATAGAGAAACATGGCCATGTTTCTCTATGGGAAGAAGCGACCAATCAGCGTCCAGCATCATTCGCCATGTATCTGTAGGAGACCTTTGAGCGGACCTGAATGCAAACTGTGTAATTTCTAAAGACACAGTTTTCATTCAGGTCCGCTCAAAGGGGTGATAGAGATACATGGCGGATGAAACATGGGCTGGACCTGGACCTGACGAAGCAGATGTCATGAAGACAGGTAAGTGATCTACGGCGTCGGGGTTGGGGGGGGGTGTGAGGACATATTGGGGGTGTTTGGGGGGGCGTGCGGACATATTGTGGGGGGGTGTGAGGAGATATTGGGGTGGGTTGGGAGGGTGAGGACATATGGGGGGTGTGCGGACATATTGTGGGGGTTTGGGGGGGGGTGCGAACATATGGGGGGTGCGCGCGGACATATTGTGTGTGGGGTGTGAGCACATATGAGAGGGGTGTGCGGACATAATGGGGGGGTGCGGACATTGCGGAGCTGGGGGGCGGTGCTAGGCTGTGGATGGTGGCTGGCGGCGTGATCTACGGTGTCGGGGTTGGGGGGGTGTGAGGACATATTGGGGGGTGTGAGGACATATTGGGGGGGGTGTGAAGACATATTGGGGGGTGAGGACATATGGGGGGGGCGTGCGGACATATTGTGGGGGGGTGTGAGGAGATATTGGGGTGGGTTGGGGGGTGAGGACATATGGGGGGGTGTGCGGACATATTGTGGGGGTTTGGGGGGGGTGCAGACATATGGGGGGGTGCGCGGACATATTGTGTCGGGGTGTGAGGACATATGGGGGGGGAGGGTGTGAGCATATATGGGAGGGGTGTGCGGACATAATGTGGGGGTGTGCGGACATAATGTGGGGGTGTGCGGACGTAATGGGGGGTGCAGACATAATGGGGGGTGGGTGCGGACATTGCGGAGCTGGGGGGCGGTGCTAGGCTGTGGATGGTGGCTGGCGGCGGAGGTGTGCGGGCAGTGAGGGGGGTCTGTGCGGCGTTGGGGGTGTGCGGTGCAGGGGGCGGTGCGGGGCTGGGGAGCGGTGCTGGGCTGTGGATCGGGGCTGGGGGGGAGGCACAGGGGGCAGCTCGATAGTCACAGGTGGGCTGTGGGTAGCGGGGAGCGGAGGCAGCGCGGGCGGCATCGGCGAGGTGTGGGTGGGCAATGCTTCGCCGTGTGCCTGAGACTCGCAATGGCCGCTGCGCGGGCATTGCGAGACGAGTTAGAACGGCTCGCAATGGCCGCTTCGCGGCCAATGCTTCGCGTGTATCCGCATGACCACGCCGGAAGTAGCGCCGAGGGGGGCGGATTTGCGATTCGCGATTATATAATAGACTAGCTGTGAGCCCGATGCAAATGCATTGGGATTCTAGAACGTGGCAATATTATTTGCATTAATAGCATTATTATTACCATTAATAGCATAATTATTAGCATTAACAGCATTATTATTAGCATTAATAGCATTATTAACAGCAATAATAGTACTATTACTAGTATTGTTATTAGTATTAATAGCATTATTACCATAAATAGCATTAATAATAGCGTTAATAGCATTATTATGAGGAGTAATAGCATTATTAGCATTAATAAAATTATTAATAGCATTAATAGAATTAAAAATAGCATTAATAGCATTATTAATAGGATTAATAGCATGATTATTAGAATTAATAGCATTAATATTAGCATGAATAGCATTAATAGCATTATTAATAACATTAATACCATTATTAATAGCATTAATAGCCTAAATAATAGAATTAATAGCATAAATAATCGCATTAATAGCATGAGTATTAGCATAAAGAGCATTAATAGCAATATTATTAGCATTAATAGAATTTTGAATAGCATAAATAGCATGATTATTAGCCTTAATAGCATTATTAATAGCGTTAATATGATTATTATTAGCATTATTAGCATTAATAGTAGCATTAATAGCATAATTATTAGCATTAATAGCATTATTATTAGCAGTAATAGCATTATTATTAGCATTAATAGCATTATTAATAGCATTAATAATTCAATTAATAGCATTAATATTAGCATTAATAGCATTAATAGTATTATTACTAGCATGAATAACATTATTAATAGCATTAATAGCATTATTAATAGCATTAATAGCATAAATAATAGAAATAATAGCATAAATAATTGCATTAATAGCATTACTATTAGCATAAAGAGCATTATATAGCAATATTATTAGCATTAATAGCATTTTGAATAGCATAAATAGCATGATTATTAGCCTTAAATAGCAATTATTAATAGCGTTTAATATATTATTATTATAGCATAATTAGCATTAATATTAGCATTAATAGCATAATTATTAGCATTAATAGCATTAATAATAGCATTAATAGCAATATTATTTGCATTAATAGCATTATTATTACCATTAATAGCATAATTATTAGCATTAATAGCATACTTATTAGCATTAATAGCATTAATAATAGCATTAATAGCAATATTATTTGCATTAATAGCATTAATATTACCATTAATAGCATAATTATTAGCATTAATAGCATAATTATTAGCATTAATAGCATTAATAATAGCATTAATAGCAATATTATTTGCATTAATAGCATTATTATTACCATTAATAGCATAATTATTAGCATTAATAGCATTAATAATAGCATTAATAGCAACATTATTTGCATTAATAGCATTATTATTACCATTAATAGCATAATTATTAGCATTAATAGCATTAATAATAGCATTAATAGCAACATTATTTGCATTAATAGCATTATTATTACCATTAATAGCATAATTATTAGCATTAATAGCATTATTATTAGCATTAATATCATAATTATTAGCATTAATAGCATTATTATTAGCATTAATAGCATTAATAATAGAATTAATAGCAATATTATTTGCATTAATAGCATTATTATTACCATTAATACCATAATTATTAGCATTAATAGCATAATTATTAGCATTAATAACATAAATATTAGCATTAATAGCATAATTATTAGCATTAATAGCATTATTATTAGCAGTAATATCATTATTATTAGCATTTTTTTTTTATTCTTATTTTTTATGTTATTATGTATAATTTTTTATTTTTTTTTTATTTTTTTTTATTATTTTTTTTATTATTAAATTAATTTATTATTTGTTATTTTAAGTGAGCCTGAGCCTGAGACACAGTTCTCCTTCAGGTCCGCTCAAAGGGCTCATATTATTAGCATACTTGTATTTTTTTATTATTATTTTTTATTAATTTTTTTATTATTTTTTATTTATTTTTGTATTATTTTGTAATTATTTTTTTATTATTTTTTTTATTATTAAATTAATTTATTATTTGTTATTTTAAGTGAGCCTGAGCCTGAGACACAGTTCTCCTTTAGGTCCGCTCAAAGGGCTCATATTATTAGCATTTTTTTTTTATTATTATTATTATTTTTTTATTAATTTTTTTATTATTTTTTATTTATTTTTGTATTATTTTGTAATTATTTTTTTATTATTTTTTTTATTATTAAATTAATTTATTATTTGTTATTTTAAGTGAGCCTGAGCCTGAGACACAGTTCTCCTTTAGGTCCGCTCAAAGGGCTCATATTATTAGCATTTTTTTTTTATTATTATTATTATTTTTTATTAATTTTTTTATTATTTTTTATTTATTTTTGTATTATTTTTTAATTATTTTTTTATTTATTTTTTTATTATTAAATTAATTTATTATTTGTTATTTTAAGTGAGGCTGAGCCTGAGACACAGTTCTCCTTCAGGTCCGCTCAAAGGGCTCATATTATTAGCATATTTTTTTTTTTATTATTATTTTTTATTTATTTTTTTTTATTTTTTATTTATTTTTTTTATTATTTTTTAATTATTATTATTATTTTTTTTTTAATTATTAAATTAATTTATTATTTGTTATTTTAAGTGAGCCTGAGCCTGAGACACAGTTCTCCTTCAGGTCCGCTCAAAGGGCTCATATTCTTAGCATATTTTTTTTTTTTTATTATTATTTTTTATTTATTTTTTACTATTTTTTATTTATTTTTTTATTATTTTTTAATTATTTTTTATTATTTTTTTTATTATTAAATTAATGTATTATTTGTTATTTTAAGTGAGCCTGAGCCTGAGACACAGTTCTCCTTCAGGTCCGCTCAAAGGGCTCATATTCTTAGCATATTTTTTTTTTTATTATTATTTTATTTATTTTTTTACTATTTTTTATTTATTTTTTTATTATTTTGTAATTATTTTTTTATTATTTTTTTATTATTAAATTAATGTATTATTTGTTATTTTAAGTGAGCCTGAGCCTGAGACACAGTTCTCCTTCAGGTCCGCTCAAAGGGCTCATATTCTTAGCATATTATTGTATTTTTTATTATTATTTTTTATTTATTTTTTTATTATTTTTTATTTATTTTTTTATAATTTATTTAATATTTTTTTATTAATTTTTTTATTATTAAATTAATTAATTATTTGTTATTTTAAGTGAGCAGACACAGTTCTCCTTCAGGTCCGCTCCAACCCCTCATAGAGATACATGGCGGATAATCCTGGACGCTGATTGGTCGAGTGTTCCCATAGAGAAACATGGGCATGTTTGTCTATGGGAAAAAGCGACCAATCAGCGTCCAGGATTATCCGCGATGTAAGTCAATGAGGCCTTTCAGCGGAGCAGAATGGAGACTGCGAGCCGGAGCTCGGTGGAGGAAGAGAGAAGAGCGCCGGATGGAAGAGTCGTTAGCCGGGCTGAAGGAACAGGATGTCTGGGCCGGAGGGAGGAGTGTACGTGGACCTGAGGAAGCAGATGTCATGAAGACAGGTAAGTGATCTACGGCGTCGGGTGGGGGGGCTGTGCGGACATTTTGGGGGGGGGGGCTGTGCGGACATTTTGGGGGGGGCTGTGCGGACATTTTGGGGGGGCTGTGCGGACATTGGCGGGGGGGGGCTGTGCGGACATTGGCGGGGGGGGCTGTGCGGACATTGGTGGGGGAGGGGCTGTGCGGACATTGTGGGGGAGGGGCTGTGCGGACATTGTGGGGGACGGGCTGTGCGGACATTGGGGGGGAGGGGCCGTGCGGACATTGGGGGGGAGGGGCCGTGCGGAAATTGGGGGGAGGGGCCGTGCGGACATTGGGGGGGAGGGGCCGTGCGGACATTGGGGGGGAGGGACCGTGCGGACATTGGGGGGAGGGGCTGTGCGGACATTGGGGGGGGGCTGTGGTAGACTGTGGATGGGGCCTGGCGGCGGAGGTGTGCGGGCAGTGAGGGGGACATTGGGGGGAGGGGCTGTGCGGACATTGGGGGGAGGGGCTGTGCGGACGTTGGGGGGGGTGCTGTGCGGACATTGGGGGATGTGCTGTGCGGACATTGCGGGGGGGCTGTGCTAGACTGTGGATGGGGGCTGGCGGCGGAGGTGTGCGGGCAGTGAGGGGGGGTGTGTGCGGCGTTGGGGGTGTGCGGTGCTGGAGGGCGGTGCGGGTCTGGGGATCGTTGCTGGGCTGTGGATCGGGGCTGGGGGGGAGGCACAGTGGGCAGCTCCATAGTCGGAGGTGGTCTGTGGGTAGCGGGGAGCAGAGGCGGCATTGGCGGCCATTGCGAGAGGAGTTAAAACGGCTCGCAATGCTTCGCGCGTATCCACATGACCACGCCGGAAGTAGCGCCGAGAGGGGCGCTTTTGCGATTCGCGATTATATAATAGATATTCTTAATTATGTCCTTTGTGGGGCAGCGCCGGGATGGCAAGTCAGGCAACACGTGGAGTCCAGTAGTAGTTTAAGCAGTACCCGGTTTTATTGCTGATACACACACAGCAGTGGCACAGTCTGCCGGGATCCGGGTCGCGGCCGAGTACACAGGATACAGTTCACACAAAGTAACCCAGTTCCTTCAGGTTATGGGCTTCCTTTATAGGTCACCCCGAGCTCCCCAGCCCTCCTGGGCTAGGCCGTGTTAGTCTAGCACACGGCCCCCTGGAACTCTAGACCTCTCCAGTCTATCTCTGCTGCTCCTGCAGCTAAGGCACAAATCTGTGTACAGGTAACCCCGCCCTGCCTCCTGCAAAGGCTTTTAACTCCGTGTCTCCTTCCGGGACCTTGCAAGATGCGGAGGGAGCGGACCGTCCCTTTCTCTCACACCCTACACCGGGCTCAATACGTGACAGTGCGCATTCTGGGGGAGACATAGCGCCCCTCGCATATGATCCCCTGCACTGTCTCACACACCCCCCCCCTAGGTTCAAACTTGTGGGGTCGAACCCCAGCCAACAAACAGGGTGCCCGGGACAGGGCATCCGCATTACCCTGCAACTTGCCAGCCCGATGCTCCACCGTAAAATTGAAGTTTAGGAGGGACAGGAACCAGCGGGTGACCCGAGCGTTCCGTTCCTTGGCGTTACGCATCCAGACCAGGGGAGCGTGATCCGTAACCAACTGGAACTGTCGCCCGAGCAAATAATAACATAGGGACTCCAAGGCCCATTTAACAGCCAAGCAATCCTTCTCCACTACGCTATAATTTTTTTCCGCCGGGGACAATTTCCGGCTTAAGTAAGTGACCGGATGCTTCTTGCGACAGCACAGCCCCCAGCCCCACCTCCGAGGCGTCTGTTTGTACAACGAAGGCGTGTTTGAAGTTAGGACTGATGAGGACCGGCTGTCCACACAAGGCCGACTTCATTAATTGAAAGACGGCCTCTGCTTGGGGATTCCAATGCACCAACGCAGATTTCTTCCCTTTTAACAGGTCGGACAGGGCCGCCGTTCGCCCAGCAAAGTTGGGTATGAAGCGTCAGTAGTACCCAACTATGCCGAGGAACGCCCTCACCTGTTTGGTAGACACCGGTCGGGGCCAATTTTGAATGGCCTCGATTTTGTTTATTTGGGGTTTGATAACCCCTCGCCCAATGACATACCCCAGGTATCGGGCCTCCTCAAGCCCCATGGCACATTTTTTTGGATTTGCCATCAGGCC
This sequence comes from Allobates femoralis, assembly GCA_033576535.1. Classification (NCBI taxonomy): domain Eukaryota; kingdom Metazoa; phylum Chordata; class Amphibia; order Anura; family Aromobatidae; genus Allobates; species Allobates femoralis. The sequence goes on from JARQOC010000011.1 coordinate 114,187,315, forward strand.
CGCTACCCTGAGAGAATCCACCACGGCCTGAACCTGGGATAAGTGGGTATGCCAGTCTGGACTAAAGATGATAATGTCATCTAGGTAGGCGGACGCGTACTTCCGATGAGGTTCTAACACAATGTCCATGAGCCGCTGGAATGTGGCCGGGGCTCCATGCAACCCAAACGGCAACACAACGTAGTGATAGAGACATTCCGGAGTAACAAAGGCGTTTTTTTCCTTGGCCGACTCTGTTAGCGGCACCTGCCAGTACCCTTTTGTCAAATCGAGCGTTGTGAAGTTCTGGGCTTGCCCCAGTCTTTCAATCAGCTCGTCCACCCGGGGCATGGGATATAAATCAAACTTAGACACTTCGTTCAACTTCCGGAAATTGTTGCAGAAACGCAACGATCCGTCCGGCTTTGGAATGAGCACAATGGGACTAGCCTGTTCACTCCGGGATTCTTCTATCACCCCTAACTTAAGCATGTGTTTAACTTCGGCCGCGATGGCTTGCCGTCTGGCCTCGGGTACCCGGTACGGTTTCACTCGCACTTTTACCCGGGGCTCAGTGATAATGTCATGCTGAATGACCGAAGTGCGCCCGGGCAGGTCAGAGAACACATTCTGCTGTACCAACTTTCGCGCCTCCCGTCGTTGGGCCTTAGTGAGGGTGTCGCTTATTCGTACCCCTTCGGTATCCCTTGAGGCCGAAGGGGAAGGGTCACCGGGTGCATCGGATGCCTCCATGATCAGGCACTCCCGGTCTTTCCACGCTTTAAGCAAATTTACGTGGTATAGCTGCACGGGTTTCCTTTTTCCGGGCTGGTATACCTTGTAATTGACCTCCCCTACTTTTTCCCGGATTTCATAGGGCCCTTGCCATTTGGCCAATAATTTGCTTTCCGTTGTGGGCACTAAGACCAATACCCGGTCCCCCACCCCAAAGGTCCTAACGGTGGCCCGTGTATTATACCTGCGGCTTTGAGCTCCTTGGGCATCCATTAGGTGCTCTTTTACAATAGGCCGGACCGCTGTGATCCGGTCCTGCATTTTCGCCACTTGGTCGATCACGCTCCTATAGGGAGTGGGTTCGTGTTCCCACGTCTCTTTGGCAACATCCAATAGCCCTCTAGGATGCCGGCCGTACAACAGTTCAAAGGGAGAAAACCCCGTAGACGACTGCGGTACCTTCCGGATGGCGAACATTAAATAGGCCAGTAACATGTCCCAATCTTTTCCATCCTTCGCTACCACTTTTTTTAGCATGGACTTCAGGGTTTTATTAAACCGCTCAACTTATCCGTCGGTCTGGGGATGATACACCGAGGTGCACAGCTGTTTTATGTTGAGCAGTTTACATAGTTCCTGGGTCACCTTGGACATAAAAGGAGTCCCCTGATCCGTGAGGATCTCCTTGGGTAGTCCTAGGCGACAGAACATAGCAAACAGTTCCCGGGCAATCAGTTTCGGCCGTGGTACGGCATAACGGAATCGCCATCCGGGTACCGGGTGGCGTAGTCGACCACCACGAGTATATGTTGGTGGCCTCGTGCTGACTTCACTATAGGCCCCACCAAATCCATTGCGATCCGTTCAAAAGGTTCCTCTATAACTGGTAGAGGTACCAATGGACTACGGAAGGTGGCAATGGGTGTGGTCAGCTGACATTCCGGGCAGGAGTCGCAGTACCTCTGGACGTCCGCATACACGCCCGGCCAGAAGAACCTCCGCAAGATGCGTTCTTGCGTTTTTTTAGCCCCAAGGTAGCCCCCTAGCAGGTGGGAGTGGGCCATCTCTAGGACCGCCCGGCGGTGTGTTTGTGGTACTACCAGTTGGTCCACGACCTCATCCCTGATTTTGTCCACCCTATAGAGTAACTCCCAGTTAATCACCATGCGTGGAAATACCTTCTCTGCCCCCGGATGCTGAGCTACCCCATTTATTTCGGTTACCCTTTCTCGGGCCCGGGTCAGTGTGGGATCCTGTAGCTGGGCTGTCCCAAATGCTCCCCGGGATACTTCCAACTCTGTACTCAGTGGGGTCTCCTCGACCTCGCCTGCCAATACGTCTAGCGGGAACCTATCGGGGTAACACTCTATAGGCGACCCCTACGGCAGGTGTCCCGATTTCCGGGTCGTCGGGCTCAGCACTCTGATTCCCTGGCCTCAGAGAAGGGTTACTCCTCCTTCCCCATAAGGACCAAAACAATGGTAAGTCTCTTCCCAGCACCGTCCCGTAGGGTAGAGATTTTACCACTCCGACCACGTGAGTCACCTCTCCACAGGGAGTGGACAGAGTCACCTCTGTGGTCGGATACTCGCGTAGGTCCCCGTGAATACACCGGACCCCGACCAATCCCCCAGAGAGTTGCAACCCGGGGATTAAGGACGCACGAACCAGCGTCACCAAACTGCCAGAGTCCAAGAGAGCTTCTGCTCTGTGTCCATTAACGAGCACCGGGCACAGATGTGGTGCCGTTAGGGGAACAACTACATCTGTGGTGAACATGGGGCTGGTATACATCGAGAGCCGGCGTGTGAACCCACAGTCCATGGGTTCCACTGTTAGTGGGCAATAGGCAGCCACATGTCCCGGTCCTTTGCACCGCCAGCACCACGTAGCAGTGGCAGCGCTGGGCCGGAAGCTCCTTCTTGGGGAGCCTGGTCTCCTGCCATCCCCGTTCTGGGGTGTCCTCACAGCGGGTAAGTTTTTAGGAGAGTCCCCTGTTGATGGACGTACAACTTTACCCATCTCCGGAGGCCGGCGTAACTGCCGCAGTGGGGCAGAGTCCCGTATGAACTCCTCGGTGGCTGTATATCACTCTATCAGGCTAACCACCTGGTCCAAGGTACCCGGGTCCCCTTGCCCCACCCAACGCTGTATCGCAACCGGCAGAGTCCGTACCAGCCGGTCGACCACCACCCTTTCCACCATCTGTCCCGGAGTCAAGCTCTCAGGCTGGAGCCATCGTTTCACCAACTGCAACAAGTCATACGTCTTTGAGCGAGCCGGCTTGGACTCCACGTAGGACCAGGAAAACACCCGTTGGGATTGGACATAAGTATTGACCCCCAGTCTAGCAAGGATCTCACCTTTGAGTTTGGCGTATTCCTGTGCATCCTCCCAACTGAGATCTGTGTAGGCCTTTTGGGCGTCGCCCATCAGGAACGGCGCCACCACTTCAGACCACTGAGCGGGAGGGAGGCCTTCTCGCTCTGCGGTGCGCTCGTAGACTGTGAGGAAGGCTTCTACGTCATCCTCTGGACTCAGCTTCCGCAGGGCCGACCGGACCCGGTCCCGGGCCTCACGCCGTTCCGGGGGAGGTGCTGTTGGCGGGTCTCATAGGGCCGTAATGTGCTGCAGGAGCAGTTCATTTGTTTTCTGCTGTTGAAAGAAACCGCTCCTGTTGTCGCAACTGCTGCTGCTCCTGCTGTCGGAGCTGCTGCTCCTTGTGTCGCTGCTGCTGTTCTTGTTGCCGCTGCTGGGTAAGTACCAGCTGCCTTAGGATTTCCTCCATATCAGCGGCAGGCCTGAACTGTAGCGTGGCCGGCTTAAGTATGGACATGCAGTTCGTGGTTCAGGCTGCCCGCATTCTCCACCATATGTGGGGCAGCGCCGTGATGGCAAGTCAGGCAACACGTGGAGTCCAGTAGTAGTTCAAGCAGTACCCGGTTTTATTGCTGATACACACACAGCAGAGGCACAGTCTGCCGGGATCCGGGTCGTGGCCGGGTACACAGGATACAGTTCACACAAAGTAACCCAGTTCGTTCAGGTTATGGGCTTCCTTTATAAGTCACCCCGAGCTCCCCAGCCCTCCTGGGCTAGGCCGTGTTAGTCTAGCACATGGCCCCCTGGAACTCTTGACCTCTCCAGTCTATCTCTGCTGCTTTTTTTTTTTTTTTTCCCTCAGATGGGGAAGTTTTGAGTCTATCTCTGCTGCTCCTGCAGCTAAGGCACAAATCTGTGTACAAGGAACCCCGCCCTGCCTCCTGCTCAGGCTTTTAACTCCGTGTCTCCTTCCGGGACCTTGCAAGACCCGGAGCGGAGGGAGCGGACCGTCCCTTTCTCTCACACCCTACACCGGGCTCAATACGTGACAGTGCGCATTCTGGGGGAGACATAGCGCCCCTCGCATATGATCCCCCGCACAGTCTCACACCTTATACACTTATACTGTATAGATACTTATAGGGAGGCTTAGTGAGGGCTGAGAGCTGAAGGGTTAATCCCAAAATTGTGCAACTGAAGGGTGCTGAATAACGTTGATACTTATGTCCTTCTGTAGATATAATCTTAATTATGTCCTTATACACTTATATAGGTACTTATACGGAGCCTTAGTGAGGGCTGGCAGCTGAAGGGTTAATCGCAAAAGGGTACAACTGGAGGGTGCTGAATAACGTACATACTGATGTTGTTATGCAGATATATTGTTAATTATGTCTTCATAGACTTATATAGGTCCTTATAGGGAGGCTTAGTAAAGGCTGAGAGCAGAAGGGTTAATCCCCAAAGTGTCCAACTGGAGGGTGCTGAATGAAGTTGAGACTTATGTCCTTACTAGTAAAAAGGCCCTATGCAATTGCATCGGGAGCGCGGTGAAATGAATTGTGTGTATACAGGCGGGTCAGTGGGTAGCAGAGTATAGAGGCAGCTCTGTGGGTAGCAGAGTATAGAGGCTGCTCTGTGGGTAGGAGAGTATAGAGGCGGCTCTGTGGGTAGCAGAGTATAGAGGCAGCTCTGTGGGTAGCAGAGCATAGAGGCGGCTTTGTGGGTAGCAGAGTATAGAGGCGGCTCTGTGGGTAGCAGAGTATACAGGCGGCTCTGTGGGTAGGAGAGTATACAGGCGGCTCTGTGGGTAGCAGAGTATAGAGGCGGCTCTGTGGGTAGCAGAGTATACAGGCGGCTCTGTGGGTAGCAGAGTATACAGGCGGCTCTGTGGGTAGCAGAGTATAGAGGCGGCTCTGTGGGTAGCAGAGTATAGAGGCGGCTCTGTGGGTAGCAGAGTATAGAGGTGGCTCTGTGGGTAGCAGAGTATAGAGGTGGCTCTGTGGGTAGCAGAGTATAGAGGCGGCTCTGTGGGTAGCAGAGTATAGAGGCGGCTCTGTGGGTAGCAGAGTATAAAGGCGGCTCTGTGGGTAGCAGAGTATACAGGGGGATCTGTGGGTAGCAGAGTATAGAGGCGGCTCTGTGGGTAGCAGGGTATAGAGGTGGCTCTGTGGGTAGCAGAGTATACAGGCAGCTGTGTGGGTAGCAGAGTATAGAGGCGGCTCTGTGGGTAGCAGAGTATAGAGGCGGCTCTGTGGGTAGCAGAGTATAGAGGCGGCTCTGTGGGTAGCAGAGTATAGAGGCGGCTCTGTGGGTAGCAGAGTATAGAGGCGGCTCTGTGGGTAGCAGAGTATAGAGGCGGCTCTGTGGGTAGCAGCGTATAGAGGCGGCTCTGTGGGTAGCAGAGCATAGAGGCGGCTGAAGCGACTTAGTGGTGGAGGGGTGAGGAGAGAAGCGGCTCAGTGGTGGAGGGGTGAGGAGAGAAGCGGCTCAGTGGTGGAGGGGTGAAGAGAGAAGCGGCTGAGTGGTGGAGGGGTGAGGAGAGAAGCGGCATAGTGGTAGAGGGGTGAGGAGAAAAGCGGCGTAGTGGTGGAGGGGTGAGAAGAGAAGCGGGTCAGGGCTGAAGGGGTGAGGAAATAAGCGGCTCTGGGCTGGAGGAGTGAGGAGAGAAGCGGTTCAGTGGTGGAGGGGTGAGGAGATAAGCGGCTCAGGGCTGGAGGGGTGAGGAGATAAGCGGCTCAGGTCTGGAGGGGTATGGAGATAAGCGGCTCAGTGGTGGAGGGGTGAGGAGAGAAGCGGGTGAGTGGTGGAGGGGTGAGGAGAGAAGCGGCTGAGTGGTGGAGGGGTGAGGAGAGAAGCGGCTCAGTGGTGGAGGGGTAGAGGGGTGAGGAGATAAGCGTCTCTGGGCTGGAGGGGTGAGGAGATAAGTGGCTCTGGGCTGGAGGGGTGAGGAGATAAGAGGCTCAGGGCTGGAGGGCTGAGGAGATAAGCGGCTCAGGGCTGGAGGGCTGAGGGGATAAGCGGCTCAGGGCTGGAGGGCTGAGGAGATAAGCAGCTCATGGCTGGAGGGCTGAGGAGACAAGCGGCTCAGGGCTGGAGGGCACAGAGGAGATAAGTGGCTCAGGGCTGGAGGGCTGAGGAGATAAGCGGCTCAGGGCTGAAAGGCTGAGGAGATAAGCGGCTCAGGGCTGGAGGGCTGAGGAGATAAGCGGCTGAGGTCTGGAGGGGTGAGGAGATAAGCGGCTCAGTGGTGGAGGGGTGAGGAGAGAAGCGGCTGAGTGGTGGAGGGGTGAGGAGGAAGCGGCTCAGGGCTGGAGGGGTGAGGAGATAAGAGGCTCTGAGCTGGAGGGGTGAGGAGATAAGCGGCTCTGGGCTGGAGGGGTGAGGAGATAAGAGGCTCAGGGCTGGAGGGCTGAGGAGATAAGCGACTCAGGGCTGGAGGGCTGAGGAGATAAGCGGCTCAGGGCTGGAGGGCTGAGGAGATAAGCGGCTCAGGGCTGGAGGGCTGAGGAGATAAGCAGCTGAGGTCTGGAGGGGGGAGGAGATAAGCAGCTCAGGTCTGGAGGGGGGAGGAGATAAGCGGCTCAGGGCTGGAGGGCTGAGACGATAAGCGGCTCAGGGCTGGAGGGCTGAGGAGATAAGCGGCTCAGGGCTGGAGGGCTGAGGAGATAAGCGGCTCAGGGCTGGAGGGCTGAGGAGATAAGCGGCTGAGGTCTGGAGGGCTGAGAAGATAAGCAGCTGAGGTCTGGAGGGGGGAGGAGATAAGCAGCTCAGGTCTGGAGGGGGAGGAGATAAGCGGCTCAGGGCTGGAGGGCTGAGACGATAAGCGGCTCAGGGCTGGAGGGCTGAGGAGATAAGCGGCTCAGGGCTGGAGGGCTGAGGAGATAAGCGGCTCAGGGCTGGAGGGCTGGGGAGATAAGCGGCTCAGGGCTGGAGGGGTGAGGAGATAAGCGGCTCAGGGCTGGAGGGCTGATGAGATAAGCGGCTCAGGGCTGGAGGCCTGAGGAGATATGCTGCTCAGGGCTGGAGGGCTGAGGAGATAAGCGGCTGAGGGCTGGAGGGCTGAGGAGATAAGCGGCTGAGGGCTGAGGAGATAAGCGGCTCAGGGTTGGAGGGCAGAGGAGATAAGCGGCTCAGGGCTGGAAGGCAGAGGAGATAAGTGGCTCAGGGCTGTAGGGCTGAGGAGATAAGCGGCTCAGGGCTGGAGGGGTGAGGAGATAAGTGGCTCAGGGCTGGAGGGGTGAGGAGATAAGCGGCTCAGGGCTGGAGGGCTGAGGAGATAAGCGGCTCAATTGAATGGGCGAGGGAGGCTTAGTTTTAGCTCCACCCCCCGCTGTCATGGAATGTCGGTGTGAGCAGCGGGGGAGCGTAAGGATGTGGCGTGAGTATGTGGCGGTGAGCGTGGGGGGAGCGGGAGGAAGTGGCGGGGAGCGGTGGGCGGTGGGGGGAGCGGGAGGAAGTAGCGGGGAGCGGCGGGCGGCAGCATGTTTGCACTTCCGGCCAGTGTCGGCGGCTGGCGATGACTTATGTGCGCCATCGCTCGCCGCGCGTGATATCGGCACAGTGGGCGGAAGGGCGAAACTGCCGATGATGTATAGAGATAGAAATACAGATATGTAGATGTGTGTGTTATTCATTAGAAGGAAGCAGTGAGGACAGAGGGAGGGAGGTGGGACAGGGATGGAGCGATAGACAGGGAGGGAGAGCGCAGAGGGATGGAGTGATAGACAGGGATGGAGAGGGCACAGGGATGGAGCGATAGAGAGGGAGGGAGAGCGCACAGGGATGGAGCAAATAGACAGGGAGGGAGAGCGCACAGGGATGGAGTAAATAGACAGGGAGGGAGAGCGCACAGGGATGGAGCGATAGACAGGGAGGGAGAGCGCACAGGGATGGAGCAAATAGACAGGGAGGGAGAGCGCACAGGGATGGAGCAAAGAGACAGCGAGGGAGAGTGCACAGGGATGGAGCAAATAGACAGGGAGGGAGAGCGCACAGGGATGGAGCAAATAGACAGGGAGGGAGAGCGCACAGGGATGGAGTGATAGACAGGGAGGGAGAGTGCACAGGGATGGAACAAATAGACAGGGAGGGAGAGCGCACAGGGATGGAGAGATAGACAGGGAGGGAGAGGGCACAGGGATGGAGCGATAGACAGGGAGGGAGAGAGCACAGGGATGGAGTGATAGACAGGGAGGGAGAGTGCACAGGGATGGAGTGATAGACAGGGAGAGCGCACAGGGATGGAGCAAATAGACAGGGAGGGAGAGCGCACAGGGATGGAGTGATAGACAGGGAGGGAGAGCGCACAGGGATGGAGAGATAGACAGGGAGGGAGAGCACACAGGGATGGAGCGATAGTCAGAGAGGGAGAGCGCACAGGGATGGAGCGACAGACAGGGAGGGAGAGCGCACAGGGATGGAGCAAATAGACAGGGAGGGAGAGCGCACAGGGATGGAGTGATAGACAGGGAGGGAGAGCGCAGAGGGATGGAGTGATAGACAGGGAGGGAGAGCGCAGAGGGATGGAGGGAGGGGGCGTTTGTTATGCGCACTTGCCTGTATCTGTGGACGCGCATGGGGCAACTTCAGCGCATGCACAGATCGCATGCTGAAGTTGGGCTGTGCGCGTCATAGAGCAGCGGGCCGTCCGACCGGAAATGGGGGGTGCGAGAAGCAAATTAGTGGCATCTAAAGATGGGAGTTTTTCATTTGCGGCCAGTGTGCCGCTATGGCGCCATCCAGCAAGGCAAGCGGTGGGGGGGAGCGGCAGGCGGCAGCATGTTTGCACTTCCGGCCAGTGTCGGCGACTCGCGATGGCGCATGCGCGCCATCGCTCGCCGCGCGTGATATCGGCACAGTGGCCGGATGTGCCAAACTGCCGATTATGTATAGAGATGTAGATATATTGTTAACTAGATGGTGGCCCGATTCGAACACATCGGGTATTCTAGAATATGTGTGTAGTTGACATGCTGTGACTAACAGAACTTGTTCAGTCAACGTGAGTGAACTACATATATTATATATATATATATATTACATTACATTACATGTATAGCAGCGCTATGGTTTATGGCGGTACATTACATTACATGTATAGCAGCGCTATGGCATATGGCGGTACATTACAGTACTTGTATAGCAGCGCTATGGTATAAGGCGGTACATTACAGTACATGTATGGCAGCGCTATAGTATATGGCGGTACATTACAGTACATGTATAGCAGCACTATAGTATATGGCGGTACATTACAGTACATGTATAGCAGCGCTATGGTATATGGCGTTATATTACAGTACATGTATAGCAGCACTATGGTATATGGCGATACTCCACTCCCCGTGGCCCCCCGCTCCTCCACAGTAAAAGTTAAAAAAAATCCTCAGTGAGGATACTCACCTGTCCGCTGGCTCGCTCCACCTCCGTCTTCTAGGTCCTACAGGCCTTTAGGACCTGTCGTTGCCTGGGAAACCGATCAGGATGGAGCAGGGGGGCAGGATGGTGACGGAGGGGGCAGGATTGTGTCGGGGGGCAGGATGGAGCGAGCGGGGCAGGATGGAGCCGGGGGGGGCAGGATGGAGCCGGGGGGAGGGGCAGGATGGAGCAGGGGGGCGGGGCAGGATGGAGACGGGGGCGGGACAGGATGGAGGCAGAGGGGGGCCAGGATGGAGGCAGGGGAGCAAGAACAGGGGGCCCGGATAGAGGCAGGGGGTAGGATGGAGCGAGCAGGGCAGGATGGATGGAGCCGGAGGAGCAGGATGGAGCCGGAGAAGCAGGATGGAGCCAGAGGAGCAGGATGGAGCCGGAAGAGCATGATGGTGGTGAGCGGGGCAGAAAGGTGGCGGGGGGCAGGATGGAGCGAGTGGGGCAGAATGAAGCGAGCGGGTCAGGATGGTGGTGAGCGGGGCAGGATGGAGCGAGCGGGGCAGGATGGTGGTGGCGGGGCAGGATGGAGCCGGCGGGGCGGGATGGAGCCGGCAGGGCAAGATGGAGCTGGCGGGGCAGGATGGAGCGAGCGGGGCAGGATGGTGGCGGGGGAGCAGGATGGTGGCGGGGCAGCATGATGGTGGCGGGGGAGTAGGATGGTGGCGGCAGGGGGGGGCAAGATGGAGCCAGCAGGGGGGGCAGGATGGAGCCGGCGGGGGGGGCAGGATGGAGCTGGCAGGGGGGCAGGATGGAGCCAGCAGGGGGGGCAGGATGAAGCTGTCAGTGGGGGGGCAGGATGGAGATGGCAGGGGGCAGGGGGGGCAGGATGGAGCCACCGGGGGGGGCAGGATGGAGCTGGCAGTAGGGGGGGCAGGATGGAGCCAGCAGGGGGGTGCAGGATGGAGCCGGCAGGGGAAGTCAGGATGGAGTCGGCAGGGGGGGGACTGGATGGAGCCGGCAAGATGGAGCCGGCGGGGGGAAGGCTGGATGGAGCCGGCGGGGGGGCATGAGGAGCGGAGGGGTCGCGGGGAGCGGGGGGGCATGAGGAGCGGGGAGAACAGGAGGAGTGGGTGGGCATGAGGAACAGGAGAAGCGGAGGGTGGTGGGGGAACAGAGGGAGGGGTTCCCCGAGGAGCGGAGGGGGGCAGGAGGAGCGGAGGGGGCAGGAGGAGCGGGGGTGCTGTGAGGAGAGCCGCTGCTTCGGCCACCGTGTATCCCGGCCGCTGTCGCCGGGCTGCAAATAGGCGCGAAATTCGAACTTTGAATTCTCGCGCCTGTTTACATAGTCTGCGCTCATTGGTGCCCGCCTCTAGAGGTTGAGGGCCCAGCCAGTCCCTCTCCACCAGGGACTCCAGCCGCAGTGGACCCGGAGGGCCCAGTCAGTCCCTCAACACCAGGCCCACAAGCCTTGCCTGCAGGCAGCCCTGGACCCCTGGGAGCCCCAAGCCCCATCCTGTGGCCACACAAACCAAGCCCAGGAGCAAACCCCCCCAGCATCTCCAGCTCCCGGCCGAGCCCTGGTGTGTTGTGGTCCCCACACCCTAACCTTGAGCCTGCTGGTGCTGTATATGGTGGTAAGTGTCTGCTAAGGCCTACAAGCTTGCTAATGTACTTACTGTTGTGTACTCCAGACACCAGTATGTGAGTCGTGATGTTTTGGGTTTTTTTTTTCGCCAGAAGGAGAAAGAGCTCGTACTGCAGGCTGGGCTGTCAGCCTATCCCCATCTCCTCCAGATGGCACCTGGGATATTGATGTGCTCCGTACGTATAATCACTAACAATGCCCTAAAACACCCACACATACACAGGTAACTCACTAATGTCCTTCTTTGCCATACAGGTGTAATAACTAGGGATGAGCAAGTCTACTCGTTACTACTCGTTACTCGGCGAATAGTAAGGTACTCCCTCTACTGGTTACTCTGCGAGTTTCCTAGTGATTACTCGCCTGGTAACGAGTCCAATGTAAATCAAGGGATATGCAATTCCTGTGCTGCTGGACCGTATAAAGAGGTCTGGCAGCAGAGGAAAAACCTGCAATTCCCTAATTTATTGTTTATAAGCCGGTGGTAAAAAGCCGGTAGCTGTAAATTGAAACCGGTTTGTCCCGGATTGTCCCAGTCCAGTTCAATCCGGTCCCATAGACAACAATGTTAAACTGAACGGGACAATCCGGTTTTCTCCGGTTATAAAGAATCGTACTAAACCGGTCAGGGTTAATCCGGTGCAACCTAACATGGGTGTCTATGGAGCCGGATTTGTCTACAAAACCGGACTGGTTACCAGACACCCACTGTTATCAGCGAGTAATAGGGATGAGCGAGTCTACTCCCGTATTCTGTATTCGGTATTTGCCGAATATAGAATTTGTAAAATGTTAACAGCCAGCCTAGCATGTTAGCCAATCATAATTAGTAATGCCGCAGCCATGTTGGTTGTGGCATTACTATGATTGGCTGCTGTCCAGCGTCATGCCTAAGTCATGTATGAGTCATAGCCTTTATATAAGCCTTGCCCCCGCCATTTTGGGCACATTCCTGTGACGATCTGAGCTAGTGTAGGGAGAGTTGGAGCAGATCCTAGGGAGTGTCAGTGAGTGTAGGAAAACTACCTCAACATTCCTAAAATGTAACCCAAAAGCTCTTTTGAGAGCTACCAGGACGGAGGAGTTCTGTAAGGGACTGTAGGGCAGGGAGACAGGCAGGAGCAGCTTTACAGTTCCACACAGCACCAACCTCATAGCTTAGCTCAGTCAGCTTTCCTCAGAGCTGAAATCCTAAGCTTATTTTTTTCTTATTCACCAGATAATTTTGGGGTCACATTTACCCCTGCAGCGTAATTTTTTTCTGGGCCAGTGCGTTGCTGTAATACCACCTCCAGCTCGCACTGTACCTTAAGTATTTAACGCAGCCAGCACCGCAGTCCAATCGGGTGACTGGTTTAGCGTAATCTCAAATTTTTTCTGGGCCACTGTGTTGCTGTCATAACACCCACAGCTCGCACTGTACCTTAAGTATTTAACGCAGCCAGCACCGCAGTCCAAAGTGGTGACTGGTTTAGCGTAATCTCTAATTTTGTCTGGGCCATTGTGTTGCTGTCATAACACCAACAGCTTAGGCTGGGGTCACAGTACCATTTTTCACATGCATTTTTGGAGACCTGCGTTTTCAAAAACGCATGTAAAAAACGCAGCCATAGGCCCCCATGTTAAAAAACGCATGCCCTAATAGCCAAAAAGCATGTGTGACTGTCCCATGCGTTTTTGGAGCATATCCAAAAACGCATGCGTTTTTGTAGAAAACGCATGCGTTTTTGTAGAAAACGCATGCGTTTTTATAACATGGGTTCCTATGGAAAACGCATGCAAAAACGTATGTACAGTTAGTACCTTTTAGTGCCATTCAAAAACGCATGCGTTTCCCATAGGAGCCCATGTTAAAAAAACGCATGCGTTTTTCCGGAAACTCATGCGTTTTTTTAACATGGGCTCCTATGGGAAACGCATGCGTTTTTGAATGGCACTAAAAGGTACTAACTGTACATGCGTTTTTGCATGCGTTTTCCATAGGAACCCATGTTATAAAAACGCATGCGTTTTCTACAAAAACGCATGCGTTTTTCAAAACGCTCAAAAAAATACTACAAGCACTATTTTTATGTGCAGATTAAAAAACGCAGCCAAAAACGCAGGGTGCCATCAGAGACCTTAAAAAACTCATGCTGACATGAAAAACGCATGTAAAAAAGCATGCGTTTTTAAAAGGCACTAAAAAAACTTACAGCCTTACACTGTACCTTACATCTGTCCCAAAAAGCAGTAGTAGCCTGTACTGTACTCTTCATAGGAAATAGTGCCTGCTACTTTTTTTTATAAACTGTGATATTAAATAAATTAAACCATGTCACAAAAACAAGCAAATCTAAAAAAAACAGTTGCAAAGGGACAGGCACGAGGTCGTGATCTTGGCAGTCATGCCCAACAAGGCACAGAGTCAGGTAGACAGATGAGGATTGATAGCTCGACCTTCCTCCTGTCTAAATTTCCCACTACTGAACAAAAAAGAGTCTTGAAGCCGGAAGAGCAAGACCAGCTAACGTCTTGGATGGCTGATAAGACCTCAATGACTGGTTCTGGCAGCACATAATCTTCCTTGAACACACAGTCTACTGTTGGTAGAGACAACGTTGGCCCATCAAATCATCCACCTCTTCCCATTTCCTCAACCCATCAGCATCCCCAGGAAAATTTGGACCACGACCTTGGGCACCCTGAGGATTTGTTTGCTTCTTATGACCCCTTGCTTCAATAAGGCCTATCTGCCTCAAACCCTGACGACATACTTGAAGAGGATGAATTCTCTATTCACGGACAAATTTTGGAAACACAACGGCCACAAGAAAGCCACTTTCAGCAAAGTAATAGACCGTCTCAGGAGGTGGACGATGATGATGATGAGACACACTTGTCATCTGGCCAGCCAAGTCCATCACATTATCCGGAAGACTTTGAAGAGGAAGGTGTGGATGATGAGACCACAGATCCCACCTGGAATGTTGGCAATGATGCAGAGCCAGCAGAGCAGCACAGAGGAAGAAAGTGTCTATGTACCACCTGCAAAGGCACCAAGGCCTACTCCTGTCACCAGAATGCAAACTGTCACAACAACTGTTGCACAAAATGTGTCCACTTTGACCCAAAATGTTTCAACTGTGGCACAGATCAATCCCTCAGTGCCACCAATCAAGCCTAGAGGTCGGTCAGCCGTTGTGTTGTATTTTTTTAAGGACAGCCCTTCACAACAAAATGTCGTCATCTGTACCATCTGCCATACAAGGCTAAGCAGAGGCCATGGCAAAGGCAACATGAGCACCACCAGTATGCGGAAGCACATGGCAGCTAAGCACCCTACTCAGTGGTCACAATATCAGGGTTCCAAAACAGTTGCTTCTGATACAAACACTGCCAGGCTACCTCTGATCTGTTCCTCACAATCTAGTGTAGATGAAGCAGGTTCTGCTCATACATACTCCTCCCAATCTGCAGTTGAAGAGAGAATGAACAGTAGTCCAGGCACTTTTCAGTCAGCGCCAGCCGTGCAGTTGTCTGTGACACAGAGCTATGAGAGGCAGCGGAAATACCATTCATCGCACCCTTTTGCCAAAAAAATTAACGTGCACAAAGTTCATAGCTGTGGAGATGTTGCCTTTTAGGCTTGTGGGCACCAAGTCTTTCCGGGAACTGTTGGCTGTGGCAGCACCACGCTACTCGTTCCCAGCCGCCACTATTATTCTCGTTGTGCCGTCCCCGCGTTAAACGAGCATGTTATAAACAACTTAAAGCATGCACTCACCAATGCTGTAACGGGGAGAGTATACCTAACAACGGACACATGGACAAGTAGTAGTGGTCAGGGACGATACATCTCACTGATGGCACACTGGATCAACCTGGTGGAGAGTGTGCCAAATTCTTAAACTGGACCATCAGAGATACTACCAATGCCACGAATAGCAGGCACAACATCATTCAGAGTGTCGAATCATTATATACGTCCAGTACACAATCTGCCTCTTCCGCTTTATTGGCCAATCTTGACTTGCCATCAACATCACGGCCAAGTTGGGAGCTTTGCAGCAGTGCTTCAGCAAGGTGACAACAGGCTCTGCTGAAGCTGATCTGTTTAGGCCACACATCTCACACTGCAACAGAGCTCTTGAAAGCTATAAAGCAACAGACTGATGAGTGTCTCTCTACAATGCAACTTCAAGCCAGTCTTGTCGTCAGCGATAATGGTCGTAACCTCGTTGCAGCACTAAACCTCGGTAACCTTGTACACGTGCCTTGCATGGCTCACATGCTGAAACCTAGTAGTTCAGAAATTTCTTAAAACATACCCAGAGTTAACAGACCTACTGGATAAGGTGTGGCGCATTTGCACCCATTTCAGACATTCCTCAACAACTGTTGGAAGTCTTTCAGCGCTTCAAAAGCACTTTAATTTGCCCAACTACAGACTAATTTGTGACATGCCCACACGCTGGAACTCAACATTTCATATGTTAGCATGGATTAATGAGCAGCAGATAGCTGAATATCAACTTCAACATGCCCGTCACACCGGGACTCAGCCAAGACACATTAGTACCCTGGAGTGGGTGTGGATAGCTGACATTTGTGAGGTGCTAGATAACTTTGATTATTGCACCAAACTGGTGAGCGGAGATCAGTCCATTATCAGTGTCACTATCCCCATGCTATGGCATTGTTCACACACAATTTGCGTTTTTTTTAGCACTCCTAAAAGCACATGCGTTTTTTTAAGAGTGCTAAAAAATGTCCCTTGTGTGTCTGAAAGCTTTAAAAACGTTTTTGGACTTAGTCATTTTTTCCTCAAAAACGCAGGCAAAAACGCAGGGTGCATAAATGTGCCATTTAAAAACGCATGCGTTAACGCAGGTGCCTATATGTGCCCTGCGTTAACGCATGCGTTTCCCATAGGGACCCATGTTAAAAAAACGCATGCGTTTTTGGAAACAACCCCTGCGTTTTTTTCCAGCACCCAAAAAACGCTGCATGCAGCGTTTTGGTCTGAGAGAAAAAAACGCAGGTGGAGGTGAAAAACGCATGTACACTCAAAAGTACCCTGCGTTAACGCACCTGCGTTTTTTTTAACACACCAAAAAACGCAGAGATGGTCAAAAAAACGCATGTGTGTGAACATGGCCTATGTCTGCTGAAAGAATCACTAATGAGTCTAAAAACTGAATCTTTGATGGCCCAGCAGCTTGCTATGGAGCCAAATTTAAACCTTGCTGATCCGAGCCAGCAAAGCCAATATTATCAGGCAACATTGGGTCAAGAAGAAGACCGTGACGAAGACGATGAAGAAGAGGATTTATTTTTAGGTGTTACCGATGGCAACCTTGATGGTACTCCCAACCCCAGCTTTATGTCGGTACAGCATGGGTGGGATGGAGAGGAGGAGGCGGAGATAGATTTGGAGGCCACGATGTGTATTGTTCATCCTTCTGGTGAGCCCGAACATTTGAGTCTGTGAAGCTTGGCACACATGGCTGACTTCATGTGTAAATGTCTGTCAGAAGACCCACACGTTATTCACATCTATCACAGCAACCTATACTGGTTGTCCACCTTTCTGGACCCACGGTACAAAGACAAATTTATGTCGTTGTTGTTGCAGTCACCAAGGGGCTTAACAATAGATTACTTCAGGACGGTTGTTGTAGAAAATTTGCTGACAATATCACCGTCAGACACCCCTCTCCCCAGAAGTAGCAGCTCTTTGCAACAGCAGCCATTGATCGGGACAGACACGACCACAATGTCCAAAAGAAGTGGTGGGAAGATGTCCAGAAACTGGGCCATGTTCAATAAACCATCGAATCAGCAACGGCTTTTGGCTCCGGTTACCATGTCTAGGAGACAGAAATTGACCAACATGGTCAACGAGTATGTCAGTGACAGTACCAGCTTCCTTACTGACCGTTCTGTCCCGTTTAATTACTGGGTGTCAAAGCTTGAGACTTGGACAGAGTTCTCCCAGTATGCTTTGGAAGGTGCTAGTCTGCCCTGCTGCTAGTGTAACTTCGGAGCGGGTTTTCAGTGCAGCTGGGGGTATCATCACTGATACAAGGACACGGCCTACTCCAGAGAATGCCGACAGGCTGACTCTGATAAAATTCAATAAGGACTGGATTTCACCACGGTTCTTAAGCCCTCCAGACGACAGTAGCCAAAGTTAAAGTCACATAATCATAATGAATAGGATATCATTTTTCAAGTTTTACCATTCATACCTTTGTGGACAAGAAGTATGTTCATCATCTCAGACGATTTGCCTACTCGTGTTCCTAAAACATTTTCCTCAGGATCAGAAAACTACACAATAATTTTGCTACTTTCAAATTTACCAGCCGATCCGCTTCTGATGATGAATCACCAATTTTGTTTTGTCATCAAGTACAATACAGCCCCTTGGGCTAATTTTTTGAGGCACCTAGCCTATGCCTGCATAGTGGGCATTGCATGTACTATGCTCCAAGTAAAATTAAGTATATTGTATGGCCCCTGAGGCCTGCTTTATTTGCAAAAGTAATATGCAGCCCCTTGGGCTAATGTTTTGAGGCACCACGCCTATGCCTGCATAGTGGGCATTGCATGTACTATGCTCCAAGTAAAATGAAGTGTATGGTATCGCCCCTGAGGCCTGCATTATTATCACCAGTAATATACAGCCCCTTGGGCTAATTTTTTGAGACACCAAGCCTATGCCTGCATAGTGGGCATTGCATGTACTATGCTCAGTAAAATTAAGTATATGTTATGGCCCCTGAGGCCTCTTTATTTGCAAAAGTAAATGCATGCCCTTGGCTAATGTTTTGAGGCACCACGCCTATGCCTGCATAGTGGGCATTGCATGTACTATGCTCCAAGTAAAATGAAGTGTATGGTATCGCCCCTGAGGCCTGCATTATTATCACCAGTAATATACAGCCCCTTGGGCTAATTTTTTGAGACACCAAGCCTATGCCTGCATAGTGGGCATTGCATGTACTATGCTTAAAATACTAGGAACATGAATCTCTGGGCCCTGAGGACTGGTAAAATACAGCCCCTTTTGGAAATTTTGTTAAAGAAGATGCTTGCCCATTTACCTGTGAAGTTGGAACAACAAGGACACTATTTAAATTGTTGAGAATTTTAAGGGCCCACACAGGAAGGAAATTTTTTTTATTTTTCGTGCGTTACCCGATCCCCCAACCCCTGTGGCAGTTATCTAGCCTCCTAATTATAGTTACACACTGACCTGTCACTACATTGCCTACATCATGACTTGTTACTAAGCCACTTATGTTAGCTCAATTCTTACCTGCCATACTAGCCTAGTTTTTCAGCCAAGACTTGACAGTACTTCCAACACTCTTTGGACACTCCTCCTGGCTATTAGCAGCTGCACACATGTTAGATACATGTACACCATATGTTGTGTAAACGTTTCTACATTAGGGGGTGAGCATACACACTGCATTATTTAAGTTATATACATTTTGGTCTAACATACATATTTTCTACTGGTAGTCTTAAAAACAGAGTATTGTTTCACATCTGTTTGACTGTATTTTCCCATGCTACCGTTTAGTTCAAAGACAAAGAAGACAGGTGTAATATTTTTTTTAGACTGTTGTTCGACAAACAACATGAAAAATATAAAGAACAACATTGACTGGTTGTTTCCCAACAAAATTTTATTTTTGTAAATTCAGATTGATTGAAAAATATTTACAGAAGTAAAGACTGTTGTATTTTTCATTAAAAATGGAAACAAATAGATAATTATTTCCATAAGTGAAGCCTGATATCCATGTAATCGGAACAATAGAACAAATGTACAAATCGTTACTGAAGTACATACTGTTGTAAATTACATCAGAACCATAGAACAAATGTAAGAATATTTACAGAAGAGTGTTAGAAATTATATCTGAACCATATAAACCATTTTACCATGTACACAGACTAAAGTCCTGAACATAAAAGTTCAAAAAGCACAATCATACTAATGGTTACATAATAATGACACTACATCCCCTTTACTTAACGGGTTGAGTCAACAAGTCAATGGCAAATAACTATCCTTTGATTACAGTATGTTTTCAAGACCAGCACGAGTATTAACTGTCCCGTGTGGCCTGGTTCATTAATACAGTACAATCATGCCCCTTGGTCGCTAAATACACTTCTACAGGACCCTACATGAAGCTGTACATAAGGCGCACAAACATCTGCAAACATATGGGTCTGCAGCACACAGAACCTAACGTACAGGAGTGCCCAATAGCATGTCCCCCCACTTACCGTCTGTCCAACAGAGTTCTTGTGATGAGACGCTACTAGCACAATGCACATTGAAGTAGGAGCAGGGGTGGCGCCCCAGCACATCCATATTTCAACACAACATGACCATTCAAAAAAGTGCAATGGCGCATAATCATTGGTTGCACCTGAGTACGCCCAGGCGGCTACGTCGATTACAAGACACCGCTGCCGTCTGATTGGTTGTTTACCATATAAAAAGCGCTCATGATCGAGGTAGGCCACGCTTGCTGTCCAGAGTCATTAAGTAAGTACTGATGTGCAAACATGAACTGTGATATGGCTGTGTTGTGTTTAGAGCACCTTACCATTACGGATCGTTATTGTGTAGTGTAGCTTAAGCCCAAGTGGTGGGGTATGTAGTTACTCTTGAAGTTTTTTTTTTAAGTTTCTATTGTGTACTGGCAAATGGATGCATGAGTGTTTTGTCAACCAAAAGCCTATCCTCATTCACAAGCCATTTTGCCTTTGCCATACAGGATCATGTTTGAAGGATGCGTGTGTCTTTAGTTGTGGGGATCATCTGAATAGTGGCCACATACTACAGTCGTTTACCACACACAATGGGACTTTTAAGGCCAAACTGAGATGTGGAGTGGGGCATGTGGCTTCTGCGAATGTCTGCCTCTGAAGATCCTGCGTTGAAAACACATAAGGGATGTCTCTTGGACATGATGAGTATTCAATAGTCTGTTGCGTGGCGTCATATTTTGTGAATAAGACACGAAGGCTGGGGTACGTGTATAATGTAATTGTATCGAGTTGGTAACAACCATGATTTGATTAATGTGACCTCTTTGGCCATGCCTTGTGGTCAGAAGTCAACATTATGACCAGGTATATGGGCTTCTGCTCATGATGTGTTGCATTTGGCAAGGGAGATGTATTTGTACAGGAGGGCAAGGGGTGTAGAGTGGCCAGGTTTGGTTGTCAGCCACTGCAATGTTGTGTTTGTGCATTGAATGGTGCTCTATATCTATGTGTGTGGGCTTATGAGCAAACTTGGGTAGGCTGTGGTAAAGTGTCCAGGACATGTATAGGGAAGGAGGTGGTGTGTGTAGATGATGTGTGATGAAGCGTTCTTGTAGTGATGTTTCTTTTCCTCACATTTGCAGGGGTTGGTGCATGATATGATCATGGACCCTGATGGAGATGCTATCGTGGTTCTTGCCTTGGTGGAAGAGGAATTGTGGCTGTGAGGATAGATATGAGAAATTGCGGGCTCGCAGACCAAGGCGTGTGTGGGCTCGGGATTGGCTTCTGCACCAGGACACCCGGAGCCATATGCGGCTGGTCCGTGACCTGGAGGATCGGAGTCCGTATGATTTCAGGAACTATTTCCGTATGTCCGAGGACTCTTTCACATTCCTGTTGGAACGCAAAAGGCCATTGAAGTCTGACAGGACACTTTGATGCGTTGATCTGTGCCAACTGTGGAGCGTTTGGCTGTAACTTTGCGGTTCCTGGCAACAGGTCGTTCAAGGACCGACCTGCAATACACTTCAATTGCATCACTGTCCCTGCTGAGCCGCCTGATCCCCGAGACGTGTGAGGCCATCTGTAGTAGTCTGCTGCCATCCTATATGCAGTTTCCAACAACCCCGCTCAATGGATGGATGTTGCCAGAGGATTTCAGGACTGATGGCAATTTCCAAACTGCGGAGGTGCATTGGATGGTAAGCACGTGAGGATCACTAAACCCCCAAATGCGGGGTCTTTGCATTACAATTACAAAGGATATTGTAGTGTGGTCCTCATGGCCCTGGTGTACGCGAACTATGAGTTCCTTTACGTGGACGTTGGAATGAACGGGCGTATCTCAGATGTGGGTGTGTTCGCACACTGTTCCTTGGCCCTAGACCTAAAAGACAGGTGGGCTGAACTTGCCCTCAAATGATGAGACAACCCATCATCTCAACTTTGCATTTGTGGGGGATGAAGCCTTCCCACTTTAGGCACACCTACTACGGCCATATCACCAGAGGACCCTTACTTCTGAGCAGCGCATTTTCAATTACCGGCTATCCTGGGCCCGCCGTGTGGTTAAAAATGCGTTCGGGATCATGGCCAATACATTCCGGGTTTTTCATAAACGTTTGCATATGGAACTGGAATCTAAAAAGAAAGATGGCGGCACTCAGCATTCCAATTTTGCAGCTGGTTAATGTAATGCAAAAATTACAGCAGCAGGTGCATGATACAGGGAAGGAGGTGCTAGGACCGACGGTGACCGCTTCGCGGGATGTCCCGCTTCTACGGGTCCGGTGTACACGCCATCTTTCTTTTTGGATTTAATGTCTTGAACTCTGGCTGAGCAACAGAATATTCCACAGCACACCACTGCTACAGGAGTATACAAGTAACGCTGTTAACAGGTCAGTGCCCGGCTTTCATTTCTATGCTTGAATCTGAAACTGGAATCTATTGATGTGGTAGTGCTGGCCTGCTGTGTTCTGCATATCTTCCTGCGTCGTAGGGATCGGTCATCATACACGCCGACATGTCATGTGGATTCAGTGGACCCCACAACAGGGGAGGTCCGTCCCGGGGATTGGCGTGCTACCAACCATGGTGTGGCACATCTTCAGCCGCTGAGCCAGGGTCGGACTCTGCAGGATGCCAGGAACAGCAGAGACGCATACTGCTCCTACTATAATGGCCCTGGGGCAGTGGTCTGGCAGCACCAGCAGGTGTAGGGTGGCTGGTGTTGTGAGGCAGCAACATGATGAGGAGGGTGGAGTCTCCAGGGTGGCTGCACCATGACAATTGTTCTTGTGTTTTGGTGTATAAATATTAGTTAGTTAGTGGTTTTGGGTTTTGTTCTTTGAAATGGGGTTTTTTTTCCATTATTTTTCATCATGTTGCATTTGTTTGTGTGATGTGAATACTTGTGTTTTATTTTATTTTGTGTGTGTTGTTCTACTTACTTTTTTGGTGCACAAAAATACAAACTAAAACAAAATTGAACCAAAACAAAACCTGTGTGTGTCGTTACTTTGGGATACAGGACAGTTGCACATAGCTTTATGCTGTACACAGAGGTATGTGATCCGTAAAATGGTATTGATGGATCCGTGAAACATTGTGTGGTAATATGCAGTACACAGGTCCAGCCCAAAGGGCCACACTGTATGGCGCAACTGTGTGTACATATCCATTATGATGTGTTGGGCCCACAGGGGCACGTGTCCACACACATTGAGCAAGCAATGGTGTTTGTGGGGGATGTAGGTACAGTCCAGTACACACACAAACATGTGTACACACACATAATTCAGTTGTGCCATGGCAGCTGTGCCGTGGCATGGACCAATGTAGGCACATATGGGCATAGTGTGTTTGTATGTTCCCACATCAGCTACAGACGCACACATAGCAAACCATTGTGTAGTGTGAGCCACTGTCCTGCACATACCGCTCCTTGTATGCTTGAGCAGCTCGAAAGTGTGTCACAGCAGACACTTCAACTACACGAGCGTGTATTCATCCCAAACTCCGAGCAATGGCGTCAGGTATCACAGCCTTCCAGCACAGGCTGGTCAATCAGAACGCTTTGCATTGTCCAATGAGCGTGTTGGCGCGGTGTACAACCATTTGCACGCCTATGTTCCACCACCTGACATGTACGCCACATTCCTTTGGGGATTGCGGCATGTGAAGCGCGAGGGATCGACGCGGATGTTCCCCGCTGTTGGTTGGCAATTTCGGCACACATCCCCTTAGGCTGAGGGCATAATTGCAGCTGTGAAAGCGCTACATCAGCGATCTGATCGACCATGAAAAAGCGCACGATTAGATTGCCTCTGTATCGTCGCCAAAAATTGCGGGTGTGAAAGTACCTTACACACAAGATGAATTGCTGCAACTCAATAGTTGCAGTGAAATCATGGACACATTGTTCCTTTTTTGCCATGTACAAATGTACAATCTGTCCATGAATTCACTGCAACCAGTGAATTGCAAGCAATTATCTCTGTGTGTAAAGGTACCCTAGGTACTTACACGCTGCAACCGCGCAGAAATATTGCAGCAATTGGACCTGGAAATATCGCGCCACATTTCCTCCTAATTCCTCCTTATTGCGGCGTGAATTGGCAGTGATAATACCAATGTCGCCTGGATCGATTCGAGCACTGGTTTTATCGCCGCCAAATTCCCGATTTACATGCCGCAATAAGGAGGCCATTGGCGGCGATGATTGAAAGCGAGAATATCGCTGCCAAAAATGTCTCCGTGGTTGTGCGTAAAGGTACCCTAAGTACCTTTACACGCCGCAACCGTGGCGAGATCTGACTGTGACATTTCGCACCTGGCACCATCGCCGTAAATTGCTCCACATTGGGGATGAAATTGGAATTTGGCAGCGATAATAAACCTGTCGCTATTCCGATTACAGAGCACTGCTCCAATATCAGAGGCAATCATGAGGACATTCCGGCTTTTGAGAGTGTAACGAGCGATAATATGGAATCTGCGTCGCTATTGATTCCCATAGCATGCACAAGCATCTGAATTCAATCAAATAGAGAAAATGGAGCGCCTCAGCTTCTCGCAGTAATACAGTTAGGCCAGAAATTTCGCGAGTTGGCTCTGCATGCCACCACATTGGATTTGAAATGTAACCTCTACACAGAATTCAAGTGCAGATTGTAACTTTAATTTGAAGGGTTAAACAAAATATCTGATAGAAAATGTAGGAATTGTACACATTCTTTACAAACACTCCACATTTAGGAGGTCTAAAGTAATTGGACAAATAAACATAACCCAACAAAATATGTTTATTTTCAATATTTGTTCGCGAATCCTTGAGCAATCACTACCTAATCTGGACCCATGGACTCCCCAAAACGCTGGGTTCCTCCTTCTAATGCTTTGCAGGCCTTACAGCCGCAGCCTTCAGTCTTGCTTGTTTGTGGGTCTTTCCGTCCTAAGTCTGGATTCAGCAGTGAAATGCATGCCAATTGGGATAAGATCTGGTGATGACTTGCCATTGCGATGTTCCACTTTTTTGACTCATTGAACTCCTGGTAGCTTGGCTGTATGCTTGGGTCATTGTCCTCTGTACTATAACGCCGTCAATCAACTTTGCAGCATTGGCTGATCTGGCTGAAAGTAATCCCGGTACACTTCAGATTCATCCGGCTACTCTTGTCTGCTGTTATATCATCATAAACAAAGACCCAGTGCCATTGAAAGCATGCATGACCATGCCATCACGTTCCCTCCACCATGTTTTACAGAGGATGTGTGTGCCTTGATCATGTGCCGTCCCTTCTTCCAAACTATTTTCTTCATCATCTGGTACAGGTTGATCTTGTCTATCTTTTCCATCAGAATACTTTTCCAGAACTGAGCTGGCTTTTGAGGTGTTTTTCAGCAATTTAACTCTGCCTGTCTATTTTTGGAATTGATGAATGTTGCATCTAGATGTGAACCCTTTGTATTTACTGTCATGGAGTCTTCCTCCTTTACTGTTAAAACTTAGGACAGATACACCTACTCACGGAGATGTTTGGACTTCAGTTGATGTTGTGAACGGGTTCTTCTTCACCAAATATATATGCGGGATCATCCACCATGTTTGTCATCGTGGACGCCCAGGCCTTTTAAGTTCCCACTCCCCAGTCAATTCCTTTTTTCTCAGAATGTACCCAACTGTTGATTTTGCTCTCAAGCATGCTGCTATCTCTCTGATGGATTTTTCTTTTTTTTCAGCCTCAGGATGTTCTGCTTCACCTCAATTGAGAGTTTCTTTGACCGCATGTTGTCTGTCACAGTCAACAGCTTCCAAATGCAAAACCACACACTGCGAATCCACCACCTGACCTTTTAACTACTTCATTGATTACAGGTTAACGAGGGAACGCCTTCAAGTAATTGCACCTTAGAGTCCATTGTCCAATTACTTTTGGTCCCTTGAAAAAGAGGAGGCTATGCATTACAGAGCTATAATTCCTAAAACCTTTCTCCGATTTGGATGTGGAAACTCTCATATTGAAGCTGGGAGTGTGCACTTTCAGCCCATATTATATAAATAATTGTATTTCTGAACATGTTTTTGTAAACAGCTAAAATAACAAAACTTGTGTCACTGTCCAAATATTTCTGGCCCTAACTGTATTTATTAAATCTTCATACAACAGGTTGCACACAGCGGGTGGGAGGACGGGGGGTACTACGTCGTTTCGTGCCCTGTCTTCGTGCTTCAGCGGTACAATCCGCACCCCGTCAGCAATGATTGGTGGTGGCTTCTGTGTTTCCATTGGCTGTCCCTTCACAGGGTGCCATATTTGAAGAGCTGTACCTTCAGCACCACACACATCTTCACCTACACAACCATCCACTACATCGGTCCAATTACGCGCGCATTCAATAGCGCAAGCTATGCTGGGCGCGTGTATTGGTAGTTTCACTGTGTCCACCATACTGCCACACATGACAGTTCAGATGTTGGCCTACACATCGCACATGGGTGCCATGGGCAACGCACTGCAATCGTTTGTGAATTTGGTGATGCTGATGGCTATATTACGCTGCTCCCACTCCGCGGACGGCTACCTTGTTAGCGTCCTCAATGTTGTTTGGCACTGCCAGTGTGCGTGGTGACGTCATGACGTTTGTTTTAGTTGCTCCCTGCCAGCCAGGTGCCTGCCCCTCCCGTGCACATAGGACAACAGTCATGGCCACCGCACAGCGCGCTGCCACATGGGGTCTGGCAGAGCTAATGCTTCTCATTGACCTATGTGACCGCCATGATTACTGGTGTCACCAACGTCACCGGCACCCATGGCTGCGCTAGCGCAGCATACTCAGGCGGATCCAGCGGGCCCTGCTCCAGAAACTGGAGGTGGAGAGGACCGGCAAGCAGATCCAGAAAAAAATTGCGGACCTGAAGCACAAGTCCCCAGGACGCATTGTGGATCTTCGTGCCAGGATTGCCAGGCTGTGTGGTGAATATGTGGCAATGCCAAAAACACACATGGCAAGCTGAATACTCCAAACACTAGACAAACATCATGCGGTATTGTGCCATGGCACATAATGTGGCCTAAGCCGCCATGTGGATCTGTCACCAATGTGCATCTGCATGTTGGTTACACTGCAACAGGAAGGTGTACGAAACACTCATTTGTCATTCAAATGGTGATGGCTATAGTGGTCCTTGACCTGTGTGGTGGCAAAAATAGTTGTGTCCTGACTGCAAAGATGACACCAACATATTAATGTGATCTTCAACTCCCACATGACACCTTGCAGCACACCTATGTGACCCGTCACACATACAATTTTGCTACACATTGATCACAATACAGAACACTGAATACAATCTCACTGCTATGTGTTGGTCCCCATGGTGCGAACACTTGATGCTTACTGGCTGCTTTTGTGTTGTGTTCAAGTTACAAATACCTACCATGCTAAGCCAAGGGTTATCTAACGTTCAAAATATGTGGCCACTGGCGTTGGACTCATGTCCCAAACCAGCGTGGGCCCTCACCATAGGGTAGTCGCCAACCATAACCTTTTACCGTACCATTCACGCCGTCATGACATTCATACACACACACAAGAATTATTCCCTATGTTGTGTTCCTTTTCTGAAATTGCTCTGTTATCATGTTTATATTACAGATGACGAGGACTCCGTGTTTGGGGACGCTCCACAGTCCCCAACGGCACCCAGGACACCCCCACTACCTTCACCGGAGGGCCCAGCCAGTCCCTCCCCACCAGGAACTCCCCTACCACCTTGCCCGGAGGGCCCAGTCAGTCCCTCCCCACCCAGGCCTCCAGCAGCCCCAGCCCCAAAGGGACCAGCCACTCCCTCCCCACCCGGAACTCCATCAGCCCCGGCTCCAGAGGGTGCAGCTACTCCCTCCCCAGCAGGGACTCCAGCAGCCCCGACCCTGGAGAGCCCAGCCACTCCCTCCACACCGGGCCCACAAGCCTTGGCTGCAGCCAGCCCTGGAGCCCTGGGAGCACCACCCCAGCATCTCCAGCTCCCGGCCGAGCCCTGGTGTGTTGTTTGCTACACACCCTCACCTTGAGCCTGCTGTTTCAGTGTATGTGTAAGTGTCTGCTAAGGCCTACCATCTTGCTAATGTACTTATTGTTGTGGGCTCCACACACCAGTATGTGAGTCTTGATGTTTTTTTTGGGATGAAGGAGAATGAGCCCGTGTTGCAGGCTGGACTGTCAGCCCATCCCCATCTCCCACAGATGGCACCCGTGATGGAGATGTGCTGCGTACGTATAATGACTAACAATTCCCTTAAACACCCACACATACACAGGTAACTGACTAATGTCCTTCTTTCCCATGCAGGTGTACCAACCATTGAGGAGCTGCTGTTGGCTCACCAGGAGCCACAGAAGCACATGGAGAGGGCATACCAAGAAGGGCAGCAACACCTTGCCCGCTCGGGTGCCATGATACACGCCCTCCAGACAGCCCAGTCCACCAGGGCCCCTACTCCATCACCCCCCACCCAATATTGTGACCATAGTCACCTAATAATTGTTGTCCATGTTGGACCCTTTTTGTTTTCCCTGTTGCCATGTTGGACCTTAGTTTGTTACGCCATGTTGGCTTCTTTTCTTATACTGTCCCACATTGGGAAAGTGGGTAGTGTGTATTGGCTACTCCTAACCTGTCCAAGGCTTTTTGATTGTTTTGGCAATGTTTTAAAAAAATTGAACTCTCAAATAAAATTCTGTCCGGCTATATCATGTGTCATCCCTTGTTGCAACACACACAGGGTAACGTTTGTGAGGTTACATTTCACCAACCACACTGGGCCACGGTTTTACAAGAGGTATATGGTGTCACATGTGTTAAAACATGAATATCTTCATTAATATTTACTTCAAATATTGGGTATAATTATTAAATATTAATTTATTTATTGATATGCTGATACATTACATAATGCTGACATGGGAAATTGCATACAAGCAAGTAGAAGTATACGATATGGCCATACATAGCTGCGGCTGTACAAATAGCTAAAGATTGCATCATTCCAGAATTGTCTAGAAGTAACACATAGTATAGTCTAGGTTCCCATATATAGTCACACATATGTTAATGTCACTCTATAAGAAAGACCCATACCATGAGATGTGAGCAAACACACCCTTGGCTGGGGGTCTCTCCCTGTCGGGGGCAGACTCATTGCTGGAAGACAGAGAGCTAACACCTGCTCAAGCTTCTTCAAGACACATCAGCTCTAGTCGTGCAGGAACCATACAGCCTTGGAGAGATGGACACCTCAAGACCAGTTGACAGAAGCAAGTATGATACAGATTTAAAGGATAAATGGACTATTTTCCTATAACTACCTGAATAGGTTACTTTACTGTGATGCCTTTTATTATTGGGTCATTTTGACCAATAAAAGTCAACAAGAGATTTTTATATACTTTTTCGTCTTGTCTCAATAATTCGCACTTGATGATAATTATGCACATATAGCGGTATTTAACAACATGGCAAACATGTCACCATACTGGACCATTACAACCGCCATGCACACCTATATGACATCAATGTCTACTATATGACACCCACAGTACCAAACACACACACACAAACATACTGGTGAACGTGACACAGATATGGACAGAAACGTGGGTAAAATAATTTTTTTTTTGTTTAAAAGTTTAGAACAAAAAATGGGGCAAACCTGCCCATCAACCAAGTCTCTCTGTAGGCCAAGCTTGGGCATTAGCTAATAGTGCTCTTGTTCTTCTTCCTCCTCTGCTGGCTCAGACAATGGGGCCTCCCCTTCATCTTGATAGACCCATCGTTGGTGTGATGGGCCAGCTCTTCTGGACTGTCTTCAGGAGGGAGGTGGAGTATCACGATTTTTCCTACTCCTCACCATGCATCTTGCGGGCGCAGTGGGCCCTGGGGTGGTGTTGCGGGGAAGCTACAAAGGGGCCACCCATTGCAGGGACCCATCCACGCCTGCCTCCAGGACATGAAAGATGGTGATGTTCCTTTGCTCTGGCTCCATGCGGGCCAGCATCTCGCTGGCGACGTACCCGATCCCAGAGCCGGGGGTTCTCTCTCGATCTAGGAGGACCGGTTTTGCCCAGGTACCCAGCTCCATGTTTGGTGGGGCAGGTGGTCTTCTTCATTGGATTCCAGAGCTGGGCCCTGGGCCCGGCTCCCCACCATTGGTCTTGGGCATTGGCTTCCAGCAGATGTTGAGGGGAGAGCCTCGCCAGCTGCTGGCTCCTCATCACTGAAGCCAGGCTCCCAAGAGGCCTGAAAAATAAACAACAAAAAAAAAACATCAGCCACATGTTGCTAAGTAATTTAAGCTAATCCCACAACCAAACACCCAAGACAACATAGAGCCAATCTCACCAAGGCTAACACCAAAAGCCACAGGAGCAGAGTTTGGAAACCAAAAGAACAAATAAGTAGACCAGTGCAGTATACTCACCTGAGGCTCGACATAGATATGGTAAGTGGCCACAAAAAACACAACACAATCTGTGATACCAGCCACCACAAAACAGATAGAAAAGAACAGTGAACAAGATTTGTGAAGGAAAAGCACTATGGTGACTTCCACATGTGCTGCAAAACCCACATCAGTGGAAAGAATAAGCTGGGTAGATAGATCACACACACACAATTACCCACCTCCTGTGACGGGGCAGAGTCTTGTGCTGCGCCCACAGCTGGTTGCAGGTGACTCCTGCTGCACAGTGTTCCCAGAGGCCCCTCCTGGCCCAGGGTGAAGGTAAGGAGGTCATAATACCACAGACGTGGCCTAGGGACCTCCTCAGCTCCAGCCCCGGATCGGGCGTAAAGCCAGTTTTTGTGGCTCTTGGTGAACATGGTGCGCAGGCGTTTGATCTTCTCCGCAACCAGGGCCACTGTCCAGTTCTTAGAGGGTTGGAGCCGTTTCGCCAGCTCCACCAGCGGCCTGTAGGCAGCAGCCCTCGCTGCCTGGTCATTAGTGATGAGCGAGTATGCTCTGCGCTACTCGGTACTCGCACAAGTATCACTGTACTCGGGCTACTCGGCGAGCACCGAGTAATCTCGCGATACTCGTGCTGTGCTCGTGGTCCTCATCCCTGCATGTTGGCGCTCTTTAGAGAACCAGCCCCCATGCAGGGATTGGCTGGCAGACCACTGCAATGCCACAGCTCTGTTAGTTGTGGCATTGCAGTGATTGGCCAGCCTGCACAGCGTGACCGAGCCTTTATAAGACCGGCCACGATGTGCTCTGCACACAGCCATCCAGACAGTGAGTGTAGGGAGAGTGTCTGCTGCTGCTTAGGGACAGATTTGCGGCCCTCATAGGTAGATCCGGATCAGGGCTGCAAACTGCTGCTGACCACAACAGTCCTTCTCAGGACTAATCTAGGAGGATATAGGCAGGGTGATCCAGATCGGAGTCCAAGCTTTACAGTGTCCAGAACAGTCCTCAGGAGACTGTTGGAGCTGACAAGCTGTATACAGGCAGGGTCTAAAATCCAGCTTTCCTGTGACCAGAACAGTCACCAGACTGTTAAAATTGACTAGCTGTATACATGCAGGGTCTAAAATCCAGCTTTCCTGTGACCAGAACAGTCACCAGACTGTTAAAATTGACTAGCTGTATACAGGCAGGGTCTAAAATCCAGCTTTCCTGTGACCAGAACAGTCACCAGAGTGTTAAAATTGACTAGCTGTATACAGGCAGGGTCTAAAATCCAGCTTTCCTGTGACCAGAACAGTCACCAGACTGTTAAAATTGACTAGCTGTATACAGGCAGGGTCTAAAATCCAGCTTTCCTGTGACCAGAACAGTCACCAGACTGTTAAAATTGACTAGCTGTATACAGGCAGGGTCTAAAATCCAGCTTTCCTGTGACCAGAACAGTCACCAGACTGTTAAAATTGACTAGCTGTATACAGGCAGGGTCTAAAATCCAGCTTTCCTGTGACCAGAACAGTCACCAGACTGTTAAAATTGACTAGCTGTATACAGGCAGGGTCTAAAATCCACTTTCCTGTGACCAGAACAGTCACCAGACTGTTAAAATTGACTAGCTGTATACAGGAAAGGTCTAAAATCCAGCTTCCTGTGACCAGAACAGTCACCAGACTGTTAAAATTGACTAGCTGTATACAGGCAGGGTCTAAAATCCAGCTTTCCTGGACCAGAACAGTCACCAGACTGTTTACTTGATAGCTTATACAGGCAGGGTCTAAAATCCAACTTTCTGTGACCTGAACAGTCACCAGACTGTTGATAATAGCTTATACAGGCAGGTCTAAAATCCAACTTTCCTGTGATCTGAACAGTCACCAGACTGTTGTAATTACTAGCTGTATACAGGCAGGTCTAAAATCCAACTTTCCTGTGACCTGAACAGTCACCTGATGTTGTACTATAGCTTATACAGGAGGTTCTAAAATCCACTTTCTGTGATCTGAACAGTCACAGACTGTTACTTATGCTTATACAGGCAGGTCTAAAATCCACTTTCCTGGACCAGAACAGTCACCTGACTGTTGTACTTGATAGCTTTATACAGGTTAGGGTCTAAAATCCAACTTTCCTGTGACCTGAACAGTCACCTGACTGTTGTACTTAATAGCTTAATACAGGCAGGTTCTAAAATCCAACTTTCCTGTGACCTGAACAGTCACCAGACTGTTGTACTTAATAGCTTTATACAGGCAGGTTCTAAAATCCAACTTTCCTGTGACCTGAACAGTCACCTGACTGTTGTACTTGATAGCTTTATACAGGTTAGGGTCTAAAATCCAACTTTCCTGTGACCTGAACAGTCACCTGACTGTTGTACTTAATAGCTTAATACAGGCAGGTTCTAAAATCCAACTTTCCTGTGACCTGAACAGTCACCTGACTGTTGTACTTGATAGCTTTATACAGGTTAGGGTCTAAAATCCAACTTTCCTGTGACCTGAACAGTCACCTGACTGTTGTACTTGATAGCTTTATACAGGTTAGGGTCTAAAATCCAACTTTCCTGTGACCTGAACAGTCACCAGACTGTTGTCGCTGTATACAGGCAAAATGCGCAAGGGCGTTGGCAAGGGACAAGGAAGTGGACGTGATGGTGGTGCAGGCAGAGGCCGAGGTCGTGTGCAAGCACTAATTTCGCAACAACAAAGTGGCACATCTACTCGCTCGCACGTCCTGTCCCAAATTCTTGGGGCCCGCAGCAGTACACCGCTCTTGAACCAAGACCAGTGTCAACAGGTTTTTACTTGGATAGCGGATAATGCTTCAAGTCAGATGGGCACCTCCACAAACACCCTGTCTTCCACACGGTCAAGTGTCAGTAGCCGTGATACTGCACCGCACATTTCCCAACCTGATCCTCCTTCCTACCACCAGGCCGAGTACACGTCCATGGACATTACTGATCCCACACTTGGACACTCGGAAGAGCTGTTCACGTATCCATTCGCAGAATCTGGCCTCTCTCCAGCTCCTGTTGAAGTGGGTGATGAGATGGTATGTACAGATGCCCAAATATTTGAGCAGCCACGTTCTCACGAAGGGAACCTTGGCAACGTGTCTCAACAAGGGGTGGACGATGATGAGACACAATTGCCAGGAAGTCAGGAGGAGGATCAGGGTGCGGAAGAGGAAGACGACGTGAAGGATGATCCAGTAGCTGACTCAACCTGGCAGGAGGATATGCAGAGCGAGGACAGCAGTGCACAGGGGGAGGGAGGCGTAGCATCCCAACAGGCAGTAAGAAGCAGGGTCGTGCCCGCAGGCAGAAGGCAGGCAACCGTTCCCCGGAACAACAACACGACACAAGGTGCCTGTGCAAATGTTAGGTCTTCCCGAGTCTGGCAGTTTTTTAAGTTGGCTCCAGATGACTCTAAAAAGGCCATTTGCAACACCTGCCATGCCAGCATCATCAGGGGTACGAGAACTAGCAGCCTGACCACCACCAGCATGATCAGGCACATGTCAGCCAAGCACCCGACTTTGTGGGAAGTACAACAGAGTCGAGGAGCGGTGCTTGCTGATGTCACTGCTACGTCTTCGCGTGTTGTGCGTGCGAGCCAATCCTCTGTCCATACTGGCCGCGAACAAGCCTCCGGCCCTGCACCTGACGTTGCCCACGCACAAATAACACCACCATCAAGCACGTCCTTGTCCCAGCGCAGCGTTCAATTATCCATTCAGCAAACCTTTGAACGCAGGCGCAAATACACTGCCAACGCCACACATGCCACAGTCCTAAATTATCACATTTCACGACTGCTTGCGCTAGAAATGTTACCTTTCCGGCTGGTGGAGACGGAATCATTCCACGACCTGATGGTGGCTGCTGTCCCACGTTACTCGGTCCCCAGCCGCCACTATTTCTCCAGATGTGCTGTCCCCGCATTGCATAACCACGTGTCACAAAACATCACACGTGCCGTGAACAACGCTATTTCAGCCAAAGTCCACCTAACCACAGACACGTGGACAAGTGCTTGTGGGCAAGGCCAGCTACATCTCCTTGACGGCACACTGGGTTAATATTGTGGAAGCTGGGACCCAGTCTGAGCGAGGGACGGAACACGTCCTTCCCACACCAAGGATTGCAGGCGCAACCTCAGTCATGGTTTCACCCAGACTCTACAGCTCCGGAATGTCATGCTCCTCAGCCTCCTCCTCCTCCTCCTGCGCATCCTCATCCACTTTACCCTCCACACCAGTCCCAAGCTGGAAGCACTGCAGCACTGCCTCTGCGAAGCGGCAACAGGCTGTGCTGAAGCTAAAATGCATAGGTGTCAAACCCCACAATGCAGAAGAGGTGTGGACAGCTCTGAAACAGCAGGTAGATCACTGGCTCACACCTCTAAACCTAAAGCCAGGAAAGGTCGTGTGTGACAATGGCCGGAACCTGGAGGCAGCTTTGATACGAGGCCAGCTGACGCATGTTCCATGCGTGGCCCATGTGCTCAACCTGGTGGTTCAGCGGTTTATAAAGTCATACCCAGAGCTGTCTGATCTGCTGGTAAATGTTCGCCGCCTGTCTGCACATTTTCGCAAGTCACCTGCTGCTTCAGCCGAACTTGCCGGCTTTCAGCGCCGTTTGCGTCTTCCGGCCCACAGACTGGTGTGTGATGTCCCCACGCGTTGGAATTCAACTCTGCACATGTTGGTCAGGATATGTGAGCAGAAGAGGGCAGTTGTTGAGTACCTGCATCACCTAAGCCGTCGGAAAATGGGTCAAACTCCACACATAACACCTGAGGAGTGGAGATGGATGTCGGACCTATGTACCGTCCTCCAAAACTTTGAGGACTCCACCAAGAGGTGAGCGGCGATGACACCATTATTAGCGTCACCATACCGCTACTCTGCCTTCTAAAACGGTCTCTGCTGAAAAACAAAGAGGATGCGTTGCAGGCGGAGCGTGATGAGTTTGAGCAAGAAACACTAGTGGGTGTGGGTGATAACACACAGCCCACCCTAATCTCATCAGAACGTGCTGTGGAGGACTATGACAAGGAGGAGGAGGAGGATAAAGACATGGAGCAACTCTCTGGCCAAATTGAGGATATGACATGCACACCAGTCATACCCTCGCTTCAGCGTGGCTGGCCAGAGGACAGGGGAGATGAGGAGGAGGAGGAGGATAGCATGTTCAGTCATCGTGTTGGTCTGGATACTGAAGTGATGGCTGTTAAGAGTCTGGCGCACAGAGCGTGTTTTCAGTGCCGCAGGTGGAATCATTACTGATAAACGCACCCGCTTGTCAACTGAAAATGCTGACAGGCTGACTCTAATCAAGATGAACAAGGGTTGGATTGGGCCAGACTTCACCACACCACCAACAAATGACAGCAGAATTTAAATTTTGTTCTGGGAATTTGCCATGTATCTCCACTCACCCATGGGTACACACTTCTGGACTTTGGCTAATCGCTGGACTGCTCCTCCTTCTCCTCATGTGCCACCATGATGACCGTTACAATAGTTAGGCTGTTGTTTCAGGTATACCCCCAGTGGTAAATTTCTTTTAGAATGGGCATTACACGACAGGAGACCCGCTCATTTTCAATGGGAAAAATGTTTTGAGGCCCTCCTGCACGTCTCTATCCAGGGACAATGTGGAGCCTCCCAATTTTTGGCTGCCCTGCCAAAGGGCTATACTACAATACACCCACTTCAGGTTTACAGGCCCTACTGCACGTCTCTATCCAGGGACAATGTGGAGCCTCCCAATTTTTGGCTGCCCTGCCAAAGGGCTATACTCCAATACACCCACTTCAGGTTTACAGGCCCTACTGCACGTCTCTATCCAGGGACAATGTGGAGCCTCCCAATTTTTGGCTGCCCTGCCAAAGGGCTATACTACAATACACCCACTTCCTTACAATGGGCACTTCAGGTTTACAGGCCCTCATGCACATCTCTATCCAGGGGCATTGGTGAACCTCCCAATTTTGGACTGCCCTGGCAAAGGAAAATACTACAATAGACCCAGTTCCTCAAAATGGGCACATTATGTCAAGACAGGGCTTCATGTACGTCTCTTCTCAGGGTCATCGGAGTGCCGCACAATTTTTTCACGTAAAATCTTTCATGTAATCACAAAAAGTAACATACACAAGCTGTATCTCACTATTGGGTATGTGCCCTTAACATTTCCACCCTGAATATTCATTTTGGTGTCATTTTGGAAGGTTTTCTGGTGACTACATAAAATTGACGTGAAACTCGGACAACATTGTTCACAGCTGTGACTTTTGAGTGAGAAATGCTTCCAGGGGTCTTCCCCATGGTGTTGCCATGTCATTTGAGCACTCTTCTGAGACTTTTGTGACATTTTTAGGGTTTCTACATGCTGCCGGCAGTCATTTCATAAAAATACTCGTGTCTCCCATAGGATAACATTGGGCTCGGTGCTCGGGCCGAGTACACGAGTATCTTGGGATGCTCGGCCCGAGCTTCGAGCACCCGAGCATTTTAGTACTCGCTCATCACTACTGGTCATGATTTTCAGGCAGCAACACCCGCCACAGGCATTCATGTTCCTGGTTTATGGTGAGGAGCTGTGACACAAAATCATGATACCCAGCCATCTAAAAAACAAACTCTGTGTGGCCACCCCATGTCCAGCAATACTAATTACATGTGTTCTGGTAGTCAGCTTGGCTATGCACAATGATTATTGGCCTTAACATGTGTCCATACATGGGGCATGCAGGACATGCCTGGTGCTATATGTATTTTGGGCCACTGCAGGGAAATATGGCAAGGTTTGTCATTACAAATGGCACACGTGGGCTTACTAACTACATTAAAACACACACTCATCAGTACACACATATTTATGAATAAACATAGTTCTGTAGTACACATTGTCCTGGCAATGATCTCCCAAAACATTATGTGTGCAACAGGACACGAAGTGTAGTTACGATGCGTACATGTTGCTAAATACACTTCTACAGGACGCTACATGAAGCTGTACATAAGGCGCAGAAACATCTGCAAACATATGGGTCTGCAGCACACAGAAACTGATTTACAGGAGTGGCCAATAGCATGTGTCCCCACTTACCATCTGTCCAACAGAGTTCTTGTGATGAGACGCTACTAGCACAATGCACATTGAAGTAGGAGCAGGGGTGGCGCCCCAGCACATCCATATTTCAACACAACATGACCAATCAAAAAAGTGCAATGGCGCATAATCATTGGTCGCACCTGCGTACCCCAGGCGGCTATGTCGATTACAAGACGCCGCTGCGGTCTAATTGGTTGTTTACCATATAAAAAGCGCTCGCGATCGAGGTACGCCTCGCTTGCTGCCCAGAGTCATTAAGTAAGTACTGATGTGCACACATGAACTGTGATATGGCTATGTTGCGTTTAGAGCACCTTACCATTACGGATCGGTATTGTGTAGTGTAGCTCACGTCCAAGTGTTGGGGTATGTAGCTACTCGTGAAGTTTTTTGTGCTATTCTCGCGCAAATGGATGCATGAGTATTTTGACAACCAAAACCCTATCCTCATTCACAAATACAAAAGGGTAGGGGGAACAAGAGGCGCAATAGTGCCCTTATCACTAGACACTAATTTGACACCCGGTGAGCAAAGCGATCCACTCACCTGATCCAGTTGTGTCACCCACAACTGGTTTGAAGGCTTGTTAGGAATAATATCCTGATGGCTACTGCTGGACCTCCACCGAACCACTCACACGTGGAAAAGCATCAAGGTACTTGGGAAAAGGTGTTTAGCGGTCCGCGCTGCCAGACTGACTCGCATCAAAGAAGACACTGGCAGATGAAGTGTTGATCAGATCCTTCTTTTATTCACCGACGCGTTTCGGTGCCCACTTGGCACCTTCATCAGGTGATGAAGGTGCCAAGTGGGCACCGATACGCGTTGGTGAATAAAAGAAGGATCTGATCAACACTTCATCTGCCAGTGTCTTCTTTGAGGCGAGTCAGTCTGGCAGCGCGGACCGCTAAACACCTTTTCCCAAGTACCTTGATATCCTCATTCACAAGCCATTTGGTCTTTGCCATACAGGATCATGTTTGAAGGATGCGTGTGTCTTTAGTTGTGGGGATCATCTGAATTGTGGCCACATAGTACTGTCGTTTACCACACACAATGGGACGTTTAAGACCAAACTCAGATGTGGAGTGGGGCGTGTGGCTTCTGCAAATGTCTGCCTCAGAAGATCCTGTGTTCACAACGCATCAGTGATGTTCTTGGACATGATGAGTATTCAATAGTCTGCTGCGTGGTGTGATATTTTGAGCATAAGACACAAAGGCTGGGGTACATGTATAATGTAATTGTATAGATTTGGAAACAACAATGATTAAATTAATGTGACCTATGTCTTTGGCCATGCCTTGTGGTCAGACGTCAACATTATGGCCAGGTATATCGCCTTAGGCTCATGATGTGTTGCATTTGACAAGGGAGTTATATTGTACAGGAGGGCCATGTTTGTAGATTGACCAGGTTTGGTTGTCAGACACTGCAATGTTGTGTTTGTGCCTTGATTGGTGGTATATATGTGTGTGGGCTGATGATCACACTTGGGTATGCTGTGGTAAAGTGGCCAGGAGATGTATAGGGAAGGAGGTGGTGTGTGTAGATGATGTGTGATGAAGCGTTCTTGTAGTGATGTTTCTTTTTCTCACTTTTGCAGGGGCTGGTATGTCAGATGATGTGATGTTCAACCCTGATGGAGATGCTATTGTGGCTCTTGCCTTGGTGGAAAAGCAATTGTGGCTGGAGGATAGATATGAGAGGTTGTGGGCTCGCAGACCATGGCGTGTGTGGGCTCGGGATTGGCTTCGCCACTGGAACACCCGGAGCCACATACAGCTGGTGCGTGAGCTGGAGGATCGTAGTCCGCATGATTTCAGGAACTACCTCCATATGTCAGAGGACTCTTTCACATTCCTGTTGGAATGCATAAGGCCATTGATAGCCCGACAGGACACTGTGATGCGTCGAGCTGTGCCACCTGAGGAGCGTTTGGCTGTAACTTTGCGGTTCCTGGCAACAGGTCGTTCAAGGACCGACCTGCAAATCACTTCACGTCTATCACTGTCCCTGCTGAGCTGCCTGATCCCTGAGAAGTGTGAGGCTATCTGGAGTAGTCTGCTGCCATCCTATATGCAGTTTCCAACAACCCCCGCTCAATGGATGGATGTTGGCAGAGGGTTTGAGGACCGCTGGCAATTTCCAAACTGCGGGGGTGCATTGGATGGTAAGCACGTGAGGATCAACAAGCCCCCAAACTCGGGGTCTTTGTATTACAATTACAAAGGATATTGTAGTGTGGTCCTCATGGCCCTGGTGGATGCGAACTATGAGTTCCTCTACGTGAACGTTGGAATGAACGGGCGTATCTCAGATGGGGGTGTGTTCGCCCACTGCTCCTTGGCCCTAGACCTAAGGACAGGTGGGCTGAACTTGCCCTCAAATGATGAGACAACCCATCATCTCAACTTTGCGTTTGTGGGGGTTGAAGTCTTCCCACTTCAGGCACACCTACTACGGCCATATCACCAGAGGACCCTTACTTCTGAGCAGCGCATTTTCAATTACCGGCTATCCCGGGCCCGCCGTGTGGTTGAAAATGCGTTCAGGATCATGGCCAATACATTCCGGGTTTTTCATACACGTCTGCATATGAAACTGGAATCTATTGATGTGGTAGTGCTGGCCTGCTGTGTTCTGCATATCTTCCTGTGTCGTAGGGATCGGTCATCATACATGCTGGCATGTTATGTGGAGTCAGTGGACCCCACAACAGGGGAGGTCCGTCTTGGGGATTGGCGTGCTACCGACCATGGTGTGGCACCACTTCAGCCGCTGAGCCAGGGTCGGACTCTGCAGGATGCCAGGAACAGCAGAGACGCATACTGCTCCTACTTTAATGGCCCTGGGGCAGTGGCCTGGCAGCACCAGCAGGTGTAGGGTGGCTGGTGTTGTGAGGCAGCAACATGATGAGGAGGGTGGAGTCACCAGGGTGGCTGCATCATGAGGATTGGGGTTGGCTTTTTGTGTGTGAACATAATTTAGTTAGTTAGTTAGTGAGTTTTTTGGGGTTTTTAACTTTGACATGTTTTTTGTTTTCCATTATTTCTCATAATGTTGCATTTGTTTATGTGATGAGAACACTTGTGTTTTATTTTATTTTGTGTGTGCTGTTCTACTTATTCTTTTATGCATAAAAATAGAAACTAAAAAAAGGAACCAAAAAACAACCTGTGTGTGTCATTACTTTGGGATACAGGGCAGTTGCACATAGCTTTATACTGTGCACAGAGGTATGTGATCCGTAAAATGCTATTGATGGGTCCGTGAAACATTGTGTGGTAATATACAGTACACAGGTTAAGCCCTTTGGGCCACAGTGTATAGCGCAACTGTGTGTACATATCCACTGTGATGTGTTGGGCCCACAGGGATACGTGTCCACACACATTGAGTAAGCAATGGTGTTTGTGGGGGATGTAGGTACAGTCCAGTACACACACAAACATGTGTACACACACATTGTTCAGTTGTGCCATGGCAGCTGTGCCATAGCATGGACCAATGTAGGCACATATGGGCATAGTGTTGTGTGTATGTTCCCACCATCAGCTACAGACGCACACATAGCAAACCATTGTGTAGTGTAAGCCACTGTCCTGCACAAAACCTGCTCCTGTGTGACGCTTGAGCGGCTAAAAAGTGTGTTGCAGCAGCCACTTTCAGCGACACGAGCGTGTATTCATCCCAAACTCTGAGACAATGGCGTCATGTATTAGCCAGCCTTCCAGCACAGGCTGGCCAATCATGACGCTATTGCGTTGCCCAATGAGCTGTTTGGGGCGTCTATGTTTTTGCCGCATTGAACATGTACGCCCACATTTCTTTGTGGATTGCGGCGTGTGAAGCGGCCACAGGAGTCTACCCGATGTTTCCCGCTGTTGGTGTGGCGATTTCCGGGGCGACACATCGCCTTAGGTTGAGGGCGAAGTTGCGGCATGTAAAAGCGCCTTCGGTGATCGGAGGCGACCGTGAAGAACGTGCACGCGCACCTTAGATCGCCTACGATTGCCACCAAAAGTTGTGGTGTGTAAAGGTACCTTTAGAGAACACATGGTGGTAGGATTAAAGAATGTAATTGCAGAACCATTGGTTGACAGGAATAAGAAACATGAAATTAGACTTAATGAAGCAGTTTGTAAAGGCTCTAAACAAAAAGGGAAGATTTTTGCAGAAAATTTCCAGTGCTGACTCATGGAGAAGCTAATGACAAGTATTTTTGATACATAATTAATTTTATGCCGCTCAGCAGATAAAGTCCTGACCGGTCTAATGCATATTGATGATGATCCTAGCTGCTCGTCAGCTGGTGTTAACTGAGAAATCTGGAAAAAATAAATGCTGGATCTTCAAATTAAAATTCTTTCTTGATTTATTTATGGTATTGAAAAACTCACAAACACCAAAACATGTCAACTTCTTACTCATCTCCCTGATGTGAGTTTTTAAATACGATAAATTAAGAAAATATTTTAATGTGAAGATCCAGCATTTAGTTTTTCCGGATTTCTCAGGTATTTTTGATGGTCCTTCTATCATAGGACTCATGAAAGATCCACACTTCAAAGATTCATTGAACGATGTTGGGGACAGATGCATGGTCTTATTTCACTAAGGTTGTACAGAATTTTCTTGGGAACTATAAAGCAGATAATTACACTGAACTACTAGAAAATATGAAATCCACATCAATAGATTCCAGTTTCAGATTCAAGCATAGAAATGAAAGCCGGGCACTGACCTGTTAACAGCGTTACTTGTATACTCCTGTAGCAGTGGTGTGCTGTGGAATATCCTGTTGCTCAGCCAGAGTTCAAGACATTAAATCCAAAAAGAAAGATGGCGTGTACACCAGACCCGTAGAAGCGGTCACCGTCGGTCCTAGCACCTCCCTCCCTGTATCATGCACCTGCTGCTGTAATTTTTGCATTACATTAACCAGCTGCAAAATTGGAATGCTGAGTGCCGCCATCTTTCTTTTTGGATTTAATGTCTTGAATAGTGATGGGCGAGTCCTAAATTACTCGGAATCGCTTGACTCTAGCGAGTCCGAGCCCGGGACTTGCTACTCGTTGCGAGTCTAGCGAGTCCAATGTTAATGAACGGGGAAGCGAGTAATAGCGAGTAGTGTGAGATTTACAAATCGCAGATGTGTCTCGGAAGCTTCAGCCTGAAGCAATCCTAGTTTTGTCATTTATTTGCATTGGACTCGTTTACTTTGCAACTGTAATCGCTGGGAAACTCACACAGATAAGAGTCCTGTCTGCTCAGTGTGCTGGCTGCCACAGCTCCAGGGTCCTAGAGCCCGCCTGCTGCCTGATGTAGCAGAGCTGAGATTGCTCTCAGTCTGCTCATTCCCTGTGCATAGACATCTATATCTATGCACAGGGATGAGCAGAGAGGACATCGCGTTTTGGACTGCGTCGGACGGAAGAGGATTTTTTTAATTAAAGATGGAGTCCCTAATGGCTTTTTTTTTTATTTCTAATAAAAAATTTTCTCTGTGTTGTGTTTTTTTTAAAACAATTTAATAGAAATTCATGGCGGTCATGTCTAATATTGGCGTGACCGCCATAAATTTCGGGCTTAGGGCCAGCTGATAATACAAAGCTGGCCCTAACCTCTTTATTACCCAGCGTGCCACCGCCACCAGGGCCGCTGGAAGAGCGGGGTTCAGCGCCAGAGGATGGCGCTTCAATGAACGCGCCATCTTCTGGGGCGGATGTGTCTCGGAAAGCGCTCGCATCGCCGTTTTGGAAACCCGACTCGCAACAGTTTTTTGCTGCTGTGTCCGAGGCCAAACTTGCATGTGTTTGTCTTATTTGCAAGTAGGAGAGCAGCAACGCACTGGTCTGCCACAGAGAAAATAAAGCTGAAGGGGTTATTATGACCCAAAATCTATCAGGTGCAAAAAAATAAGAAATAGTAAGCCTCTGACTTCAGCTATTAGGAAAGTTGAGTGAGTAAGCTAAGGCTGCCTTCACATTTGCAGATGCCTCCGCAGTGTTCTGTGGAGGCATCTGCAAGCCTCTGCATGCAGACCGCAGCCCCTATCTTTATAATGGAGCGCACGGTGTCTGCAGATGCTTGCAGACCGCCGTGCGCTCCCATTGCCCGCCATGAGTGATCTGTGCACAGGCGGATGCCTGCGCACAAATCACACACTCTCGCCCGCACCAGGGGCGCAACATGTCGCGTCCCTGGTGCGGACGAGAGTGTGTGATCTGTACGCAGGCATCTGCCTGCACACAGATCACATATAGGAGTGAATGGGTG
The DNA here is from genome assembly GCA_033576535.1 of Allobates femoralis. Taxonomy (NCBI): domain Eukaryota; kingdom Metazoa; phylum Chordata; class Amphibia; order Anura; family Aromobatidae; genus Allobates; species Allobates femoralis. Next base: position 114,230,529 of record JARQOC010000011.1, read on the forward strand.
CGCACGGTCATGCGCTGTCAAGCGCAGCACCGTGCACTCCCATCATAAAGATAGGAGCTGGCAGCCGCTGCGCACACATTGCGGATTCCCTTTGCAGAACGCTGCAGAGGGGAACACTAATGTGAAGCCAGCCTAAGCTATGAGGTCGGTCCTGTATGCACTGTAAGGCTGCTCCTCCCTGCCTGCCTGCCTACAGTCCTCTACACAGTACTCCTCTGTCCTCCTGGTAGCTCTCAGAAGAGCTGTTTGGGTTAAATATAAGGAATCTTGAAGTTTCCCTACACTGACTGACACTCCCTATGATCTGCTCCAGCATCTACCTCACCCTGCACTAGGCTCAGATCGTCACTGGAATGTGTAGGAAATGGCGGTGGCAAGGCTTATATACAGCCTCGCCTCTCATGCATGACATAGGCATCACGATGGACAGAAGCCAATCATAGTCCTGCCACAACCAACATGGCTGTGGCATTACTGAATATGATTGGCTAACATGCTTGTCCATCTTCACAAGTTTTCTGACCTAACACGCTAGGCTGTCTCGGAAGCTTTGTCGGAACATAACAGATTCTGTATTCGCGAGTCCCGAATACAGTATTCAGGACTCGGATTCGTAGACTCGCTCAGATTTGCTCAGACTCGCTGCTGACAGTGGGTATCCGTGAAGCGGTGCGATTGTTTAAACGATTTGGGGAGATTCAAGCTACATAGCGATGTGATATAGCGAGTCTAGCGAGTGAGAAAAAGTAAACTCTGACAAAACTAGGATTGCCATTGACTTGCATTGGCCTCGTTACTGTGCGAGTAATGGCTGGGAAACTCGCAGAGTACCGAGTCCTGCGAGTCCCTTACTACTCGCCGAGTAACGAGTCCTAGCGAGTAGACTCGCCCATCCCTAGTCTTGAACTCTGGCTGAGCAACAGGATATTCCACAGCACACCACCGCTACAGGAGAATACAAGTAACGCTGTTAACAGGTCAGTGCCAGGTTTTCATTTCTATGCTTGAATCTACTAGAAAATATGGTACCTTCTTTCCGTCATCCTGTCTGTACAATCAGAATCAAGGTGCCTTATCTCCACAGCCACTTGGATTGTTTCTTATAAAACCTTGGTGACCAAAGTGAAGAGCAGGTGAATGATTTCACCAAGATTTAAGAACTATGGAAGAAAGATACCAAAGACACCGGGATTCCCAAATGATGGTGGATTGCTGCTGGTATATTCAAAGTGATAGCAGGCCAAGGAACCCCTAGGGTGGAGGGGCCACATGACATTCGGGGAGGGAGGGAGTTAATTGGAGGAGGAAGGAATGGGAATATTTGATTGAGGCATGGGAGGTGATTAACTGGGAAGGGGTTTGGTTAGGTGGAGGAAGAGGGGGAGCTTAAGGGAAGATACTGGGGACAAAGAAGGAAGTCCCCTCATTCCACTTCCTGGGGACAGCGTGAGAAGTTTCCCGCCCACCTTCCCTGGTTTGAGTTCAGTTGTGGAGGCGTTTGAGATGTGTTTTATGAATGACATGTGAAAGTCTGGTGCGATACTTTGGTTATTGTCACGGCAGCGGGGGTAGGTCTGGTCCAGAGGCAGGGGATTTACATTTGGAAGGGGGAGATGAGCCACTTCAAAGGTAGAGGGGCTCAGGTTAAAGGTACCTTGCAGGCACGGGTTCTGCAAGGGTGGGGTATTGGTTCTAGGTAACCAATACCTTGTCCCTGGGGCCGGTGATATTGCGGCCAGGGACAAAAGTTTAGAGGCTTATGGACCGGGCCTATCCATGGGTAAAACGATGGGTGGGCCTATTGTTTAAGTTGGGACGCCCGTTGGACGGCGTACCCTGTTATGTTATGTTAGTATGTAAACAATAGGCAATAAAGGCTGCTGTGGCCAATTTGTTAAACCAAGTCACTGCAGTATGTGTGTCATTTAAGTTTACAGCGGTTGGGGATAGTAAGTAACCAGCCAATTGACGACCGGAGATCCTCTCTCGATTGTCATGCCCTTTCGCAACTATGTGCAAGAAATCTTTGCACTGCCGCTTTTGCAAGGTTTTTCAGTAAATGAACAGTACAGTAGATCAATGACAACATTTTGTGCATGATTAATTCTTATTCTCAGATAAGGTCTGGGAACTTGCTCTCAACCTTATGGAGAGAGCTAAGTAGGTGAGGAGATTGTAAGCCACTTCCCTCCTCTCAGATATATGCATATATGCAAATTTGCACTTCACTAAGGAAGTTGAGAAACTCCCATGCCACATTTAAGCAGCTTCCTCAAAGTCATAATCGCTTTCCTACAAGCTTTTAATATAACTAAGGGATTTGTGCCAGATCAGAACCCCAAACTACAGACGCTGCGTTTCGGGGTACCTGCCCCTCATCAGTGTAGTGTGTGGGATATTCTGATCTGGCAGAGTGAGTGGGCTAAGACAAGGTCTGGGAACTTGCTCTCAACCTTATGGAGAGAGCTAAGTAGGTGAGGAGATTGTAAGCCACTTCCCTCCTCTCAGATATATGCAAATATGTAAATTTGCACTTCACTAAGGAAGTTGAGAAACTCCCATGCCACATTTAAGCAGCTTCCTCAAAGTCATAATCGCTTTCCTACAAGCTTTTAATATAACTAAGGGTTATATTAAAAGCTTGTAGGAAAGCGATTATGACTTTGAGGAAGCTGCTTAAATGTGGCATGGGAGTTTCTCAACTTCCTTAGTGAAGTGCAAATTTGCATATTCTCAGATATAAATTCTTCAAAAATTAAATAAATTTATTTGTATGAATTTGTTCTAATAAGCAAGAAAGCAAAGATAATAATTTTAGTAGACATCAGTCCTAGTGTTCTATTGGTCGTATTCATATAAATAGGTATATCAGATCTCATTAACAAGGGCTGATGGAATAGCAGATTTAGAATCAGTGACAAAAACTGACCTTAAATCAGGTTAAATATCTCAGGTACCCATTTTTTTTGTTCTCCAGTGTTATTATTATTATTTATTATAGTGCCATTTATTACATGTCATTTTACATGTGAAAAGGGGCATACACAGAAATGATCTTATATTTCATATATTTTGTTGACTGCACATATTCTGTGATTGGTCAGTACTTTCCTCTTGGCATGTATTGTGGTCAGTGTATATGTCCAGTTGGTGGTTATTTTTGAGTCTTTCAGTGATCTTTTCCTCTCAGAGAATACTTTCCTTTATACCTGAAGTAAAGAGGGTTTCCGGCATCACGATATGTTCATTAAAACGAGCCTTTATACAAAAATTCTTTAAAATCAATTTCCATTGAATATAAAAGCAAGTCAGGCTTACATGTTTCGAGTCCTTCTCATGACTCTTACTCATAGCATGAAGTATGGATAACAGAGTTGCACATTTAAAGACAGGCTATACTAAGGACACCAGGGCCGGCTCCAGGTTTCTGTGGGCCCCGGGGGAAAAAGTATCAGTGGGCCCCCTTTAGTACATATCGCGGACTATAATTATATATATATATATCTCTATAGCCGAACACTTACCGCAAGCCCCATAGGCAATGCATGGGGCTTGCCACAAATGTGAAGCAAGTGCAGCCGCTAGACGGAAAATGCGGCAGATGCGGGGTTTTTTTAACCGCAACTGCCACATTTAAAAAAAAACGCCTATGTGAAGGCAGCCTTACAGGAACAGTGACTGCTGAAACCAGTAAGAGCTGTTTCTGACAGTGAGTATATTACACGTTGTTAGGAGCGGGATAAAATGCGTTTGCATTCCCTTGCGCTTTTTAAAAATACCCTTCAAATGCAAAATGTTGCATTTTTGTGCGTCTGAGGATGCTTGGTATATACACAAGCATCCTGAAGCGCACAAATAATGCAAGCAGCTCAATGGAGCCGCACTGCATTATGGGTGGCACCGCAGCCAGGCGGAGTGTCTGGCCATCCGGATCTCTCTTTCTTCTCACCTTTCTTCTTGCCGCTCCGGTCTCCTCCGGTCGCTCTGCACATATCAGCACAGTGATGACAACATCGTGCCCCTCCATGCTAAGCTGCAGAATGCAGATAGCGGCAGAAGAGACTCTGGAGAAGAATTCTGCTGGCAAAGGTGGCTGAGACTATAGGAGCGGAATCCGCGGGGGGCTACCACTGGTACACATACCTCGTACACACGTGGCTCTGCTCCATACACCTCGTACGCACGCGGCTCCACTCCATGCACCTCATACACACGCGGTTCAGCTCCATACACCTCATACACACTCGGCTCTGCTCCATACACCTCGTACACACGCAGTTCTGCTCCATACACCTCATACACACGCGGCTTTGCTCCATACACCTCGTACGCACGCGGCTCTGCTCCGTACACCTCATACACACGTGGTTCTGCTCCATACACCTCATACACACGCGGCTTTGCTCCATACACCTCGTACGCACGCGGCTCTGCTCCATACACCTCGTACACACTCAGCTCTGTTCCATACACCTCGTACGCACGCAGCTCTGCTCCATACACCTCGTACACACTCAGCTCTGCTCCATACACCTCGTACGCACGCGGCTCTGCTCCATACATCTCGTACACACTCAGCTCTGCTCCATACACCTCGTACACACTCAGCTCTGCTCCATACACCTCGTACGCACGCGGCTCTGCTCCATACACCTCGTACGCACGCGGCTCTGCTCCATACACAGCTCCATACACCTCGTACGCACGCGGCTCCGCTCCTTACACCTAGTACCCACTCGGCTCCGTTCCATACACCTAGTACACCTAGTACACCTAGTAGCCTCTGCTACATTCACACTGTAAATCCCTCCTGACCCCACACATAAACTTCACCTAATTGCCATACACCTAGTACACACTCGCCTCTGCTACATTCACACTGTAAACCCCTCCTGACCCCACACAAACTTCACCTGATTGAGTCTCAGGATAGCCAGCACAGCAGAGTCCTGCATACACTGAGGAGCTGATCATGTGATCCCTGACTCCTCCCCTCCATGTGACATCATCACAGGTCCTGTAAACACAGAGTGTGCTGCTCTGTCGGCTCCCATGGAGGGGGGAGGAGGGAGACCTCCGGTGCTGCAGGAGGCTGAAAATGACCCCCCAGCTGCCCCCTGGATATGGCCCTGGCTGTGGGGGGCAATGTGCTCAGGGCCCCCTGAAGCTAGGGTCACACTTGCATTGTGACCCTAGCCTGATGCAAGTATTTTCGGCTGCAGAGCATAACGTTTAATGCTATGTGCTGGAGCCCATAGAAACCCCATGTTTACCTTGACAACCACTGTTTGTCAATGTAAACATCGGGTTTCTATTGGCTCCGTTGCTGGCAGCGCATCGCATTAAACGCTCTGCGCTGCAGCAGACAATACTTGCATCATGCTAGGGTCACAATGCAAGTGTGACCCTAGCCCTCAGGGGCTCGGTGGGCCCCCTCCAAGCAGTCGGGCCCCGGCACTTGCCCGGGTGCACCGGGTGCTGACGCCGGGCCTGAAGGACACCCACCCTCCTATCAGCTGTGGAATGAAAATAATTATAGTAGGAAGCTAACATCCACTAAGATCTCTTAGAATCAACATGTTAACCCTATAAAGGGTGGAATCTTATTCCAAAAACAGGATGAACTTTTTTTTTTATATAAAATGAGTGCAAGGCCCCTGTCCACGGACAATACAAATCCGTGGATAGGGGCCTTGCACTCATTTTATAAAAAAAAAAAAAAAAAAAAAAAAAAAAGTTCATCCTGTTTTTGGAATAAGATTCCACCCTTTATAGGGTTAACATGTTGATTCTAAGAGATCTAAAGGTACCGTCACACAGGGACATATCGCCGGCGATGTTGCCGGCAACTGAGGGGCGTGGCCAGGTTGCGGCGACATCGCCGGAGAGTTGCCTCGTGTGACACGGTGCGATAATCAGGGGAAAAATCGCCTGAGTAACATCGCCAGGTTTCCCAACAATGTTGGGAAACCTGGCGATGTTGGTCAGGCGATCATGCCTGATCGCCCTGTGTAACGCGGCAACCTGCAATGTTGCGGGCGATTCCGCCTATCTACACATGCGAGTTCGCTGGCTGGGTTGCTGGGCAACCCAGCGAGCGATAGCCGCGGCAACTAGCCGGCGACATCGCCGGTAAGTTGCTCTATCTGACATCTCCCCGGCAATGTTGTCAGGGATGCGCGCTCCGCGATCGCCGGCAACATCCCGGCGATATGTCCCTGTGTGACGGTACCTTTAGTGGATGTTAGCTTCCTACTCTAATTATTTTCATTCCACAGCTGATAGGAGGGTGGGTGTCCTCAGTATAGCCTGTCTTTTAAGGGTATGTTCACACAGTGCGTTTTTGCTGTGGTTTTGCTGTGGTTTTGCTGCAGTTTCTGCTGCAGTTTACCATTGGCTTTATGGTAATTTATGCTAATTTGTTCCTGCGGTTTTGATTCCCAGCAAAACCAATGTGTTTCACAGAAACGCTGTGCACACACATTGTTTATTGTTCTCTGGAGACAGAGTAAACACCACAGGATTTGCTGCATTTTTGTTCTCCAGCAAAACCTATGGATTCTAGGATTGGCTGTCCCAACACATTGGTTTTTGTTTGGTGTAGAAAGTGGAAACCGCTCAGGTTTTGCTGTGTTTTAGAAAGAATGAGCAGGTCAATTCTTTGCTGAACGTTTGCTAAAGTGGAAACACCTGTGGTATTTCCATTTTCTGTAGAGAAAAAAAAAAGTGTGTGTGTGAAAGCGTTTCTCTGATCACATAGGTTTTGATGGAAACCAAAAACTCAGGATTAGATTAGCATAGATTTACATAAAACCAAGGCAAAAGCTGATCTCAAATGCAGCAAAACCTGCCTGTGGGCACACACCCTGAGGGTACCGTCACACGGGGAGATATCGCCGGCGATGTCGCCGAGATCTTCCTGTTCAGGCGATGTTGAAGCGACATCGCCTGTGCGTCGCCGCGTGTAACAGGGTGACTGAACGGCGATAAATCTCTGTTTCTGAGTTCAGAGATTTCCCAACAGTGTTGGGAAATCAGGCGATTTAGCTTAAGCGATCAGTGTAGGTACTGCCGTGTGACGCGGCGATAGCAATGGCTCAGGCGATGTCTGAGTTCAGCAAATTCATTCTGTAGGCGTGGCAGGCACTTCGTTATGCGCGGCCCATATGCGGCCCACCAAATGCGTTCCAATTGGACGGCGGCAAGATCATGTATCATTGGTGGAAGCACCTACGTTACCATTGGTTATATGTTCCCAGGGCGCCATTTTGGAGGAACTGTCCCTTCAGCACTGCACATAGGCGCCGTGGGCACGATCATTTATTGTTCTTTTCCAATCCCGGACCCACACAAGTGCGCCAAGCTGAACAAAGTCTATCATGTTATGGTCCGAATATAGTGTGCACGATATTTGTGTCCGCAGCACACAACGTGGGGTTACGCCACGCCCGCGTGTTATTGTCCTGTAGGTGCCGCAGAAGTGTTCCTTCAGATGTCGCGCCGTGTACGGCGCCTTTAAATTTTTAGACGGCACGCTGTTGGGCGTACTGACGTAATGAAGTTGGTTTCAGTTTAATTCCGCCTGCAAGGTGCTAGCCCTCCCATGCACAGTGCAGCACAATCATAGCCGCCACACACCGCGCTGCCACATGGGGGATGGCGGAGCTGATGATCTTAATTGATCACTGTGATCGTTTCGATTATTGGGGACACCATCCCCACCGCCACCCCAGGCTGCGCAACCGCAGCACTGTGCGGAAGATACAGCGATCCCTGCTCCGCCAGCTGTGTGTTGAGAGGAATGTAAAAGCAATACAGCATAAGATCGCTGATCTTAAATACAAGTGCCCTGGCCGCATAGTGGACATCCGTGCACGGATTGCCAGGCTGCGTGGTGAGTCATTGTTGTCCACAAACACACACCTGCACACGTACATGTACCAAACTACACAGCAATGTCCACAAACATATCAGAAGGAGAGTGTGTACCCCGGGCTGGCCACAACAATGTAGTGGTGAAGATTCACCATCATTTGGAGGCTGGCCCTACACTTCGCCCTGATTGAGCAACCTCACAAAAGTTTAAATCTAATAACTTAAAAATTGAGTTGACTCCGTGACAATGTGCAATCGCCCTCTTTCGATCGATACAATGCAGGTCCCAGCCATCATGGCAAGGGGAGGGACTGTGGAGTACAGGTGACATGTAGTACATGTAGACACTCCCTCCCCTTGGCATGCTGGCTGAAACCTGCCTCTAAAATGTTGTAATTTTAACCCTGCTCATTGGTCCACATTTAGCAAGGGAAAAAACACAATTGACTGATCCAAACCACAAATGTGCCAAATGTATATTGAGCCAGCATGTGTATGTGAGAACAATGTGCATTGGCTGGTGGCTGAGACCCACACAGGAATATGGGTAAACAAGTGCTGTGCATCCCAAATGTGAAGGCCGGACTCAGGTGTTACTTCACTATCCCTGCCCTGCAACTGCCTTCACATTGTCGAGGTTATCTGGTGTAATATTCCCCATCTTAAAGACACACATGACACACTGCACCCCAGATGTTGCACCCTACACAGGGGCCAATGTAGACCCATCATGATGTTTATACGTTCCTACAAAGAGTACATGAACAAGATGTGTAGGTACACATGCTGCAAACACCAGTGGCTTCATGGCTTTAGGAAAAAAAGGCATACATACACCGACCATGTGTTGGTGTGTTTGTCCGCCACACAACATATAATGCCATTGTCGGACAACTCCTGTGCTTAAACATACTGTCTCGTAAACACAGAACATGCCTAACACATGAGGATCTGCATCCGACATCACCTTCTACGATATTTGGTCATGGTGGAACTCCAAGAAGCACCCTCTCAAAATGTTAGACAGCAAAGGGTTGAACATTTGACTTAAAAGCTTTGTGATTGTGCTTAGAAATACAGATGCCGAGGATTCCTCGTCTGAAGAGGGCAACCATGCCCCATCCGCAGGTGTGCCACCTACCCCACCGCAACAGGAGGCTGCTGGGCCACCATCCCCCCTAGGATTCCTGGCCAGGCCAAGGAGGAGATGGTATCAGCTGCACAGGCGGAGGAGAGCCTTTCTGCAGAGTCTGGGATGCAGGAGTCTCCAGCAAACTCTTCACAGCCATGGATGGATGAGGATTACGACCTCCCCTCCCCACCATGGCCACAGGAGGCCGAGGACATTTACCCAGCGGCTGGCCTGGATGATGGGCCCCCCTCTAGCCCCGGCCCACTTTTGCCACCTGGCCACGTCCTGTGGCCTCAGAGCCCGAGCCCAGTGGTTACCCCACCTCCCACAATTTCTAGCTCGGTGGCCAGCACAGGGGTGGGCATGTCCCCCGAGGCTGATGAGGACGAGGTGGCCTCCACAACAGGGCCTGGTGAGGAGGATATGCGGAGGCTGTTGTTGACCCACACCTGGATGACTATGGTGGTAAGTGTGTTTTTGGGGGGTGGACGCCCTGCACACTGTTTTTTTTTTTTTTTTAAACTCTTTCCTGATGTTAGAAGTTTATTGTGTCTATTTTTAAATTTGTCCTGTTTGTGCAGATGGCGAACGTGCCGGTGCTGCCGGGTGGAGTCTCAGTGCCTCCCCATCATTCCATGATAGTTCTGATGATGGCGAGCATGAGGGTAAGGAGCTGAGTTGATTTTGAATGTGCAAAACCTACACAGGTACTGTTTGGGTCTAATTTGTTGTTTTTTAACAATCCAGGTGTCCCTACTTTGGCGGATGTCATACAGGCCCACTCCGAATTTTCACGGAAACTTCACTCGGCACACCAACGCCATCTCCATGAGTTGGGCCGCTTAGGGGAGATGCTGGCTGCCCTGCAGCGAGGACATGGTGGTGTCCCATGAGACGGAGGACACGATAAACTTAAATGGTCCATGTGGCCGGAAGGACTGTTGTCCATGTTGGACCCTCCAAATTGGTTTTAGCCATGTTGGCATTGTTTTTTTTGTTTTTTTTGCCCCCGTTGGGCTCTTTTCTTATAGTGTCCAACATTTGGAACATAGGGAGTATGTTGGGGCTACCACGTTGGCCTGTTTTCTAATAGTGTCCCACATTGGGACCATCACAACTGTGTTGGGGATATTCTGACAGTCAAGCAGCAAGGTGCAGTTTGTGTGCATGTTGTGTGTGATGTTACACTTAATGTGCAATTTTAGCAAGCATCTCTCATTCTTTGCCTATATGTCACAACACATATATTGATGTGTTTAGGGAGGTTAATGCTACACTTCAAGGACATGAATGTCCACCCATAGGCCTAACATCTTAAAGCCGATGAAGTGACCCAAAAAGCATGTTACAACACTAGCTACACATGGTGTCCATGCATTACGTCAACAAACATAACACCCTGCTTTCCCTGTGTTAAAATTGGTGAAGGTTGGCCATTTTTGTGAAAAAAACTAAACAACGGGAGTTCATTGTGTAGAGATATCACTGCTGGCCACCAGACACACTAAAAATCCTTACTTGGTGTAGTAAAAATATAATGATGTTAACCCCAACTTGGATTCCATTTTTTCACACCTAGTAATATTGAAGGCTATTGCTCACCAAACTGCGAAAGGTTTGTTAATGTGCAAAATAGTGTGTTAGCCTTAGGACACAGGTTATGATGGTGTAACTTATCAACTGCTCACCTGATAGGGTTGTGCAGCACACAACCAGCGTAATCACTATCAACAATACAGATGCTGCCATGACCGTGCCTCCACAGGTCACTGTGGTCACGATGACCTTTCAATAGGCCAAAGGACCTCGTGGGCTGAGCTATTGTGTTAGTCTGATGTTGCTACCAGATACAGGGCTATGTGTGGGTATGTTTTTAGCTGTTATTTTCCCTACGCGTTTCAGAGACATATTTGGCCAAACCATCATTAAGGAATTTGGGATATGATTCTGTAACGCATAGGAACATACCAAGCAAATACTATACCCAGCCATAACGCTGTATGTGGTTTCAACATCCTCCAAACACAGCAGCTGGGCCGACAAGGAAATTGGTCCTATTGCCATATTGTTACCAAAAATACATTTACATATTATGGCCCTACACATATGATGTTAGTATGGCCAACCTAATCAGGCATATATGTTGAAGGGCCAACAATCATGCGTTCCTAAGTTTACACAATGGCAGAATAATGCGCAACATGTGCACTGATGGTGTAAGGAAAATTTATTTAGGGATAAAACAAAGATCAGGACACCCATCGGAGATTAGGGCTGGCCAAACCCAAACCAAAAAAAAAAAAAAACATGATGAACAAAGACTAATAATGCTTCAGGTAAGAAAGGGCCTTACAGCTATGTACATTCAAAAAAATTAGGTAAACTTATAGAGGCTGATAGTGAGGGGCCTCCTGGTTCAACCCACCAACATGACCCATTGTTGGCTGCTGACTCATTGGATTATATTTATATGGCAGAGGCCTCTGCTGTTGTACATTGGTTGTGCCTCGGAATTCGTGAGCTCCCACCGCAGCATACATTTGGCCCTTGTTAAACTGGCCAACTGGAGTTTGCTCTGGTGGCTCGGCTAACATTGTCACGGCCCGCGTCCAGTGCCAGGAGGATAACCCTCTCTACATTGTGGCGTGTTTCGGAGTCCATAGTCACCAACCGCTCACTGACCACCTGCCCAAATCCAGTGCTTGGTTTGCTCTCCATATTGAAGAGCACTTTTTTGTCCCATGTTCCTATTTCTGTGGTAGGTGGTGTGAGAGGTCGTCTACGACGCACGCCAAACCTCGTAGCAGGATGCTGTACGGTCACAACGGGCTGGGTACCCAACTTCCCCTGTGATGTAGCTGGAAGGCTCTGGCTGGCTGATGTGTTTGGTTCTTCAGGAGACACAGTAGGGTCTGGTTCCTAAAAGACAACACAAAACCATAATGAATACATAAATACTTTGGTCACCTACAAATGTCAACATTGTCTCTGCAGGTGCTAGTTCAGCCAAACAGGGCAAACACAAGGGTAAATGGCTAATTAACATGTCCAAACTCAGTCCTACTGGTGGTTATGTGAAATGCTGTGATTGAAAGAGAAAGGTACATGGCTTTGTCAATGTGCTCCATCCCAGCTTACAGTACGTTTGTGGTCCAGACATCCGGTCAGTCAATGGGTCCAGACAGAGAGTACTGTTTTTTCCGTCCGAAAAAGATAGCATTTTACACAAAGTTTATCGAAATTTAAACATTATGACCACACATTCCTTCATGCTAATTAATTGACCAACACACACACCTACCTCAGAAGACAGTAACGTCGGCAGTGGAGTTGAAGCTGCTTCTTGCAGCAAGGTCCTGCTGTTCATTGTGGGGCGAGGAAGCTGCTGGTCCAGTGTGAATTTGAGGAGGTCATAGTACCACAATTGTGGAACATATAGCTCATCGGTGCCACACCCCGACCGTGAGTCCAGCACTTTCTGGTGCTCCTTACGGAAAACGGTCCTTAGGGACTTAATTTTCAGCTTCACCATAGTCTCATCACAGGGCTCCCCGGGGTGGTGTTCCACATACAGCTCAACCAGTTTGCCATAGGCCACAGACTTAACGGCCTTATTTTTGTATGAAGGCAGCCTAGTGCGCCATAAACATTCTTGCTCTTCATACAGCGCAATGAAGGCACGCATGAACTCCTGACTTTCGGTCATCTGAAATGTTTAAAATTGATACTTGTTATGGGAAACAGGCATGTGTGTTTGAAGATCAACATGGGCAACATAGCCTTGCAAAGGGAATTATTTTTATTTTCAAAGGCAGGTCTAATTTACTGTCAATTTTGGATACTTGCAAGATTTGTGTATCTAATTAGACATTAAAAATTCAAATAAAAAAAACATTGATAGTCACTGTTTTATACATTTAAACTATTGTACACAACATGACGTTACAGTCCCACATTAAATAACATATGAAGATCAATCCTGTAATGCTTGCCGAATGAAGCCAAGTGTCACCTACACCTGTGTGTGTATGTAACGTTTGTATGTACGTCCATACGAAATTGGCCAGTTGGGCTTCATGTTTTAACAGGGCTAAAACCGTGTGTGCTACCTGGCGACAAAGCAGATCATCATGTCATGGAATACATTGATTACATCATCACTGAGTGCATCGTCGCTGTGCGGACAACAGCAGTGACCATCACCTGCCAAACAAGGTCTGGACACTGGCGCTGGAGCATGGAGTGCATTACACGACAGAATCCGAAAATACACAATTACATTTATGCAAATGCAAGGCACAATCTAAAGCCATATGGAGGCTAGGCTGTCTGGTGAGCCTTATGTGTGGTGCTGGGTCTCACATGTGCTGGAAGCTCATATGAAGCCCGACAATCTGTAGCCTGACATATCACATCCAGCAAACATATAGGGCTCCTATATCACATCATGTATAGTTCATTAAAGGGGTCCCATTATTGGAGGCCAATGGGGGCAGTGTATTATGTGTGACAACTATGGTCAAAAACAAATTGTTTTTCACATAAATAGAGGCCACATAGGGGTCATACATGTAAAGTAAAGCAAGTAAAGCACATTTAACATTCCCCACAGAATATACATCAAAGTACTTTGCAACAAACACAGAGAAAGGTTTTGTTGTTTAAAGCCTCACAGGCTAGACTTACATACCGTGAGGAAACGCAATGGAGACGCCACCCGCTTATGTGTTGTGAAAACGCCGACGCCTGTCCGTCATGCTCTGAGGACGCTAAAGTAATTGGCCCTGCAATGTCATTGGTCGTTCGTTTTCGCTCCAAGGCATTTCCACGCCCATTGGCTGACGCCGGAGCGGTTTCATTGCATCTGGAACTCAGGAAGGACACTCCCCTTGGCTCGCGAATTGGCGTCCCGGACACATGGTGTGGCATTGGAAAAGGACAACTTGATGTGACAAACGCAGCAGCGCGGAAAAGTACATCTCATGTATTACAAGGCGCAAAAGCCAAGCGTAATCACATTTGCGCTTCAGAGCCTTTCCTTATATTTTGGGCTAAGCACATTTTTGGACGGGCATTTTTGTTTGTGTATCCACAGGGTCGCATTACCTAACTCACAGGGCGTCATTCCCGGAGATCACTTGTGCTAGTGTGACCTTCTGGTGTACAAAGTGACGGCTTTGCATAGGTAATTTTGTGCAATTTTGCCCTTCTCACCACATTCTATAAAATCAAAGGTATGGTGGTGGCTAATGTTGCTTGTATTTTCCACTTTGCCTTTATACCAGTTGCATCGACAATGGACCCCGAGCCACAAAGACTACTGGCTTTGGCCTTGGTGGAGGAGGATTTGATTCAGGAAGAGCAATGGGAGGCCAGGCAGAATAGAACACTACGACGGATGTGGGTGCGGCCGTGGCTGCTCAACAGGCCAAATAATTCACACATTACGCTGATCCGTCAGCTGGAGGACCGGAGTCCTCATGACTTCCGGAATTATTTGCGCATGACAGAGGACACCTTTAACATACTGCTTGAAGGTGTCCATCCTTACCTTGCCCGGGAGGACACTGTCATGCGCTTGGCTGTACCACCTGAGGAGCGGTTGGCTGTCACGCTGCGTTTCCTGGCAACTGGCCATTTGATGACTGCCCTGCAGTATACTGCAGCAGTCTCACGGCCCCTGTTGAGTCGCCTAATCCCCGAGACATGTGAGGCCATTGTGAGGAGCCTGCTGACATCCTATATGCCGTTTCCATCAACACCCGCAGAATGGATTGAGGTTGCCAATGGGTTCCAAACTCGATGGCAATTCCCCAACTGCGGTGGGGCATTGGATGGTAAGCATATAAGGATCACACAACCCCCCAACAGCGGGTCCTTCTATTTCAACTACAAAGGATATTTCAGTGTGGTCCTTATGGCCCTCGTCAATGCCAGCTATGAATTTCTGTACGTGGATGTTGGGATGAACGGTCGTGTGTCTGATGGGGGTGTGTATGCTCAGACCTCCTTTGGTGAAGACTTTAGGAGGGGTCGGATAAACTTGCCCTCAGATGATGTCACCACTGAACATCTGAACTTTGCGTTTGTGGGGGATGAAGCCTTTCCACTTCAGGCACACCTACTACGGCCATATTCCCCAGAGGACTCTGACCCTGAGCAACGCATTTTCAATTACCGGCTATCCCGGGCACGTCGTGTGGTTGAAAATGCATTCGGTATCCTGGCCAATAGATTCCGCTTGTTTCATAAGCCTTTGAATATGAAACTGGAATCTATAGATATAGTAGTGATGGCGTGTTGTGTGCTGCATAATTTTCTGCATCGTAGGGATGCTGCATCATACACGCCAGTAAGTTATGTGGATTCAGTGGACCCCAATACCGGAGAAATTCGACCGGGTGACTGGTGTGCCCACGACCCTGGCATAGCGCCACTCCAAGGGTTAAGCCAGGGCCGTGTCCAGCAGGATGCCAGGGCCAGCAGAGACAGCTACTGCTCCTATTTCAACGGCTCAGGTGCTGTGGAATGGCAGCAGAACATCGGGTAGTGTGTGGGAATACTCCACCCTGTAATTTATCTTTCAACCCAATATTCCTGGCTTTATGTTAACCCACGTACCTGTTTCAGCTAAAAAAAAATTGGAACACAGATGTTCGACGACCATGTGCTATGTTATGTTTCACATGTTGTTATGTGCACATGCTTCTTCCTTTGAAATGTAATGTTACAAATTGTTACATGTGAAATTCACATTGCTTTATGCTACCAAAAATATTTGTTACAAAAAAACCATGACACACAGTGGTGTTGCTATATGGCACATTAAATTGACCTGCACACAAACCACTCTGTCATTGCTTTACTTCAGCATGTGTTCCATCTGAAATTGCATTTTTACACAACGCACAAAGGTAGTCGAGACAAAGGGAATAGCCCCTTACCTGTGGCATTGCCTGCAAATGTCATATCCAATGGATTAAGCATTTGGTGACCAGTGTATGCTGTATGTGCGACTTCGTGACCACATGTGTGATTCAAGTCACAATTGCATACTGCCTCACACAGGCGTTCCGGGGGATATTTAGCCTCCAACGCCATTGTGTGGGTGAACACAACACGCAGACATCAATCTCCGCGGCTGACAAATGAAAACGCTGGTGTGACGACCAATCGGAGTGGTAGGGGCGCGGTCTAATACTGTGTGGCACGCCTTGTTGGGCAAATTTCGGAGCACATTGCCGGTTAGGTGGTGCTGTGTGACACGGCAATCTGAAGAGCAGACATCGCTTCAAGGTTGTTTCAGGTGATTCCGGAATCGCCGAATCGCCCTGGGTTGCCGGCCATATTGCTACGTGTGATGGCTCACGAGCGATGCAGAAGCGATGTGCGCGTTCATGAGATCTCCGCAATATCGCCAGCGATATCTCCCCGTGTGACGGTACCCTCAGGGGCGTAACTAGAACTGGCAGGGCCCCATAGCAAACTTTTGAACGGGGCCCCCTCCAAGACACGCCCCCCAATGACATGCCCCCTCCAAGACACGCCCCCCCCCAATGACACGCCCCTTCAAGACACACACCCTTACAGGCCCCAGCAGTATATACAGCAGCCCCAGTGGTATACCGCAGCCTCTCCAGTGGTATATACAGGCCCCAGCAGTATATACAGCAGCCCCAGTGGTATACAGCAGCCTCCCCAGTGGTGTATACAGGCCCCAGCAGTATTACAGCAGCCCCAGTGGTATACAGCAGCCTCCTCAGTGGTATATACAGGCCCCAGCAGTATTACAGCAGCCTTCCGCAGTGGTGGTATATACAGGCCCCAGTGGTGGTATACAGGGCCCCTGGTGGTGGTATATACAGGCCCCTGGTGGTGGTATATACAGGCCCCTAGTGGTGGTATATACAGGGCCCCTGGTGGTGGTATACAGAGCCCCTGGTGGTGGTATATACAGGCCCCTGGTGGTGGTATATACAGGCCCCTGGTGGTGGTATATACAGGCCCCTGGTGTGGTGTGTATATACAGGCCCCTGGTGGTGGTATACAGGCCCCTGGTGGTGGTATATACAGGCCCCTAGGTGGTGGAATACAGGCCCCAGTGGTGGTATATACAGGCCCCTAGTGGTGGATATACAGGCCCGTGGTGTATACAGGCCCCTCAGTGGTGGAAACAGGCCCCTGGGGTGTATATACAGGCCCCCTCACAGTGTCCCAGCAGCACACACACACACAGGGTATATACAGGCCCCCTCACAGTGTCCCAACAGGAACACACAGCCACAACACACACACAGGGTATATACAGGCCCCCTCACAGTGTCCCAGCAGCACACACACACACAGGGTATATACAGGCCCCCTCACAGTGTCCCAGCAGCACACACACACACACAGGGTATATACAGGCCCCCTCACAGTGTCCCAGCAGCACACACACACACAGGGTATATACAGGCCCCCTCACAGTGTCCCAGCAGCACACACACACACAGGGTATATACAGGCCCCCTCACAGTGTCCCAGCAGCACACACACACACAGGGTATATACAGGCCCCCTCACAGTGTCCCAGCAGCACACACACACACACACAGGGTATATACAGGCCCCCTCACAGTGTCCCAGCAGCACACACACACACACAGGGTATATACAGGCCCCCTCACAGTGTCCCAGCAGCACACACACACACAGGGTATATACAGGCCCCCTCACAGTGTCCCAGCAGCACACACACACACAGGGTATATACAGGCCCCCTCACAGTGTCCCAGCAGCACACACACACACACACAGGGTATATACAGGCCCCCTCACAGTGTCCCAGCAGCACACACACACACACACACACAGGGTATATACAGGCCCCCTCACAGTGTCCCAGCAGCACACACACACAGGGTATATACAGGCCCCCTCACAGTGTCCCAGCAGCACACACACACACACAGGGTATATACAGGCCCCCTCATGCTGCCGGCTGCTCACTGTCAATAAATATTGTTATATGTTATTAGCGGCGCCTCTCACCTCCGGGCTCAGTGCAGCAGCAGCTCCTGACCTGCTCCTTCCAATCCTGCTTATTGTCTGGCTGCTCTGTGTGCTGTAAGTGACCGGTCACTCAGTAAGTTAGTTAGGACAAGTCAAGGAAGGAAGGACTGAGCTCACTCGGAGCGAGGTCACAGGCCGGCCAGGGGGCGGAGTCAGATCTGCAGAGAACACACAGCGTCAGGCAGGCAGGCAGGCAGCAGGCTACAGACTGTGGCGGCGGCCCCTTGATCTCTGTGTGCGGCGCCTGCGGCCGGGCCCCCACCCTCACTGACGGCCACACACACAATGACAACAGTATCGCAGGCGCAGCTGCCGGTATAGCAGCGGCTGCGTAGCGGCGCTGGGTCCGGGCCCCCCACAAGCGCCGGGCCCCAAAGCGACTGCTACGGCTGCTATGCCGGTAGTTACGCCAGTGGGTACCCTAAATGTGCAACTCTGTAAGGGCCACGTCACACACACAGATATCTGTGAAGATATTGTTCGCAGATCTCTGGTTGCAGTGAAATCATGGACAAATTGTTCATTTGTATATGGCCACAAAATGGAACAATGTGTCCATGATTTCACTGCAACCAGAGATCTGCGAACAATATCTGCACAATTATCTGTGTGTGTGACGTGGCCCTAACTCTGTTATCCATACTTCATGCTATGAGTAAGGGTAATTTTACACGCCGCCACAGGAAGGCAGCAACTGCCAGGCATTGGGGACAATTGTGCCTGTTGCCATGAAATTGCTACGATATGGCGGCGTGTAATTAGGGCAGTTCCTGCCTGTGGCCTGCAGTTCCTTCGAATACCTGTTGCTGTGCCGTGCTCAAAAACAGAAAGGCACAATTGCTATGGTGGTGGTGTGTAAACGAGGCACAGGCAAGGTATTTGCGTGGCCTACGAATTCCTAGGGGCGTGACACAGCCTCATGGATACCGCGCCCCATCAGCGATCATTGGTGGAGGCTCCTGCATTACGATTGGCTCTCCCTTCACAGGTCGCCATCTTGGAAGAGTTGTCACTTCAGCCCTAGACGCATAACACCCATCTGCACGATCTGATACATCAGTACAAGTACGCGGCCACCCAATTGCGCAGGCAAATGTATAGTGCTGTATCGTCCTATATAGTGTGCACATTCTCATACCACATACGAGGAAATAAATTGCTGTACACAGCGCACATGCCTGCTGTAGGTAACGCCCTGCATTGTTTTTATTTTAGTTGACGCAGAAGTGTTTTTGCCGTGTCGCACTGTGCGTACGGCGACTTTGTTGTTTTGAATTTAGTTACGCATCGCAAGCGGCCGTTCTGACGTCATGACGCTTGTTTCAGTTTCACTCTGCCTGCAAGGTGCCAGCCCCTCCCCTGCACATAGCAGCAGAGTCATGGCCGCCACACAGCGCGCTGCAACGTGGGGGATGGCGGAGCTTCTAATCCTCATAGATCATTGTGACCACCATGACTACTGGGGCCACCATCACCACCGGCACCCCAGGCTGCGCAATCGCAGCACCCTGATGCGGATCCAGCGGGCCCTGCTCCACAAACTGGGGGTGGAGAGGAGCCAAAAGCAGATCCAAAGAAGATTGCGGATCTGAAGCAGAAGTGCCCAGGCCGCATTGTAGACATCCATGCCAGGATTGCCAGGCTGGGTGGTGAGTAATTGTTGGCCCCAAACACACACCTGGACATGTACATGTACCAAACTACACACAAATGTATCAAAACAGATTAGAAGGAGAGTGTGGGCCACGGTGTGGCCGCTGCAATCTGTTTTCATATATTCAGCCTAATTTGGAGGGGGTGCATACACTTCGGACTGCTGGTGCAAGCTAAAACACTTCATTAAAGAGTTTAATCAGTGGAAAAATGAGCGTCAATCATCAGTATGCAATCTGTAATTTTATTAAAGGCAGGTTACAGGCAGTGTGGCATGGGGAGGGACTGTGGAGTACAAGTGACTGTACAGTCCCTCCCTTGCCATGCTGCCTGTAACCTGCCTTTAATAAAATTACAGATGCATACTGATGATTGACGCTCATTTTTCTAAGGATCAATAACACAAATGTATGTTCATTGGCCAACATTTAAAAAATGTGTATTGACTCACCATTTGGATGTGGCAACATAGTGCATTGGCTGGTTGTTGTAACCCAAACAGGAATATGGCAACAACAGTCACGTGCAGCACAAATGCTGACGCCTGCACTCAGTCGTAACCTCACTATATTTGTGCCTAAGCTGACTCCACATTGTAAATGTGATATTGAAAAATCAGTACCTTCTTCAAGACACACATGACACACTGCCCCACAGATGTTGCCCCATACACAGGGGACAATATAGACACACCATGATGTTATAAGTGAACAAACAATAGTACCTGAACAATAGGTGTACACAGCCATGGGGCAAACACCAGTGGCTTCTGGCCCTTCATAAAATGAAACACACATACACCTACCATGTGTAGGTGTGTTTGCCCACAACCAAACATATCTTGCTAGTGTAGTGGCCCTCCTGTCAGTAAATATACTGTGTCCTACCCACAGTACATCATCAACATGGTATCATCCAACATGACCTTCTACCCTATTGGTCATGCTGGAACTACATAGGCACACAATCTAAATGTTTGACAACAATGTGTTTAACCTTTCTACTCAAAGCTCTGTGATTGTGCTTACAAATACAGATGGTGAGGATTCTTCATCTGAAGATGGGCCCCATGCCCCACCCGCAGGTGGGCCAGCGACACCACTGCCACATGAGGCTGCAGTGACACCCTCGCCCCCTAGAAATCCATGGTCCCCAGGGCCTGAGGATGAGGACCTGCCATCACCTGCGGGCCAGAGGAGCCTGAGGACCTCCCCATCACCTGCAGGGCCGAGGAGCCTGAGGACCTTCCATCAACACCATGGCAAGAGGAGCGTGAGGACCTGTCATCACCTGCATGGCTGGAGGAGGATGACGACCTCCCATCACCACCATGGCCAGAGGAGGCTGAGGAGCTGGCAGCCACTGCTGGCCCGGAGGATGGTGAGCCTTCAAGCCCAGGCCCCCTTGTGCCACACAACCCCATCATCTGGCCACAGACCTCCAGCCCTGGAGTGACCCCACCTCCCACTGTGTCCAGCTCAGTGGCCAGCCCAGGGGTGGCCATGTCCCCTGAGCCTGCTATGGAGCCAGCCTTTGATGAGTATGGTGGTAAGTGTGTATTTTTGGCTCATACGCCCTGCACACTGTAATCAGTGTTGTGTTTTTCATCCATCATTATTTTCGCACTGTTTGTTTTAACTTTTGTTCAACTGTTTGTGCTGATGGAGAACGTGCTGGGGCTGCCGGCTGGAGTCTTAGCCCATCACCATCACCCCCTGATAGTCCGGATGATGTTGAGGCAGAGGGTAAGGAGCATCTTTTTGTGTGAACTCCCTAAACCTCCCCATGGACTGTTGGAAACTAAATGTGAATTTATTCCCAATACAGGTGTCCCAACTATGGAGGAAGTGATCCAGGCCCACCATGAGGTGTCCCAAACATTGCACAGGGCACATAAACGCGGGCTGCAAGAACTGGCCCGGTTGGGTGCCATGCTTGCTGCCCTCCAGCGAGCACATGGAGGCCTCCCATGAACCCGATGCACCCAGACTCATTAATGGGCAAACTGGCCCATAAAAACTGTTGTCCATGTTGAACATTCACTCACACATGTTGCCGTGTTGGCTTTTTTTTGGCCCAGTTGGCCTCTTTTCTTATAGTGTCCCACATTGGGACCGTGGGGAGTGTGTTGTGGCTAATCCAACACAAAACCAGCATTGTGTGCTTTGTGGCCACTGTGTGCCACACATGTTTCATATAAATTATTTGGAATTTATGGGCTTGATGACACACTTTGTTGACATCATCAATTGGCTAATTTGTGACGAGATTGGATACCTCTTTGATGTATGAATATATTCACAGTCCACATCGTGTACCACACTCGCCATTGCTGATGTGTGCTTTGTACCTATATGTTGCACAATCATACACCATCAAACAGTTGTGTTGGGAATTGAAATAATGTTGCTCATGGTTGATCTATTTTTATTACATTATTAAAGGCAAGAAAAAAAAACAATACCAATGTGCCCGCAATTGGCCAATGTGGGAAAATTTGGCCACCAAACGAAACAAAATATCAATAAAATAATGGTGGCAGTCCATAAGGCCAATTTAGTGCATTGGCTAGTAGTGTCCAATCTCCTCATCATCCTCTGCTGGATCCGACGCTGCCTCCTTCCCCACCCTCTCCTGGTAGACCCACCCTGCCTGAGAGGGTGCTGGTCTTCTTCCACTTCGTCTTGGGGGAGGTTGGGTATCCGGACGTGGGGGTCTCCTCACCCTGTGTTGGGCGGGCGCAGTGAGCCAAGGGGTTGTATGGTGGGGGACGGGGATCATGGACCCCCATCGCAGGGACCCATCCACGCCCGCCTCCAGGACACGATAGATGGCCCGCTCATCAATCTTCCTCTGCTCTGGCTCCATCTGGGCGAGCATGTCGCTGGTGAGGTGGCCGAAACTAGAGGTGGGTGTTCTCTCCTCATCCTAAAGGACCCTTTTGGCCCAGGTACCCAGCTCGGTGTTAGGTGGGGCCGGCAGTCTCCGTCTACGAATGGGAATGGCAGAGCTGGGCCCTGGGCCCAGCCCCCCACCACTGGTTCCGGCCACTGGCTCGCCCAAAGATGTTGTTGGGCGAGCCTCACCAGCTTGTGCCTCGTCCTCACTGGAACCAGGCAGCTGAGGGGCCTGTCTGTGAAAAAAAAGAGAAAACAAACAATAATCAATACCACAAAGCAGCATCATTAATGTCAAGTGCTCAAAGCCCAACCCCATCCAGTACACCACACAACACACCTGGTCCCAACCACCCAACAGAAAAAAAAAAGGGGGCAAGGTTCAAATGGCTAACAAATGCACGACTGACGTCGACTCACCTGCGGCTGCAAACTGTCTCGTACACAAACAGCAATTTGAGGTAAAATATACAGTTCACCCAAAAAATGGTATGTGACCACAGGAGCTTAAAGCTGCCTTTAACCAGCTGTTAGCCCATGTGGCTCAGCCTTACCTTCCCAATAAATTAAATGCATGTTGATAATGATTTAAACATACAGTCCATAGGGCAAAGGCATGACACATGTCTGTGTTCCTTTGATAATTTCTGGGCTCTGGCCAAATATAAACGGCAAACAAACTTCATTGGATATATTGGTACACCCAAAAATAAGATCACCCCAGGTTGTTTAATGTTAAGGACAGTGAGAACCTCTGTTGTAGGTGTGTCTAAAAATCGAGCACAAAGCCCCTGAGGCCACATACCCAAGACCAACATGTGTAAAAATGTAAAACAAAACAATGGAGAAGTGTGGTTAGGAAATGCATGCAGCCAATCACACCTGTGGGGCAAAGATGGTGGGCCACCACCCAAACACAATTAACCACCTCCTGCGGCAGTGCAGGCTGCACCGCAATCCACGCGAGCTCTCTTGGCCCAGGGTGAAGGTGAGGAGGTCATAATACCACAACTGCAGCTTGGGTACCTCCTCACCTCCAGCCCCGGAGCGTTGTTCAGTGTATGTCTTGTGAGTTCGCTGGAACGCAGAGCGCAGGCTTTTGTTCTTATTGTAAATGGCCCCCACGTCCCATCTCTTGTGGGGCTGGAGCCGTTTGGCCAGCGCCACTAGAGGCTTGTAGGCCGCAGCCCGCGCTGCCGCGTCATAGTATGTGGGCACTGCCATCTGCCACAGGCACTCGTGTTCCTGATACAGGGTAAGGAGTTGGGTCACAAATTCCGAATACCCAGCTGGCATCTGTGAAAAAGAAACCAATATGACCAAGCACGGCCAACACAAGGCATGCCTACAGCACACTATACTGAGTGCATACATCCAGTTGATTTGGCCCTGAAAGCATGCATTGAACATGTATGTTTGCATGTGGGACACCCTTGCTGCAGGAGCCCTCAATAAGCAATGGGTGACATGTATGTAAGGATATGTTTGAGTCCACATGATCACAAAGGGTAAAGGGCCATGATGAATTACAAAATAAAACCGATTCACAGGCAAGGGCCGACTGGCCCCGGGGGAAGGGGGGCAAGTGCCCCCTGGGGTGGTGGCATAGCCGTCATCTAGGGCCGGCGGCCCATCAAAATGGGCCACCCGCTGGCGAGTTAGGGCTGGCGGTTTCAAAGTACAGCAGACGCGGAGCCTTGCGGCCTGCAACAGTACCCCCCCTCCCCCTTCAACCCCGACCCACCACAACACTCTGACATGCACACCACCATCCCCCCCGGCCTCCCTTTATGGGCTTGCGGACCAAAACTGCCACCCGGAGTTACAGTGGCCAGCCAGCCCCTGATCACTTCGGTAACAACAACACTACAACGTATGGAATATATAACCAACATGGCTACATAACTAATTAACAATGTGTAGTGCCTATAGGGAGCATTATTCAACACTATTATCAACACACTATCTACATGAGCACATGGCACTCCCTGTTGTCTGACAAAGCGCATAAGCTGCATGTAGTTTACGCATCAGCATTACCTAAAAACTAGTAGCATGGCTCCGAAAAAGCATGTGAGTACACTTACCGTCGGTTCAACAGAGGAAGGATTCCTGGACACCACTAGCTCAGTGCACATTCCCATCTGGACAGGGGCTGGTCGACATGGCAGGAAATTTATACTGACCCACACCAATCAGCACACACGAATTCGGCACCTTACCAGGCACACCTGTGAACACCCATAGCGGCAGCTGAGTAGGTGTCGACCAAGCGCCGTGATTGGTTTGTGCTCATTGAAAAGCTGCTCATGCCGGATGGGCGTCACGCTTGCTGCCCAGAGTCATTAAGTATTTGTGTGCAGACATGGTTGTAGCAGCATGGCGAAGTGTTGCGCATGATTGGTTTTTTAACGCAATAGGGTACTGTATGTAACATGTGATGTAAGTTTGGTCACTACAATAGCGTAGCACGCTGGTGTATTTGTTAAAACATGTGTTGCCCATACATTCCCATATTGTAGTTAAAAAAGTATTGTGTTTGTTTCCATTCGCCATACAGGATCTTGGCTGCAGGATTCTAGAATGTAATTTCCTACAGATGGCCAATGAAAAGAAAATATCTTACTGCTTGGGGTCAACACACACTGGGAACAACATGGCTACTAGGATCAGACATGGATTTGAGGCTTGAGGCAGCACAGAATGTGTATATGTGGAGCTCCCCCCTTGCAAACACATGTGGCCCTGCATCACTAAGGATGAGTCATGTATAATCTGCTTCGTGTCATCTGGGATTACTCACCCTGAAAGGCTGGGGTACGTTGATACTTACAGACTGTAGAAGTTTAAATGTATGGTATCCTACATTGCTTGTGTGACATGTATAGCCGTTCTTTGTGGTGACACATGTACCTTTTTAACACAGATATGGCCTGACGTGTTACTTTGATCAACGCGACAAAGTGTAGAAGGATGGACGGGGCTGATCAGTGAGCATGTTTTGTTTGTTTGCCGCCGAACTTGTGGGTGATGGACTTGCAATGGTAAAAAGGATGTGTGTTGTGCACACACAACAGATTAAATATGCTTTTCCCTAGTGCCCAGTCAAAGTATTGTGCGGCTTACTTTACATGCAAACATGTCACCATATTGCTCTATGTTCTGATGATTTTTGTTTGTCATGTACAGGTGCTAATACACAAGATGCAGAATCAATGTGATCAACATGTTATCGTGGCTCTTGTGTTGGTGGAAGAGCAACTGTGGATGGAGGAGAGATATGAAAGCTTGATGCGTCGCAGACGATGGCATGTGTGGAGCCGGGATTGGCTTCGGCGCCAGGGCCACATGCAGCTGTTGCGTGAGCTGGAGGATAACAATCCGCATGATTACCAAAACTACCTCCGTATGTCTGAGGACTCTTTCACCTTCCTTTTGGATCGCTTTGGGCCATTGATAGCCCATCAGGACACTGTCATGCATCGATCTGTATCAGCTGAGGAGCGTTTGGCGATTACTTTGCGGTTCCTGGCTACAGGCTGGTCAAGGACCGACCTTACATACACGTCACGTGTATCCCTGTCCCTGCTGAGCCGCCTGATCCCTGAGACGTGTGAGGCCATCTGGAGTGCTCTGCTGCCATCCTATATGAAGTTTCCAGAAACACCCACAGAATGGATGCAAGTAGCCCGAGGCTTTGAAAGCCGGTGGAACTTCCCAAACTGCGGGGGCGCTTTGGATGGTAAGCATGTGAGGATTACTAAACCCCCAACTTGGGCTCTTTGTATTATAATTACAAAGGGTATTTTAGTATAGTCCTCATGGCCCTGGTGGATGCGAACTATGAGTTCCTCTACTTGGACGTTGGAATGAACGGGCGAATCTCAGATGGGGGTGTGTTCGCCCACTGTGACTTGGCACAAGTACTAAGGACAGGTGGGCTGAACTTACCCTCAAATGAAAAGACAAGCCATCATCTCAACTTTGCGTTTGTGGCGGATGAAGCATTCCCACTTCAGGCACACCTACTGCGGCCATATCCCCAGAGGACCCTTACTTCTGAGCGGCGCATTTTCAATTACCGGTTATCCCGGGCCCGCCGTGTGGTTGAAAATGCGTTCAGGATCATGGCGAATACATTCTGGGTTTTTCATATGCCTCTGCATATGAAACTTCAATCTTTTGATGCAGTAGTGCTGGCCTGCTGTGTGCTGCATAACTTCCTGCGTCATAGGGATCGAGCATCATACACGCCGGCAAGTTATGTAGATTCTGCGGACCCCACAACAGGGAAGGTCCGTCCAGGGGCTTGGCGTGATGTTGACCATGGAGTGGCGCCAGCCGCTGAGCCATGGTCGCACTCAGCAGGAGGCCAGGAACAGTAGAGACGCATACTGCTCCTACTTTAATGGCCCTGGGGCAGTGGGCTGGCAGAACCAGCACATGTATTGTTGCTGGTGCTGGTTTGTGAAAAAATGGTGGCCATGGTGCAAACCGCAGGGTGGCTGCACCATGGTGTTTTATTTGCTTATTTTCTTGTGTGCACAGGTTTTAGTTAGTTAGTTAGCTTAGGTTTGCTTTGTGTTATGTGGGTGGTGCACACTGTATCATTGTTTGTCAATTTATTATGTATTTGTGTATCTGTTTTTTTTTTCTGTTTACAATGTTACATGATGTTTTAATGTCCAGTACGAAGTGGTGGCGTGTATATTCGGCATCAGCGATCGGCATCCACCGGTAAAAACGTGCGCGTGCACGTGCGGTGGATACCTGTTGCTAGCCACAGTGGCAGCGTGTAAAGGTACCTTAAGGGTACCTTTACACGCCGCTACTAGCGGGTGGATACAACCAGCTACTTCACGTGCACGAGCACGCACAAACGGTTACAAACGGTAAACGCACCATCTTTACACGCCGCCACAAGGTGCGCTACGCTACGTTACATCTATCTCTGGATACACCGCCGGGTGCCTCAAGTCACCTTCTGTAGCTCATCTTACCTCATTTACACACCGCTACAACCAGCTAATATGGGCGGACCTGGTGCAGCAGGGACAGCACATAGGCGTGCCACAATTGTGGATTACGAGACGTCCGTACGATGAGAGGACAAAGCAATAAACCCATGATTGGCCCGGCATCGCAGGAGGCTGTTTAATACATGATGCTCGAGCAATTGTGTGGTGTGACTGGTCAGCTCCTTAAATATGCCTCCCTATGCAGCGACTACCAATCGTAACGCAGGAGCTTCCACCAATGATCGCTGAAGGGGGGCGGTATCCCGGAGCCTGTGTCACGCCCCAGCTACATACCAGGTACATTGCCTGGTGTCGACACATCCCTTCTGTTCCTTCTTTACACGCCGCTACAGGTCGCTACAACCGCCTGTGCAGCCACCTGTTTCCGGGCAGTGCTCGGAAACAGATGTATCTGTTGCCGGGTGCCTCCTACCGTCTTTACACGCCGCTACTACGGGGTATTTTGCCGCTACAAGCTACATTTGTAGCCTGTAGCTAGTTGTATCCACCCGCCAGTAGCGGCGTGTAAAGGTACCCTAAGAGTCATGAGAAGGACTCGAAACATGTAAGCCTGACTTGCTTTTATATTCAATGGAAATTGATTTTAAAGAATTTTTGAATAGATTGTTTTAATGAAAATATCATGATGCCGGAAACCCTCTTTACTTCATGATACACCTCTCCAGGATGGGGAGCTTTTGAAATCCGAACACCGATCTTTTTGGAAGGTGGACGGGGCGGACTGGTACAGGTGAGCTGGAAATTTTTCTTTTTTATTTCCTTTATACCTGTATGTTATGTTATTCATAGGGTGTAATAGTCCTTATCAGGCAAAGACAACCTTGACTAGGGTGACATTTTTCAATGGTGTATTGTAAGGTTGCCAACCTTCTCTGTAAAGGTACCTTTACACGCGGCAACTTTTCTAGGAAATTCACTGGCAACTTATTGGTTGCAATGAAATCATGGAGACATTGTTCCATTTGTATACAGCAACAAGATAGAACAATGTCTCCATGATTTCACTGCAACCAGTAAGTTGTCAATGAAATTCCTAGAAAAGTTGCCGCGTGTAAAGGTACCCTTAGGCAGGGTTATGTTTAGAAACTTATAGGAACATATTAAATATCCTTTCATCTTGGTACATGCTTGCCTCCCATACTTGTATGTGTGTTTGTTATAGGTCTACATGTTTGTAAGTTTTGTATTTATCACATAATTGCTAAAATTGTGATTTTAAGTTTCCATTACCTGGCGCAATATCAATTCGATATCACCTGCAATTTCACAGGAGCGCACATGTTTTTGGCACTTTTCCAAGATTGCTTTGTAGTTGTCACATGGGGAGATATCGTAGGCAACGCAACTAGGATGTAGTAAGCAACTTTCGCAAAGTACGAGCGATACTTATCAATGTAATGAATAGGGGAAGTTGCTTTCAACATCGCAATTGCGGTGTCACACTGAGCGATCCTACCACATCGTTTATGCAACATCGCCTAATTTAAGTGAGTACAAATAAATCAGGCGATGTCGCTCCAGCGATAAATTGCAGTTGCATTGCCCTGTTACACCACACAACGCACTCACGATATCAATTGCAATTGACCACACCACATGACTTTGGGGCGACATTGCAGGCAATATTGTGTCGTGTAACGGTACCTTTAGAGAAATATATCTGTAGGCCCCCATTTGGTGGATTCTCTTGGGGATACATTTTTCTCTAAATATTCTATGAATCAAGAGTACCAGACCAGTGAATCACTGTATTCACCTCAACACAAATCTTTCTTCAGTCCCTTCTGGAGTAAAATTTGTGGCATAATTAATGCCCTTGTCCCACACTCAGCTTCACACACTTTGTCAAAATGACATCAGAATGCTAATGCTACAGTCACACACAGCATTTTAGCTGAGTTTTTTGCAGATCGATTTTTGCAGTGAAATGCAGTGACTTTGAGCCTCCCAGCCAAGTCAGTAGGTTTCAAGATATGAAATTCAGCCAGAACAATTTGTTAGGATCTGTTTTTTGGCTAAAAAGTGAATCCTCACAAAGAATGAGCATGTCAATTTCTGTTGTTATATGCTATACCAATTATTACCTCCCCGCGATCCCACAGTGACCTGCGGTGATGTCCTCATCCCAGGAGGCTTCAAGAACTTTGAGTTATGTGTGGTGCTTCTAGGTCCTGGCACTGCACCATGTGACTGAGTGACATCACTCAGTGACATGTGATCATACAAGCAGAGAACTCACAGGTCTTGTAGCCTCCCAGGATGAGGACATCACTACAGGTCACTGTGGGATCGCGAGGAGGTAAGTAGTTAACACAGCAGATAATGCCCCACATGTTCATGCAGAGCGTTTTGGCTGCGTATTGAGAGTATCCATTTTTGGAGCAGTTTTTCTACACCAAAAACAGATGCTCACAAAATGCAGCCAAAAAACGCTGTGTGTTTAATGTAGTCTAAAAACCATATAATTTTAGTGCAGCTGCCAGTTGTGAAAAAAAATTATGTGACTTTTCAAATCTTGCATACTCCAGAATATTGTTTAACATTTGGCAAAAAGACCCCAAAAAGTAAAAAAAACTTGATTAAACATAATTTAAAAAATGCTCACTAGTGGATACATCCAAAAACACAAAAATAGACAAATAACATGAAGATTGTACAAACCAAAAGGACTGGTTTAGATTAAGATGAACTGATAAATCAACACATGATGTGTCTTTGATCTCGTACCTATAAAGCTTATTGTTTACCTATCAGGGGAGGTTGGCAGAATCCTCTTGATACGCCTGTGGTGCCCCCACTCCTTGACTGCCATCCTCATGTTGCTCTAAAACCACCCTAGATTATCCTTTGAACTTTATACCATCTAAGGATAGTCTAGGGTGACTTCAGGGCAAGGGATAGCTGGGACAGGGGGAGCGGGGATGCCACAGGCATATCAAGAGAATGCCCACCGTCACTGATAGGTGGGCAATAAGCTTTATAGGTACGAGGGACACATCAAGTGTTGAAGTATCAGTTCATTTTAATCTAAATCAGTCCTTTTGGTTTGTTCAATTTTCATGTTGTTTGTCTATTTTTGTTTTTGGATGTAACCACTTGTGGGCATTTTTTAAATATATTTAATAACGTTTGTTGTTTATATGTTGGGTGGTCTTCTTTGCCATATGACATCATCAATAACAGACCCTAAAATTGCGTTACTCCAGAATATTGGCATAAAAGCTTTGTTAAATCACGTTCGATATGTTAACCTTGAGGTCAATTTACATCTTGTCAAGTCAATTTTTCTTTCAGAATGATAGTAACAGAAAAAAAAATGTAAAAAGTAATAAATTAAAACATTTTAAAAGAATGGCAAGTGGTTAACAAAAAAATGACAAATGTATATAGTAAATGGCTTCTAGCCCAAGAAATTTTTTTTATATGGTAAGAGCTTGAAAACAACATAAGGCAAAGACAAAAACAACAATAATCTTGATGAAAGATATTTGGAATTCTAGTGACAAGGACAAGAAGCCATAGGCTATGAATGAATTATAAATGAATTACTGCAGTCTGGAGACTTCATGACATTTTTGCATAAAAGAGAAGCCATCCTTAAGGTTTAATCATTGCCAAGAACAACAAAAATTATATTTGTAATAGACTAGTTATCAGTAAAGTATATTATGCTGTTTGATTTTTCAATGTACCTACAGAAGGAGAGGTTTAAGCTCACCAACAAATAAATACACATTAACCAAACTGAAGACATCATCTTCAAATGAGTTGTCCAAAATGCATGTGATAATGCTTTTTTTGGATAGTTTATGTAAGTTTATGTAAGCCAGAATCCTACTCCACACTGATGAGGGGCAACACCCCGAAACAGCTGTCTGTGGATGGATACCTGGCCTTGGTATTCCCTTGTCATATCTTTAAACTCATAAAGAGCTGGATATTGACTGAAAGGGCCACTTAATATGGTGATTATGGTGTTCTCCGCAAGGAGCCACCCCTTGGCTGGGTCCTTCCCTGGAGGGATATCTGGCTAGTCCTGTGTTTGAGACTCCTAACCGAGGCTCCACAGACTCTATTTTCAAATTGTGAATCTACTTGGATTGTCCCTTGGACTGTCCCTCCTCCTTACATTTGATTGGACAACGCTTTTATTTATATCTAAAGGTCTTTACATACAGAGAAGACAGGAAACAAATATTGCACAGTCCCGAGCCAAAGAGTAAAAAACACCAATAACGGGAAAACTGTTTACAGACTATAGTGCTTGCATAAATGGCAAAAAAAAACAGACTTCTCCAGGTTATGGTAATATTTATACCACAGGTGAGGTACCATATTAACCTGTTGTCTCAATATAGGGGGAATCCCATTCATAAATGACTCAGTATGGCGTTCCACACCAAGGCTGATCCCCACGAAGAACCACTCTGCCTGCAAAACGATTATAGGGTTTCCTTCCATGGCGATATTGAAATAAAGCTCAGAGTGCACGCCTTTTACCATATTACTCCAGCCATATAACAATTTAGGTAAGCCTGGGAAACTTGGGTGCTTTGTGTGCAATAGTGCAAAATGCAATAATTACTGGCTTATCTGCCTTGGTGTGGAACACCACACTGAGTCATTTATGAATGGTATTCCCCCTATATTGAGACAACAGGTTAATATGGTACCCTCACCTGTGGTATGAATATTACCATAATCTGGAGAAGCCTGTTTTTTTGTTGCCATTTGTACAAGCACTATAGTATGCAAACAGTTTTCCCGTTATTGGTGTTTTTTACTCTTTGGCTTGGGACTGTGCAATATTTGTTTCCTGTCCTCTCTGTATGTAAAGTCCTTTATATATAAATAAAAGCAAAATAAAAACCTCCTTTTTGTTTGTTTTTATATATATCAATTGAGGATTGCTAAATTTCCCCATATGCTGGCAAGATTGGTGTGAACAGTAATTGATGACTGATGGATTGTGTTACAATACATTTTGTGATGTATTGACTGCTTTGCTGTCCTGGAGTGTTGCTGCTGTGCAATTAAACTGAGTTTTTTTCCTTAGTCTGCTGTGTCCTGTGGCTCTGCAGGTGGAGGAGTGAGTATTAGCTCAGCTGGAGGTGCAGCTGGAGGGTGTGTTTTAGCATTCAGGTCTACACTTCTCCAGCCTTGAAATTGCTCCATTTTCCTCCACTAGGTGTCACAGATTAAGTTCATTCTCATCTAGGACCCGTGCTGTGCAAATGTTCTGCTGGTGCAGCTGCTGTCCCTTTCCATTGGAGTATTGTCCTTTTCCTGCTGTTTGGGTCAAGGTAGGAGTTCTTAGCAGAGGACAGGTTGAGGAGTTGAGGGAAAGGGTGGTGGCCCAACCTCCTCACCTTCAGAGATACCTTCAGGAACAGGGCTAGTTAGGGATCCCAAGTCCAGGGCCAGACTAGCATCCCACTTGCCCTTGCCCTTTATCCCTTCCTGCTTCATTCCCCTCATCTGCTCTATATATGACACGTACATTACAATATATGGGTGATATTATCTAGGCATTACGCACGGGCAACGCCGGGCTCTACAGCTTGTCATAAATAAAAATGAACATATACGAATCAATGTCAAAATGACTTACTGCTCATATGTTCCATCTTATGTAATTTCTTATAAACTGTTTCAAGGTTTGAAAGTCGTGAAGTGGCTAAAAAAAATGACCAGTCTATTCTTCTAGCGGCCATCACTATGTTATACTAGCTGTGAGCCCGATGCGATTGCATCGGGATTCTAGAATCTGTGTAGAGTTTACTCAGTATATTTCAAATATGTCGGCATAGCGGCCACCGCTATTCTGATTGTTCGGCGCACTAAAGGTGGCGACCGATGAGAAGAGCGCCGCGCTGTATGGCACCATACTTCAAAAACATGGAATATTTTAAATTTCACATTTACCATTGTAAATGAGGCGCTATTCTCATTGGTTGCTGTCTGCTGCAGGCAAGCAATGAGAATAGTGCCTCACTTTCATCAGTAAATGTGAAACTCAAAGTCGTCCATTATATGTCTAAGATGGTGGCGTGATTCTAAATAATATGGAGTCTAGCATGCATATATACATTATTCATTCAAATTTGACAATAATGCACATAAGACATGATATGTATCTATGAACTACCAATTTTGTATAGTATATGTCAATGTAGTACATGTCATGATTCTAAGGCAAGGCTTTTCGTACAGATACTGGTACCGATGTTTTGTACAGATTATTAACATTCATATATAAATTGAATATACATAATCTATGGTTTAGCCAGTACATGTTTCCCCACCAACCACGGGAAGGTAGCCTTACAGCTGGTGGGACCTTCTCTACTCTATCCCTAATTATTAATACTTAGACTCCTTTTAAATCAGATATTTTTCGGCTATTTGCAGAAGGTGTGGAATAACAAAATACAATTTCTGCACTTGGCACCAAAAGACCTACCTACAGATCACTTTCAGCAAGTAACATGTAACGTATATGGAACTTCCAGTTAGCTTGCAGTAAATACGGCAAGCACAGCTTCGACAGATTCACAAAATGCAACCACTAAAAATCAGAGCTAACTGCGATTTTGGTGGTTGAAACTGTCGAAACCACATGTGCCGCAAATGCCGCAAGTAAACCACAAATTCAATATAAATTTCATGCAACTTACAGTAAGAATGCTGTAGGTCACAATTAGGCAGCAAGTGGCAAAATTGCTTTTTTCCCACTATAAATTCCACAAATAGCAGAAGAATTGAAATTTAAAATCAAAATGTCTATTCTTTCCCTATGTGTCTAAATATGTACCTATGTGTCAAAATATGTACCTATATGTATGTATGTACTTATATGTACAGAACACAGTTCGAGATAGAGATGTGTGTGAACAGGCGTCCCACCCGTCTCTTAGCTGTTCACAAAAACCTCACCCTTTGTAAAAAGAAAATGAAATCTCTCAGCAGCTATACTACTGGAGCTTTAGGTTCTTATCACTAAATGCAAGCATTTAGATGATACACATCTACAATCTACAACAAAGTGTGTGTTTATATACATATACTATGAAATATAAAAATAATTTTTCTAAGCTTAAAAAACTAACGACTATATATCTTAAATATTTTATATCTATTAACTAATTATAATGTCTTTATCTATAACTAAACAACTTTTTTTTTTTTTTTTTATTCCTATACATATATGGCTAAACGAATTTATTTTAATATTTGTGTTAAATTAGAAAGTAACTATATATCTAAATCTAATATGCATCTAAAGAATTAAAATTAAAATATTTTTATACACTATATTTTTAGTGAAAACTAAAACTAACAACTATATATCTTAAATGACTATTTTATATCTAATAAGTAATTATAATGTCTATCTATAACTAAACTAATTTTTTTGGTATTTAGGTTTTTTTCTATTTCTATACATCTATTGCAAGACTAATTTTTTTTGGACTTTTTGTTTTTTTATTCCTATACATCTATTGGTAAACTAATTTATTGTAATATGTGCGTTTAATTAGAAAGTAACTATGTATCTAAATGTAATATGTATCTAAAGAATTTAAAGGAAAATATTTTTATACACTATATATTTTTAGTGAAAACTAAAACTAACGACTATATATCTTAAATTACTATTTTATATCTAATAAGTAATTATAATGACTATCTATAACTAAGCTAATTTTGTTGGCATTTTTTTTTTCTATTCCTATACATCTATGGTTAAACTAATTTTTTTATAATTTATTTTGTTTTTCTATTACTATACATCTATGGCTAAACTAATGTATTCAAATATTTGTCTTTAATTAGAAAGTACATATGTATCTAAATGTAATATGTATCTAAAGAATTTAAAGTAAAATATTTTTATAGACTATATTTGTAGTGAAAACGAACACTAACGACTATATTTCTTAAATAACTATTTTATATCTAATAACGAATTATAATGTCTTTATCTATAACTAAACTGGTTGTTTTGGTATGTTTGTTTTTTTCTATTCATATACATCTATGGCTAAACTAATTTTTTTTTTTTTTATTCCTATACATGTATGACTAAACTAATTTATTGTAATATTTTTGTTTAATTAGAAAGTAACTATGTATCTAAATCTAATACGTATCTAAAGAATTTAAAATAAAAAAATATTGTAGAGAATATTTGTCGTAAAGAGTTTTTCACTATTGGACAGCAATTTGGCTTGAATGGGTGTATCCAGCACTTTCACCTTAACATTGCATCGTGTTTTCACTCGTGAAAAAGCCACATATAACTGTCCATGTCCAAAAACGGGTTCTGGCAAAAAAAATCCCTACTTTCTCCAGTTTTTGGCCTTGGAATTTGTTGATGGTCATGGCAAAAGCAGGCTTCATGGGAAATTGTCGACGTCTTAACTTGAAAGATAAGGCAGTGTCTGATGGAGATAAATCAATCCTTGGAATAAACACCACATTTCCTTCTGCTGACCCAATAATGACTTTTGCTTGAATCATATTGGCAAACAAAGTGATGACAATGAAGCAAGTCCCATTTCAAAGACCTTTTCTGGTGTTAAAGTTGCGCAAAAGCATGACAATGGTGCCGATTAGTAATTAGAGGCGATGAGAAGGCATTCCCGTTGGTGTGAATGATTTTAAAAATTCCACTGGATATTGGTCTGGATCTTCAGTCTCATCAGGATCAATGGAATCATCACTAATGTATTCAGTGTATTCACCAGCAATGCAATCCATAACCTTAGAGTTCACCATATCCACATATCCACATGGTCATTTCTAGAGCAAAGAATGGCATCTAATGCAGCAATTGAAATGCTTTCATTGTTACGTACATTATGTATGTAAATGTAATATGTATCTAAAGAATTTAAGATAAAATATTCTTATAGACAATATTTTTAGTAAAGACTTTTTCAGAATTAGGCAGCAATTTGCCTTGAATGGGTGTATCCAACACTTTCACCTTAATATTGCATCGTCTTTTCACTCGTGAAAAAGCGACATATAACTGTCCATGTCCAAAAACGGGTTCTGGCAAAAAAATCCCTACTTTCTCCAGTGTTTGGCCTTGGGATTTGTTGATGGTCATGGCAAAAGCAGGCTTCACAGGAAATTGTCGACGTCTTAACTTGAAAGGTAAGCCAGTCTCTGATGGAGATAAATCAATCCTTGGAATAAACACCACATTTCCTTCGGCAGACCCAGTAATGACTTTTGCTTGAATCATATTGTCAAACAAAGCGATGACAATCAAGCGAGTCCCATTGCAAAGACCTTTTCTGCTGTTAAAGTTGCGCAAAAGCATGACAATGGTACCGATTTTTAATTTGAGGCAATGAGAAGGCATTCCCGTTGGTGTGAGTGAATTTAAAAATTCCACTGGATATTGGTCTGGATCTTCTGTCTCATCAGGATCAATGGAATCATCACTAATGTATTCAGTGTATTCACCAGCAATGCAATCCATAACCTTAGAGTTCACCATATCCACATGGTCATTTTTAGGACAAAGAATGGCATGTGATGCAGCAATCTGAATGCTT
This sequence comes from Allobates femoralis, assembly GCA_033576535.1. Classification (NCBI taxonomy): domain Eukaryota; kingdom Metazoa; phylum Chordata; class Amphibia; order Anura; family Aromobatidae; genus Allobates; species Allobates femoralis. The sequence goes on from JARQOC010000011.1 coordinate 114,267,751, forward strand.
TCATTGTTATGTACATCAATGAGAATGTTTTCACCAAATATAGCAAGTATGAGTGAGCCAGTGCAGATCATGTCTTGTGGGATTTCAATGATATCATCTCCAAGGTTGAAATCATTGGACAATTCACCATTTCCCAGTTGAAGTAACCAACTGCTATAATCAGGATCAATGGAACGCATGTTGTTGAAGAGTGGCAATTGAGTGAAAAGCTGCCATTGTCGTGAGTATTTAATACAACTCTCTATAATGTCAGTTCTTGTACCATGTGGGATGATAGGCAGACACTGTCGAAAGTTTCCTCCCAGAACAATGACTTTCCCTCCAAAAGGTGTTGTATTTTTCTTGGAGATATCTGTTGTCATGACATCCCGTAAAAGTTGATCTATCACATGCAATGCATATTTAGATAACAGAGTGGACTCGTCAATAATGAAAAGTTTGGGATTTTTCAAATGTTGTGCAGCATCTGTATCATTTTTAATTCTGGAAACGGATGTTTCATTAATTGGAATTGGTATTCCGTAAAGCGAATGGATGGTTCTTCCTCCTTGCAGTAAGTTAGCTGCAATCCCTGTACTGGCTGCAGGTGAAACAATTTCGCCTTCTCCTCTTAGTTCATGAATTAATAAATCATACAGATATGTTTTCCCACTGCCACCTGGACCGTTGATGAAAAAGCACTTAGGTTGTAGACTTCTATCATGTAAAGCTTGATTGATAGCATCAAAGGCCAAAAGTTGTTGGTCATTTAAAGTAGTTTTAATTTCCCGAGCTCTTCTTAACTCATCATCCTTGTTGTATTGTGGAGCAATGTGTGGCTTTCTTTTTGGTCGTGGTAGAATAAAATCAGTAAAAGTTTTGGCATGAAATTTTAGAACATTTTGGACATCTGTCATTGCATATCCTTCACAATCCTCACACTCCTCAGTGTTGGAGTGGTATGCATGGCAGTAGGCTTGGATAAAGTCTTGTTTAAATTCTTGCCACAACTCCAATGGATGAGCTGGAGGACCAAAAATACATATATATGCAAACATATCACGAAGCTGTGCAGGCATGTTGAGAACACAGGCATCCAATAAAGTATTTCTCCAAACAGTGTCATCGAAGAGCAATCCAAGGGCTAATGCTGCCTCTTTAAAAGTTGGGTATGTGACGTCATTAACAGTCTTAATGTTGTCAAAACTTGTTGCTCCTTTGACATGCAGTAACAACAACCTTAAATAGTACCGTTCTTGTTCTTTCATACTGACAGTATACATTCTTCCAATCACTGAAGAACCTCCTCGCTTTCTAATTTTCCATGCACCTTGTTTCCAAACATAGTGCTCTGGAATTTGGCGGTAGAAGTAATCATGAGCATGCAGGTCATTCTCATTCAGCTCAAAGTAGGCCATAAGAGTGGATTTTCTGTGCATTGTGTAACTGATGTTGTCAACAGAGTCATCCTCATGAAAATAAAGTGGTTGAGAATGTGGGAGATGTACGGCAAGACGAATAATGGAGTGGGATTGTCTATGCATAGGGTAAGCAAAGATTCGCCAAGCTGCCTCCGGTGCTCTCACGTATCTTGAATCCATGAATTGATGTGTTTCATCATGGTGGATATTAGTTTGGCAAATTTCAAGATTGGCTTTATCATGTCCTTTGTAGTCATATTTGAATAGGTATTTAACACTTTGAATGGAAGCACATACCTCAACATTAATATGACACTTGTATTTTAATAGTAGGAAAGGGTTATAGGGAACAACCCAAGAATTATCAATCATCTTTGAATTGTGTTCAAAGGATGATCCTTCCTTTCTTTGATAAGTAGGGTACGCATCCTCAGCTAAGACTGTTTTTGTTTGGAAATCTTTAGGAAAACCTTTCTTACACTTTCCAAGATCCATACATGGAGAATTGGGGTTGTGTTGTCCACAGGGTCCATGAATCATGTGTTGCATCACAATTTCATGGAGCACAGGGTAATCTTCAGGATCAGGGATTTCAGCCTATATTATATATAAACTATATTATCCACTTCAACCTCAGTTCTTAGTTTGGATTTGCTATCCAGAATGATCAAAATGTGAGCGTGTGGTAGGCCACGCTTTTGGAATTCAATAACATGAACCATTGCACAAACTTTGCCAAATAATCCACTATTAATGTCTTTTAATAGGGCTTCCAGTTTAATTCTGAAGACACGGGCGACTAAATCAGGTCTATGTTCCACACGCTGCCATTGCTCTAAATTGATTTTAATCTCCCTCCATTTAGGATTACAGGTCATGGTTACGAAAAGATCCGGTCATCCAAATTTAGTGACAATAGCCATGGCATCCTGATAGCGTTGCTGTATGTTTCTTGGACTGCCTTCAAAGGAAGATGGTAAAATGACCGTCTTGCCAATGGGAATACCTTTCTCAATAGATTTTTTCTGGAGATGTTCCTGAAGTACGCAATAATCCTCCACTTTTAAATCCTTTTGGTGTTGACGGATAAAATTTAAGCGATTTGCCTCAATTTTCACATACGCATCCACTAAGTACTGCTGCGTTAGTTTGCCACCATTCAGGACAGGATTGAACCGATTCCGTACAGACAACAAATAGCAATAATACTGGAGCTGTGTAACCCTGCGTTGAATTTGGCCTTGATGCTTGAGTCCCTCATGCCAGCCTTGTTCTCCATGAGGGAAAAATAAGGGATACAGTAATGCATCTAAATTGCTGTGTAGAATACTGACTTGCTGTGTTTTTGGGGCCAAGGGGTTATTTGGATCAGGTTTCAAATGAATTAAAATTGAATGGTGGCTCTCCATCAGCATGTTCAAAGACCACAGCAACTTCATTGACAGTAGGATTGTTATAGCGTCTAGGGTCTTGGTCTCTGTCTTGTTTAATGGCCATGATAATATTTGGCATAACGGTGCCATGTTCTACTGCCTTCTGTTGTTCTTCTAATTCAACATCATGTAGCATTTTGTAGGCTGAAACAAAGGGATTAATATTATCCAATTGAAGAGCAATGATACTCATTAAAGTAGGATGACATTTAACATTTTCTGGAGAGTGTAGGCGTTGTTCTGTAGCGGTTGCAGTATCTAAAATGTACAGTTGTGCATATGCTGGAGGTTGATCTTGAGCAGGATGGAGTGTTCCCGTGCGATGATAAATTTGCCCATGAATTCGGAAACAGTAAGGGCCGTGTCCAGGTGGCGGAGAAACATGGGCACCCATGGAGGCAAAAGCAAAAGAACTATTAATGCTCCTGATATTCTCCATCAAATTTTTACTGTACTCACTCTCTCTTTTCAGCAGGCGTTGGAAGACCTCCGGGTATTGAGGTAATGGTACCTTTACTTTTCCCTTGTGGCAACAAAGAGTAAACTGTTTATCTGATGGGCGTTCATCAGTAAAATGCAGAGCCTCACAATGTTCACATATTAACTTCATAGGACCACAGGTATGTTCTAGAATAGCATGATCCTGATCAGTAAATCCCATTGGATGTAGGAAAGGTGTAGATAACAAATGTAACTGTTTATTGTGTAATCCTACATAGATGAGACATGGAAGGGACGTAGAATCAAAACATTCAAGAAAAGAAGAAGTTGAATATAAATTGCGTTGTGGCTGTTGCAATGTTGAAGTGGAAGAACGTGTGCGTACGTCACGACGTGATGCAGCCAAATGGGTCAAGCGGAGTTGTTTAGACGTAGGAGAGAGCGTATCTTGACGCATCTGTCTTGTCCTTTTTTTGCTGATAATGTTAGACTGTTTGCTGTATGGCGTCTCCTCAGCAGAGTGTTTTCGTTTAGAGGTGGCAGCAGTATGAGGATCAGACGAAGAGGGGGCAGCAGTATGAGGATCAGAGGAAGAGGTGTCAGCAGTATGAGGGTCAGACGAAAAGGTGGCAGGAGTATGAGGATCAGATGGATCTCCTGTAGGCATTAACTTTTGTTGTTGGCGTCTTTGACGGGCAGCCATTGATTTTTTGCCTAATCGTTCCGTCCTTCCTTCCAAAGACTCTTTTGAAAGGCGTGTCTTCAAAGCAGCCTTTTCCTTGTCCAAGCGAAGTCGTCTTTCTTCAGAACTCTCTTCCGCACGCTTCTTGCGCATACGCACTGCCTCCTTGTCAAGCTTTGCTTTTGTTTTTCCCATGGAGGTCATAGGAGGTATTAAAGGCTGTTCACTTTGTAAAATGTCAGTAGAGGAAGAGGCAGGAGTACTATCTTTGTCAGATGTTTCTTCAGTGACTGGAAGTATTTTTTGTTTGCGTCTGCGACACTCATCCATGGCTCTTTTTGCCATTCGTTGGCTTCATTCTTGGGCAGACAGTTCAGAAATAAGTTTTTTCGAAGCAGCCTTCGCAGCATCCAACCGAAAACGTCTCAGTGGAGAAGAGAATTTGGCAATGCGTAACACTTTAGCAGCCTTAGCACGATCTAAGCGAAGACGTCTCTGTTCCAAAGTCTCCCCTGCAATGCGTTTCGCATGAGCAGCCTTAACACGATCTAAGCGAATACGTCTCTGTTCTGAAGTCTCCTCAGAAGTGCGTTTCGCCTTAGCAGCATTATCACTATCTAAGCGAAGACGTCTCTCTTCCGAAGTCTCCTCAGCAGTGCGTTTCGCCTTAGCAGCCTTACGAAGATCTAAGCGAAGACGTCTCTCTTCCGAAGTCTCCTCTGCAATGCATTTGACCTGAGCAGCCTTAACACAATCTAAGCGAAGACGTCTCTGTTCTGAAGTCTCCTCAGAAGTGCGTTTCGCCTTAGCAGCCTTATCACTATCTAAGCGAAGACGTCTCTCTTCCGAAGTCTCCTCAGCAGTGCGTTCTGCCTTAGCAGCCTTATCACTATCTAAGGGAAGACGTGTCTCTTCCGAAGTTTCCTCAGCAGTGCATGTTGCCTTAGCAGCCTTCTGACGATCTAACAGAAGACGTGTCTCTTCTGAAGTCTCCTCTGCAATGCGTTTGACCTGCGCAGCCTTAACACGATATAAGCGAAGATGTATCTGTTCTGAAGTCTCCTCAGAAGTGCGTTTCGCCTTAGCAGCCTTATCACTATCTAAGCGAAGACGTCTCTCTTCCGAAGTCTCCTCAGCAGTGCGTTCCGCCTTAGCAGCCTTATCACTATCTAAGGGAAGACGTGTCTCTTCCGAAGTCTCCTCAGCAGTGCATGTTGCCTTAGCAGCCTTCTGACAATCTAACAGAAGACGTGTCTCTTCTGAAGTCTCCTCTGCACGCTTCTTAGGCGTAGATGCAGCCTCCTTGGCAGCAGCGATTTTTTTTGTTGGACAGCTCATCTTCGTAAGAATACGCAGTGAATCCAATCAAAAATGAGCTAGTGTGTGTTAGTTAAGGAAACAATCAATAATAACTATTTATAAATAGGCAAAAACAATAAAAGTAAAGTGTGTATTTCAATAACCTGTGAAAAGCAAGTCATGGACGTCTGTAGAGTATGAAAAAATATTTAATGATGTTTACTGTATGTAGTTGTGAATGCAAATCAGTGTGTTAAAAGTCCTTAAAAAGAGACTTGAAGGCAAAACAAATGGATGTAAGGGCCCTTTCAGACGCGCGTTGTAAATGCAGAGCTCCAACATTGTAAAAAAAGCGATTAAACTACTGATATGACGGCAAGTTCTGCATAACCGCCAGCAGGGGCGGAATTGCAGAAGTTGGAGCAAAATGGCAGAGGTAGCGTTCAGTTTTACCTTGAATTTATGGTTTTGTGATTATTGCGGAAAAAGTTGTTTTTATTTTTCTCTCTGCAGTTGGGGAAATAGCGACATTAACGGCGAACGTAAAATGGCGTAATGTGATCAAGCAGGGTGAAAAAAGAAATAAGGCAACTTCCGCAGTACATGGTGAAACAGGCAGGCCAATGTAAAAATGAACATTAATCGGGCACTGTAGCGGGACCTTAAGCAACTGCACCCCTGGTGGCGGAGATGGTGGAACGTGCATAAAGAATCAGAATATTACCACGTTATAGAATTATGTAAATCTACATGTACAACGCGCGTATGAAAGGGGCCCCAGTGGGTCATATAGTGCAAAATGCCATGCAACCAATATATTTTCTATGTAAAAGTAGTTAATGTCCCACTGGCACGACAATGGTAAGGTAGCATTACATCCAAACTGTTAAATATAAGACAGGTAGTAGTCCTACAGACTAATTAGTATGAAATATAAGCAAAATAGCATATAATGGGTTAATGTACTCATAAGAGTCTAACGACACACTGCAAGTAGAAATAAAATAAAGAACAGTCTGTAAGGGGTTAATGTACAAAATACAGCACGATCAATAAAATGAAAAATAGTATTAAAAAAGGTAGTATTCAAATGCCAGTAGTAGACCACATAGTGACATAGGCAGTGAATAGCCAAGACAATAGAAGGGGTTAATGTACTACTTACATCCTATAAAACAGTGTGGATGAGAAAATAAATAAGAAATGGTATAGAAGAGGTTAATTTTCAAATGTCATGAGAACAGCACATAGTGGCACAGTTAGTGAATAGCAAACAGAATGGAAAGGGTTAATGTAGCATTTTGAACCCTATAAAACAGTGTGACACAAAATTAAAAAGGAAATGGCACAGAAGAGGTTAATGTAGAAAGTGGCCTTAGTACATCACATAGAGAGAAAGCAACAGGAGTACAAATAGAATAGAAGGGGTTAAAAAGGTTATTAAAAAACAGAACAATATGTTGAAATGTAGCTCATATCAAATTTGTATAAAGAAGGGGTTAATAAAAGCATAGGCATTAGGAATATATACTCTGATGTGATATTGTACTGTGAAAACAGCTTTTTAGGTTTTAAGTACTGCAAAAATTCAAATTGCGCGCTTTAAAATGACGGACGCGTAATGTTCGTTCATAAAATAGCGGCAGACGCCAGCCGCTGTGTGATTGGGCAGCGGAAACTTCAAAAACATGGTGGCGTGAATCCGATTGGTCGGCGCTCAGCGGGGAGACCGGCGTCTTGGATGCCCAGCGCCTGGTTCTGTTTTCGGCCAGAGCGCACGGCTCAGGTCGGTCGTAGCATGGAAGTATGTAGCTCCGCCCCGCTATGCTATGATTGGTCTGGCGGCAACTTGAGAAGATGGCGCTGAGCATCCGATTGGTCGGCGCTCAGCGGGGAAAGCCGCGCTTTCCCTGCCGAGCGCCTGGTTCTATTTTCGTCCATATTGGTCGGCGGCATCGGGGTCGCCGCTTTTAGCGCAGAACGCCGCGCTTGGAGCGCCGAACTCGGCGCCGAATTCTGGAAGTGTGTGCGAGTGTGTGGCTCAGCTTTCCCCGGTGACCGCCGGCACACACTCCCACAAATCGGCGCCGAGTTCGGCGCTCCAAGCGCGGCGCTCCGTGGTAAAAGCGGCGACCCCGATGCCGGCGAGCACTATGGCCGAAAATGGAACCAGTAAAAGCGCGGCTTTCCCCGCTGAGCGCCGACCAATCGGAATCACAGCGCTACTCTGTAAAGTTGCCGCTGTCTAATCACAACACAGCGGGCGAGCTAGACACTTCCAAGGTGCACAAACGCCGTGGCCAAAAATCGAACCAGGCGCTCGGCAGGGAAAGCGCCGCATTCCCTGCTGAGCGCCGGCATAAAATTGCACACACTCCCACAATTTGGCGCCGAGTTCGGCGCTCCAAGCGCGGCGTTCCGCGCTAAAAGCGGCGACCCCGATGCCGCCGACCAATATGGCCGAAAATAGAACCAGGCGCTCGGCAGGGAAAGCGCGGCTTTCCCCGCTGAGCGCCAACCAATCGGAATAAAACCGCGATCAACCGCGACCAATCACAATCGCACCTCATTCTTCCATGTATCCCTATGGGAAGACGCCCTCCAATCACAATCAAGGCGCCATTTTTGAAAATACACCCGCGACCAATCACATTGGCGCCTCATTCCTCCATCTTTCGGAATGGCAAAAAATCAGTAAATAAAAAATAAAATAACATAATAATAAATAAATGCACATAAAAAAAAATTAAAATAAAAATGTATAAAAATAAAATATTTATAACATGGAAAAAAAAAAAAAATAAAAAACTAATCCAAAAATAAAACTTCAATTCAAAATAAGACCTTACTATATTTTGAAAAAAAAAAAAATATATATATATATAATATTAAAATCTGAATAACATTAACTAATGAAAATAACATAAAACTAATGAAATGCACAAAAAATCGAAGGCCGATGGCGCGAAGCACTATGGTCGAAAATGGAACCAGGGCCTCGGCAGGGAAAGCACGGCTTTCCCCGCTGACCGCCGACCAATCGGAATCAGAGCGCCATCTACCGTGACCAATCACAATCGCGGCGCCATTTTTGAAAATACAGAGCGACCAATCACAATCGCGCCTCATTTCTCAATGCATCTCTATGGGAAGAGACGCTGAGAATTCGATTGGTCGGCGGTCAGCGGAAAGAGCAGAAACTTGTATGGGCGGCGCCTGAATGAGTGTTCGGCCACAGCGGGCTGATGCACCGCGGAGGCCGCTAGAAGCGCCGAAGTTTGCGCTTGTAGCGCAGAAGTCGGCGCTTGCAGCGGCTAAGTGTCCGAACAGTGGCGCAGGCTCCATGCAGCGCCGATTGGCGCTGCATGGCGCAACATAGTAAAAGTGGTGAAAAAAAAAGATTGCAAAAGAGGTGAAAAGAAAAGTTAGCATCAGGAATATAGCCTCTGATGTGAAAAGGTATCTTTCAAAAAGGATATCTTAGCTGATAAATCGCAGAAGCCAATCCGGCGCTTGCTTCCCGACGGGCCTCACGAAGGATGGGTATCTTGGCTGAAATATAGTCCAACAGATGGTCCAGCGGTAGCTTCTCGTTCTCCCTCAAATACCCTCACGAAGGATGGATATCTCGGCAGAAATAGAGTCCAACAGATGTTCAAGCGTTAGGTTCTCGTTCTCCCTCAAACAGGATACAAAGAGGCGGAAGATTCAAATTTGGCGCTATACATAAGCGGGCTTATCTCATTGGTAGGCGGCAACCTCAGAAAGATGGCGCCATGAATGTGATTGGTCGCTGTGTATGTTCAAAAATGGCGCCGTGATTGCGATTGGAGGGCGCCTTTCCATAGGGATACATGGAGGAATGAGGCGCTCTTCTGATTGGTCGCCGTCAGCACAGAGCGACCAATCAGAAGAGCGCCTCACTCCCCATACAGATACATAGCGCTATGTTGGCGATTTTATGGCCGGGCCCCTGGTTCTATTTTCGGCCACGGGGCTCGGCTCTGATCCGTCGTTCCACGGCTCCGGAGACTCGCCTCGCAGCCATTGCTCGCGCCTTAGCAATGGCTCGCAATCATTGCGGGTCGTTGCCGATGCGCCAGGAATCGCGGCAAAGCGCTCATTGTGAGTCTCCGCCCCCGTGGAACGACCGACCACAGCCGAGCCCCGTGGCCGAAAATAGAACCAGGGGCCCGGACTGAAATTTGGCGATACTCCGCTAATGTATCTCTATGGAAAGTGAGGCGCTATTCTGATTGGTCGCTGTGTGCTGCCACCGAGCAATCAGAAAAGCGCCTCACTTGCCATAGACATAGAATAGACGACTTAGACGTTCAAATTTACCGCTGAAAGTGAGGCAGTTTTCTGATTGGTCAGCGGCAACACACAGCGACCAATCAGAAAAGCGCCTCACTTCCCATAGAGATAGAATGGTCAAAAAATCATCCATTCTATCTCTATGCGAAGTGAGGCGCTTTTCTGATTGGTCGCTGTGTGCTAACGCGGACCAATCAGAATAGCGCCTCACTTGCCATAGACATATAACGGACGACGTTAAATTTCAAATTTACCGCTTAAACTGAGGCGCTTTTCTGATTGGTCGGCGGCAGCACACAGCGACCAATCAGAAAAGCGCCTCACTTCCCATAGAGATAGAATGGGCAAAAAATCATCCATTCTATCTCTATGCGAAGTGAGGCGCTTTTCTGATTGGTCGCTGTGTGGTAACGTGGACCAATCAGAATAGCGCCTCACTTCCCATAGACATATAACGGGCGACTTTGATTTTCAAATTTACCGCTTAAACTGAGGCGCTTTTCTGATTGGTCGGCGGCAGCAGACAGCGACCAATCAGAATAGCGCCTCACTTTCCATAGAGATACAGTAGGGGTGTATCGCCATATTTCAGGCTGGGACCCTGGTTATATTTTCGGCCACGGGGCTGGGCTATGTTCGGTCGTTGGACCGATACATAGATAGATGGATAGATAGATAGATAGATAGATAGATTAAAATATAGATAGAAAAATAGATAGATAGAGAAATAGAAATAGAGATAGATAAGTAAATAAATAGAGATAGATAGATACATATAGAGAGATAGATAGATACATATAGAGAGATAGATAGGTGAGTAGTTGCAGACGCGGTAAATCCGGCACGTCGGTCCCTAGCGATTTTCCTGGACCGGCAAGAGCCGAGCCCAGTGGCCGAAAATCGAACCAGGGGCCCGGGCATAAATTGGGCGATACACCGCTAATGTATCTCTATGGAAAGTGAGGCGGTATTCTGATTGGTCGCTGTGTGCTGCCGCCGACCAATCAGAATCGCGCCTCACTTTTAGCGGTAAATTTGAAAGTGTAAATCTCCCATTATATGTGTATATATGTGTATGTGAAGTGAGGCGGAATTGTGATTGGTCGGCGGCAGCAAACAGCGACCAATCAGAATAGCGCCTCACTTCCCATAGAGATAGAATGGACGAAAAATCGTCCATTGTATCTCTATGGGAAGTGAGGCGGTATTCTGATTGGTCACTGTGTGCTGCCGCCGACCAATCAGAATACCGCCTCACTTCCCATAGAGATAGAATGGACGAAAAATCGTCCATTCTATGTCTATGGGAAGTGAGGCGCTTTTCTGATTGGTCGGCGGAAGAACACAGCGACCAATCAGAATAGCGCCTCACTTTCCATAGAGATACATTAGCAGTGTATCGCCAAATTTCAGGCCGGGCCCCTGGTTATATTTTCGGCCACGGGGCTCGGCTGTGGTCAGTCGTTCCACGGGGGCGGAGACTCGCAATGAGCGCTTCGCCGCGATTCCTGGCGCATCGGCAACGACTCGCAATGATTGCGAGCCATTGCTAAGGCGCGAGCAATGGCCGCGAGGCGAGTCTCCGGAGCCGTGGAACGACAGATCAGAGCCAAGCCCCGTGGGCGAAAATAGAACAGGGGCCCGGCCTGAAATTTGGCGATACACCGCTAATGTATCTCTATGGAAAGTGAGGCGCTATTGTGATTGGTCGCTCTGTGCTGACGGCGACCAATCAGAAGAGCGCCTCACTTCCCATAGACATAGAATGGACGATTTTTTCGTCCATTGTATCTCTATGGGAAGTGAAGAGGACGTCGGAGGCAGAGATAGCGAAAAGAAGACAGAAAACCCCCGGGGACGGACGAAGGACTCCTGGAGCGGACGGAGGATCAGATGAAGAAGAAGACATGTAAGTGATCGACGACGACGGGGGCTTAGGGGGTGACAGCGGCGGGGGCTTAGGGGGTGACAGCGGAGGGGGCGACAGCGGTGGGGGTTTAGGGGGTAGCGGTGGGGGCTTAGGGGGTTACAGCGGCGGGGGTTTAGGGGGTAGCGGGGTTTAGGGGGTAGTGGCGGGGGCTTAGGGGGTGACAGCGGCGGGGTTTAGGGGTAGCGGGGTTTAGGGGTACGGCGGGGGCTTAGGGCTTCGGGGGTGACGGCAGGGTTTAGGGGGTAGCGGCGGGGGCTTAGGGGGTGACAGCGGCAGGGGTTTAGGGGGTAGCGGCAGGGGCTTAGGGGGTGACGGCGGGGCTTAGGGGGTGAGAGCGGCGGGGGCTTAGGGGGTGACAGCGGCGGGGGCGACAGCGGCGGGGGTTTAGGGGGTAGCGGCGGGGGGTTAGTGGGTGACAGCGGCGGGGGTTTAGGGGGTAGCGAGGGCTTAGGGGGTGATAGCAGAGGGGGCGACAGCGGCGGGGTTTTAGGGGGTAGGCGGGGGGGTTAGGGGGTGACAGCGGCGGGGGTTTAGGGGGTGACGGCGGGGGCTTAGGGGGTGAGAGCGGTGGGGGCTTAGGGGGTGATAGCGGCAGGGAGCGACAGCGGCCGGTGTTTAGTGGGTAGCGGCGGGGGGTTAGTGGGTAACAGCGGCGGGGGTTTAGGGGGTAGCGGGGGCTTAGGGGGTGATAGCGGAGGGGCGACAGCGGAGGGGTTTAGGGGGTAGCGGCGGGGGGTTAGGGGGTGACAGCGGCGGGGGTTTAGGGGTAGCGGGGGTTTAGGGGGTAGCGGCGGTGGCTTAAGGGTGGACGGCGGGGGCTTAGGGGGTGACAGCGGGGGGGGCTTAGGGGGTGATAGCGGAGGGGGCGACAGCGGCGGGGGGTTAGGGGGTAGCGGCGGGGGGTTAGGGGGTGACAGCGGCGGGGGTTTAGGGGTAGCGGGGTTTAGGGGGTAGCGGCGGGGGCTTAGGGGGTGACAGCGGGGGAGGTTTAGGGGTGTAGCGGCTGGGGCTTAGGGGGCGACAGCGGCGGGGGTTTAGCGGGTAGCGGGGGGGTTAGTGGGTGACAGCGGCGGGGGTTTAGGGGGTAGCGGGGGCTTAGGGGGTGATAGCGGAGGGGGCGACAGGGCGGGGTTTTAGGGGTAGCGGGGGGGTTAGGGGGTGACAGCGGCGGGGGTTTGTAGGGGGTATGACGGCGGGGGCTTAGGGGGGTGATGGCGGGGTGGCGACAGCGGCGGGGTTTTAGGGGGTAGGGGCGGGGGTTAGGGGGTGGACAGCGGCGGGGGTTTAGGGGAGGTAAGCGGCGGGGGCTTAGGGGGTGATAGCGACGGGGGCGACAGCGGCGGGGGTTTAGGGGGTAGCGGGCGGGGGTTAGTGGGTAACAGCGGCGGGGGTTTAGGGGGGTAGCGGGGGCTTAGGGGGTGATAGCGGAGGGGGCGACAGCGGCAGAGGTTTAGGGGGTAGCGGCGGGGGGTTAGGGGGTGACAGCGGCTGGGGTTTAGGGGGTAGCGGGGGTTTAGGGGGTAGCGGCGGGGGCTTAGGGGGTGACGTCGGGGGCTTAGGGGGTGAGAGCGGCGGGGCTTAGGGGGTGATAGCGGAGGGGGCGACAGCGGCGGGGGGTTAGGGGGTAGCGGCGGGGGGTTAGGGGGTGACAGCGGTGGGGGTTTAGGGGGTAGCAGGGTTTAGGGGGTAGCAGCGGGGGATTAGGGGGTGACAGCGGCGGGGGTTTAGGGGGTAGCGGCGGGGGCTTAGGGGGTGACAGCGGCGAGGGCTTAGGGGGTGACAGCGACGGAGGCTTAGAGGGTGTGAGAGCGGCGGCGGAGGTTAGCGGCGGGGCTTAGGGGGTGACAGCGGCGGGGGTTTAGGGGGTGACAGCGGCGGTGACTTAGGGGGTGACAGCGACGGTGGGCTTAGGGGGGTTACGGAGGGTGACAGCGGCGGGGGGGTTAGGGGGGTAGCGGCGGGGGTTAGGGGGTGACAGCGGGGGGGTTTAGGGGTAGCGGGGTTTAGGGGGTAGCGGGGGTGTTATAGGGGTGACAGCGGCGGGGGTTTAGGGGGTTAGGCGGCGGGGCTTAGGGGGTGATAGGGCGGGGTAGGGGGCGACAGCGGCGGGGGTTTTAGGGGGTAGCGGCGGGGGTTAGGGGGGTGACGAGCGGCGGGGGGTTTAGGGTGGTAGCGGCGGGGGCTTAGGGGGTGATGGGGGGGCGACAGCGGCGGGGTTTTAGGGGGTAGCGGCGGGGGGTTAGCGTGTGAAAGCGGCGGGGGTTTAGGGGGTAGCGGCAGGGGCTTAGGGGGTGATAGCGGCGGGGGGCAACAGCGGCGGGGGTTTGTAGGGGTAGCGGCGGGGGGTTAGTGGGTAACAGCGGCGGGGGTTTAGGGGTAGCGGGGGCTTAGGGGGTGATAGCGGAAGGGGCGACAGCGGCAGAGGTTTAGGGGGTAGCGGCGGGGGGTTAGGGGGTGACAGCGGCTGGGGTTTAGGGGGGTAGCGGGGGTTTAGGGGGTAGCGGCGGGGGCTTAGGGGGTGACGTCGGGGGCTTAGGGGGTGAGAGCGGCGGGGGCTTAGGGGGTGATAGCGGAGGGGGCGACAGCGGCGGGGGGTTAGGGGGGTAGCGGCGGGGGGTTAGGGGGTGACAGCGGTGGGGGTTTAGGGGGTAGCGGGGTTTAGGGGGTAGCGGCGGGGGCTTAGGGGGTGACAGCGGCGGGGGTTAGGGGGTAGCGGCGGGGGCTTAGGGGGTGACAGCGGCGAGGGCTTAGGGGGTGTGACAGCGGCGGAGGCTTGGAGGGTGAGAGCGGCGGCGGAGGGTTGGCGCGGGGGCTTAGGGGGTGACAGCGGCGGGGTTTAGGGGGTGACAGCGGCGGTGACTTAGGGGGTGACAGCGACGGGGGTTTAGGGGGTAGCGGCGGGGGCTTAGGGGGTGACAGCGGCGGGTGTTTAGGGGGTGACAGTGGCGGTGACTTAGGGGGTGACAGCGGCGGTGGTTTAGGGGGTAGCGGCGGGGGCTTAGGGGGTGACAGCGGCGGGGGCTTAGAGGGTGGACAGCGGCGGAGGCTTAGGGGGTGAGAGCGGCGGGGGCTTAGGGGGTGAGAGCAGGCGGGGCTTAGGGGGTGATAGCGGCGGCGGAGGGCTTAGGGGGTGAGAGCGGCGGGGGCTTAGGGGGTGAGAGCGGCGGGGGCTTAGGGGTGATAGCGGCGGCGAAGGGTTGGCGGCGGGGGCTTAGGGGGCGACAGCGGCGGGGGTTTAGGGGGTGACAGCGGCGGTGACTTAGGTGACGGGCGGTGGACAGCGGGTGCGGTGGTTTAGGGGGTGACAGCGACGGGGTTTGGGGCTAGGGGGTTAGGGTAGCGGCAGGGGCTTAGGGGGTGACAGCAGCGGGTGTTTTAGGGGGTGACAGCGGCGGTGACTTAGGTGGGGGGTGGAGAGCAGCGGGGGCTTAGGGGTGACAGCGGCGGGGGCTTAGGGGGTGACAGCGGTCGGGATTTAGGGGGTAGCGGCGGGGGATGGGGTACAGGGGAGGGTGACAGCGGCGGGGGCTTAGGGGGTGACAGCGGCGGGGGCTTGCGGCGGAGGCGTAGGGGGTGACAGCGGCAGTGACTTAGGGGGTGACAGCGGCGGGGGTTTAGGGGGTGACAGGGGGTGACGGCAGGGGGACAGGCGTCTGGGCATGGGGCTGTATTATACCATAGCGGTGTACAGTACAGCCCCATGCCGGCGGCGGCGGCGAGTGTAACAGGGCAGAGAGGCGGCTGGGGATGGGGCTGTAGTATACCATAGCGGGGTACACTACAGCCCCATGGTGAGGGGGGGTCAGGGGGGATATTGGGGCATGGTCAGGGGGGATATTGGTGGTTTTGTTCGCAGCGCTGCAACGGCTCGCAATGCCCGCTTCTCGGGCAATGCTTCGCAGGTCAGCCGTGGCCGCTATGCGGCCACGGAGAAAGTCCTGGAGGAAGAGCCAAGCCACGCGAACAAAGCCACGGAAGTAGCGCCGAACGCGACGGAAGTCGCTACGGCAATTATCTAATAGATAGTATATGGATTAAAAAATAAAAACACTGCAAAATATCTCCTAAAAGATGTCACACAATATGGTGAAGGGAAAACACAACTGGTGTTCATACTCCTGTAGTCAAATACCCCTAAATAAAATCCTGATTGACCAATTGCCTAGGCAAAGTCTAGGCATAAATCTGTCCAAAACTTAAACTGCTGTTCACAGATGGTCTTCATCCAATCTCTTGGAGCCAAAGCTATTTTGCAAAGTAGAATGAGCAAAAATGTTAGTCTTGAGAATTGCAAAGCTGGTACACATGCCACCAGAAGTAATTGCAACAAAAGATTGTCCTACAAAGTAATTAACACTGACAGAGAGGCTGAATACAAATACACATCAAAATTTTCGAAATTTTACTTAAGAATTGCTTGCTACTAATTATTGGTATCTACTATATAATTGTCTAATCGCCACTTTCGTCTGAGGCCAAAATCGCGCACTGCAGACGGAAGTGGCCAGTATGCAAAAGAGCCGAGGCCCCCACGCATGCTCTCCTGAGCCCACGCCCCTCCCCACAGCGCCCGCTCCCCGCGGTCCCCCGCTCCTCCTGGCCCCCCGCTCCTCCACAGTAAAAGTAAAAATAAAAAAATCCTCAGTGAGATACTCACCCGTCTACCGACTTGCTCCACCTCCGTCTTCTAGCTCCTACAGGGCTTGAGGACCTGTCGTTGCCTGGGAAACCAATCAGCTGATTGGTTTCCCAGGCAACAACAGGTCCTGCCCTGGGAGGTACAAGACACATTGGAGGTGGAGCAAGCTGGCAGACGGGTGAGTATCCTCACTGAGGATTTTTTTATTTTTACTTTTACTGTGGAGGAGCGGAGGGGCAGGAGGAGCAGAGGGGGCAGGAGAGGCAGTAGGAATGGAGGGGGCAGGAGGAGTGGAGGGGGCAGGAGGAGCGGAGGGGCAGGAGGAGCAGAGGGGGCAGGAGGGGCAGGTGGAGCAGAGGGGCAGGAGGAGCAGAGGGGCAGGAGGGCAGGAGGGGCAGAGGGGCAGGAGGAGCAGAGGGGGCAGGAGGGGCAGAGGGGCAGGAGGAGTGGAGGGGGCAGGAGGGACAGGAGGATGGAGGGGCAGGAGGGGTGCAGGGAAGGGAGCGAGGGGCAGGAGAGCGGAGGGGCAGGAGAGGCAGGAGGAGTGGAGGGCAGGAGGGGCAGGAGAGAGCGGAGAAGGGGCAGAGAGGGGCAGGAGGAGAGGGCAGGAGGAGTGGGGGGGGCAGGAAGGACGGAGAGGGCGGTGGGCAGGAGGAGTGGGGGCAGGAGGAGGCTGGCAGGAGGAGAGACAGAGGAGCAGTGACAGGAGGAGGGGCAGGAGGAATACGGGGGAGGAGGAGCAGGGGCAGGAGGAGTGGGGGGCAGGAGAAGGGACGGAGGAGGGGCGGTGAAAGGAGGAGAGATAGGGGAGTGGGGACAGGAGGAGTGCTGACAGGAGGAGAGACAGAGGAGCAATGACAGGAGGAGGGGGGGGCAGCACAGGGCAGGAGGAGAAGCAGAGGGCAAGAGGAATGCGAGGGAGGAGGAGCACGGGGCAGGAGGAGAGACGGAGGAGCGGGAACAGCAAGAGCAGTGACAGGAGGAGAGATGGAAGAGCGGGGACAGGAGGAGAGACAGAGGAGCGGGGACAGGAGGAGAGACAGAGGAGCGGGGACAGGGGGAGAGACGGAGGAGCCGGGACCGGAGGAGAGATGGAGGAGCGGAGACAGGAGGAGAGATGAAGGAGAGGTGACATGAGGAGCAGTGACAGGAAGAGAGATGGAGGAGCGGGGACAGGAGGAGAGACCGAGGACCGGTGACAGGAGGAGAGACCGAGGAGCGGGGACAGGAGGAGAGACTGAGGAGTGGGAACAGGAGGAGCAGGAACAGGAGGAGAGATGGAGGAGCGGTGACAGGAGGAGTGGGGACAGGAGGAGAGACGGAGGAGCCGGGACCGGAGGAGAGATGGAGGAGCGGAGACAGGAGGAGAGATGAAGGAGAGGTGACATGAGGAGCAGTGACAGGAAGAGAGATGGAGGAGCGGGGACAGGAGGAGAGACCGAGGACCGGTGACAGGAGGAGAGACCGAGGAGCGGGGACAGGAGGAGAGACTGAGGAGTGGGAACAGGAGGAGCGGGAACAGGAAGAGAGATGGAGGAGCGGTGACAGGAGGAGTGGGGACAGGAGGAGAGATGGAGGAGCGGTGACAGGAGGAGCAGTGCAGTTCACTCATATTGACTGAACAAGTTCTGTCAGTCACAGTATGTCAACTACATACATATTCTAGAATACCCGATGCGTTAGAATCAGGCCATCTACCGATAGTATCACATAAACTCCCCAAACATACATTTACATTTTTGGGTGTAGTGTATAAAAAAAATGGAAAAGTTCACAAGGTATGAATACTTTTTCAAGGCACAGTAATTTCTCCTCCCTGTGCTCCTTGCACACAAAAATGTCTTCTGCTTTGTCCCTCTTATGGTACACTATCGCATCGAGAGGGCAGTGATTTTACAAAGGAGGTGGGCTCTATGGCACTCGGGGCAGTGCCTCTCTCTCTCCCCATGCGCTCTACCCCCTCTCTGTTCTCTCTCTCTCCCTTTGACCTGTCAGCCTCCTATGTACTGTCTCTCTCTCCTCCGTGCACTCTCCCCCCTTTGTGCTGTCTTCTCCCTTCTGTGCTCTCACCTTTGAGCTGTCTTTGTGCTCTCTCTCTCCCTGTATGCTTGAACTTTGTGTACTCTCCCCTGCCCCTGAGCACTCTCTCTGCACCCATGTGCGCTCTTTCAGCCCTCTGTGCACTCTCTCTATTCTCCTGTGTACTCTCTCTGCCCCCTGTGCACTCATCTTTCTGTGCTTTGCCTCTCCTCTCTTGTGCTCTTTCCCCTTTGGTTTTTAAAGATGGCAGGGGCATGAGTAAGTGCCCATGTGTGCAATGGGTCACACCACTGCCATCTTCACATACCCAGGTGTCCAAAGATGGCGATGCATGCATGCCAGGTATACACATGCGCACTTACTCAGGCAATGATGTGTCATGGTGGTAGCTGTGAAAGATGGTAAATGCAGTCTCAGGTGGCGGGGGTTTTGGGTGGCAGCGGTTGCAGGTGGCTTCGGCACTGCTGGCAGTACTAAGCAATGTGCCAGTATTGCCAGTGGGCACTATATTTGCACACCCATCGTCTGGGTGTACAAACATGTCGGAGGCACTTGATAGCAGGACATCCAGATGACAGAAGTGACAGATGGGACAGCACAATTATGTAACTGCAGCCCTGTGCACTGGCACTGCCTCCATGCGCTCTCTCTGACCCCAGTGTGCTCTCTTTGCCCCGTGTGCTCTCTTTGCCCCGTGTGCTCTCTTTGCCCCCCCAGTGCACTCTCTTTGCTCGTGTATTCATTCTTTTCCCCCCACCTCCCCCCAGTGCGCTCTCTCTGATCCCCTGTGTGCTCTCACTTAGTTTAACTTAATTATTGCCATTGCTGCTGGAAAACCTACATATACCTCTGGTTCCAATATTCTTTTTTCTTCTTTATACCGAACATAGCTCTTACTGATGTTTGTTGTATGCTTGGGGTCAGTGTCCTATTATAGAATAAATTTGGCAATCATTAGCATTACACTGTATAATTGACTTGACAAAATATCAAGTCTGGGGTTGAAACAAGTTGCTAATAAATGCTCTTCTAATATTTTTTGGATTATGCAGGTTTATTTCTTGAGATAATGTCCTCTCACCAGCAGTAATACTGTAATTGATCCATTTCTCATTTACAAATAGGATTTAGGACAGGTTGAAAAAGATGCATGTGAAAAACATGCATGTGCATAATATGCAAATATTTTCTTCAAAGAGGAAGAGGATTTGAACTCTATTGCCACTTATTGGGTATGGCAATAATAAAAATCCAGAAGAATGTGGTTGCATTAGTGACGTTTATAGAGGCAAAATAATGAACTTATAAATTCAAGAATGCGCACATAGGGTGATATCTTCTTTAAAAAGGCAAACAATGTTTATACAAAGAGGCTGCTCACCTGATGTAGTTGTGAGAACCCACAACTGGTGATCGCTCAGATACAAGTAGCTGCTGCAGGACCGTACTCTCCACAGATCCCTGTGGTATAATCAGCTCCCAGGACACAGTACCTCGAGGTCCGCGCTGCCAATTCCCTGATGAAGGAGTTGGGAAATAACTCTGAAACGCGTAGGATAATAAAGAAGAATCGTTGATCCAGACATTCCCTTGTACTGCTTCTTTTGTTCCTTTTCTGAAGTGGCAGCGTGGACCTCAAGGTACTGTGTCCTGGGAGCAAAATAATGAACTTGTCATACGAATCCATATCTCTTTTAATGAATCTCCTTATTTTATTTGCCTTGGCAGTAGCTGCATGTCGCTATAGTTATAGTTGCTGCCACCCCATATGCCTAGGTTCAGAGACAGTTTTACCTATTCTTTTACCATTTAGTACACAATTATACATTTCATTTCCTCTGCAGAAATGCATGACCTTACATTTACCTACATGTATTGGGGTGTTTCGCCCTCATCAGAGCAAAGCAGATCTGATTTGGTTTAGTGAGAGGACTCTGACTAGTTGTCTAAGGCGGAACTATTCTCTTTATCTCAAAAAGATCTTTGCACAGGAGAGATTTAAAAAACAGTAAATGTTCAAATATTACATTGGTGGAGACTGTGGGGGCAATTTCCACAAGTTATATTTCACTTAAAATCAGATGTAAAAGTCACTCATGTGTAAAGGAAACTTCTAACGTCTGGGCTCAAAATCAATGTCTTCTTTGTTGGAGAATCTTCATAATCCCATTGTGTTAATGTTTGTACCTTAAATTTCTAAAGTGCCTACCTAAAAGTAGATTTATTTTATTTTTGCTATGCTGACATTTTGCAGCTGAAAATAATTACATCAAATTCCTTTTAGTCAAAGGCTAAATGAGCCACAGCTTTTGAACTGGCAAACATAATTGGGCACGGTAATTTGTAAATGCAACTAAATGTATTAATCAAAGTAATTTTGGAAGCCTGGTTTAGAATAGTAATAAAGGCTGTGGGTGATAAATATCACACACATTCTGTATTAAGCTGATGCATGTGATAGTCAAGGTGATCTTCAGCTGGTAGCTGAGCCTTAGTCTGGAAACACACTATCCTACTTACTAGGACAAGACTCAGATCAGTGACCCTGAACGGCCTCTCCCTCTCTGGACGGGAGTGTCAGCTGCTTGTGTTTTTATGCAGAATCACACTCCTGTTTAGAGAGGGACAGGCTGTTCAGGGTCACTGATCCGAGTCTCATCCCAGAGACTCGCATGTAGGTAGGATAGTGTGTTTCCACCCCTAGAGTTCCTATTAAATTTTAAAGACCTTTTCAGCATCCTTACCTTATATACGTCAGCATTATTGTCATGCTGTCTCCATCACAAACATGGCATGATATTTT
Source organism: Allobates femoralis (assembly GCA_033576535.1). Lineage (NCBI taxonomy): Eukaryota > Metazoa > Chordata > Amphibia > Anura > Aromobatidae > Allobates > Allobates femoralis. The sequence continues at coordinate 114,288,735 of JARQOC010000011.1, forward strand.
TATTGGATGCTCTGTGTTCTTCCTTAATGACAATGCAAATGAGTAATGTATATCTAAAACTTTACTGATGTTTTTATAAAACTTTATTTAACAATTGAAAGTTCATATAGATTAGCTGCACTGAGGATGCGACTGAATCCACCCTGGCACACAAAGTCCCGTAATGGTCATTCAAACCAACCTCCCAAGATTGGGGTATGTATTACAAATACATGGCTGACATGGCTGAAAATCTAAATTTACTACTACCAATAGGTTAAAGGTAAACATTACTGCTATGCTACGACACTTTTATATCCTATCATAGTGATAGTATAATGCCACCATAATGATTATTACTAAAACCAAGACCAACATTACCATTGACTTTGCAACATAAGATACAAATATTACTGCCAGAACATACCAACAACATATTACTATTATATACAGTATTATTCAACCATGCTGATCATTAAGCAAAACAACTGTACTAAGACTGATATTGCCACCATATTGAATTGGACGTCATGATTTTAAAGAGTAAATATCATTTATAGCATAATCAATGTTATTTGAAGTGCATCTTTTTTATACTGATTATGATATGGAGTGGAATAATCCATATGTGCACTTATATAAATTACTCCAAAAAAAATGTTTATATACTTTTTTGAATAAGCTGCTTTTTTAACTGTACACTTACTAGATTAGTAATTGGGGTTCCTGACAGACCCCTGACCCCTCTCGGTTACTAAACACTACCCAGCTGATATCAACCCCAACAAATATTACTACAAATACCACTGTACCAGAGTAATCGGGAAGAGTTGAGGCATAGCTGCAGAATTGGTGCAACGGACTTTCTCAGCCAAATATTAACAGCCCATAGCTGTTTTCCTTTTCCTTGGCCGATGAACAAAAAGAGGGGGGACCCTATGCCATTTTTTTTAATTATTTACTTATTCATTACATAGATAAGGCTAAAAAACACCCTTTAGTACCACATGAAAGACACTAAAGGGTGCAAGTATTAAACCCTGGGTGTATGCCTGCTCTAAACTAAGCTACTAGGGATGGGCGAATCTACTCGCTAGGACTCGTTACTCGGCGAGTAGTAAGGGACTCGCAGGACTCGGTACTCGGCGAGTTTCCCAGTGATGACTCGCACGAGTCCAATGCAAATCAATATCAATCCTAGTTTTGTCAGAAACACTGACAAAACTAGGATTGCCATTGTTTGCATTAGACTCGTGCGAGTCATCACTGGCTACTGTGCCAGTGATAGCAGGGAGACTCGCAAAGTAACTGCTGTTTCTTTGCGAGCCGAGTCCAGTTGTCTTCTCTGTGCAGCTCCAGGGTCCTAGAGCCCGCCTGCTCACAGACATTATGTAGCAGTGCTGAGATTATTCTCAGTCTTGTCATTCCCTGTGCATGTAGCAGAGAGGACATCGCGTTTTGGACTACGTCGGACGGAAGAGGATTTTTTTAATTAAAGATGGAGTCCCTAATGGCTTTTTTTTTTATTTCAAATAAAAAATTTTCTCTGTGTTTTTTTAACCCTTTATTGGAGATTCTTAGTGGCTGGGTCAAACGTGGCCTGACATTAAGAATCTCGGGCTTAATACCAGCTTGTATAACAAAGCTGGTATTAACCCCTTTATTACCCAGCGTGCTACCGCCACCAGGGCCGCTGGAAGAGCAGGGTTCAGCGCCAGAGGATGGCGCTTCAATGAACGCGCCATCTTCTGGGGCGGCTGCGGGCTGCAGTTTGCAGCGGGGGGTGCCCAGAAAGCTTGGGCATCCCTGCGCTGCGGATTCCAGCCCTCAGCTGCTTAGCTGTACCTGGCTAGACATAGAAATTGCGCGGAGCCCCACGCATTTTTTAAAAATTATTTAATGAATTTCAGAGTCAGAGTCTCAGAGTCAGAGTCGGAATCTCAGAATTTCATGAAATAATTTAAAAAAAAATGCGTGGGGCTCCGCGCAATTTCTATGTCTAGCCAGGTACAGCTAAGCAGCTGGGGGCTGGAATCCGCAGCGCAGGGAGGCCCAAGCTTTCTGGGCACCCCCCGCTGCAAATTGCAGCCCGCAGCCGCCCCAGAAGATGGCGCGTTCATTGAAGCGCCATCCTCTGGCGCTGAACCCCGCTCTTCCAGCGGCCCTGGTGGCGGTAGCACGCTGAGTAATAAAGGGGTTAATACCAGCTTTGTATTATCAGCTGGCCCTAAGCCCGAAATTTATGGCGGTCACGCCAATATTAGACATGACCACCATGAATTTCTATTAAATTGTTTTAAAAAAAACACAACACAAAGAAAATTTTTTATTAGAAATAAAAAAAAAAGCCATTAGGGACTCCATCTTTAATTAAAAAAATCCTCTTCCGTCCGACGCAGTCCAAAACGCGATGTCCTCTCTGCTACATCCCCTGTGTATAGATATCTCTATGCACAGGGAATGAGCAGACTGAGAACAATCTCAGCTCTGCTACATCATCTCTGTGCACAGACATTCATGTCTGTACACAGGGATTGAGCAGACTGAGAACAATCTCAGCACTGCTACATCAGGCAGCAGGCAGGCTCTAGGACCCTGGAGCTGGCAGCCAGCACAGAGGAGACAGGACTCTTATCTGTGCGAGTCAGCGATTACTTACAAAGTAAACGAGCAATGCAAATAAATGACAAAACTAGGATTGCTTCAGGCTGAAGCTTCCGAGACACATCTGCGAGTTGTAAATCTCACACTACTCGCTATTACTCGCTTCCCCATTCATTAACATTGGACTCGCTAGACTCGCAACGAGTAGCGAGTCCTGGGCTCGGACTCGCTAGAGTCAAGCGATTCCGAGTAATTTAGGATTCGCCCATCACTATAAGCTACCCATCCTAATTCAAGTCTCTCTATACTTCATTGTGACGACTATCGCACCTCCGGGTCTAATATAAGACCTGATGAAACTTTGTGGCTGGCCAATCACAGCAATTCCAGTAGTCAAAATGGCTATGGCATTTCTGTGTATTGTAGTCAATTCTCACACATTTAATGGCTGAAAACCAGCTGGAAAACATACGAGGCAGTGACTCGAGCTTTCATTCAAGCGCCCACAATATTCGGCCGAGTACCAAGCACACCCAAGTACCCCAATGGTCAATCGAGTATCAAGCAGTGTCAAGCACCACTCGCTCACCACTATATGGAGGGCATGTACAATAAGTGGGACAGTGTGGGAGTCATATTTTAAACAGGGAAAACAGGAAGGGGCAATTAAGCAGGGGCTCAACATAAGGCAAATATCATTATTGAGAATTATAATAACTCTTTTAAGGGCACCATGACAGTATGTGCTGCAGAAGCCACATAAAAGAGAAGTCTGAAGAGACATGCTGTGGATGTGAAAATTTATCATGAATAGTGATGGGAAAACCCAAACCTTAAAGATCAGGGGCCATGCATGGACCCCGAACATGGACTTCTCAGGGAACTCTGTGTTACTGTTCGAGTTCTGCCCCCCAAATAAAGGGCTAGGGGGCTGTAAAAGGTAGTAAAAAAATGATTAAAGCACAAACGTCTTGCCGAGTTAACACACTGCCTCCAGGTCCACTCATTAAACCTTATGAATATTAACCTGCTTCTCCTGTCCATCCACTGTGACAGAATTTGTGATTGGTTGCATTCAGACTGTGCCCTCATCCACTGTGTCGGTATCTGTGATTGGCTGTCCTACACACTAGTGTAAAAATAAATAATTGAAAAAAACCCTGCATGGGATCTCCCATATTTTCATAAACAGGGCAGATAAAGCACACAGCTGAAGGCTTTAATCCTGAGCCGTGTGCGTTATCTATACTGGGTATCAAAATATGGGGGGACCCACACTTTTTTATCATTATTTAAATAAATAATTTAAAAAAAATATGACATCCCCCTCAAATTTAATACCCAGCCAAGAGAAAGCAGACAGCTGGGGGTGGGCACTCTTAGCCTGGGCAGGCCCATGGTTATTGGGCCATCCGCACGTAAAAATAGCAGTCACTGCTACCCCAAAATTGGCACATCCATTAGGTGCACCAATCCTGGTGATTTTCCTGTCTCATCCCAATTGCCATGGTGCAGGGGAAATAGGGATAATATAAAAGGGATAATGACAGCTGTGATTTGTTAAAAAAAAATTACAGCTACCACGAAGCCCTGAATTAGTAATGAGAGAGGTGTCTATGACACCCCAATTACTAATTGTGTAAATAAAAAGAAATAAACACAGAGAAAAATCCTTTCATTTAAAATGTAAAAAACACCCTTTTTCTCCAATTTATTAACCCACAAACCCCTGCAGGTCTGAAGTAATCCTCCGACACGATGTCCATAAAAATCCTGGCTCTGCTATATCCTTAGATTGTAGTGTGCAGTCGCATCAAAAAACGTGACCATGTACTGCACTCTCAGAAACACAATGACGACGCTGCAGCTATGAGAGTGGTGACATCAGTGAGTTGACCTGAAGTCACAGCTATGCGGTTGTATGATCATACTATGTCTCTGTATGGTCAGACACGGCCATTACACAGTACATAGCAAGGGCACATTTATAAGATTATCTCAGCACAGAAACAGTTTTTTTTAACATAGCAATTATTTAACTTATTATTATTCCAGGATTTATTGCTTAAAATTAACTTACATGTCATGCCCAGTTAATGTCACTATGAAAAATCATCCCTCTAATTGCGATTCTGGTATTTCTTATCTTAGAAACACATTGTATGTGGCCCTAAATTATTTCCCTGGACATACGGTACAAGTAAATATGAAAATGCACAATGTACGGTACTTATTTTAGCGAATGACAGCTATAAATTGCCGAGGTTTTGAGAAGACATAAGAAATCCTCAAAAAGAAAACCTTATTTTGGAAACTACTTTCCTGAAGGCAAGACATTTATCAAGAGGTGTAAATAGCAATTTGATTCCACAGATGTTTTGCAGAAATTATTCTGCAACTGTTTATACGAAGTAAAAATTGCAATTTTTCCACATACCGGTATATACAATTTCAGTGCCCAATATGTTGTGTAAAAAACACCTCTTCTGTTAGGTTGTTTCTAGGTGTCAACCCCCCACAGACGTCTGTCACACACATAGAGTGCAGGTCACAAGCATGTGTATGGAGTATTATCACACATAATGACTGACATAAATTCAGGACCTGCCTCTAATGGGGCCGTCACACGCATCAATATTGCATGCACGATCACGGCTGCACGTGACGTTGCAGCGATATTGACGCGTGTGACATGCTCAATCAACCTGCGATAAATCGCTGGTTGATGGTCGCCAGGTTTTAGAATCTGTTCTAAAACCTGACGACAGTCGCCGGGTGGACACGCAGCATCGCTGCGTGTGACACTGGGGGATGCGATCAGCCAGCTCCCAGCGCCTCTCAGGAAGCGCTGAGAGCTGGTATCCAGGGTAAACTGCGGGTACCTAGTTACCCGCTGTGTACCTTAGATACCAGCCGGTGAGCAGAGGAGGCTGGTACCTAAGGTACACATCGGGTATTTAGGCAGCGCGCGCTGCCTAGTTATCCGCAGTTTACCCTGGATACCAGCCTGCAGACATCGTGGAAACGATATAGAAATCATTTCAACGATGTCGCAGGTAAAATGATCGCTGGTGAGTCTGCCTGTGTGACAGCTCACCAGCAATCATTATTATTATTATTATTATTTATTTATATAGCGCCATTGGGTTCCATGGCGCTTTACATGAGGATGAGGGAGACAAGAACAAGTACACTAAATCTAGGCGATCAGGACGTACAGGTACAGGAGGGGCAGGGACCCTGTCCACGAGGGCTCACAGTCTATGAGGGGTGGGTAAGGATACAGTAGGATGGGGGAATGTCATGTATGGGGCGTTCGCCTGGGTCTCATGGCAGGTTGTAGGCTTGACGGAACAGGTGAGTCTTCAGGTGACACTTGAAGTTACTCAGGGTAGGAGAGTGTCTGACGTGTTCGGGTAGGGAGTTCCAGAGTAAGGCAGATGCCCGGGAGAAGTCCTGGACTCGGTTGTGTGAAGAGGTGATGAGGGGGGAGCAGAGGAGGAGTTCTTGGGAGGAGCGGAGGTTGCGTGAGGGTAGGTATCGGGAGACCAGGTCGGAGATGTATGGTGGGGCCAGGTTGTGTATGGCTTTGTAGGTCATGGTTAGTGTTTTGAATTGGGATCTCTTGGAGACGGGGAGCCAGTGAAGGGCTTGGCAGAGGGGGGAGACAGGGGAGTAGCGGGAGGACATATAGATGAGTCGGGCAGCGGAGTTGAGGATAGACTGGAGAGGTGTGAGGGAGTTAGCCGGGAGGCCATTGAGAAGGAGGTTGCAGTAGTCAAGGCGGGAGATGATAAGAGCATGGATGAGTGTTTTAGCGGTGTCGTGGGTGAGGAAGGAGCGGATCCGTGAGATGTTCTTGAGCTGGAGCCGGAGGGATGTGGTGAGGGCCTCGATGTGGGGTTTGAAGGATAGGGAGGAGTCAAGGATTACCCCGAGGCACTTGGCTTGGGGGACTGGGGAGAGGGCGCAGTCGTTGATGCAGATGGATAGGTTGGGAGGTGGGGTGGAATTTCTTGGGGGGAAGACTATGAATTCAGTTTTGTCCATGTTGAGTTTAAGGAAGCGAGCAGAGAAGAAGGATGAGATGGCGGAAAGGCATTGAGGGATTTTCGAGAGTAGGGAGGTGATGTCAGGGCCGGACAGGTAGATTTGGGTGTCATCGGCGTAGAGGTGGTACTGGAGGCCATGGGACTCGATGAGTTGCCCTAGGCCGAGAGTGTAAATGGAGAAAAGTAGGGGTCCCAGGACGGAACCTTGGGGGACTCCGACAGAAAGGGGGTAGGGTGAGGAGGAGGTGTGGGAGTGGGAGACGCTGAAGGTCCGATCTGCTAGGTATGAGGAGATCCAGGAGAGGGCAAGGTGGGTGATGCCAAGGGATTCCAGGATCCGGAGAAGAAGGGAGTGGTCAACCGTGTCGAAGGCGGCAGACAGGTCAAGGAGTAGCAGGATGGAGTAGTGGTGTTTGTTCTTGGCGGTCAGTAGGTCGTTGGTGACTTTGGTCAGGGCTGTTTCGGTGGAATGGAGGGGTCGAAAGCCGGACTGTAGGCGGTCGAAGTGGGAGCACGAGGAGAGGTGAGAGGACAGTTCGGAGTGGACGTGTTGTTCAAGTAGCTTAGAGGCGAATGGGAGAAGAGATATGGGGCGATAGTTAGAGACAGAGGTAGGGTCAAGTGAGGGTTTTTTTAGGATGGGCGTGATTAGGGCGTGTTTGAAGGCCGAGGGGAAGGTACCAGTGCGAAGTGAAAGGTTAAAGAGGTGGGTGAGGGCTGGGATGAAAATGGAGGTGTGGTTGGGAATGAGGTGGGATGGGAGTGGGTCGTGGGCGCTGGTGGTGAGGTGTGATTTTGACAGGAGGGAGGAAAGTTGGTCTTCAGTTATGGGGGGGAAGTGGCTGATGGAGGAGGAGGGCAGTGTAGGTGGGAAGGTGGGAAGGTGGGAAGGTGGGAAGGCGATCATCTCACTGACGACATTGATGCGTGATGGCCCCATTAGGCTGGAGAGACACTAGCATTGCAAGAGCATTGAATGCGTTATTCCAGGGGCGGACACAGACTGTAGTGGGCCCCTGTGCAAGAATTTTTTTTGGGCCCCCCCCCTTCATAGTACAACAAGGCTATGTAAATATATAGATTTATAAATATTACAATGCTGTGTACTTTAGTGTGAGAAAATCTGCGCATATCAATTCTTGCTATAGGTTTTCCCACACTAAATTGGCTGTATATATAATATTGAGGCTATGCAGGGCTGTATTTATTATCTGGAGGCTACTTCTGGGCTGTATATATTTGGCCAGTTGCAGCATCAAAATAATATATACAGCCCAGCACAGCCTCCAAATAACATATGTAGCCAAACAAAGCCTTCAAATAACACATATAGCGCAGCACAGCCTCCATACAACACATACGGCCCAGCACAGCATTCAAATGACATATATAGCCCAGTACAGCCTCCAGGTAATATATACAGCCCAGCACAGCCTCCAGGTAATATATACAGCCCAGCACAGCCTCCAGGTAATATATACAGCCCATCACAGCATCCAGGTAACATATACAGCCCAGCACAGCTTCCAGGTAACATATACAGCCCAGCACAGCCTCCAGGTAATATATACAGCCCAGCGCAGCCTTCAGGTAATATATACAGCCCAGCACAGCCTCCAGGTAATATATACAGCCCAGTATAGCTTCCAGATAATATTTTAAGTAGGGAAACAAGTGGAATCAGAAGAGGTTGTTTATTGAAGCTACAAACTCCAGTACATTCTTACTAATGGTAGGGAGATGCTGGGAGTTGTTGTTTTCAGTCATTAGTAGACAGCGGATCATACAGGAACCTCAGACTGATGAGTACTAGGCAATATCACAAATAATGATATACATCCAGGTACCTTATAAATGAAACCAGACTGAACTTTTCGTTGCTGTCCCTTTTGTCTCCATGTAGCACAGACGCCATGATGACATTTCTCTCTTTTAGTCTTCATCAGTTCCCGACAGAGTGTCCTTAAAAATAAAAGTATCATTACACTGCCCCAGGAATATAAATATATCACATGCTGCACCCCTGAATAAATAATTACCCCTCACAGTTTTTCCTGTACAGAATATTCCCCCCCATACACTGCTCTTCTCTAAAATAGCCCCTCAAACTGCCCCTTTTCATACTGTCTCCCAAAACCTCCCCTTTCTGTAATATTATCTCCCCCATTCTACATCTCTGCATAAAGTACCCCAACCTCATTATACTATGCCCCCTGTAAGGTAGCGAGCCGGGGGACTTGCTTGCTGCGTAATGACGCCAACACGTGTTTATAATTTTCAAATGTCTACCCATTTATTTCTTACCAGCATCAATACCCGTGGTAGTACATTAAACATTTAACATAAACTCATCACATAATACATTACCATGAACACGTCATATAATGCATTACTTTCCACAAATACATTACATAGAATATTGCACCTTTCCATTATAGTAACCCGGGACCTGTAACCACCTCTCTTTCCCCATTGGAGCTCTAACAACTGCTCCCGTGATGGATACGGCCTCCGGCCTGTCTACCCATACCATACACATTTCACCATACATAAGTTATCTATCAACCATGACACCTCTAGGCTCAACAGATAGAAAACAAGCAGTGTCAGAGGTTTGGAGCGCTAAAGAAACCACGGGTTGGTGATTAAATTACCAATAATTTATTGCACGAACATCAGGGGTCCAGTATGCCACAACGCGTTTCGACACACAGATGCGTCTTTCTCAAGTGGATCCACTTGAGAAAGACGCATCTGTGCGTCGAAACGCGTTGTGGCATACTGGACCCCTGATGTTCGTGCAATAAATTATTGGTAATTTAATCACCAACCCGTGGTTTCTTTAGCGCTCCAAACCTCTGACACCGCTTGTTTTCTATCTGCTAATCTCTTTCTCCCTTGTTGGGAGTGCAGTGTGTGAGCTGCTCTAAGATCCACAGTACCTGGCAGTACATCATAAAGACCCACCCTTGAATGATCAACTGATACACAGTGTGGAGCTGGGACGGAAGCCAGTGCAGCGAGTCTGCTTCTTCGGGTGGAGGAGTGAAGGAGCCCACCTCCATCTCCAGAGGAACTAAGGAGACGACCACTAGGCCCGGAGTATCAGAGGAGGAGGGAATATTGGCCCCTGTCACTACAGTGACCCACATTAAGCCATCAGTCTGGTTGTGCGGGGTGTTGCACAACCAGTAAAGGTTGGTGCAAACACAGTAAAACCGTGTATTAAGTTCCTCCAGTTGCAGTGTGGTGCAATATCTGTTTTTTCTTTTAATTACCTCTAGGCTCAGAACAGGGATTGGCAAACCCTAGTAACCCATGGAGCGAACCACACATTACCCACTATGGGAGCCCTTCTAACCCATGCTTCTGACCTCTCATACACTACATTCATTCAGGTTCATCAGGTCCTTTAACTGACTGCTTGAGTCGGACCCAAAGGCGGCTATGCCCGCCTGGCACAATACATAAAATCGCCTCCCGAAGGGCTACATTCATTCGCCTCCTGAAGGGCTACACTCATTCCGGCTCATCAGGTCCTTTAACTGACTATTTAGTCGGACCTAATGGTGGCTCTGCTCGCCTGACACAATTGACGCACAGTGCATACAGTTCACTCAGTCTACAGGAACTGCCTTCTTACTGGGCACGGATCCGAATCTCGCTATATGTATCACAGGTCAACCATGCATCCCCACGGGCTCCTTCCCGGACGTGTAGCGAACCACGTCCGGACCAACGTCCACTGGGTCAGCCACGGCTTCCCCCTCCAGGTGCTGCAACGACCTCGGTCCTAGGCACCGGCATGGAGCTAGCATGCTCCCATCATATTCATCCACGCAGAGCCCTGGACTGCTCTACACTCTGGCTGGTGATCAGTATCATAATGATCTCACAAGTCTCTGAACTCTCTCACTCACTCAGCTGGCAGGCTTTTATCGTGCCTGCCACGCCCACATGGACACACCCACTTGGCTGCTAGTAATCAGTCTCCTCTAGTTCCTATACAGCTGCTCATCTATGTGCCTGATCTCTACAGCACTCACACAGCTTGTTTAACTCCCTGTGTTCCGGGTAGGCTCACACAGTACACACAATGCTCTCAGCCGCTGATTGGTCTCATGAATCTTTCAGGCCTTGACACAATGGATGCCGGACATGTTTACACAATACACCTATGGTACAACCCGGCTCATGTGCACAGGATCCTATACTGATCCTGCATGTGATGCGCCCCGGCCATGGGGACATGCCAGTGGTGCCTCACACCCCTTTCACAATTCCCTCACTGCCTATCATGTCCACAATGTCCCAATTTAACCCATAATGTTCTCATTGCCCCATATTGCCCCCGATTGCCCAACAAGGTACCAATTTGCTCCATAATGTCCCCAAACACACAACAATGTCCCTCATTGCCCCATAATGTCCTTCATTGCCCCATAATGTCCCCAAACACACCACATTGTCCCTCATTGCCCCGACAATATCCTTCATTGCCCCATAATGTCCCCCATTGCCGATGTCCCAATCTGCTCCATAATGTCCCCCATTGCCCCACAATATCCCTTAGTGCCCCATAATGTCCTCCATTAACCTTCAATGTCCCATAATGTCTCACATTACCCATCAATGTCTTTCATTGCCCCATAATATCCCATACTACCCCATAAGATCCTTCATTGCCTTATAATGCCCCTCTTTGCCCCATAAAGTTCCCCATTGCACCATTATGTCCCTTGGACAGTTACCTGTCCCCAAATCATTCTCCATCTCATCTTCAGCTCCTAGGAGCACTTACCTGTCCCATCTGTCGTGTCCTGTCAGCAGCCTCAGTGCAGGAGCGAGTGAGGAGCACTCCTGTGCCTCATTCCTGGCGCCTATACATTTGAACATACAAGAGGCAGAGTCTCCAGGTCTTGCTACCGCACACTATGCATATACCTCTGACTTCCGCAATGCAGTGGAGGACCTACGGTGAGTCACATGACTGTGATGTCACCAAAGGTCCTGCCACCGTGGACCCTGCAGTGAATCACTGCACATAGTGACAACTCCTTCCTTGCGCCTTGGCTCCGCTCCACATGGCTGCCCCGCTCGCTCCATCCTGCCCCGCTCGCCACCATCCTGCCCCGCTTGCTCCATCCTGCCCCGCTTGCTCCATCCTGCCCCCCCGCCACCATCCTGCCCTGCTCACTCCATCCTGCCCCGCTTACTCCATCCTGCCCAACTCGCTCCATCCTGCCCCCACCCCCCGGCTCCATTCTGCCCCGCTCCCTCCATTCTGTCCCTCTCCCTCCATCCTGCCCCGCCTCCATCCTGCTGCCGCCTTCATTCTGCCCCCTGCTGTTCTTGTTCCCCCGCCTCCATCCTGCCCCCGCCACCATCCTGCCGCACTCACTCCATCCTGCCCCCCTGTCACCATCCTGCCCCGCTCACTCCATCCTGCGCGCGCCAGACAGAGGCCTCCAGCGGGCAACAATGAGCGCAGGCTATGCAAATTGGTGCGCAAATTCAAAGTTCGAATTGCGCGCCAATTTACAGCCCGGCGACAGTGGTGCGTTAGCGCCACTGTCGTTGAAGCCCGGCGACAGGTGCTAACGTGCCACAGTTTCCAGGATACACAGGGAACCTGCCGTCCCCACCTCGCCTCTCCTCCCCCCTCGCCTCCCGCTGTTCTCACCTGTCTGTACACAGGGAGGCCTGTGTGATGTCACATCAGCCCGCACTGTGTACAGATGGGTGAGAACAGCAGGAGGCGAGGGGGATACTGCCCCCCGCCTCCCACTCCCACCCCACCCGCATCCATACTGCCCCCCCTCGCCTCCCACTGTTCTCACCCGTCTTCTCCGTCTTTACACACTGCGGTCATGTGACAGGCGGGCTGATATGACATCACACAGCCCACCCTGTCACATGGCGACCACTACAGAAACGGGTGGGAACAGAGGAGGGGGAGAGGTATGCTGCCCCCGCCTCCATCGTGCCCCCCCTGCCTCCATCATGCCCCCCCAGCATGCATCCATCGTGCCCCCCCGTATCCATCGTGCCCCCCTTCTCCCCCGGCCCAGCTCCATGTTGCCCCCCGGCTCCATCCTGCCCCCCCCCCCCCGCATCTATCCTGCCCCCCCCGGCTTCATCCTGCCCCCTTGCTCCATCCTGCCCCCTCGCTCCATCCTGCCCCCCCTCCGGCTCCATCCTGATGCACCCAGCTCCATCCTGCCCCCCCCAGCTCCATCCTGCCCCCCCGGCTCCATCCTGCCTCGCTCGTTCCAACTGCCCTCCCACCACCATCCTGCCACCCCACCACCATCCTGCCCCCCCCACCACCATTCGGCTCCATCCTGCTCCTCCGGCTCCATCCTGCTCCTACGGCTCCATCCTGCCCCGCTCGCTTCATCCAGCACCACTCGCTTCATCCTGCCCCGCTCGCTCCATCCTGCCCCGCTCACTCCATCCTGCCCCGCTTACTCCATCCTGCCCCGCTCGCTCCATCCTGCCCCCACCCCGGCTCCATTCTGCCCTGCTCCCTCCATTCTGCCCCACTCCCTCCATCCTGCCCCCACCTCCATCCTGCCGCCGCCTCCATTCTGCTCCCTGCTGTTCTTGCTCCCCCACCTCCATCCTGCCCCCCGCCACCATCCTGCCGCGCTCGCTCCATCCTGCCCCCCTGTCACCATCCTGCCCTGCTCAATCCATCCTGCCCTGCTCACTCCATCCTGCCCCGATCGCTCCATCCTGACCCCCTGGCTGCATTCTGCCCGCTTGCTCCAACCTGCCCTATCGGCTCCTTACTGCCCCGCTCGCTCCATCCTGTCTTGTCGCTCCATCCTGCCCCACTCACTCCATTCTGCCCCCCCGCCACCATCGTGCCCCGCTTGCCACCATCCTGCCTCGCTTGCCACCATCCTGCCCCTGGCTCCATCCTGCCCTGCCGCTCCATCCTGCCCCGACGGCTTCATCCTGCCCTGCTCGCTCCATTCTTCCCCCGGCTCCATCCTGCCCCGCTAGCTCCATCCTGCCCCCCCCGCCACCATACTACCCCCCCTGCCACCATCCTGTTGCTCCGGCTCCATCCTGCTCCTTGGGCTCCATCCTGCCCCGCTCGCTCCATCCTGCTCCGCTCGCTCCATCCTGCCCCCTGTCACCATCCTGCCCCACTCGCTCCATCCTGCCCCGCTCACCACCATCCTGCCCCGCTTGCTCCATCCTGCCCCCCCCCCCTGGCTTCATCCTGCCCCGTTCGCTCCATCCTGCCCCCCTGGCTCCATCCTGCCCTGCCGGCTCCATCCTTCCCCCCCGGCTTCATCCTGCCCAGCTAGCTCCATCCTGCCCCCCCCCTGCCACCATACTACCCCTCCGCCACCATCCTGGCCCCCCCGACACCATCCTGTTGCTCCAGCTCCATCCTGCTCCTCGGGCTCCAACCTACCCCGCTCGCTCCATCCTGCCCCGCTCGCTACCACTCCCGCCCCCCTGTCACCATTCTGTCCTGCTCGTCACCATCCTGCCCCGCTTGCTCCATCCTGCCCCCCGGCACCATCCTGCCCCCCCCCACCATCCTGCCCCGCTCACTCCATCCTTTCCCGCTTACTCCATCCTGCCCCGCTCGCTCCATCCTGCCCCCACCCCCGACTCCATTCTGCCCCGCTCCCTCCATCCTGCCCCCACCTCCATCCTGCTGCCGCCTCCATTCGCCTCCTGCTGTTCTTGCTCCCCCGCCTCCATCCTACCCCCCGCCACCATCCTGCTGCACTCGCTCCATCCTGCCCCCTGTCACCATCCTGCCCCACTTACTCCATCCTGCCCCCCCCCGGCTCCATTCTGCCTGCTCACTCCATCCTGCCCCCCCTCGGCTCCATCCTGCCCCGCTTGCTCCATCCTGACCCACTCGCTCCATCCTGCCCCCCCCCCCATCCTGCCCCGCTCACCACCATCCTGCCACGCTTGCCACCATCCTGTCCCCTCGCCACCATCATGCCCCGATCGTTCCATCCTGCCCCCCCATCCTGCTCCACTCTGCCACCATCCTGCTCCTCTGGCTCCATCCTGCCCCTCTGGCTCCATCCTGCTCCTCCGGCTCCATCATGCCCGCTCGCTCCATCCTGCCCCCACCCCCGGCTCCATTCTGCCCTGCTCCCTCCATTCTGCCCCTCCCTCCATCCTGCCCCCACCTCCATCCTGCCGCCGCCTCCATTCTGCCCCTGCTGTCTCTCCTCCCCGCCCTCCATCCTGCCCCCCGCCACATTCTGCCGCGCTCGCTCCATCCTGCCCCCCTGTCACCATCCTTCCCTGCTCAATCCATCCTGCCCTGCTCACTCCATCCTGCCCCGATCGCTCCATCCTGCCCCCCTGGCTCCGTCCTCCCCGCTTGCTCCAACCTGCCCTATCGGCTCCATCCTGCCCCACTCACTCCATTCTGCCCCCCCCACCATCGTGCCCGCTAGCCACCATCCTGCCTCGCTTGCCACCATCCTGCCTCGCTGGCTCCATCCTGCCCCGCTCGCTCCATCCTGCCCTGCTTGCTCCATCCTGTCCCACTCGCTCCAACCTGCCCCGCATGCTCCATCCAGCCCCGCTCGCTGCATTCTGCCACCCCCCCCCCCGCCTCCATCCTGCCCTGCTCGCTCCATTCTGCCCCCCTGGCTCCATCCTGCTCCTCGGGCTCCATCCTGCCCCGCTCGCTCCATCCTGCCCCCCTGTCACCATCCTGCCCCGCTCGCTCCATCCTGCCCCCCTGTCACCATCCTGCCCCGTTCGCCACTATCCTGCCCCGCCTTGCTCCATCCTGCCCCCCCCCCGCTTCATCCTGCCCCGCTCGCTCATCCTGCCCCCTGGCTCCATCCTGCCCTGCCGGCTCCATCCTGCCCCGACGGCTTCATCCTGCCTTGCTCACTCCATTCTTCCCCCCGGCTTCATCCTGCCCAGCTAGCTCCATCCTGCCCCCCCCTTGCAACCATACTACCCCCCGCCACCATCCTGGCCCCCCCGACACCATCCTGTTGCTCCGGCTCCATCCTGCTCCTCGGGCTCCATCCTACCTCGCTCGCTCCATCCTGCCCCGCTCGCTCCATCCCGCCCCCCTGTAACCATCCTGTCCCGCTCACTTCATCCTGCCCCACTCGCTCCATCCTGCCCCACTCGCAACCATCCTGCCCCGCTTGCTCCATCCTACCCCCCGGCACCATCCTGCCCCCCCCGCCACCATCCTGCCCCGCTCACTCCATCCTTTCCCGCTTACTCCATCCTGCCCTGCTCGCTCCATCCTGCCCCCACCCCCCGGCTCCATTCTGCCCCGCTCCCTCCATCCTGCCCCGCCTCCATCCTGCCGCCGCCTCCATTCTGCCTCCTGCTGTTCTTGCTCCCCCGCCTCCATCCTACCCCCCGCCACAATCCTGCCGCATTCGCTCCATCCTGCCCCATCCTGCCTCGCTCACTCCATCCTGCCCCCCCGGCTCCATTCTGCCTCACTCACTCCATCCTGCCCCCCCTCGGCTCCATCCTGCCCCGCTTGCTCCATCCTGCCCAGCTCGCTCAATCCTGCCCTCCCTTTCTCCATCCTGCCCCGCTCGCTCCATCCTGCCCCACTCGCTCCATCCTGCCCCCCCACCACCATCCTGCCCCGCTCGCCACCATCCTGCCCCACTCGCCACTATCATGCCCCGATCGCTCCTTCCTGCCACCATCCTGCTCCACTCTGCCACCATCCTGCTCCTCTGGCTCCATCCTGCCCCTCTGGCTCCATCCTGCTCCTCCGGCTCCATCATGAGTCGCTCTCTCCATCCTGTCCCGCTCACTCCATCCTGCCCCCCTGGCTCCATCCTGCCCCGCTCGCTCCATCCTGCCCATGCTCGTCTCCATCCTGTCCCGCTCCCTCCATCCTGCTCCGCTCCCATCCATCCTGCTCCGCTCCCTCCATCCTGCCCCACTCCCTCCATTCTGCTCCAATCCCTCCATTCTGCCCCGCTCACTCCATTCTGCCCGCTCTCTCCATCCTGCCCGCTCCTCCATCCTGCCCCCCGCAGCTCTTGCTCCCCCGCCTCCATCCTGCCCCACCTCCCTCCATCATCCATCCCCAACCCCCCACCCCCATCCTGCTTCTCTGGCTCCATCCTGCCCAGCTCGCTCCATCCTGCCCCCCCGCCACCTTCCTGCCCCGCTTGCTCCATCCTGCCCCCCCGTCACCATCCTGCCCTGCTTACTTCATTCGCCCCGCTTACTCAATCCTGCCCCCCCAGCTCCATTATGCCCTGCTTGCTCCATTCTGCCCCGCTCGCTCCATCCTGCCCCCCGGCTCCATCCTGCCCGCTCGCTCCATCCTGCCCCCTGGCTCCATCCTGCCCCGCTCTGCTCCATCTGCCCCGCTTGCTCCATCCTGCCCCCCACCACCATCTGCCCGCTGCCACCATCCTGCCCCGCTCACTCCATCCTGCCCCCTTGTCATCATCCTGCCCCGCTCGCTCCATCCTGCAAGCGCACTCCATCTGCCCAGCTAGCTCCATCCTGCCCCCCTTGCAACCATACTACCCCCCCCGCTACCATCCTGGCCCCCCCGACACCATCCTGTTGCTCCGGCTCCACTGCTCCTCGAACTCCATCCTCCCCACTCGCTCTCATCCTCCCCACTCGCTCCATCCCGCCATCCCTGTCACCATCCTGCCCGCTCGCTTCATCCTGCCCCACTCGCTCCATCCTCGCCCCACTCGCAACCCATCCTGCCCTGCTTGCTCCATCCTACCCCTGGCACCATCCTGCCCCCCCGCCCCTCCTGCCCCGCTCACTCCATCCTTTCCCGCTTACTCCATCCTGCCTGCTCGCTCCATCCTGCCCCCACCCCCGGCTCCATTCTGCCCCGCTCCCTCCATTCTGTCGCCCCCCCATTCTCCCATCCTGCTGTTCTTGCTCCCCCGCCTCCATACCTACCGCCCCGCCACCATCCATCTGCATTCGCTCCACTCCTGCCCCCATCCTGCCTTCGCTCACTCCATCCTGCCCCCCCCGGCTCCATTCTGCCCCCGACTCACATCCTGCTCCCTGCCACCCTCCTGCCGCTCCTCCTGCCCCACCTGCTCCATCCTGCCCAGCTCGCTCAATCCTGCCCCCCTTTCTCCATCCTGCCCCGCTCGCTCCATCCTGCCCCACTCGCTCCATCCTGCCCCCCACCACCATGCCTGCCCCGCTCGCCCACCATCCTGCACGCTTGCCACCATCCTGCCCCGCTCGCACACTATCATGGCCCGATCGCTCCATCCTGCCCCCATCCTGCTCCACTCTGCCACCATCCTGCTCCTCTGGCTCCATCCTGCCCCTCTGGCTCCATCCTGCTCTCCGCTCCATCATGAGTCGCTCACTCCATCCTGTCCCGCTCACTACATCCTGCCCCCCTGCAACCATCCTGTCCCGCTCACTCCATCATGCCCCACTTGCCACCATCCTGCCCCCCGCCACCATTCTGACCCCCGCCACCATCCTGCTCCATCCTTCCCCGCTCACTCCATCCTGCCCCACTCACTCCATCCTGCCCCGCTCGCTCCATCCTGCCTTGCTCGCTCCATCCTGCCCTGCTTGCTCCATCCTGTCCCGCTCGCTCCATCCTGCCCCACCCACTCCATCCTGCCCTGCCCGCTCCATCCTTCCCCGCCGGCTCCATTGTGCTCCGCCGGCTCCATCCTGCCCCCCCGCCATCATCCTGCCCTGCTCCCTCCATCCTGCCCCGCTCGCCACCATCCTGCCCCCCCATCCTGCCCCCTTCTCCGCCACCATCCTGCTCCTCCGGCTCCATCCTGCCCTGTTCACTCCATCCTGCCCCGCTGGCTCCATCCTGCCCGCCACTCCATCCTTCCCCGCCTCGCTCCATCCTGCTCCGCTGGCTCCATCCTGCCCCCCTGCCACCATCCTGCCCCGCTCCCTCCATCCTGCCCCCCCTTCCTGCTCCACCTTGCCACCATCCTGCTCCTCCCGCCCATCCTGCTCACTCTGGCTCCATCCTGCTCCTCCGGCTACATCATGCCACGCTCGCTCCATCCTGCCCCGCTCACTACATCTGCCCCCCGCCTCATCCTGCCCCACTCGCTCCTTCCTGACCCGCATGCCACCATCCTACTTCCCCGCCACCATTCTGCCCCTCGCCACCATCGTGCTCCATCCTGCCCTCTCGCTCCATCCTGCCTCGCTGCTCCATCCTGCTCCGCTCCCCCCATTTTGCCCCGCTCCCTCCATTCTGCCCCGCTCCTACATCCTGCCCCCGCCTCCATCCTGCCCCATGTTGTTCATGCTTCCCCACCTTCATCTTGCCCCCCCTCCGCCTCCATCCTGATGCTCCTCTGCCTCCATCCTGCCCCCCCCTGCCTCCCTCCTGCCCCCCTCTGCTTCCATCCTGCCCCCCCTCTGCCTCCATCCTGCCCCCCGGCTCCATCCTGCCCCGCTCGCTCCATCCTGCCCTGCTCGCTCCATCCTGCCCCGCTTGCTCCATCCTGTCCTGCCCACTCCATCCTGCCCTGCCCGCTCCATCCTTCCCCGCCGACTCCATTGTGCTCCGCCGGCTCCATCCTGCCCCCCCGCCATCATCCTGCCCTGCTCCCTCTATCCTGCCCCGCTCGCCACCATCCTGCCCCCCCATCCTGCCCCCTTCTCCGCCACCATCCTGCTCCTCCGGATCCATCCTGCCCTGCTCACTCCATCCTGCCCCACTCACTCCATCCTGCCCGCTCGCTCCATCCTGCCTTGCTCGCTCCATCCTGCCCTGCTTGCTCCATCCTGTCCCGCTCGCTCCATCCTGCCCCACCCACTCCATCCTGCCCTGCCCGCTCCATCCTTCCCCGCCGGCTCCATTGTGCTCCGCCGGCTCCATCCTGCCCCCCCGCCATCATCCTGCCCTGCTCCCTCCATCCTGCCCCGCTCGCCACCATCCTGCCCCCCCATCCTGCCCCCTTCTCCGCCACCATCCTGCTCCTCCGGCTCCATCCTGCCCTGTTCACTCCATCCTGCCCCGCTGGCTCCATCCTGCCCCGCCCACTCCATCCTTCCCCGCCGCTCCATCTGCTCCGCTGGCTCCATCCTGCCCCCTGCCACCATCCTGCCCCGCTCCCTCCATCCTGCCCCCCCTTCCTGCTCCACCTTGCCACCATCCTGCTCCTCCGGCTCCATCCTGCTCCTCTGGCTCCATCCTGCTCCTCCGGCTACATCATGCCACGCTCGCTCCATCCTGCCCCGCTCACTACATCCTGCCCCCCCGCCATCATCCTGCCCCACTCGCTCCTTCCTGACCCGCATGCCACCATCCTACTTCCCCCGCCACCATTCTGCCCCCTCGCCACCATCGTGCTCCATCCTGCCCTGCTCGCTCCATCCTGCCTCGCTTGCTCCATCCTGCTCCGCTCCCTCCATTTTGCCCCGCTCCCTCCATTCTGCCCCGCTCCCTACATCCTGCCCCCCGCCTCCATCCTGCCCCATGTTGTTCATGCTTCCCCACCTTCATCTTGCCCCCCCTCCGCCTCCATCCTGATGCTCCTCTGCCTCCATCCTGCCCCCCCGCTGCCTCCCTCCTGCCCCCCCTCTGCTTCCATCCTGCCCCCCTCTGCCTCCATCCTGCCCCCCTGGCTCCATCCTGCCCCAGCCCCCGTCTCCATCCTGTTCCCCCCCGGCTCCATCCTGCCCCGCTCGCTCCAAAAAAAATGTGAGATCTTAGTTTGATATTTTGGAGTACAATAACATAAGCTCGTAGCCCCCTTCACGGGCCCTCACGCCTACGAGTAACTAGCCATATGTTAAACCATATGTATAATCTAAATTGAGAGTTCACCGAATAGGTTACAAAATTATAGAGAAGAGAAGAAAAAAATATATTTGGCCACTTACAAATATCCATTGCATTTAGCAGAATGCTGTTAGCCACTCTAAGGGGCCCTTTACACGTCGCTACTGGAGGATGGATACAACCCGCTACAGGCTACAAATGTAGCTTGTAGCGGCAAAATACCCTGTAGTAGCGGCGTGTAAAGACGGTAGGAGGCACAGATACATCTGTTTCCGAGCACTGCCCGGAAACAGGTGGCTACACAGGCGATTGTAGCGAGCTGTATCGGCGTGTAAAGAAGCAACAGAAGGGATGTTTCTACACCAGGCAATATACCTGGTATGTAGCTGGGGCGTGAAACAGGCTCCGGGATACCGCCCCCCTTCAGCAATCATTGGTGGAAGCTCCTGCGTTACGATTGGTTGTCGCTGCATAGGGCGGCATATTTAAGAAGCTGACCAGTCACACTACACAATTGCTCGAGCATCATGTATTAAACAGCCTCCTGCGATGCCTGGCCAATCATGGGTTTCTTGCTTTGTCCTATCAGCGTACGGATGTCTCGTAATCCACAATTGTGGCACGCCTATGTGCTGTCCCTGCTGCACCAGGGCCGCCCATATTAGCTTGTTGTAGCGGTGTGTAAATGAGGTACGGTGAGCTACAGAAGGTGACTTATGGCACCCGGCGGTGTATCCAGAGATAGATGTAACGTAGCGTAGCGTAGCTTGTGGCGGCGTGTAAAGATGGTGCGTTGACCGTTTGTAACCGTTTGTGCGTGCTCGTGCACGTGAAGTAGCTGGTTGTATCCATCCTCCAGAAGCGGCGTGTAAAGGTACCCTAAGAGGTAACCCATGTCTCCCAACACCAATGCTCAATCATCTACAACCCTGGCACGGGGGCGACATATGGCTAGGTACTCGTAGACGTGAGGGCCTGTGAAGGGGGCTACGAGCTTACGTTATTTTGGTCCAAAATATCAAACTAACTCCTCACATTTTTTTCCAATAAAAATGTTTATTGCATTTTTTTATCTTTCTGCAGTTTGAGTCTGGGCCCTTGTGGAGTAAATTTTTGGTGCGGAACAGCCCGCCTTGTTTAACAGCTGGGTGTCATTAATAGGCTGTGTTCTGACACTATGTTTCACATTGCCTGGAGTGGCTGCCGCCCTGGGGTGACCTCGTGTCCAGTAATACTACCAGTTTCCTCCTTGTGGCATGGATGGATGCAGATGCTACAATCACCCCCATGCCAGGGTTGTAGGAGATTGAGCATCGGTGTTGGGAGACATGGGTTACCTCTTAAGAGTGGCTAACAGCATTCTGCTAAATGCAATGGATATTTGTAAGTGGCCAAATATGTTTTTATTTCTCTTCTCTGATGCAGGAGTTAGCTCATAGAAGGACGTTCGGACACAGGAGTCACAGTTTCTTTACCTTTAATTATGTAGTTCACGTATTGCCAGGTACTGATTGAGGTTGTTTATGGGGTCCGGAGCTTGGAGGCAAAATAGAGTTTTGCACGCCAGGCAAGTCCTGAGGCTTTCCTATTGTATCGTGTTTGGTGGGCCCTGGCTGCATAAAGCTGTGCTGTGACCCTCTCTATTCTGTACTAGCCGTGTGAAAGGCAGCGTGAACCCTTCTTCTGACCGTGCCTTTCTTTAACTCTCCTGGACTCTGTAGTGTGGCTGTGTCTTCTAGGCGCTGTAGTGAACGGGGAGTATAATATCATCCGTTCTCCGGATTTGGTCATTGGGTATGGATTCCCTGATGACCTTGGTCTCCGGTGACCGTACTTCGCTTGATCCTGGGCGAGCTGGCACTGCTATCACTACCCTGATCTTCTTCCTCTCCTCCTCAGACCCTCACTACGGGCTCAACACACTGTTAGTTCCCTAGGACGGGCCTAACGCGGCTGCAGTTCCAAAGGTGTCTCTACAGTCTTCATTTGAACTCAACTGTCTCTTGAGCTCTCCTGACTGGAACTGACTAGATCCGCCTCCCGCACCTGTATTCAAAGGGGACCTCAATTGACGTCAGCAACTAACCTGACATCAGCTTTTAGAGCTCCCCCTACAGGCCCAGGGTGGGAGATGTTATAAGTGTGTTTTACCTGGTGAATGCCTTGCCTCACCTCCAAACTTGTAATGTAAGTGTGGCGCCCCGCAACGAGTGCGTCACAAGAGGGTATTGCAGCCATAAATGCAGCCGCAATATTCTCTGACACAGCAGTGATCTGGTTAACTTTGAGATCCAACCCTGCATGCATCACCTAGAACAGAGGACCAACCCAGGGTCCTGGTGGGCGGAGTGCTAGGGAAGTGTGTAGGGAGAACAGATCCTTAGTCATAGAGAAGGAGTCTAGAACTTGACCTGAGAAGTCTAGAACTTGGAGTAGGAGCGGGGGCTCTGCACCCCGTGCAGCCCCCGGGCCGTCACCGGTCGGGTGTCAGCACCTGAGGCCTCAACAACCGGGATCGGGCATCATTAACCACGGGTTCCCAAAAGACTCCCGTGCCCACAACTCACGGCCGGTTCACTGGTACTGAAGCTGGCAGCAGTTCACCTCTGCTACGCGAACCAGAAGCGTGGAGGAGCACTTCACAGGAGCACCCCACCACCAGTCAACTTCCAGTCGTCTAACCAGCGGTGTACCCACTGAGGGATCCAAGGCTCCCCAAAACATCCATAACGTACATCTTGGATAGGGCATTGAAGCAGCCTCCCCGTACCCGATCTGGTATTCTTGGGCGACAATGGCAAAACACTTAGCTAGAATGGAAGACAATGATGGGAGTGCTGGTGTGTCACGGTCCGCGCTGCTGTGGTATGAAAAACTCACCAAAGAGCCAAGATAGTTATCATCCTTTATTTCCTCCTCTCTCCTACGCGTTTCAGCGCCACACCGGCGCCTTCCTCAGGGACATTACAATCATAGCAGCAGTGGGGGTTTTTATAGCCCCTTGCTGTACAGACAAAGAGGTGTCATCTGTTTACCTGATGACATCCTCATCATCAAAATGGGTGGATCTGCCTGTTTTGGCGCTATTTTTACAAAAACATTAAATACATCTCAAAGTTATAAAAAATGGAGCTTGATGCTTTCATAAAAATACAAATAATGATGTCATTAATTGAAGCAGCCTCCCCGTACCCGATCTGGTATTCTTGGGCGACAATGGCAAAACACTTAGCTAGAATGGAGGAACACTTGCGGATCTCTGAGGGACACCATCACTGCTGAGTCCACCCGGTCCACTACCCGTGAACTGTATACCATGTACTGCCTGCTGGTTACAGTAAAGACCCGTTGCAGAGACTTTCTGTGTCCGTGCTTCCTTAGGAACTGTCCGTCCGCACTACAAGGTAACCGCAGCTGCTGCACAACATCTTAAGCAGCTCCAGCCTCCGGGGATCACCGCTCAGCCTGTGGGGAGCGTTCCATCTTGCTGCTGTCCATCCCCCGGAGGTTCGCAGCGTCGGTAACGATTACCAAAACTACTCATAGGTGGCGTCACGAATAAATTAAACCCCTTTTAATTTGTTCCTACAAGACGTCTTCAACTTTTGATCTGCACTCAACCGGGCCCCACTACCGGCAGGCGTGGCCCACCCATGACAAGGAGGAAGGAGCTACATCCTGTCTAAACCGGAGTCCACGGGCTGACGGTGAGTCATAATTATCGGACCCCCTGGCGCCACACACAAGCTGGGCACAATGTGTGGGCACTATAGTGTTCTCAGCACTACAATGCACTGGGTACTACAATGGTTTGCAGATTTGCAATATTCACTTGACAACATTTATTGCTGCTTCTTTCTGTAAAACACCCAAGGAGTTCGAATTGTCACTTCACCTGTAGATATATTCCCAGAGGGGTGTAATTTACAAAATGCTTTCATTTGAGTGGAATCTGCTCTTCTGGCACTTATGGGCCCTGCATTTGGAGTCCACAAACTATTCTAGAAAAATCTGTGCTCCAAGAGTCAAATAGCCTAAGGTCACACTTGAGTCCTGGATCCGTTAAAGGCATCAGTTTTTCAACTTCGAATTCTTGAAAAACTGATTTTAGCCAAAAAAAAACTTTTTTTATCTTTACCTTTTTAAAAATTACAAAAAAAAGAAAAGGGGTGCAAAAATGTGAGCACCCTTGGAAACCTTTGTGATCAGATAACCTTTTGCATAAAATAACGCTGCGGAGGCATCTGCAAATGTGAAGGCAGCCTAACCCAGTGCTTCCCCAGGTCTTGTACGTGCGGCTGGCTCCAAATCAGAAGGGAGAGAGCAGGAGCCAGACACGCTGGTCCGCGCTGGAGATCTCCAGACCTGTGAGTTCAGAGACCGCACTTCTGTGCAACCTCTCCAGCATTACAGCACTTGTCAGACGCAGTCCAGCCCCTAGGCACCAACCCTAGATGACGCAGACGATCAGCTGACAGCGTGACGTAGCCAGACCCGAGACCGCAACCCGGAAGACGCCACACCGCTGCACAGCGCGGGCCAGCGTGTCTGGCTCCTGCTCTCTCCCTTCACTAAAGATCTTCTAATTAAGATCCCCCTGGTTAAAAAAAAAAAACCAGCTTATTTAATCTATATGTTATATTAGATTACACAGCAAGTGGATTATAGTGTTTGATATCTGTATCTTCAGAATTAAGAACTGCATCCTCGATCCTAGGAGAATATTAGAAGGTTACATCCCTTTGTATACAGGTATCAACGCCATATTTTTTAAACTTTATTTTCTAGCAATGTCTGCACCATTTAGGGTGTAAAACTACTCCCAAAGACCTTATAAGTTATATTTTCACTCATGTTTCAGATTTTAAGTATAAACCTATCGCATACTGGGAGAACCGTAGAAAGCAATACGACAGCTGACAAATAACCCCTATCCATCAGAAAGGTAGGCAACCGTCGTGCTCACCTTCTCAAAAGACATCTCCTTTATGCAGGTCTCATATAGCCATTCTTACACCCTAAATTCCATTTCCTATAGGATTATCAAAAGAATAATAAAAAAAAACAAACAAAGTGATCCATAGCACCTACGCCAGGACTATAGGAAAAGACCTACAGAAAATTCTGATGGGACATATTCCCTGAATGGATCCTCTTTGATACATATTTATTGCTTTTAATGTTTGATATATGTTTTTATATAGTACATGGCAGCACGAGAAATCAATAAAATATTGTTTTATTTTTTAATGAATATAGATTCATTTTTATACGCGGTTTTTATATTCAGTGCGCTGAACCCCAAAATTCTATTTATTTTACGTATAAGGGCGAGTGTCTCAGCCATAGAGGTATTCCTACACGGAGGTCCTCAGGGGTTTCCTAGCAGCACACGGACACTCAGTGGTGTATGAGCACACTACTTCGTGTCCGTCAATATGGCCAGCTCCAGTGTCATCCTGTACATAATTAATTTCAGATAACCTTTTGACCTAGGTTTCAGACATTAATTAGCCTTTTAGGTTATGGCTTGTACACTATAATCATTCGAAAAGTTTATAAAAACCCAACCTCTTCTAACCTTGTGCCAAAAGATACAGCAAACATGGGCTCTTCTAAGCAGCTGCCTAGCACTCTTAAATGGAACCTGTCATGTTCTTTTCTGTTATTAAACCACCTCAATGTTATTTAGATCATGTAGTGTTCATTAGTAACCTTTTTATTTTTTTATGTTTTTCAAATGGCTGTATCTTTCACAAAAAAGCATTTTAAATACTTTTATATATTCATGAGATAGCTGGGCAAACAGTCAAGCAGTCATCCGTCTGGTTAAAGGTTAACAAATATGTCACTGAACTTATAGCACTTAAAGGGTAAAATCAACCTCAACCACCACTATTTGGTGCTCAGGGTTAAAATGAAGGTAAAAACTCTGGCACACAGTAAAGAATGGGGAATCAGAGAAAAACATTTTTTGAGTCTTTTTTATTTAGTGCAAAATGTTGGTTTTCATACATCGATGTTTCACAAATCCCACAATGCACCGCGCCGACCAGAAGCCATATTAGTATACCCAAGTGATGGATATGCAAGTGATGGGTATGCAAATATGCAGCTGGTTGGTGGCGGTACTAACATCCACTGCTGATGCCCCACACGCCGCCTACCTCCCGCTGCCTGAGGCACCCCTTCAAATCCTATACTAAGGTAAATAGAAGATACTGTAACATCTACTATCTTATAACTTATTACATACGTTATATTGGTTTCTTTTTGTTCCCTTAACAATATTTTAGACTTTCAGAGCAGCTTCCTTATGAACCTCCAATTGTAATATACCATACCACTTTTCAAGGTATTTGATATATTTCTAACCTCTTCACTAGAAAATGATGGCATATGTAACCTTTTTTCTTTATCTTATCTAACCTTAGACTCTTGTGGTTTGGTCAATTTGGGCTCTCTCTAATACTATGCCCCTTCTTTTTGTAACAAACATCCTCAAGGTAGACTATATACTCGATGAATATGCTATATTAGATATTTTTATTGTACTAGCTTTCCAGTTTTCAATGCTATGACCTTTTCCTTTCTCTGCCTTTCCTCTCCTCCTTCTTCTCTCCTTCCTCTTCCCTCTACCCTTCTTTAATAATCACTCACTATTCACCTCACTGACCCTGCGTATCATACACACATCTCACGTCCTTTTATTTTCACATTATATGATGATATGTCAACTCTATGTGAGCTACTTTCAATTGAACATATTGTTGCAACTTTGTATTATGATCTTGATTTTTTTGGTGTTTTTATATATCTGTGTACAGATTCTTTTCCTGATAAAGGCTCATGTTGGAGCCCGAAATGTCAATGTAGGAAAACCACATTGTTTGCACTAAATAAAAAAGACCCAAAAAACATTTTTCTCTGATGCCCCATTCTTTGTGTGTCGGAGTTTTTACCTTTATATTAGTGACCATTTTACCCCTGAGCACCAAATAGTGGTGGTTGAGCTTGATTCTACCTTTTAAGTGACTGTTTTCAATCAAGCTTGCACACAACACTATTCCCCTTTTTTTCATGACCTCTTTTGACGTATTCTCATATAATGAAGAGGAGACTATGACTAACCTTGCAACAGTTAAAGGGACTGATAATTTTCTCACTATATTGACTCGCCCCGGTGGGAGCCATGGGGTATTCGGAACCAGGCCCTCTCAACGTCATCTGGGTTGCGGGATGTCACGGTGGCGTGAGCCGGTCCGTGGTCCCCTCGTTGGGTGATCAGTAAAAAGGGGAAGTTGAAAAAGTGAGGAAAATAGAAGTTAAACAAAAGAGTTTGTGTCATGATGCCACCCATGGAAGGCAGCCGATAGAGCCGCAGCTGCAGTCGGGACCTCTGGGGATGATGGGGGTAGCAGCTGTGATAGTTTAGCTTTCCACGGGAAGAGCGGATCCCCAGGACAGCCGTAAAGTCAATGGAGGTGATAGGTTCATTGGGGGTGCAAGGCCAGCAGGGCTGAGCTGGCTGCTGGCAGGGATCAGGGACACTCTCAGGCAGGCTCCTGCTGCCTGCTCGGCATTTCAGTCTACCTCTCCTCAAGCACAGAATAAACAGACTCACACAGTGCTGAGCTTCAACCCAGTTTACTTGGCTTTTCTCGTCAGGTGTTACAAGTTACAAGCCAGTGCAGTAGCGGTTCCGGTAGTCTTTTAGCAGCTGGGATGGCTCATCCAGTTCACCCCCTTTTGTGTTCCTTTCCTTGTGCCTCTCATCCTCACACTTCCACACACAAGGCGCCAATCCAGTGGCCACGGGCCTTTGTTGGGCGACCTGCCTAGTCCCCTGGCCCTAGTACGGCGGCTTTCTCTTTGCTGTAGTTAGGTCACGGGACATAAAGACCTCGCAACCTACCGGTTTCCTTGTTGGAGCATGAAGTGTCCTTCCACTTCAGGGCCGGAACCCTGGTTCCTGCCCTGTACTTCAGCTTCCCAGCTAATTTGGGTGCACAAGGGCTCACTACCCATGGCCCTAGGACTCCTTCTGTCTCTCTACGGTCTGTAACCCGGCACCCGGCACAAGCCTCATGATGGTACAGGCTGCCGGGTCCGAGTCCTCACAATCTCATGTTCTGATGGTTCTCTCTCCATCTGACTGGTTGATGGACTCACTGCTGGGCTCACTCCCTCCCCGAACTCACTGAACTTTCTGTGGTGTTTCTGGTTTTGTTCCCTCTTTCCTGACCGTTTCCTGTGCTAACTTCTTCACCCACCACCTGTCTCCTACCACCATCCCATAACTGGGCTTAGAGTCCCTTGTACTATGACCGAAGTGTGTTGGGTGTGTGTTTGGGTGACTGGATTTACCAATCCCAGTTGCTGCAACTTCTAGTGGTGACTGGACCGCAGGGGCGCCACAATATCATTAAGCCCGACACTTTTTTTCTGACAATGATGAGTATTGTCATCTTTTTGAGAACATTCTCAACAAATGTTCATTAGACATTATGGTTCTTACAGTTAAGTTTCTCCAAGACGAAATGATTAAAATCAAGTAGCAGGTTCCAGCTATCAAGTATCAGCTATCTAACACTCTCTCTCCCACAAAATTCCCTTATCTAAAACCAAAAGCAGAGAAGACCCTTAAAGATTTCACTAACAACATAAAGCAAGAAAATCCTCTAAATTCCTATTGGACCAGGACGACTACACCAAAAAACAGGTGTACAGATGGCAATATTCAACCCAGGCAGAGGGACCCCCTTACAGAAATCATTTTGGCACTTCAGGATCCTCGGGTTTGGAAGGCTGACGTGGACATGGACAAGGCGGACGTGGCAGACCATAAGAACCTTCTTTAGGGAACACATCACCACCTCCAAGAGACCAACCAGAAGAAGAAGGAGGAATAGATGAGGTCCCATATCAGGAAAGAAAGTAATGACTAATTCCCATGTAAGACAAACCATGTCTTCAACATCTCCACCTACAACTTTTCACAAGCTGAGATGCGAGTACTCAGAAAGGGCTGTCCCTCTACAATGCTCCTCCATTTGACTCATTCTTGGTTAACCATGAATTAAATCGCTTTTTCCTCTCTTTAAGACTAAAGGTGCATTTGAATACAGGAAGTGCGATCCCACATACCTCCGAATCTATTACAGACAGCGTTAATCAACAATGTTTCTCTTTTAGGAACCTTGGCCTCATGATCCCGATTACTTTTCAACCACCTAAAATCTTTCATCCGTTCGAGACATATGTATTCTTAGTGTCTAATTCTGTTGATAAGTATGTACATGACATTGAGAAGGCCTTAAACACAACCTCAGCAATGAGGAAACTATGGCTCTAAGCAATCTCAGAAAAAAACAATAAGATCATTATTAAGCCAGCCAACAAGGGTGGCTCTATTGTAGTTTTAAAGACAAATTGAATACTTATAAGAAATGTACCAACAACTAGCCAACACTGATACATATTCTCTGATCCAGGCAGATACTGCTATGCAGATAAAAGGAAAAATCAGTGACCTTAAGGACAAATATCTCACAAGCAGTACCATAGACAGGAAACTGGCTGAATATCTGGTTAAACTGATTCCCATTACACCAGTTCTATACACACTGCCTAAAATACATAAAAATCTCAACAAACCTCCTGGAAGACCGATTGTGGCTTCTACAGATTCTATTTTATCAACCTTATCAATAACACTGGAGAGTATTTTTACATTCTTAATGCCGAAGATCCCATCATGAAAGACACCACAGGTTTTCTTGCCTAGGCACTCTACCGGACAAATGTACACAAGTAACCATCCACGTAAATAGCCTCTATACAAGTATAGACCACACTTTAAGCATGGAGGCAGTGAGATGGTTTCGTAATCAGGAAGACAATTTCAGCGAACTCAAAAATAACTTTTGTATTGACACATTGAATCTAGTTCTTCACAACAATTACTTTCTTTTTGAGGACAGATTTTACGTGCAGAAATGTGGTACTGCCATGGGGGCCAATATGGAACCTCCTTATGCAAATATATTTCTGGCTTTTTGAGGCTAACCATGTGTACACGAATACTCTCTTCCAACAACATGCTGTAACAAGGCTTAGATATATAATAATAATAATCTTTATTTATATAGCTCCAAAATATTCTGCAGTGCTTTACAATTCAGAAGGGACATGTACAGTCATAAGTAGCAGTAATAATAATACAATACAATGGTTAAAGCAATAAAAAAAATAAGTTGACCCTGCTCATAAGAGCTGACAATGTACAAAATACAGGTGTTTATTTATAACTAGCTGGGTGCCCGATGCAGATGCATCGGGATTCTAGCAGAGCGAGTCTCTGACTCGCAATGGCCGCTTCGCGGCCAATGCTTCGGGCGTATCCACATGACGACATTGACTCGCAGCGTGAGCGGACTCAAAAGGGGCAAAAAACCCATTCGTGATTATATAATAGATATATGTGAATAAATTATTTTAGAATATAAAAATGGCGTCCTGTTCCCATTTGTGTCCTGGAAAACTGGGTACAAAAATCAATAGGATGGGGGCACCAAAAGGCAGTTTTGCACAGGGCACCATTTAGGCTATGGCCGGCCCTGAGTATACAGACACTAGATGGTGGCCCGATTCTAAAGAATCGGGTAGTCTAGAATCTATATAGAGTTTATTTAGTAATAGGGGAGTGCTGTGAAATTAATTGTGCGTATACAGGCGGCTCAGTGGTTAGCAGAGTATACGGTGGCTCAGTGGTCAGCAGTGAGTGCGGTGGCTCAGTGGTTAGCAGTGAGTGCAGTGGCTCAGTGGTCAGCAGTGAGTGGGGTGGCTCAGTGGTCAGCAGTGAGTGGGGTGGCTCAGTGGTCAGCAGTGAGTGGGGTGGCTGAATGGTCAGCAGTGAGTGGGCTGGCTCAGTGGTCAGCAGTGAGTGGGCTGGCTCAGTGGTCAGCAGTGAGTGGGGTGGCTCAGTGGTCAGCAGTGAGTGGGGTGGCTCAGTGGTCAGCAGTGAGTGGGGTGGCTCAGTGGTCAGCAGTGAGTGGGGTGGCTCAGTGGTCAGCAGTGAGTGGGGTGGCTCAGTGGTCAGCAGTGAGTGGGGTGGCTCAGTGGTCAGCAGTGAGTGCGGTGGCTCAGTGGTCAGCAGAGAGTGCAGTGGCTCAGTGGTCAGCAGAGAGTGCGGTGGCTCAGTGGTCAGCAGAGAGTGCGGTGGCTCAGTGGTCAGCAGAGAGTGCGGTGGCTCAGTGGTCAGCAGAGAGTGCGTTGGCTCAGTGGTCAGCAGAAAGTGCGGTGGCTCAGTGGTCAGCAGTGAGTGCAGCACAGGCTGGAGGGGGCAGAGGCTGGAGGGGGCAGAGGAGGGAGGAGGCAGAGGACGGAGGAGGCAGAAACTGGAGGGGTTAGAGGAGGGAGGGGTCAGAGGAGGGAGGGGGTGGAGGCTGGGGGGCAGAGGAGAGCGGAGGCTGGGGGGCAGAGGAGAGCGGAGGCTGGGGGGGCAGAGGAGAACGGAGGCTGGAGGGCTGAACACTCACTGGGCTGTCGGCGGTTCCGGAGGCCGGCCCCGGAGTGCGGGCGGGGCTAGCTCCGTGATGGAGGAGAGTCACCGGGTGTGTGGAGAGAGCGGCAGGACTGGGAGCGGTGGCGACGGAGGCCGCACACCGGAGTGTGGGCCGGTCCGGGCCGCTTCCCGCATGTTGGTGGGCGCACACCAGGCTGTGTGCGGAGCCAGTGGCGGGATGGCGGTCCCTGATGGAGAGTGGGCGGTGAGCTGCAGGGCTGTGGGCCGGATGTGGGTGGGCGCAGACGGGGCTCTGTGCAGGGACGGTGGCGGGATAAGGGGGAGTGGTGGCGCTTTAGCGCCCACCGCGAGGCGCTGTGCCATTTCGACAGCGGCTCACGGTGAGCGCTATGCGCTCACCGCTCGTGAGTCTGGTACTTCCGGTTCCGGTCTTTGACACAGGGCGCAGGCCATCACGGAAGTTGAGCGGATTGGCAGGAAGTGGCCTTCGGGTTTTATATATAAGATATATATATAGCAGTACGATGGTATATGGTGGTAATTAGAGCACATGTATAGCAGCACTATAGTATATGGTGGTACATTACAGTACATGTATAGCAGCACTATAGTATATGGCGGTAGATTATAGTAAATGTATAGCAGCACTATAGTATATGGCGGTACATTACAGTACATGTATAGCAGCACTATGGTATATGGCTGTACATTATAGCACATGTATAGCAACACTATGGTATATGGCAATACTGCGGTGATCGCGGTCCCCCACTCCTCCTGGCCCCCGGTCGTCCACAGTAAAAATAAAAAAATCCTCAGTGAGGATACTCACCTGTCCGGCGGCTCGCTCCACCTCCGCCTTGTAGGTCCTACAGGCCTTTAGGACCTGTAGTTGCCTGGGCAAGCGATCAGCTGAGGAG
This sequence comes from Allobates femoralis, assembly GCA_033576535.1. Taxonomy (NCBI): domain Eukaryota; kingdom Metazoa; phylum Chordata; class Amphibia; order Anura; family Aromobatidae; genus Allobates; species Allobates femoralis. The sequence goes on from JARQOC010000011.1 coordinate 114,321,573, forward strand.
GGGAGGGGGGCAGGATTGTGTTGGGGGGGCAGAATGGAGCAAGTGGGGCAGGATGGAGCGAGCGGGTCAGGATGTAGCGGGAAGGGGGGACAGGATGGAGACGGCAGGGCAGGATGGAGACGGCAGGGCAGGATGGTGGTGGGGGAGGGGGGAGGATGTAGGCGGCGGGGCAGGATGTTGGCGGGGGGTGAGAATGGTGATGGGGGTGCGGGATGGAGTCGGGGGGCAGGATGGTGTTGGGGGTGTCAGGATGGTGTTGGGGGTGTCAGGATGGTGTTGGGGGTGTCAGGATGGTGTTGGGGGTGGCAGGATGGATAGGGGGTGGCAGGATGGATAGGGGGTGGCAGGATGGATAGGGGGTGGCAGGATGGATAGGGGGTGGCAGGATGGATAGGGGGGGCAGGATGGATAGGGGGTGCAAGATGGATAGGGGGGGCAGGATGGAGGCGCTCCTCCTGACCCCCTCCGCTCCGCGGGGCAGCCGTCCCTCTGGGCCTCCAGTCTCTGCCGCCCCCCCCCTCCCCCCTCCCTCTGGGGCTGCACACCCCCCGCCCCCGCTCCTTCATGGTGATAATAAAAATAAAAAAAACCTCAGTGAGGATACTTACCCTGCAGCGGCTCGCTCCACCCGTCTTGTAGGTGGCAGGACAGGACCTGTCGTTGGCTGGGAAACCGATCTGCTGGGGTGAGTGGGCAAAGCGGGGTCAGTGGGCAGAGTGGGGGATGAGTGGGAAGAGCAGGGGTTAGTGGGCAGTCATTGGGCAGAGCAGGGGTGAGTGGGCATAATCAGTAGTCAGAGCAGGGTCAGTAGGCAGAGCTGGGGTCTGTGGGCAGAGCTGGGGTCAGTGGGCATGGTCAGTAGCCAGAGGGGGGGGGGGGGTAAGTAAGCAGAGCAGGGTCAGTGGGCAGAGAGGGGGTGAGTGGGCAGAGTGGTGGGTGAATGGGCAGAGCAGGGTCAGTGAGCAGGATTGGGGCGTCAGTGGTCAGAGCAGGGTAATAGCGGGGGTCAGTGGTCAGAGCAGGGGTTAGTGGGCAGAGTGATTGGGCAGAGCAGGGGTCAGTGGGCACAGTCAGTAGGCACAGCAGGGGTTAGTGGGAAAAATCAGTGGGCAGAGCAGGGGTGAGTGGGCAGAGCAGGGGTGAGTGGGCACAGTCAGTGAGCAGAGCAGGGGTCAGCGGGCAGAGCGGGGGTGAGTGGGCAGAGCAGGGTTTAGTGGGCGTAGCAAGGGTTATTGGGCACAGTCAGTGGGCAGAGCAGGGTCAGTGGGCACAGTGAGTGGGCAGAGAAGGGTCAGTGGGTAGAGCATGGGTGAGTGGGCACGGTCAGTTGGCAGAGCAGGGGTCAGTGGGCATGGTGAAAGGGCAGAGCGGGGGGTGAGTGAACAGAGGGTGGTCAGTGGGCAGGGTGAGTGGTAAAAGCAGGGGCGAGTGGGCAGAGCGGGGGTGAGTGGGCAGAGCGGGAGTAAATGAGCAGAGCAGGGTCAGTAGGCAGTGTGAGGGGTCAGTGGGCAAAGCATGGTCAGTGGGCAGTGTGAGGGGTAAGTGGGCATAGCATGTTCAGTGGGCAGTGTGAGGGTGAGTGGGCAGTGTGAGGGGTCAGTGGGCAGTGTGAGGGGTCAGTGGGCAGAGCAGGGTCAGTGTGAGGGGTGAGAGGGCAGAGCAGGGTCAGTGGGGCATGTGAGGGGTCAGTGGGCAGAGCAGGGTGAGTGGGCAGTGTGAGTGGTCAGTGAGCAGAGCAGGGTCAGTGGGGCATGTGAGGGGTCAGTGGGCACAGCAGGGTGAGTGGGCAGTGTGAGTGGTCAGTGAGCAGAGCAGGGTTAGTGGGGCGTGTGTGAGGGGTCAGTGGGCAGAGCAGGGTGAGTGGGCAGTGTGAGTGGTCAGTGAGCAGAGCAGGGTGAGTGGGCATTGAGGGGTCAGTGGGCAGAGCATGTTCAGTGTGCAGAGGAGGGTCAGTGGGCAGTGTGAGGGGTCAGTGGGCTGAGCAGGGCGAGTGGGCAGAGCAGGGTCAGTGAGGGGTCAGTGGGGAGAGGATGGTCAGTGGGCAGAGCATGGTCAGTGTGAGGGGTCAGTGGGCAGTGAGGGGTGAGTGGGCAGAGCAGGATGAGTGGCCAGTGTGAGGGGTCAATGGGCCGAGCAGGGTGAGTGGGCAGAGCATGGTCAGTGGGCATAGTGGGGTGAGTGGGCAGAGAGGGGGTGAGTGGGCAGAGAGTGGGGGTGAGTGGGCAGAGCAGGGTGAGTGGGCAGAGTGGGTGAGTGGGCAGAGTTTGGGGGTGAGTGGGCAGAGTGGGGGTCAGTGGGCAGAGCAGGGTCAGGGGCAGAGAGAGGGTCAGTGTGCAGAGTGGGGGTGAGGGGGCAGAGAGGGGTTCAGGGGGAAGAGTAGGGGGGTGAGTGGGCAGAGTTTGGGGGTGAGTGGTCAGAGTGGGGGTCAGTGGTCAGAGTGGGGGTCAGTGGTCAGAGTGGGGGTCAGTGGGCAGAGCAGGGACAGAGTGGGGGTCAGTGTGCAGAGTGGGGGTGAGGGGGGGAGAGAGGGGGTGAGGGGGCAGAGTTGGGGGGTGAGTGGGCAGAGTTGGGGGGTGAGTGGGCAGAGTGAGGGTCAGGGGCAGAGTGGGGGTGAGTGGGCAGGGTCAGGGGCAGAGTGTGGGTCAGTGGTCAGAGTGGGGGTGGGTGGGCAGAGTGGGTCAGAGTGGGGGTCAGTGGTCAGAGTGGGGGTGGGTGGGCAGGGTCAGGGGCAGAGTGTGGGTCAGTGGTCAGAGTGGGGGTGGGTGGGCAGAGCAGGGTCAGAGTGGGGGTCAGTGGTCAGAGTGGGGGTGGGTGGGCAAGAGCAGGGTCAGGGTCAGAGCTGGGGGTCAGTGTGCGTGTCAGAGTGGGGGTGGGTGGGCAGGGTCAGGGCAGAGTGTGGGTCAGTGGTCAGAGTGGGGGTGGGTGGGCAGAGCAGGGTCAGAGTGGGGGTCAGTGGTCAGAGTGGGGGTGGTGGGGCAGAGCAGGGTCAGAGTGGGGGGGCAGTGCGTCAGAGTGGGGGTGGGTGGGGCAGGGTCAGGGCAGAGTGGGGTCAGTGGTCAGAGTGGGGGTGGGTGGGCAGAGCAGGGTCAGAGTGGGGGTCAGTGGTCAGAGTGGGGGTGGGTGGGCAGGCAGGGTCAGAGTGGGGGTCAGTGGTCAGAGTGGGGGTGGGTGGGCAGGGTCAGGGGCAGAGTGTGGGTCAGTGGTCAGAGTGGGGGTGGGTGGGCAGAGCAGGGTCAGAGTGGGGGTCAGTGGTCAGAGTGGGGGTGGGTGGGCAGAGCAGGGTCAGGGTCAGAGTGGGGGGTCAGTGGTCAGAGTGGGGGTGGGTAGGCAGGGTCAGGGGCAGAGTGTGGGTCAGTGGTCAGAGTGGGGGTGGGTGGGCAGAGCAGGGTCAGAGTGGGGGTCAGTGGTCAGAGTGGGGGTGGGTGGGCAGAGCAGGGTCAGTGGTCAGAGTGGGGGTGGGTGGGCAGAGCAGGGTCAGGGTCAGAGTGGGGGTGAGTGGGCAGAGCAGGGTCAGAGTGGGGGTCAGTGGTCAGAGTGGGGGTGAGTGGGCAGAGCAGGGTCAGAGTGGGGGTCAGTGGTCAGAGTGGGGGGTGAGGGAGCAGATCGTGGGTCAGTGTGCAGCGCAGGGGGATGAATAGGCAGAGGAAGTTAGATCGGGACAGGACCTTTGATGACGTCACGGTCATGTGATCTGTGACTCCACCCATCATCGTGACGTCATCAAAGGTCCTCAAGCAGGATGAAGAGAGATCGCGTGTGGCTGGAGGGAGCTGTGGTAAGGGGGGGGGGGGTGACCGGACAGTGGAGGGGGTCTGTGCTGAGAGGCGGGGGGGTGACCGGAGAGTGGAGGGGGCGATCGGGGAGCGGAGGGGCAGTGGTGATAGGCTGGGGGTGACCGGACAGTGGAGGGCGGCTATGGTGACAGGCAGGGGGCTGATGGGGCAGCGGGGGGAAGGCAGTGGAGGATGGTGATGGGGCAGCGGGGGCTGTGGGCCGGATGTGGATGGGTGGCGAGGCGCTGTGCCATTTTGACAGCGGCTCGCGGTGAGCGCTATGCGCTCACCGCTCGTGGGTCTGCTACTTCCGATTCTGGTCTTTGTCACAGGGCGCAGGCCGTCACGGAAGTTGAGCGGATAGACCGGAAGTGGCCTTCGGGTTTTATATATAAGATGATGGTCCAGTCATCATGGAGAAATGGGGGTTGGTGAGGGCTGCATGAGTGGCCAGCCAATCTGTGGAGAGCTTTTGGGATTGGTGGAGCTTGATGGAGAAATATGTTCAGAAAAATAGTGAATGGGCTACATATTATAGGACTTCGATTAGGGGCCATAATAGGCCACCTTAAGAAGATGTGTTTTAGGGAGTGTCTAAAACTGCATAAATTGTGGATGGTCCTAATTTCATGGGCTAGAGCGTCACCAAACAATAGCCATGACAAACATCCACTGCACTCGCCTTATCTAATGCAAGGCAGTTCACCTTATCTAATAGTGTGGGCGTGACCAATAGGATGCATACTGACACTATGCGTAACACGTGCTTGTGTGTCTGACGTACTATGGTAACCTTGTGTCTATAACTACCATCAATCACCTCTCCCTTAGCTGGTTGCAGGTGACACAACCGCCCCCAATGTTTGGCTGGTTGCAGGAGATTGTGCACAGGTATTAGACACCTGTGTTGCCACTCAGTGGAGCTAGTAGCTTTCTGCTATGTGCAATGGATGTTTGTCATGGCTATTTTTCGGTGAGTTTTTCAGAAGTTTTTGTCGTTTAGTGTTTTTCTGCTAAAACAGACATATGGTTAGGACTCGTAAGTGTGAGGGCCCTTGACGGTGGGTTATGAGCTTATGTATTTTGGCCAAAATATCCACTAACACCTCACATCATCATCCATAGTGTTTTTTTGCACTTTTTTATCTCTTGAAGTGTGCGGCTGAGCCCTCTGGGAGGAGTCTGTCATTTGTGTGATGCATGTAATATGCCTTATCTAATAGCGTGGGCGTGACCAATGGGCTGCATACTGACAATATGTTTTCCGGTTGACAGGGTAGGGGGTACTCAGATACCGGGACAGGGGATTACTTCGGTGGGGGATCATGGCTGGTCGGTTCCCGGTTCCGTGCCCTGGACCCTCAGTGACAGGAATGGGGGTGATGATGATGGGGAATGATAACTTGACGCCACCTGTGGTACTTGGTAATAGGGTTACCAGCACTGCGGCCGGCCGCTGAGGTGATGGAAATGCAGCTTTGGTAGTACAGCTCCCCACAGGTGGAGCTTTACCTCAGGGCCGCAGGGTGGATGAGGGAAGTAGTAGTAGTGGTTCTGTTGTGAACGCTGAAGGTGGCAGTGGGGAATCAGGCACACACACACAATAGTCTCATTTTCAGTACCTTTTTACTGATGTCCGGTAACAGGTACGGTCCAGGAGGGTAACCAGGTTTCGATGCAGCTTGGGACATTCACCTTGGAGAGTTGTGAGGCCTCCTCTATTTGTGTGTGCTGTGATTGGGGTAAGCTCTGCCTATAACTGAACCTGCCGCTCTTTTCCCTCTCAGGGTGCTGTTCCACAACCGACAATGATGACCTTTCTGTGGGATTCCTATTCTCTGCTTAGGTCCCTGGTCCTATGCTTGGTCAGATTTGGAGTCTTCTATTCTTTACTACAGGGGGAATAGATCCTCCTGGTCTGTCCGGGCTTTTGCTGCTACACTGTAGATGAATAGCAACTTCGGACTCCGGTGTCCGGGTGGCTAAAGGGATTATCAGATCTGTTCCCTTCTTTCTCCTTCCTACTTCTCACTTCTCCCACTGGCCTCCGTACCTCTCCCTAGGGCTCAGCACAGTTGGGTCAGGTTTCCTGGTTCTGGGCCTGGCTTGATCCCAGCAACCAGCTCCTTCCACTAACTGCTCTCTTCTCTGCAGACTCTCTGGAACTAACTTCAGTACTAACTGACTCCTCCCCTCAGGCCAGGATCTTTATAGGGGATCTGGCTTAAGAACAGCCAGGTCTGGGGTGGAAGGTGTTGTGTGCTGTGTGTTCCAAGGTGTACATCCCTCCCTACACCGGTGGGTCCTGTGGCAATCCCTCGCAGGGGTGCCACACATGCATCACACGTGCTTGTGTGACTGATGCCCTATGGTAACTTTGTGTCTATAAATACCACTAATCACCTCCCTATAGCATGGCTGGTCGCAGGTGACACAGTGCTTGGTTGGTTGCAGGAAATTGAGCACGGTATTGGGGTAGAGCGTTCCAGAAAATTGGTGCAGCTTGGGAGACGTCTTAGACCCGGGAGTGGGAGGTTCAAATTAGTGCGGATATTAGTTGAACATCGCTTGTAGGAAGTAGAGAGTGGGGAGGGTGATAGACAGAGATGAGGGAGGAGATGTACGGAGGTGCCACTTTGTGAAGAGCTTTGTGGTTGAGAACAAGCAATTTGAATTGGATCCTATAAAGTATGGGCAGCCAGTGCAATGACGGGCACAGAGCGGAGGCATATGAGTAACAGTTAACCAGATAGGTGACCCTGGATGCTGCATTGAGAATGCACTAGAGAGAGGAAAGTCTAGTGAAGGGGAGGCCAATTAATAGAGAATTACAATAATCAAGGCAGGAGTGGATCAGGGCCACAGTTATGTTTTTTGTTCTTTGAATGGTGAGAAAGGGGCAGATTCTAGAGATATTCCTCAGGTGAAAGTGGCAAGAGCGGCGAGGGATTGTACATAGTAGGTGAAGGAGAGATCAGTGTCAAACATGACAACCAGACAGCAAACCTGCTGCCTAGGCGTTATCGTGGTGCCACACACACAGAGAGATGTAACATTTAGGGAGGCTAGTGGAGGGCGGCAGCAGAAGTTCAGTTTTGGAAAGGTTGTGTTTTAAATAGAGAGTGGACATGAAGTTGGAAACTGTGGTTAGACAGTCATTGGCATTCTGTAATACAGCAGATGTAGGTCAGTGGAAGAAGTGTATAGTTGTGTGACATCAACATAAACATAGTACTGGAAGCCATATCTCCTCATGATCTGTCCTAGAGGTGCTGTATAGAGAGAGAAAAGAACCAAAGAAGCAAAGGACCGAGCCCTGAGGGACCCCAATAGTGAGAGGAATAGGAGTGAAAGTGGAGTCAGCGAATGATATGCTTAAGGAGCGGTCATAAAGAGAAGAGAATGAGGAGAGAGTGTCCTTTAAGCCGATAGAGTACAGCATTGCGAGTAGGAAATGGTGGTCAACAGTGTCAAAAGCTGCAGAGAGCTCAAGAAGAATAAGCAGAGAATGGTCACCATTACATTTTGCCATCAGAAGGTCATTGGTCACTGTGATGAGGGAAGTTTCTGCAGAATGTAGGGGGCAGAAACCAGACTGTAATGGATCTAGAAGAGAGTGAGTGGAGAGGTAATGGGTGAGGTGGGAGTAGACCAGGCGCTCCAAGAGTTTAGAGACGAAGAGTAAGTGTGAGGGAATGGGGTCAGTGGTGCATATAGTAGGACAAGAGGAAGAGAGGATCCTGGAGACTTCTTCTTCTGTGACAGAATCAAATGTTGAGGATGAGCCACAGGAGAAGTTGGCAGGAATGGGAATAACAGCACTCGGAGGTTGGCAGCCGATTTCTTGGAGAATATTTTCTATTTTTTCTGTGAAGTAAGAAGCTAGATCATCAGCACAGAGGTCAGTGATCGGGGCCTGCACTGTAGGACTGAGGAAGAGAGTGAAAGGTGTCAAAGTGTTTCTTTGGATTGTTGGTTAGTGAGGAGATCAGGATGGTGAAGTAGGTCTGTTTGGCGAAGTGAAGGGCAAAGTTATAGGTTCTTAACATAAATTTATAGTGAATACATTTTTCTGGTGTGCAGGTTTTCCTCCATAGACATTCAGCACTCCTAGAGCATTGCTGGAAGAATCGAGTTAGTGATGTGAGCCAGGGCTGTTTTACTTTTTGTTTGGAGGTTCTGAGGGTGAGGGGTGCTACTTTGTCCAGGGTGCTTCTGAATGTCGTTGTAGTGATTCACAGACAGATAAGGACAGGAGAAGGAGGAGATTGGGGACAGAGATGAGTGTAGAAAGCCTGTAGTATGAGGGTTAATGGCCTGTAGATTTCTGAATGTGTGAAAGGTAGAAGTCTGGTGGGGTGAGCGAGGATTTGTGAGTGTGAAGTAGAGAATGGTGTGGTCAGAGAGAGGAAGAAGTGGGTTATCTAAGGAGGAGATTGAACAGAGCTGGGTAAAGACCAGGTCAATGGTGTTACCGTCTCTGTGCGTCTCAGAGTTAGTAAGCTTTGAGAAGCCAAGAAAGGAGGCCAGAAATAGGAGCTTGGATGCAGATGGGAAGGTGGGGTTGTTTATGGGGATGTTGAAGTCTGCCAGAATAAGGGTTGGTAACTCTAAAGGCATGAAGTGCGGCAGCCACACAGAAAAATGGTCGAGGAAGTGGGTGGGTGACCCTGGGAGGCGGTATACCACCGCTACTCTGAGGGGGTGGGGGTGGAAGAGTCTAATGGTGTGGACCTCAAAAGAAGGGAATGAGAAGGAAGGAGCCGTAGGGATGACTTGGAAAGTCCATTGTAGGGACAGGAGTAAGCCAACTCCACCACCATGTCTGTTCCTAGGTCTCAAGGAATGGGAAAAATGTAAGCTGCCATGCGAAATAGCAACAGGGGAAACACAGTTTGAGTCCTGGATCCAGGTTTCGTGAGGGCCAGCAGATTAAGAGAGTTAGTAATAAACTAATTATCAATGTAATAAAGCTTGTTGCATAAAGACGATGGATTACAAAGAGCGCAATTAAAATATTAAAAGAGGGAGATGAAGGTGTATAAGTAATGTTAATGAGATTAGCAGGGTTTCTATGTGAGATGGGGGAGGGGTTGAAGTTGGCAGAGGATGAACCAGGATTGGAAGTTATATCACCTAACAGGAACAGCAGTAAAAATAGGAAAAGGAAATAGGTTTTGGACTTTTGACATGGCTTATGATACAATACCCTGGAATATGATGGACTGAGATGTTTCTCTCAGTTGTGCTTATTGATAAGTATTATGATGTATAAGAACTTCATTAGTAAATGCAGAGATATTTCTAAAAGAATGTACTAATAAGAAACCCTACTAATACTCTCTTCTTTTTCAAGACAGGGCATTGAACATTAAATTGTGAACACTAAGCAGCACCTGCCTCATCACTGCTCAATTTGCCGCTCTATCGAGCACAAAACCACCATAAAGATGGCGCCCTTCATGAATTACACCCTATTTAAGTATGGCACCCGCGCATGCGCAATCATAATGACACCTAAACACATGCCCCTTCTTCACACAGAGATTCTTCTCTTACGATTTCACCTGCAATATGATGCTTGCACATGCGCGGAATGACTAGACCCATCCACATCTATGATACTTTTCCTGCACTTCACTCGACCGCATCTCCTCTAGGAAGTGCTTCAGCACACATTTAAGGATGCCGTCGTCATTTCTCCACGATCTCTGCCTCCATGCATTAACCAAGAAGGACACAGGTACACTGCACTTCTCAGTGCTCTCATATATGCAATCAGCGAATTCTATACCCTTGGCCCTATCTCTTATCTTGCTCTAATAGAGCAGGACCCAAATGCCTCTGAACTGCATCTGGATAGTATGTTTCTTTATTACATCCTTATCCTTAATTGGTGGGATGTTGTCCTTTGCTATACTTGTATCCTTATTGTTCTATCCTTATAGAGCCAACCTCTTGTAGTTACTTCTTTTAATTGACCTGTTAATCTATCCTGAGATCATTAAGGTAATCTTTTTTTATTGGGGATATTATACCACAAACTACTCAGTAGTAGTAGATTGTGTAACCATGTCATATTATGCATCTAGTCTTTCTATAGGTCGACATCCATCTACACAAATGAGGCTACCATAGGAGCGATAAAAATTAAACACAGTACAATAATATAATTCATTTGCACCTGAATCTTGGTAGTTCTATACCCTCAACTAACAAGGTGAGATAGTAAAACTTCGGTCATACGACTGTTAAGGCCCCGTTACACCTGGCCACATCACCGCTGATTCCATAGGCGATGTAGGGGCGTGGCCTATCGGCGGTGACATCGCCCCTGCGTCGCCTAATGTAAAGGGGCGATGTCGGCGGCTCTGACAGCTTGCCTAGTTTCACATCAATGATGTGAAACCAGGCGGCCAATCTGGGGCGATGTGCACACATCGCCCCATGTAAACGGCCGCCGGCGAGCTGACAGGCGATGGGAGCCATAGGCTCCCATTGTCCTGCATCGTCGTTGGGGTTTTGAGAAACCCTGGCGGCGATGCCGCCTCTCAGCTTGCCAGCCCATCGTCGGAGATGTATCCCTGTGTAAACGGGGGGCGGCAACACTGGCGGGACGCCAAAATTGTGCGCACACCCGCCAGTCGCCAACGACATCTCCATCGGTGTCGGCAGGTGTAACGAGGCCTTTAGATTGATACTTATTGTTTAAATATAACTAATACATGATATGGGCATTTTCCTTTTTCCTTTTTCTTTTGAATAGCTACCTAGCCAATGGGATACTACTCTCAGTATATCCTTAATTAATTAGGATCCTATAGTAAGGTAGATAGATTATACTGTAACATCTATTATCTTATAACTTGTTACACATATTATAATTAGTGATGGGCGAGTCCTAAATTACTCGGAATCGCTTGACTCTAGCGAGTCCGAGCCCGGGACTCGCTACTCGTTGCGAGTCTAGCGAGTCCAATGTTAATGAATGGGGAAGCGAGTAATAGCGAGTAGTGTGCGATTTACAAATCGCAGATGTGTCTCGGAAGCTTCAGCCTGAAGCAATCCTAGTTTTGTCAGAGACTCTGACAAAACTAGGATTGGCATTGACTTGCATTGGACTCGTTACTGTGCAAGTAATCGCTGGGAAACTCACACAGTAAGGAATCCGGCTGTCTGCTCTGTGCAGGCTGCCGCAGCTCCAGGGTCCTAGAGCCTGCCTGCTCATCCTGTGTGTAGCAAAGCTGAGATTGTTCTCAGTCTGCTCATCCCTGTGCATAGACATCTATATCTATGCACAGGGATGTAGCAGAGAGGACATCGCGTTTTGGACTACGTCGGACGGAAGAGGATTTTTTTAATCAAAGATGGAGTCCCTAATGGCTTTTTTTTTATTTCTAATAAAAAAAATTTCTCTGTGTTGTGTTTTTTTTAAAACAATTTAATAGAAATTCATGGCGGTCATGTCTAATATTGGCGTGACCGCCATAAATTTTGGGCTTAGGGCCAGCTGATAATACAAAGCTGGCCCTAACCTCTTTATTACCCAGCGTGCCACCGCCACCAGGGCCGCTGGAAGAGCGGGGTTCAGCGCCAGAGGATGGCGCTTCAATGAACGCGCCATCTTCTGGGGCGGCTGCGGGCTGCAATTTGCAGCGGAGGGTGCCCAGAAAGCTTGGGCCTCCCTGCGCTGCAGATTCCAGCCCCCAGCTGCTTAGCTGTACCTGGCTAGACATAGAAATTGCGCGGAGCCCCACGCATTTTTTTTTTATTATTTCATGAAATTCATGAAATAATAAAAAAAAAAGGGCTCCCCTATATTCTTGTGTCCGGCCAGGTACAAATAGGCACCTGGGGGTTGGGGGCAGCCCGTCGCTGCCTGCTGGATCCGGCTGGTTCCAGAAATACGGCAAAGTCCATGTAATTTTTTTTCTGAAAAATCAATAAAACAATCCTAAAAAAGGGACTGCATCTTTATTAACCCCTCGCCCATGGTCCAGGGATTAATAAAGATGCAGTCCCTTTTATTTACATTGTTTTATGGATTTGTCAGAAAAAATTTCACGTGGGCTTCGCCATATTTCTGGAACCAGCCTATTTGTACCTGGCCGGACACAAGAATATAGGGGAGCCCTTTTTTTTAATTAATTCATGAATTTCATGAAATAATTTTAAAAAAAATGCGTGGGGCTCCGCGCAATTTCTATGTCTAGCCAGGTACAGCTAAGCAGATGGGGGCTGGAATCCGCAGCGCAGGGATGCCCAAGCTTTCTGGGCACCCCCCACTGCAAATTGCAGCCCGCAGCCGCCCCAGAAGATGGCGCGTTAATTGAAGCGCCATCCTCTGGCGCTGAACCCCGCTCTTCCAGCGGCCCTGGTGGCGGTGGCACACTGGGTAATAAAGGGGTTAATACCAGCTTTGTTATACAAGCTGGTATTAAGCCCGAGATTCTTAATGTCAGGCCACGTTTGACCCAGCCACTAAGAATCTCCAATAAAGGGTTAAAAAAACACAACACAGAGAAAATTTTTTATTAGAAATAAAAAAAAAAAGCCATTAGGGACTCCATCTTTAATTAAAAAAATCCTCTTCCATCCGACGTAGTCCAAAACGCGATGTCCTCTCTGCTACATCCCTGTGCATAGATATAGATGTCTATGCACAGGGAATGAGCAGACTGAGAACAATCTCATCTCTGCTACATCATCTCTGTGAGCATGCGGGCTCTAGGACCCTGGAGCTGCGGCAGCCTGCACAGAGCAGACAGCTGGACTCGGCTCGCAAAGTAACAGCAGTTACTTTGCGAGTTTCCCTGCGATTACTTGCACAGTAATGAGACCAATGCAAGCCAATGGACAATCCTAGTTTTGTCAGAGTCTCTGACAAAACTAGGATTGATATTGATTTGCATTGGACTCGTTGCTGTGCGAGTAATCGCTGGGAAACTCGCAGAGTACCGAGTCCTGCGAGTCCCTTACTACTCGCCGAGTAACGAGTCCTAGCGAGTAGACTCGCCCATCCCTAATTATAATGGTTTCTTTTTCTTCCCCGGGCAATATTTGAAACTTCCAGAGCAGTCTTAGCATCCTTATGAACTTCCAATTGTACTAACTCCTCTTTACAAGGTATGATACATTTCTAACCTCTTTACTAGACAATAATGGCATACGTAACCTTTTTGCTTTATCTTATCCAATTTTAGACTCTTGAAGTTTGGTCAGGCTGGGCTTTCTTAATACTAAGCCCTTTCTTCCAAGCACTTTCCATACTTTCAATACTAAGACCTTTCTTTCTTTTTTAATCACTCACTATTCACCCATTAACCCTGCGTCCTATGCACACATCTCACGCCCTATTATTTTCACATTATTTGATGATACATCAACTCTATGTGAGCTAGTTTCAATTGAACATATTGAACTTATTGTTGCATCTTTGTATTATGATCTTGATTTTTTGTGCTCTTATATATTTCTGTACAGATTGTTTTCCTGACGAAAACTCATGTTGGAGCGAAAACATCAATATAGGAAAACCACTTTTTTTACGCTAAATTAAAAAGGCTCAAAAAATGTTTTTCTCTGATACCCCATTCTTTATTGTGTGCCAGAGTTTTTACCTTTATATTACTCAACTTGAAGCAATGCCGACTGCTCTGTATTAAGGACCTGGTGTAATTTCATGATCATGTCACTGCAATGGGCAAAGCTAAGCAAGCTAAATTGTTGAAGGGTAAATGTAATTTTATTGGAAAACAAATCCCAATACTGCACTGGTTGATACTGATGGGTCACATAACAGCTAAGATGATGCTTTTTTTGTGCCATATGACTTATTTTCTCACATTTTTCTGTATTCTTTTAAACACAGCATTTTATGGCTCTGTGGGAGTGGTCAGCAGCTGATAGGGAGCAGTTCACAGTGTGTGTATTTACACAACTTCTGAGAGCAGGCTGACAGTGAGCACTGTGGGAGTCAGACACTGTTCTGAGAGGTGTACTGTTTTCCCTCCCTGTAGATCTCACATTTTAGGAGGGACCACAGGTTGTCTATGGGGTTCAGATCAGGTGAACAAGGGGGCCATGTCATTATTTTTTCTTATTTTAGACCTTTACTGGCCAGCCATGCTGTGGAGTAGTTGGATGCATGTGATGGAGCACTGTCCTGCATGAAAATCATGTTTTTCTTGAACGACACCGACTTTTTCCTGTACCACTGCTTGAAGAAGTTGTCTTCCAGAAACTGGCAGTAGGTCCGGGAGTTGAGCTTCACTCTATCCTCAACCCGAAAAGGTCCCACAAGTTCATCTTTGATGATACCAGCCCATACCAGTACCCCACCTCAACCTTGCAGGCATCTGAGTCGGAGTGGAGCTCTTTGCCCTTTACTGATCCAGCCTCTGGCCCATCAAGAGTCACTCTCATTTCATCAGTCCATAAAACCTTTGAAAAATCAGTCTTAAGATATTTCTTGGCCCAGTCTTGATGTTTTATCTTATGTTTCTTGTTCAAAGGTGGTCGTTTTTCAGCCTTCCTTACCTTGGTCATGTCCTTGAGTATAGCACACCTTGTGCTTTTTGATACTCCAGTAATGTTGCAGCTCTGAAATATGGCAAAACTGGTGGCAAACGGCATCTTGGCAGCTTCACGCTTGATTTTCCTCAATTCATGGGAAGTTATTTTGCGCCTTTTTTGCCCAACACGCTTCTTGTGACCCTGTTGGCTATTTGCCATGAAACGCTTGATTGTTCGGTGATTACGCGTCAAACGTTTGGCAATTTCAAGACTGCTGCATCCCTCTGCAAGAAATCTCACAATTTTGTATTTTTCAGAGCCCATCAAACCTCTCTTCTGACCCATTTTGCCTAAGGAAAGGCATTTTCCTAATAATTAAGCACACCTTATATAGGGTGTTGATGTCATTACACCACACCCATCCTCATTAGGCGGCCGTCACACGCTGAGATATCGCTAAAGATATCGTAGACGATGTTAAATTTGCATATCGTCCGAACGACGCGCAAAATCGCTCATCACGACGCTACACCACAGACATCGCTCACACGATTCCCCGATCCACTCATCCAGCGATCGTCTGAGAGATGCAGTTATCAGCAGTGGACATCGTTCAGCAAAGAGTCACACAGAAATTTCCTAAACGATTGTGGGAGCAAATGTGGGCGTTATTGGAGCCCATAGGCGTGGTACATGGGCTCCAAGCTGCGCCCCTCACTACACCATTGGTGCTCAGTACTGCGTCCTCATTGGGTCAGATGTCCTTTGAAACATGGCGGCCTCATCCCCACAATGTCCTGCGATATTGATCGCAATGTATATGTGTGCTGTACCACATAACTAAATTGCAATGGGCAACACGTACAGAACGCAATTCCTCGTGTTGCGTTGTGCAAAATTAGCTAGCTTATGCGTTGTACAATTTTAAGGTAGTGTACAGATGCGTTTAATTAAACAGCCTACAGCGAGCTGTGTGTGTACTCATGAGTGGATATTGTCAAACGCGTGTGAAACGCATGTGTGATTGCTGTGTGCTCTGGCTGATGTTTGATTTAGTGTGTGAGAAAGCGCATGTGTTAATCAAGGGGAATTGGGGGTAAAATGTATGACAACGCAAAGGAGCCAAAGCGTCTCAGAACATTCATTGTTCCTGGTGGCCTAATGTAGGTGTACCTCTCGACTGTGCCTTGCAACACTAGTGGCGTAAACACCATATATGTGGTCCAACATATGCGTGTTTGTATGTAATCCGGTGTCGGACACAAACAATGTACCAAATAACAAGTGGTGTGACACAAATCAGGGCCTTTTGGTTAATGCGTTTTCGCATGAAAACGCACATTAAGCTGCCTCACCAACTTCACGGTAGGCCCTGTTCGAGACAGTCCTAACTCTGTCCCTAGGTGTGTGAAACAAAAAATGTGACCACTGTCACAAGGGCCTTTGGGGAGGTATGTGGGTCCTGGTCCCGCCCGTCTCTCACAGGACCATAAGCTGGGCCCTTCAACACAAATTAACAAAATAGTGCCAACAAGCACCATCAACCAAAATCCCTGGCTCATGTCACAGACAAGAGGTTTGTCGGTAACACACATCTCCCCTCCAATGGGCAAGGCCTGGCCCTCTAAAAAAACCTAAACAGAAATATCCCTAAATCTGGGTTATGTTTAAAAAACAAAAAAAAAAAAAAACATTCTTCCTCAAAAATAACAAGGAACACATGTCCTGCCTCCAAGCCGGACCTGCAGGACACAGTCAAACAGTGCAATGGCCAATTCCCCATGGCACCATAATAATTAGGGGAGGTTCTGCTGCCAGCTCACCGCCCCTGTACCATTAAAGTACTGGCAGTACCGGTCCCCAGGGGCGGACTGGCCCGGGTTTCTGGGGGGCAAATGCCCTCCAGGCCGCCGGTTTAGTGGCAGTTCAGGGCCGCCCGGTACTGCTGGCAGCCGCCTGAACAGTGAAATGATCTGAGAGCGGCCGGCTGTCAGCGCGGTGCGGCCGCAGTGGGACCGCTCCGGGCTTCAAATCGCAGCAAAGGCTGTGTCGTCCTGGCAACCGGCGGGACGCCGGGCGCGGCGGGAGCGAGTCACTGACTCCATGGGCGTACCCAGCATGGGGCAGGGGGGGGCAGGTGCCCCCCCCAAGAGGCTGCTTTTCCCCCCGCAGTTGCGCACCGGAACTGGCACCTACTGTGAGAGTGTGACGTCTGTGGCATGACAGTGTCAGCGGCAGCGGCACAGCCGCAGAGCGCCGCCCGTGTGTGACATGGGGCGGCGGGGGCGGCGAGGCCGGCAGCTGCAGCAGCCCCCAGCAGCCCCCAGCAGGCAGGGCGCCGGGTGGATCAGTGATCACATCGCCAGGTGCCCTCAGCATCAGCAGCCTCAGACAGTATCTGCCGACTGCAGATCAGCTCGGCAGGCACTGTCTGGCAGGCCTGCAGGGGGACTCAGAACAGTGATGTGTGTTGTGTGACATCACTGCACTGAGAGTGCCGAGTCCCATGTTGGAGTGGGGTCTATCTGGGGAGTGGGGACACTGCTGGCCTGGCCTGGTGGTGAGGGGGGAGGCTGGAGCAAAGAGCTCTCAAGGCGAGCTACAAGTGAAGACAGAGTGAGTGAAGAGTCGACAAGAAGACAATGGCCCCAAGGAAAGAAGGTGCAGTGTGCTGTGCAGAGTGACAGTGTGTGCAATGTGTGTATGTGCAATGTGTGTGTGTGTGCAATGTGTGTATGTGCAAAGTGTGTGTGTGTGCAATGTGTGTATGTGCAATGGTACAATGTGTGTATGTGCAATGTCTGTGTGTGCAAGTGTGTGTGTGTGTGTGCAATGTGTGTATGTGCAAAGTGTGTGTGTGCAATGTGTGTATGTGCAATGGTACAATGTGTGTATGTGCAATGTCTGTGTGTGCAATGTGTGTGTGCAATGTGTGTGTGCAATGGTGCAATATGTGTATGTGCAATGTGTGTGTGCAATGGTGCAATATGTGTATGTGCAATGTGTGTGCAATGTGTGTATGTGCAATGTGTGTGGGTGCAATGTGTGTATGTGCAATGTCTGTGTGTGCAATGTATGTGTGCAATGTGTGTGTGTGTGCAATATGTGTATGTGCAATGGTGCAATGTGTGTATGTGCAATGTGTGTGTGCAATGGTGCAATATGTGTATGTGCAATGTGTGTGTGCAATGGTGCAATATGTGTATGTGCAATGTGTGTATGTGCAATGTGTGTGCAATGTGTGTATGTGCAATGTGTGTGGGTGCAATGTGTGTATGTGCAATGTCTGTGTGTGCAATGTATGTGTGCAATGTGTGTGTGTGTGCAATATGTGTATGTGCAATGGTGCAATGTGTGTATGTACAATGTGTGTGTGTGCAATGGTGCAATGTGTGTATGTGCAATGTGTGTATGTGCAATGTGTGTGTGTGCAATGTGTGTGTGCAATGGTGCAATGTGTGCAATGGTGCAATGTGTGCAATGGTGCAATGTGTGTGTGTGCAATGTGTGTGTGCGCAATGTGTGTGTGTGCAATGCTACACAGTGCAAGCTGCAGTGCCGGCCCCGGGAGCAGAAGAGCCTGTGCAGCTGCCCTGTGGGGGGCTGGAGGCAGAGACAGAGCAGCCGGAGGATCACAGTGAGTGTAAAATAAATGTAATGTAAATAAAGATAAAGTTGGCTGCACTGTGCTTGTGATGGGGGCCTCCAGCCTCTGTCCCCCTGCCCTCACCCCTCCAGCCTCCGTCCTCCTGCCCTCACCCCTCCAGCCTCCGTCCTCCTGCCTTCACCCCCCAGCCTCCGTCCTCCTGCCCTCACCCCTCCAGCCTCCGTCCTCCTGCCCTCACCCCTCCAGCCTCTGTCCTCCTGCCCTCACCCCAACAGCCTTCGTCATCCTGCGCTCACCCCTCCAGCCTCCGTCCTCCTGCGCTCACCCCCAGCCTTCATCCTGGTCTAACCGCCTGCCCACCATATACTGTGCTGCTAACCACTGAGCCATCATATACAGTGCTAACCACTGAGCCACCATATACAGTGCTAACCACTGAGCCACCATATACAGTGCTAACCACTGAGCCACCGTATACAGTGCTAACCACTGAGCCACCATATACAGTGCTAACCACTGAGCCACCATACAGTGCTAATCACTGAGCCACCGTATACAGTGCTAACCACTGAGCCATCATATACAGTGCTAACCACTGAGCCACCATATACAGTGCTAACCACTGAGCCACCATATACAGTGCTAACCACTGAGCCACCATATACAGTGCTAACCACTGAGCGGCCATATACTGTGCTAACCACTGAGCACCGTGAGCCACTGCGAGTGTATGCCCCTGTGTGTGTATGCCTACCCCTGAAAATAAGACCGGGTGCAACGTTCGGAGCAAATATATTAATATATTAAATATATTAATCTCGCCCGGCCCCTGACGGCAGCCCGCCCATGTCATATACAGCCCCTGCCCCCATAGGGCTCCCCAGTGGCGCAATAAGTCTGATGGGCACAGGTGCACATTGTAGGCCCCCCACCTTCCGCGTGCACGTTGGTCAGATGTATGGGCCCCGTGTAACATTCTAAATCCTATACTCACAAATTGACCCCTCTCCCCCTTCATTATGTATTAATGTCCCTTATCCTGCTGTATATGGTCCTCTCCTGGAATATGGCCTTTATCGTGGTATATATGTCCCCCATCATGGTTTATATGGTCCTCCTCCTCAGCTACCATAGTCCTCCAATTATTATAATGCATCCCCACATTCCTCCATACATTACAATGTATTCCCATAGTCCTCTATGTATTATAATGCACCCCATAGTCCCCCATTCATAAGGTACCCCCATAGTCATCCAATTATCATAATGCAACCCCACTATCCTCTATATAGTATAATGTAGCCTCATATGCCTCCATACATTATAATGCACCTCCAATCCATACAGTATAATGCACTCCTATAGTTCTCCATATAGTAGAATTCACCCCCATAATTCTCCATATAGTATAATTCACCCATAGTCCTCTATACAGTATAATGCACCATCAATAGTCCTCCATGTAGTATAATGCACCCCCATAGTTCTCCATATAGCCCTCCATACAGTCTAATGCACCCTCACAGTCCTGTGTTTAGCATAGTACAGCCTTCCATATAGCACAGTACAGCCTCATAATTCTCCATACAGTATAATGCAGCCACAGTGAGCCACCCCCTTTTCCCCCCCATACTCCTCTGGCCAGCGTGTACTCCTTAAAAAAAATCTGTACTTACATATCCTGGTTTCACCGCAGCTTCCCAAAATTGAAGATACAGGAGGAGGTGGTGACGCCGAGCGTTGCACAGTGGAACGCATAAAAGCAGGAAGTGACACCTAGTCCACACTAGGAGAAGGTAGTGCTTCCTGCTTTTTATGCGTTCCACTGTGCAATGCATGGCATCACCCCTGTGGTAAGAGGAAGCGCAGGGGGGCGGCAGTGGATAGCAGGAGGCTCAGTGAAACACACGGGACCCTTAGGGGCCCGTGTGCTGCTGCGCAGTGATGGTACAAGAAGCGGGCGCAACCTGAACGACCATGGCTTGCCCCCCCCTAGTTATGATCCTGGGTACACCCATGACTGACTCACTGACTGAGTCAGTGCTAGCGGGGAAGGCGGCCGTGACGTCTGTCGGCGCGGCCGCAGCCGCCGCAGCCACACTCACCTCTGAGCAGAGCTCTCAGCTCTCTGCAGGCAGCGCCACCGCGGGACCGGTCCAGGCTTCCGGGCAGCAGCGGGTGCGTTGTCATGGCACCCGGCTGGCCTGCAGGACGCCGGGATTGGATGGCCACTGCGCCAGGCAGCCCAGCAAAGACAGGGAGGGAGGCAGGGTTCAGAGCGGTGTGTAGTGTGTGTGCTACGTCAGCACGCACTTAGTGAACCTTGTGTGAACCCACCCACCCGGTCCCTCAGAGCGGAGCGCAGACAGACAGAACGCTGCGGAGGGGAACGCCAGTGTGAAGGCAGCCTAAATGTAAGGCTGGGTTCACATTTGCAGATGCCTCCACACCGTTCTGCGGAGGACATCTGCAAGGAGCCGGCAGCCCTATCTTTTATAATGGGACGCACGGTGTCTGTCTGCAGATGTTTGCAGACAGCCGTGCGCTCCCATTGCCCGCCATGAGTGATCTGTGCGCATGCCTACGCATGCGCACAGATCACACACTCCCGTCCGCACCGAAAACCCGACCTGTCGCGTTCCCGGTGCGGACGACAGTGTGTGATCTGTGCGCATGTCTCCGCATGCGCACAGATCACTCATGACGGGCAATGGGAGCACACGGCGGTCTGCAAGCATCTGCAGGCACCATGCGTCACATTATAAATGATAAGGCTGCGGTCTTTGCTTTAATGTTAGTACTGGGCCTGGGGAGCAACTACAGGGAGGAGGGAGCGCAGCATCGGGATTGTGGAGCGAAAGACACAGGCGGGGAAACCTGTGGTAAGAAGAGGACTTCTCCACCGGCTTTCCTGCTTTGTGCTTCGCTCCCCGATCCCTAATGCCCCTCCCCGCTCCTGCTCCTCACCCGCGGTAGCACCCCCGCTCCTCACTTGGCCTCAGGCGGCAGAGGGGCTGGCGGCCCGTCATTATGGGCCTCTGCACTGTGCTTGCCACCCAGGCTGAAATCTGCCAGCCAGCCCCTGCCGGTCCCTCATATCCTGTGCCTCCTGCCGGCTGCTCCCACCACCTAATGGCTGGAGTCCTGCCATCTGTGGGGCATCAGCACGCCAGCCCCCCAACACCACCTCCCCATTGCTGGAGTCTATGCGGTCCTCAAAGTTTGGTGGAGTGTAGGCCTGGCGATCCCGGCGTCTTAGAAAATTGTGGAGGACACAACAGGCCATAACTACAAGGTCAATGGATTCTAGACGCATATTAATGGCCGTGTGAAATATGCGGAAACGGCTCGCCATGATGCCAAAGGCATTCTCCACTACTCGTCGTGCACGTGAAAGCCGATAATTGTAAATGCGTTTGGCCGCATTTAGTTGTCTCTGGGGGTATGGCTTCATTAAATTAGGAAGAAGCGGAAACGCCTCATCTGCAACGAAAACAAAGTTCATGTTTCCACAGGTGCGAGTGGTCGGTGGTAAATTAAGACGTCCATTCTTCAGTTTTTGGCCAAACGCCGATTGGTCAAAAACACCGCCATTGGAAACCCTACCATTTGTGCCCACGGACACTGACACAAATTCATAATTGGCGTTAACCACTGCCATCAATACTATACTAAAATAAGATTTGTAATTGTAAAAAAAAGATCCACTGTGGGGAGGTTGTGTGATCCGCACATGCTTCCCATCAATCGCACCTCCACAGTTGGGAAATTGCCATTTCTGGCTGAATTCATCGGCAATGGCAAGCCATTCCTCGGGGTTCTGCGGCAATCGCATGTGCGTGGGAGCCAGAGCCCGCAGTATCGCCTCACAGGTCTCTGGAATGAGTTGGCTAAGGAGGGGCCGTGATATTGCCGACGAGTAGACCAAGTCCTGCATAGTGCGACCTGTTGCCAGAAAACGCAGTGTGGCAGCCAACCTCTCCTCCGCAGGCACTGCTGGACGCATTACTGTATCCTGCCGTCTGATGAGCGGGCACACTGCTGCCAACAAGATCTGAAAGGTCTCATCTGTCATGCGGAGGAAATTTTGGAAGTCCCGTGGGAAGTCCTCACGAAGTTGGTGCAGAAGGCGAATGTGGGAATGCTGATCGCGCTGCTGCAGCCACTCCCTGGCCCAGATGCGTCGGGGTCTCCTCCTGCCTCTCTCCACCCTCTCATCCTCCACACGTGCGGCCTGCACCAGCAAACCAGCCCCCAAAACGGCACGTTGATCTGGATTCATGCTGTTTAGAGGCAAACATATGTTTACTATGCTGGCTACGCAGAAAGGTGCTTTGACCACAATGTGATCATCATAAATGTAATGACTAAAAGGAGCATAACATTGGCAAAATATGGACCGGTGCACTACACCTGTTTAAAAAAGGCATGAAAAACAGATAACACCTACAGTATGAATGAAGGTGTTCATGAAGGGCAAATGTTTTGACACGCCTAAATGCCTTGGCCCAACAAAAATACAAGACCCACAAAACCCAACAGACCCTGAGATCCCAACCCACATCACACTTCCTATATCAGGACCAACGCTAACAACAGGAACATCCGACACACTGTGGACCATATGTATGGCAAAAGTTGAACTAAACACACACAATAATTATTACTCACATGCAGTGTTCGCTGCGATGGGTGTCACTCCAAGATCAAGTCACCCAAGTAACGAAATATGTCCGATGATTCAAAATCAGCAAGACAATGCTTCAGTCCTTGAATGTAGCAAAATTACGCACAATCTAAACCCAAAAAACAAAAGAAACAAAACACATGGCAACCACGGAGGTGGTGGAAGAACACAAACCCAGTCATATGTATTTTGACAACGCTATAGCTATCCACCTTCACAATGTATCACATGCTGACTCCACACGTACATACCTGCAGTAACTTTGCAGCAAAGACATTGTGCATCTCCAGGAAACGCTCTATATACACGGCCGAGCCAATGCCAAGGCGAGACGTCACCTTAACCAGGCGTGTCTCCTCAACGAGAAAACACACACCAGCACGATGTTACGCCCTCCAAACAGGCGTGGTGAAACAATGACCCCACACACAACGCCGGGGCTATGTTCTACGGCAGGCGTGTCACAAACCGCACGTACACCCCCAACGCAGCAGATACGTCCTGTCCCGGGCGTGGTAATAGCGATGTCTATGCATATCGCACCTGTCATTACCAACAGCTGTCTGATCAATTAGGATAAATAGTGCACTGTGAACATGTGTGTTGTACCTGCTGGTTTGGGTGTCTCTTGACACAAGTGGCAGCCACACCAGCCAGCACGCCATCATATCTTTGGCCTTCCAATAACTGTCTCCATTTTGACACACTGTGTTGGATTCAATCAAGGTATGTTCACATGATATGATGAGACTGACCCATCTAAACTTCAAGTCATTATATTGTACTTCAGGCACAAATTTAGGACTGTCACTGTCACAACAGCACACATCCCATTGACTTGACCAACAATCTTGGTTTAAGCAAGTGTGGTGTTGTGTTATTGAGCGGGGGCATTACAAATTGGTCATGGCTGCTGACTTTTACTCCTGTGGCTGCCATTTAACACATGTCTTGGACCATTTGCCACACTGATGTATTTTCTTGGTTTTTTGTTTTTGAATCACAGATGCCCCGGACTAATCGTGACTACATTAGTGCCCTCATTGCTGCCTACAAAGACAACCCCTGTCTGTGGCTAACTAGGGATGCAGGCTACAACAAAAGGGCCCTCCGGAATGCTGCATATGACAGGCTCCTGTTGGTGGCCCGCCAATTTTGTCCAGACCAGGACCTCGACCGCGAGGCAATAAAGAATAAGATCCAGTACCTCCGCACCGTGTTCGGCAGGGAGCACAAAAAAGTTATCCAGGCCGGCGGTCAGGCATGGCAGCGGGGCCGGTATATCGCCCCGTCTTATGGTATTATGATCTGCTCCTGTTCACCACGGAGCAGCAGGAGCCCCGCCGACCACTGGAGAGTGAGGACTTTGCGGAACCACAAGAGCCCAATGTTGTGGAGGACGTGGAGGGGGCTAATGTAAGTTGATCACCTGGCCCAATCTTGCAAAGTGATCACACATTAAACATTGTTTGGCAACATCAATGGCAAGTTAACAATGTCGAGAAGGTAAACATAGACCCCATGGGCCTCATATCTTGATTACGTTGTTTACAAACCACTCCAATTTAAGCAAGCAATCGATTAGCACACAAGTAGTGAGTGTTGTGTTATTGGCTGAAGCTGGAAGGCCCTGTTATGGACTTTCCTAGGACATCAGCCACAATATGGTTTTTTAACATACTGTTAACTTGCTCATTCTCGACAAAATGACCAGCAAAACTCAAATGGCATGTGTGCTCATGTGGTTTCCCTTTTTTGGTTTTAGGATCTGCTTGAAGGTCCCTCTTCGGGGTCGCTGTCTGAATGGCCGAACGAGGACACATCCCAAACGCAGGAGGAGAGTGCGGAAGCGCCCAGCCGCCCACATCTGCCTTTAACACGTGACAGGGCACGGACACGCCAGGCAGCCCCAAGCTCTGCGGCGGACCTGGTGTCCCTGGCCCAGCAAGTCCTGACCCAGCAGGTGACGGAGCCACAATGCCCCTTTGCTTCTGTGGTGGCGCAGCGTCTCCCCACGTTTACCCAGGAGCAAAGGGAGCATTGTGAGCGCGTCATGATGCTGGTGATGGACCAGGCCCGTCTGGAAAACCTGACTACCCATTCCACCTTCCCTGCTCCCCTTCCCCAGCCATCACCAACTTCCCCTGCCTGGCAGTACATGGGCCTTCCCAACCATGTGCAGCAAGGCCCACCACCTGGCCCTGCCCATGCACTGCCTCGGCTAGTAGCTTTGCCACACCAGCTGCAGCGGCCGGACAACCCGTTTGTCCCAGAGGAGGAATCTTATTTTGGGCCCCGGTTACATAATCTTTAGTTTTTTTGTGGCTTGTTAAAAAGCTTTACCCTTGTTTTTTTGGTAAAGTTACCGCCTTTGGCCCCGCTAATTGACCCTCCATACTGTTGATCTTTGTTTTGTGTGTACCCTACCTGCGACAATAGCAGTTTTCGTTTGGTTGCCCATATTGTGTTGTTATTTATTTTGTGTGATTGTGTGGCCCAGGCCTCCATATTTGTCTGGAAATTGCATTAAATTTCTGATTTCACACGTTAAATATGTTGTCCCTCATTTCAGCATGTTGATTAGATTTTGACCATGAAAATGTTTCAAGCTGACCAGCTACAGTAGGCCACATGCCAGATCCATCCACAGAAACATATGTAGAGGGCAATTTTAAGGAAACCTTAGTTAGGCAGCCTTCCGGTGCACTACTTTTTCCTGTACCCCCAGGCTGCAGTGGTGTCCGTACCATCATTGTCTTTGTTCTCCAACATTGGATAATATTAATGGTGGCAGGCTTCAAAAGCTTCCAGATGTGTAAGTGTTAAGCCACATTTATGTTTGCTGGTGTAACAGCATTGGGGCACTTTTCATATCACTTTCATTAATATAGGTTTGCTGGTTGCTCGACACACGTCATGCTGACATTGGGGCCCTTGTGTAACAAAAGGTGTTATGGAAACCTTACTCTCCCTAAACGGTTTTGCCATTGAGTTGTCCTTGATGGTGTTAACGTGACCCAGAAACACACCTAAATGTTCGACATACATGTCTGCTTACATAGAGAGAATGAGATAAAATTTTTATGTTAACATTTTTATTAGAGGTCAATAACTCCCATACCATGCACACCAAGAACACATTGCTGTGTTAGGGTATGAAAAACCTGTATTCACTTGTGATGGTCCAAATGTTGGACACTATAAGAAAAGAGCCCAACGTGGTAGGGCCAACATGCTTCAGACGGTCCAAATGTTAGACACTATAAGAAAAGAGCCCAACGTGGTAGGGCCAACATGCTTCAGACGGTCCAAATGTTGGACACTATAAGAAAAGAGCCCAACGTGGTAGGGCCAACATGCTTCAGACGGTCCAAATGTTGGACACTATAAGAAAAGAGCCCAACGTGGTAGGGCCAACATGCTTCAGACGGTCCAAATGTTGGACACTATAAGAAAAGAGCCCAACGGGGGCTTAAACAAAACAAACAAACAATGCCAAAATGGCATAACAAGGAAGAATACGTCCAACATGGACATCAGTCTTTGAGGTCCAAAATTTCCCGGCCAGTGTCTCTTTGGCACCAGGTTAAGGTAGGGCACCATGCCCTTGCTGTAGGGCAGCCAGCATGTCCCGCAATCGTAGGATGTGTCCAATATGTGTGTGGATAGACGACTGGAGCTGGATGGCAAACTGTAAGTGCGCCTGGATGATGTCATCCAAAGTGGGTACACCTGTATTGGGAAGATGAACACAGTTAGCAAACAACAGTTTGTGTGGATATTTCTAACTCTTTGCTCCAAAGAGGCTCCTTACCCTGTTGTTCGCCATCCTGTGATCTTTGCGGGTTTGATGGGGATGCACTCAGGCTCCAGCCCGCAGCTCCAGCAAGTTCGCCATCTGCACCAAACATTAAGTGTACCAATTAATGGACATTCTGGGACTGCCAGGAGGGCAGATAGAGCAACATTACACATACAGATATATCATCTTTTGGTTCTAAAGCATGTGTTTTTTCTGCCAAATAATGGGCACATTCCTCAATGTTATAAAAGGTTCACAAATGAGGAAGGTAGCCATAATCTAACTTCAAACACACATTCCCAAAGATTATCTGCAACATTATCTGTGTGTGTGATGTGCCCCATAAACCACACACTCAATACAGTATGCATGGTGTATTAAACACAAATATGAATGTACCTCCATAGTCGTCCAAGTTTGGGACCTCTTCATCCGCCACCATCTCCTCCTCACCAGGCCCTGTTGGTGATGGCATGGGGTAGGGCTCGGCCGCCCAGGTATCCTCCTCCTCTTCTCCTTTTGGGGAGTAAACAGTGTTGGGGTCTGCCTGCGACATCTCCTCCTCACCAGGCCGTGTTGGTGATGGCATGGGGTAGGGCTCGGCCGCCCATGTATCCTCCTCATCTGCCGTGTCTGGTGACATGGCGAAGCCAGGGCTAGGCAGGGAGCTGGACACTGTCGCAGGTGGCTGAACAGGGGGGCTCGGGCTCTGGGGCCACAGGACATGGCCTGGTTGCAAGAAGGGCCCTGGGCTGGAGGGGGCCCAATCATCCACATCAGCCTGTTGTCCAGCATCCTCGCCCTCCTGTGTGCATGGTGGTGAGGGCATGTCATCATCCTCGTCCATCCATGGCTGGGAAGAGTTGTTAGATGACTGCTCAGGTGCAGACTGGCCGGACCCCTCTTCGCTGTGCTCGTGGCCCGCATCAGCTGGCAGGTCGGGATCATTGTGCCCACTCGGACTTGGGGGGGATGATGCAGCTGGCGCCGGAATCGGCGGTGTCTCCAGTGGCCCTGCACCAGGCGGCACATGCTGCCCCTCTTCCGAAGATGATTCCTCAGTACCTGTATTGGGATGCACAATGGTGAAGCTTTTATGAGAAAGTTGTTTCAAAAAATTGGTGCCTCTACGTTGAAATTGATGTGAACTTGATTTTTGGGATTGTGAGTTTGGCCCACAGCGCCAAAGTGTAGGGGCTCCCTTTACATTTGGGGTCACTCACACTTGGAGATGTCTAAACACCGTTTTGCTGAGCCATGTGCGAGCCTCTGCATGCAGCAGCCAGACCTAGGCTTGGTAATGAGAGACACGGTGCCTGCCAATGCATGCCGACCGCCATGCACTCCCATTGGTCACCATTCGAGTTAGCCTTCCTGGTGTGTAGGGGAGTATGTTATCTTTGGCCATGGGTACGTATGCACACAGATCAGTCATTTCATGCGACAGGGCTGACGTGTTGATCACGTCCCGTGGTGTCACGCAAAATATCGCTGTCCAGTCTTTTAACAATATGGATATATTGCTCGTATGTAACTCACAGGCCCTGTATTGACTAGTTGGTGGTTTTGTTGTTCCCTGATGGTGTTGGTTGTCTTTACAGATGTCACTATCAGATATAAGGGGTCTATCTTAATTCAGATATGTGTCCCAAGGAATGTACCTTCCAGGTGTGGCCCTGTGAGTAGGATCAGTCCCTCCTGCTCCGGGGTCCAACAGCACGTTCAGCGCCTTGCATGTGAGTCACAGCCAAGGCGCTGAACGCTCTTGGACACCCCGGTGCAGGAGGAAATAATCCTACTCACAGGGCCAGACCTGGGAAGGTACATTCCTTGGGACATATATCTGAATTAAGATAGACCCCTTATATCTGATAGTGACATCTGTAAAGACAACCAACACCATCAGGGAACAACAAAACCACCAACTAGTCAATACAGGGCCTGTGAGTTACATAGGAGCAATATATCCATATTGTTAAAAGACTGGACAGCGATATTTTGCAGGAGACCACGCAACGTGGTCAACACGTCAGCCCTATCGCCTCAAATGTCTGTATGCAACGGAAATAATTACACAACTTCACAAGGAGAAATCTTCGAGTGTCCAGTGTTCCTTGAAAGACGTTGTTCATATCGGGACCCAAGGGCCCCCTACACTAGCACCTCGACCACGTCCAAAAGGTCTGCACGCCAATCACTATTGTCACAGATCAGTCATGCCGGCCAATGGGAGCACTGATGTGTCCCCAAGCATGTGCTGACACTATGAGCAGCATTGATCTGGATTATGTTACACGTGTGCATGCACAGGCTTGCATATGGGTCTGCATAACGGTGTTGAGACATATGCACCTGTGAAGGCGTTGTGAGCCACATGTGCAGACGCAGGTCGGGGACTACACTATGTTAATATGTTGGTTGACGGTGCTGTCTAGTGTGCTACATGTACATGTGTGTTGTGTGGTCCAACAGTTACTCACCGCGCAGCCTGGCAATCCTCGCACGAATGTCCTGAATGCGTCCTGGGCACTTGAATTTAAGATCCGCAATTTTGTGCTGGATCTGCTTCGGAGTGCGGGACACACACAGCTGGCGGAGCAGGGCATGCTGGATTTTCCGCACAGTGCTGCGGTTACGCAGCCTGGGGTGCCGGTGGTGATGGCGGCCCCAGTAATCCAATCGATCACAATGATCGATTAGGATCATGAGCTCCGCCATCCCCCACGTGGCAGCGCGCCCTGTTGCGGCCATGCCTGTGCTGCAATGTGCACGGGCGGAGCTAGTACCTAGCAGGCGGAATGAAAGCGAAAGCTAAGTCATTACGCGACTACGGGCGCTAGCGGGGGCCAAAAACAGACAAACGCGCTGGACGCGCGGTGACCCGCCATGGAACACTTCTACGCAACCTACGGGCCAACAACCCGTGGGCGTGCCGTAACTAAACCGCTGTTTACGGCGTAACGCCAAAGCGTTGAGAGTAGGAGCACACTGTATTGGGGCCAGAACAAGAATATAAATGGTTGTTTCGGGTTAAGCCGATTTTGGATTGTGCCCGTAATGTCAATCCAAAAATGTATGATCAGCTATAAGACTGTGTGGATTGGTGCTGAAGTGACAGCTGCACAAAAAATGGTGCCATGTCAAGCGGGAACCAATCATGACGCTGGAGCTTTGACCAATAATAGCAGACGATGGCCCAGCCAATCGGAACGCATGAGGGTTCAGGAATCAGAAATGAGGAGGCGTGACACAGGTGAATACCCGGCACGCCTACGTGTTTGATTTCGCCATCGCTGAAATCACACGTTTCGTGCGATGTCGTGAATTTACACGTGTCGATTGTGCATATTTAATTGCCCGATATCGTCAGATCTGAGAACCGAACCTCAGATCACGATTTAGCGATTTGATCAGATATCGCTCGTCGTATCTCGCCGTCACACGCACAGACATCGCTTTCGCGATGTTTAATCTGCCGCGTTCAAGCGATATCTTTAGCGATATCTCAGCGTGTGACGGCCGCCTTACAGAGATGCACATCACCTGATTTACTTAATTGGTAGTTGGCTCTCAAGCCTATACAGCTTGGAGTAGGACAACATGTATAAAAAGTATCATGTGATCAAAATACTCATTTGCCTAATAATTCTGCACACAGTGTACAAACATTACAACATGGGGTCACACGTGTTTCTTTTTGTGATGTAAAGCACTTTCCTGCCTGTTTTAAAAAAATGTTTTAATTCAAATGAAGAATAATTTGCAATCCCAAGCATGTAATATCTGTATACTTTTTCACTTCCTCCCCTGCCATGTTGTAATGTTTGTATACTCTGTTACTTCCTCCCCAGCCCAGGACATTTTTTTAAAACACATCCAATAATACTTCCGGTTACGGCGCTTCCATGAGCAGCCGCGTCTAGCAGCGCTCTGGGCCCCGCCGCGGCGATCCGGATCCATCCAGCCTCCCTTGAGCCCCTGGACCATCGGCACAGAAGGACACTCACCCCAAACACCGGACCATCGCAAAGGCACGACGATGGACCGGTATGTCACCCGTAAGGGGGAGAGCTGCCGGCCTCCCCTCGCACACGCGGCTAACAGCAATGGCGCCCGCGATGCTGAGACAGAGGGAGAGCCGGATGACACCTCCGTGCTGGGAGGTATTGTGCCACTGGGGAATATAAATGCAGGGGTGAATGCAGCCACTGAGGTAGGGATAACGGGAGCCCCCCTATTACTGCAGCCAGAGGCCCCCATGCAGGAACAGCAGACACAGACCCAGGGACACAGAGTCCATGAACACGCAGGGGATGAGAGGAGGAGAGAGGACCCAGGTGTGCAGTCAGGAAGCGGACAGGGCCCACAACATATGGATTATAAAGCACTGGCCAAAGAATTGGCCACACACATGGCTGAAGACTTTAAAATGGCTATAGCTGACATGGTGGCTGCCACTACAAAAGAACTCAGTAAAAAAATAGAGACCCATGACCAGAAACTTAAAGAAGCAGAAGCACAGGTTGGAGCTGCTGAGGATAGAATACAGGAACTAGAGGACCAAGTGCTAGCATTACAAAAACACTCTGACTATGCCTTTACAAAACTAGAAGATATTGAAAACAGGGCGAGGAGAAGTAACCTCAAAATTGTAGGTCTACCAGAGTCTATTCTGTCAAACCAACTAGAAGAAATTTTCGAAGTAGACCTCCCCAAAGCTTTAGGGCTAATGCACAGATGTAAGACGGAGCGTACCCATAGAATTGGACCTCTGAGAGACCCTCTGGAAGCTGCTTCCACGACTAGCGCTAGCCCCTCTCACCCTGGAACCTCTACCAAACCGAGACACGCAATTGCTAAATTCCTAAACCACAGGGATAAAGAGGAGATCCTTAGGGCTTATAAGGCCAGGAAACATCCTTTAATGATACATAGCCATTGAGCTTTGATCTTCGCTGACTACTCAATAGAAGTCTCCCGCCGAAGAAGAGCTTTTAGTGAAGCGTGTTCACTACTCCATAAGAGAAATGTTCGTTTCCAATTAAATTTCCCGGCTACTTTACGGTTTAAATCCAGAGAGGGCACACTGATGACTTTTACGGATCCAGGGAAAGCATTATCTGCGATTTTGGACAATTCTCGCTCTCCAAGAGCTGTAACACCTCCAACTGTAAACACTGATTCACAGCACGCATCGTCTAATCCAGATATGGGAGTTGAAGAAGACCGTGATTCTGTGAGGTCTTACAGGCTGCGTTCGGACACCATGAATAATGGAGGCGCTTCTGGTGGCGGGACACCCAGGCAACAGAGACAGACAGGCTCGTGCTGGCATAAAAAGAAATGAGACAGCTGTGTCAGTTTCTTCTGAACTTGAGGAAAAGAAAAGAGGACTTTTGATATAGTTGCGCTAATGATTTGGAGGCTCTGAACCCCCCCCTCCTTTCCTCCTACCGTTATTTTATTTTCCCTCCCCCTCCCCCTCTTTCCTTTCCCTCCCCCCTCCCCCCTCCCCCCTCCCCCCCCCTTTTTTGTTCCCCCTCCTTTTCTCTTTTTTTTATTTTTCTTTCCCTTTCTTTTCTCTTCTCTGTTTTCTTTTAGGTGTCTTGGACTGAAGGAGTAAATGGGCCGCTATATCATCGAACCCAATGGCATGATGCAGATCTAGAATCTGAGTGAGCCAGCTCTCTATTTAGAGCTATTTGATCTCCATGATGCCTATATAAATTTTTTGGGGAAAGGAGGGAGTGTGATGAGACGTCACCTATTAGGGTTGAATGTAACATCACAATGTAATGGTGATGTCTACTTGCTTATCGTTTCCATTTGTCATTTACTAATGCACTTTTATTATGCCTACAATACTTTGAAAATCCTGAAACAAAGGATCGGTGACTACCTATACTAGAGAATATATTTCACGGGCAGGGGATGAGAGAATTCTTACTATGCTTAACTTATATTGCCGATGAAGGGGAGAAATAAGGGTAACAGAAAGAACTATTAAAAACTACTCATTAGATGGTTGCTGTGGCGGGGCACGAGACGTATGTACATGGGTTGTATTGGAGGGAAGAAGAGAAGTCAGCAACAAGGACAGGTGAAAAGTAGTGGTGTGGTTGGGGTAATGGGGGGTTATGGAGGGGAAGGGAAAAACCTAGAGACATCATTAGCAGGATATTTATGCTCCGTTGCGTTTTATGTATAACAGCCACTGCATCTTGGTCTAAGCTATGGGGGGCAATACCCCGATGGTTAGGGTTGAATTACTCTTCACTGATACTGATCTGGGGGGGTTCGGATGGTTAGGTGGGTCTCCTGGAATGTAAAGGGCCTGCGCTCCCCAGCAAAGCGCATGATGGTCTTACGCCATCTTAAACGATTGCATACGGATATTGCCTTGCTCCAGGAGACCCACCTGGCCTCTGAAGACTTTTTCCGTCTCAAGAAATTACGGGTGGGAGACATTTATGGCTCGGGGGCGGTGGAGAGAAAAGCGGGAGTTGTGATCTTAATTCATAAGTCCCTGGCGCATACGGTCCTGTCCACACAAACAGATGACGAGGGCAGACTGATCCAAATGACCATACAAATTCAAAAAGATGTCTTTTCTATTTACAATGTATATGCTCCAAATGAGAAACAGAAATCCTTCTTTCAAAAAATACAAGCCAAACTTTTAACTGACACTGGCCACAACAGAATAGTGGGAGGTGATTTTAACATGGTATTACGGGCAGAAGAGGATAGGAGACACTCTACACCTCCACCGAGGACAGCTCGAGACCCAGGGGAAATAGGATCAGCGAGCTTTCTAGAATCCCTCTTTGCAGATGTAGATATGGGCGATGAGTGGAGGACGGTACACCCCCTGGATAGGGAATTCACCCACTTTTCCCACCCCCATGGGTCTTGGTCGAGGATAGACATGTTTTTCACCTCGCCCAATATACTACAAAGGGTGATTGAAATTAAAATTGAAGACATGGTAATATCTGACCATAGCCCACTGGTGTTAGAAACTAAAGATGCCTATGAGAAAGGCACCGACTATTTGTGGCGTTTCCCTGACACGTTTACCAGAGAGGAAAACTTTGTCGCCCTCCTTAAAGAATGGTGGATGCTTTACTCAAATGACAATGAAGCCCATCGCTCTGACCCGGGCTTGTTTTGGGAAACAGCGAAATCGGTCATGAGAGGGCACGTGATGGCTTACAGCATGGGGATAAAGAAAAAGATAAAAGAACAATTTGTTAAGGCTAGTCTGGAGGTGAGGAACTCGTACTCTCGCTATAAAAGCACGATGGCAGACCCTGATAGAGAGACCTGGTTACAGGCCAAGAAAAATTTTGATATGTGGGCAGGAAGGAGGGAAGGATTATATAAAAACAGATTAGAACTTAATCTACATAAATTTGGGGATAAAGCCGGTCGATTATTGGCACGATTATCACGGGGTAGATATCCTCCTTCCTTCCCACA
Source organism: Allobates femoralis (assembly GCA_033576535.1). Taxonomy (NCBI): domain Eukaryota; kingdom Metazoa; phylum Chordata; class Amphibia; order Anura; family Aromobatidae; genus Allobates; species Allobates femoralis. Next base: position 114,355,439 of record JARQOC010000011.1, read on the forward strand.
TTCAAACTATAATTGACAAACATGGCAACACCTGGACTACCCCGAAAGATGTAACCCAGGCACTGGGAAAATTTTATGCATCTCTTTACTCAGATAGTGACACTGATATGCCTGAGGGAGCCGATTGGCTGCACCTAATTCGTTTACCAGGTATCTCAGAAGAGGACAAACAATTTCTAAATAGTCCTGTCACTGAGGAGGAAATAGAAAATGCTATAAAAAATATAAATCCAGGCAAAGCGCCAGGCCCTGATGGATATAATGGTGCATTCTTTAAAGCCTTAAAAGAACAAGTCTCTTCTATCCTACGTGACTTATTTAATACAATATTACAGGGGGCCCCTAAACCGGAAAGAATGAACATGGCGTATATTAAACTTATCCCTAAACCTGGTAAGATACCAACGGATCCGGCGAGTTTCAGACCAATTTCACTAATAAATCAGGATCTAAAACTTCTTTCAAAGATAATGGCCGATAGACTGGCGACGGTAATGCCTAGCTTGATACCTCCTCACCAAGCGGGATTTATTAAGGGAAGATCAACTACTACTAATATTAGAAGAGCGATTCTCTTGCTTGATGTCATGGGGAAAAGAGTAGGAGTGGAGAGGGGGGACCCAGCCGTGATCACGTTAGACGCAGAAAAAGCGTTGGACAATGTACGGTGGTCATGGCTGGGCAGGGTCCTGGACTCTATTGGAATTGTGGGGCCATTTCGGCAATACCTGCAGGCCTTGTATCATAGACCAAAAGCCTGTATTAGCACCCCCGGATACTTATCAGATTCCTTCTTCTTGCAGAAGGGAACGAGGCAAGGATGCCCATTATCCCCCCTCCTCTTTAATTTAGCAATAGAACCTCTGGCCTTATACCTTGAGAATAATAATACCTATGAAGGATTCAGAGTGGGGGCAAGGGAGGTTAAGCTGTCCCTTTTCGCTGATGACATTATTCTCTATGTCCGAAATCCCGAGAGGGACCTCCCTCGCATCCTCGAAGATATTGAAAGATTGGGTAAACACTCAGGTTTCTGCCTAAATAAAGGTAAATGTGAGATTCTGTTCATCAATCCGAGAAGTAAACTCTCGCGATGCACTCACCTCTATGATCTTCCAGTCGCCACAGATAGTATAAAATACCTGGGGATTCAACTGGCTAGATATCTTGGCCAGACCTATAGACTTAATTTTGCCCCGATCCTTTCAAAAATAGAAAAAGAATTGGCGGGATGGGCTGGACTGCCACTCTCTCTGACTGGGAGATGCCATCTGCTTAAGATGATTAGTTTTGCGAGATTGTTATACCCGCTCCAGAATATCCCCATGCTGTTAAAACATACTGATATAACTAAATTAAACAAAGCCTTCTCAAAATTCTTATGGAGGGGGAAGAAACCCAGGCTGGCCTTTGGTGTCTTGATGCAGTCAAAACAGGAGGGAGGTCTCCAACTCCCGGATGTTCGAGGATACAATTTAGCGTGCATTTTACGCAATGTTCTTGACTGGATTAGGGGCACTAATAGGTTCTCTGATGTAGCCCTAGAAGGAGAATTTGCTAAACCCTGGGATTTGTCTGCTCTGCTACATTCACTGCTGCCATACTTACCTACAGCCCTTAAGGGTACTGTTATATATAGAGACACAATTATGACTTGGAAAGGAATAAGGAGAAAATTAAATTTATCTTGGAAAGTCTCAAAATTACTCAACTCTTGGAGATGCCCGGCCTTTCCACTAGGTCGTGAAAACTCTCTATTTGAGGCTTGGGGGAGAGGGGTATCAGGACCCTGGGAGACCTTATGAATGTAGGAGAGAGGAGGTGGATGACAGAAAGAGAAGTCTTATCTACTTATGGTCTCTCTCTTTTTCATGTCATACAATACCGACAGTTGCATCACCATCTTCTCTCTCGGTTGCTGGATATCTCTAGGGAGGTCAAGGACAACCTATGGTCCGACCTGCTAGCTATAAGTGAAGGTTACGTGTCCATTACCTCTCTCTATGCTAAGCTGCAGCAAATTTTAAGACCAACAAGAGGGAGGGCTCTTTTCACTAAATGGAGGAAACACTTGGTTGACCCTGACCTCACTCAAAAGATCTTAGAGGGCTGGGGGACAGTTAGACGCTACATTCACAATGAAAGATGGAGAGATTCCCAATTTATGATCATCCATGGGACCATACAAGGCTTTAATATACCGCCGACACGGGCCAACTTGGGAAGATGGGTGAATTGCCCTAAATGTAAGGCTCCTATGACGGATCTGGAACATGGTCTTTGGTCATGTCCCGCTTCTCAGAGATATTGAAAGGTAGTCGACACCTGGGCGAGGGGGATATGTGGGGGTTTGGAAAGGCTGAACCCGATGCTCTGGCTCTTCCACTACTGTGGAAATTTGGTGGAAGGTAGTCAGCCACATGTACTATTTCACTATATTGCAATTATAGCGAAAAGACTTCTTCTTCATCTCTGGCTTAATGATAGTCCTCCTGATTTATCTCAGGTCAAGACCTCCTTGGGAATGTCCTTGCAATCGAATCACTGGAGACACTTAGTAACCCCAGCAAATTATCACAAAAAATTTTTCATAAATGGAGAGTATACATTGAGAAAGAATTTACTGATGCTGAAATTACGGCTTTTATGCTACCTCATAGGTCCTCAGCTTGGTATGCCATGGAGGACTTGAGGGGTACTCTAGGTAAACTGAAATGTCCAATCTAATGGTGGCACTCAATCTTTATGATTAATGTGATGTTGGAGTAATGCGAGCAACTCTAGGATGTTATCTAGGGAAAGGGGTGGGTGGGATTAGGAGATGTTGTTATCTTCCCAACAGTTTTGTTTAAAGTGAACTTTTCTGTACACGGATATCAACTGTTATAATATTGACTACTTGTGATATTCTTTTCTGTCTGTGGTTATGTTTGTATTTTTGAAACAATAAAAATGATGGTTCAAAATAAAAAAAAAACACATCCAATAATATAATTTATTATTATTCCAAGATTAATCAATAGATTTTGGAATAATAATAAATTCTACAATTGGATGGAACCTTGTTCATGGGAAAACCTCTTTAAAAAGAAACTTTAGCTACAGTAAATACCTTAAGATTTTTATTGCAAGTTTAAAATTTTAGCCTAAACTCTCAGAAAGGAAGGATCAGCATGATTATCCTCTTAGATATTTCACATGCTACAATAAAGCTATTTTAATACCGGAATACCAGGAGAATTTTAGAACAGCACTAGTCTATTCTTCGTAGTGATTATATTTCAGTTAACATTCCTCGGAGTAAACCTTGCCACATATTCTTTTGAAACCTCTCACTTATGATTTCTATGTTACCATATACTCAGAGATATTTTAATCTGGCACATATGGTTGCAAATTTTGCAAATCATTAGAGCAGTGAAAACTGAAACTATATATTAACTGGGTAGTAGGTGCAGGAAGCACTATTAGGTCCAGACAAAGGTGTCGAGTGATGGTGTGGCTTTCCTGCAGTGCTGTGCAGTTTGGGGTGTCTCTGTGCACCTACTTGTTTCCTGGCGCTACATACCTGTTCCCAGGTACATCTGGATGAGGTAGGTAGGTAGGAAAAAGGCAGACTGGACCTTGGTATGAACAGATTAAATGGATAACTGGATAATACATCAATGATTTACATTTTCTTAGGCATTTAGTTGCACCACTGGTTCTCCATACAGGTTCTGGATGGATGACAATTAGACTGGTACTCTGATATGGCAAATCTTTAAAGTGTAAATGTCATTTCATTGAAAAAAACAAAAACAAAACAATAATGCATTGGTTGTTAATGATGGGTCACATAGCAGCTAAGATACTGCTTTTTTTAGTCATATGACTTATTTTCTTACATTTTTCTGTGTTCTTTAAAAACTGCATTTTATGGTTCTGTGGGCATAGCCAGTAGCTGATAGTGAAAAGGTGTATTTTCACAGCTTCTGAGAGCAGGCTAATAGTGAGCTGTGTGGGGATTCAGCAGACAATAGTTTAACAGAGATTGTGATTCAGATGTGTGGAGTCAGATAACAGATCTTTCCTTGGCACAAACTTCTGAGGAGTTTGAAGTGATCCTGACATTCTGATGTTGCTTAGCAACTGTGCTGTTAGACTGAGCTAATCTGATACATTGTATCTTCATGAGCTGCAGTCAGCAGTGTAGCCCACACCTCCTTTATCCTTATATGGATACATGCCGTATTCACAGAAGATGGATCTGACTGATAATGAACATATGTCTGCTTCACACACAGTGTAATGGGGTGTCACAGTGTAGGGAATAATGATAAGGGAATGGCAGTTACGTGCCCAGGGAAGACTAGTCTGACCTAGTCTAGGAACCCTGAATGGCACTGATCCCGAAGGTATCTCTGATGGTGAGAAGGATCGGGTCTCCAGCCTCTCCCTAACCTCCTCACCAGCCCTGCGCTATTCCCCCTCACCTCCATGGAACCGGGATACAGCAACTCCAAAGGACCTCAGCCACACAAACACTCAGAAATGCACAGCACGGCTTCCAGGCATAGAGTGAGACTCTCTCAGCAGCCCCACCTGGTGGAAGGAGAGGCTACTTAAAGGCTAGAGGGAGGGGAGTTCAGGTGAGTCACACATTAATCCCTCTACCAGCAATTGAACCTAATAGTGAATGCAGTTCTGGAGCACAACACAGGAGGCCAGGACCTTCACAACTATCAACCATGCAGCTCTTAAAGACAAACACATACACAGCAGCATCCAGCAAGGTCAGCGCCATGTAAGCATGTGACATGCGGACAACTTGTGGAAGGTTTATGAATGACTTTAAACCAGAATTTTCTTATGAAGTGTATTAGAAAGTTTATTAAAATTACTTGCTCTACATTATTATTAAATAAAAATTTAAACTGAAAAGACTGTCTGGCAGGTAAGTGACATTAGCAGCTCTAGTAACCCTGCTCATCCCCTGTAGATGGGCTTGGTTTTTTCTGCCAACTATCAACTCTCCCTTGCTACCATAGTGATCAGGCTAAAGAGGATATTAGTTAGACATCCTCCAATACAATCCTTTGCCAACATGTATTCCACCACCTGCTGGTGTCCAGTGGTATTACAGAGAAGCAACGTACATTTAATTTGACAAAATTACACCAGGCAATACATCAAACCATAAATTATGCTACAGACTTGTATAATTGCAGAAAATTTTGTAATGGCCCCTTCTGGGTCATTACACATTGACTGAAATTTTAAATATATTATGGATATGTGAAAACATTCCCAAGAATTACAAAATATAGGTATAAATACTCACTTTTTACACATTGATGTTGCTACCTATGTTTTCTTTATCGGCACTGTGATCCAAACCTTTTGGATTACTTCTGCCTAAACATACAATACCATGTACATTGTGTGTAAAATATGCTTTCACCATAGCTGGTAGAGGTGAGATCTTTAAACATTAGAACTTTCTTAAAAAAAATTGTGCATTAATTTACACACTTCACATAATTAAAATGTGTGCAGTCAATTAAACATATTTTGAGGTCTGAAATGCGATCACAACTTATCTGACTAGAAGTAACCAGAGGTAATTAACAGCATATTTAACAACACACTCAGGGCCACCATCAGTGCCTCGCTGGACTAATTCCAGTGAGGAACCCATTGGAGGGGGCCCGGCGAGCCTGACATGGCCCCGCTCCATTTATTGCTAGGCTGATCGGACCCGGGGCAGGGAGTGGGGCCCAGCAGCGTACCTTGAGAGGGGCTGGCAGAGGTCGGGTCATCTGCACTGGTCCAGTAGGCAGGGAGGTTCTGTCGCTGGTCCACTATCATTATCTGATTAACTGTGAAGCCCTAAACATGGTCACTTCTGAGTCAGGGCGACATCAGCAGCGTGATCAGATCAGTTGATCACGCTGCTGACATCATTCAGTGCCATATAGGCACGAAGAAAGGAGGAAAGTGCTCCGGTCTGGTGGAGGCAGGAGCTGAAGACACCAAAGATGATAGATCCGCAGTAATTAAGTGAGTGGGGACAGGGTGGAAATTGTATGTGCTGCAAGGGAGAGGGGGAGTCTGCATATGATGTGCTCGGGGGTCATACAGTATAATGTCCTGGAGGGGGTACAATATAATGTGCTGAAGGGGGCAACAATATAAATCACTGGAGGGGAGGTACAATATAATGTGCTGGAGGTGGGGTACAGTATAATGTGCTGGAGGTGGGGTAGGGTATAATGTGCTGGAGGGAGGTACAGTGTAATGTGCTGGAGGGGGTACAGTATAATGTGCTGTAGGGGGTACAGTATAATGTGCTGGAGGGAGTGGTACAATATTATGTGCTGGAAGGGAGGGGTCCAGTATAATGTGTTTCAAAGGGGTAAGAGTTGTACAATATGATGTGCTGTAGACGGAGGGGGAGAGGTGGTACAGTATGACGTGCTACAGACGGAGGGAGGTCAGAGTACTACGTGTTGCAAAAGGTGGGTGGAGTATGGTGTGCTGCAAACGGAGGGGGAAATATAGATAGCATGTGTGGCGCCCCTGCGACAGAAGGCCACATAGGGAACTGCAGGCAGGTAGGAGGAAAGACAGTTGCACCACAACACCCTCACAGACAGCCACACAACCACTAGAAGGCAGTACCCAACCCGGAGCCGGAACTCTAGGCGGGCAAGGGTGGTAGATTATGGTACCTTTACACGCCGCCACAACAGGATGGATACCAACGGCAACTTCACGTGCACGAGCACAGCCGAACGGTTACCAACGGGAACCGCACCCTCTTTACACGCCGCCACAAGGTGCGCTACGCCACGCTACATCTACAGCTAGCTACATCGCCGGGTGTCGCAAGTAGCCATCTGTAGCTCAATTACACACCGCTATAACCAGCTACTATGGGCGGACCTGGTGCAGCAGGGACAGCACATAGGCGTGCCACAATTGAGAGTACGAGCCGTCCGTACGCTGATAGGACAAAGCAATAACATCCTGATTGGCCAGGCATCGCAGGAGGCTGAGTAATACAGCACGCTCGAGCGATTGTGTAGTGTGACTCGTCAGCTCCTTAAATATGCCTCCCTAGGCAGCGACTACCAATCGTCATGCAGCAGCTTCCACCAATGATCGCACATGGGCGCGGTAACACGGAGCCAGGGTCACGCCTTAGCTACATTGCAGGCTGTCCGAGTTCCCTTCCGTAACGTCTTTACACGCCGATACAGCTCGCTACAATCGGCGATGTAGCCATATGTTTATGGGCAGTGCACGGATACAGAGGTATCTGTAGCCGGCTGTGTCGTCCCGTCTTCACACGCCGCTACTACGGGCGATATTGGCGCGACAAGCTACATTTGTAGCCTGTAGCGGGTTGTATCCATCCTGTTGTGGCGGCGTGTAAAGGTACCATTAGAGACAGTGGGTGGGCCAGCAAGTAGGTCAGGTGACAGAGGGTAGATATAGAGAAGGGGAGGAGGAAGGAGTCAGTAGGCCAGTGTAGGCTGAGATGCAAAGACAAGAAGCACATGTCCTGGAAGAGTGGGGTGTAAGGAGCGCAGAATCTGGAGAGCCAGTGCGAGCCACAAATAGAAAGCCCATCCGAAGCCAGCACCCCAGGAGTGTGAGGGACGGGAGGACCAGCAGCACTGGGTCCTAGAAACACGGCTGAGACGGCAGGCTGCAGGCGGAGTAGCCCTCCTATTGAGCCCGAAGTACACGGTAGAAGGGAGCCTGATAGAGCCTCACCCAGGAGGACTATTGGAGGCTAGGCTAGTAGCAGAGTGTCGGCTCTGAAGGGGACCGAAGATCTACCCGGTTTCCGCAGATTAACCGACGGGGAACTCCAGCTTCAAGTTAGAGTTCCTACCCCAAAGGACATGTAAAAAATGAAATCCAATTTGCGCCATACTGTGTTTGCAATAATTACCCTCGGTATATTTTAGTATTGCTCACCTTGACCAGTTGTGCCTGGGGGCGGTCCGGAGGGGGGAGGGACGACGGCCCTGGATCGAGGTTAGTTTGTGTTTATAGGGAAAAGGGAAAAGTGAATGTTACAATTAGCTAGGACTATTTTAAGGAAAGAATAGAATATAAAGTTATATATACGTACATAAATTTATATATTCGTGGGTGCAAATATAGTTTTATTATATATAGCGGTTTTATTTACACGATTTTAGTAAGTAATGTAGGTTTTTTATTTTGTATAAATTTGTATCCTTGCAATCCGTCCTACTAGTCTAGGACGGGTTTTAGTCTAAGCTTTGTTATGATTTGTCTTCCCCCAATCATGAACAAGATTGAAAGTATATAAATGTTTTAATTGGGTCCTGAGATTCACTTGAGAAAGACGCATACTGCGTTGAAATGCATTGTGGTTAATGGACCCGTGTGTTGTACACATTTTTATTAAAGCCTAAAGGTAATTTACTACTGTCCGTGGAGCTGTAATTATTCCCTAGCGCTTACCACATACTCTATCCTTTCTTCATTACCCCAAAGGACAGGCAGCTCAGTGGCAACCAGGAGGGCCCACAGGGGTCCGAGCCACCGCCATACTGTCTGGAGACGCACACCAAGTGAGAAAATAGAGAGAGAGTAAAAGCCTGGAAAAGACAGAGAAAGAGTGACAGGTCGCAGAAAGGAACAACCTGGCTGCAGGGAGTAAAGGAACCTGGAGGGGAGAGTTGTGCCCGTGTAGAGACTTGTACTGTGAACTGTGACTGAACTGTAACTGAGAAAGCTGAGAAGTAAACACGGTGAACCCTGCCTCTGACTCCCTAGCATGATTCTGCCTGCACATGATTTTCTCCAACAGGTCTGCAGAGGATTACAACCTGAAGAGCCACAGCCTGTTAGCTCTGAATCCTGAAGGAAGAATTCTGCAGCATCAGGACAGTAAGTGAACTGCACCCATCACAAGCCTGCACACTACACCATAGACTTTATCATCACTGCCCCGGGGAACTGAGTTCTACCCGCGAAGAACTATACCATCCTTAGCTGCTATAACATCATCCCCGGAGGTTCTGCAGCAGCGGTGGTTCCACTATTGACCACAAGCCGTGGGTGGCGTCACAACAAACTATATCCCCTGTAAATATTCCCCTTATTATTGCCAGGGCCCGGGACACCGCCCGGACCGGGACCTCCGTGACATTCCCCAGTAGCAACCCTGGTCCGGTACCGAGTACCCCCGTCCCAGTAGGCTCGACACATGCTGCAAACGGAGAGGGGGAGAGTATGGATGGTGTGCTATAGGGAGTGAGGAGGGAGTGAGGAGGGATGGGTGTGGACACATGTAGTTCTAAGATGTTAATGGCCATCAGGAATCCATATTGGTAGCCTGTCTTTAAGGAACCCTTTAAGATATTAGACAGTTTAGCTTGTATTAGCTTGTATTTTCTGTAACTTTCCCAACACCTGGAGTATCTAATTACCAACATAGCTCCTTTATCAATGTTTAGTAAAAAAAAAGTGTATGTTTATTGTATCATCCAATTACTGCATAATTTTATATTCATTTGTACGCGGCCACAAAATGGAGCAATGTGTCCATGATTTCACTGCAACCAGAGATCTGCCAACAATCTCTGCACAATTATCTGTGTGTGTGATGTGGCCCTTAGTTACGCAAGCATTTGTTTCAAATGAGATATAAGCTAGTGATGACCTCAGCTAAGACAGAAGTTCTGTTAACCTGTGGACTAAAGGGGACATCCATGACGCCAGAGTGTGGATCCCTGGAATCCCTCTATCTTCACTGTTCCGCTTCTCACAGCTGATGTTCCTGGACAGCTGATGTGCTGCTCCTGGTGATGTTTTTCCTGTGTAGTGTACAATGTAAGTACTATACCTTTGTGATTTATATTATGCAAAAGTGTACGCAATATCATACTATTTCCTATTTTCTGTAATCATTGAATTATTATAATACAATTATTCACCTTCTTTAAAGCCATATCCGACCCCCTTTAAATACTTGGCAAAATAACACAATATGGGGCGTGAAGGGGGATGAGTGTGGACACAGTATGAGGAGAGAGGGGGATGGTTTCAGATATAGCATAGGGAGGACAGAGGTGATGAGTATGGAGGTAGTCAGGAGAAAGTATGGGATGAGAAAAATGTGAAACATAACGAGACTGGATAGTGTGGGGTTGTGGGTGGGATGGATGCAGACATGACTGGGTAGAATGTGTGTGGGGGGGGTGGTATGTAGAGGGGGCTGCATGTAGAGGCCTCAGCAAGAATGGGATAGTATGGCAAGTAGGAGTAATGTCATGAGAAGGTACAGTATAAAGTCTGGACAGTATAGGGGGACTCGGTGTGAGAGGATAGTGGGTAGAGCATGTGGATGGATGGTGTGTGCATCATTTTGTGCAAGGAAAACAGTGAAGAGCAATTATTTGTTCAAGAGCAAAGTATAGGGCAAATATGTTTATTCAGGCAGCATTATAATGACACTTTTATTTTTTGCAGAAAGGCGGAGAAGATGGAAATCTTCAAAGGCATGAAAAGTTATCATGACATCTGGGCAAGATGAAGAAAAGAAAAAGACGACCCCAATCAGAGACAAGGTCATCTATAAGATACTCAGATGTAAATGATTATTTGTTATAATAACTCATGTTCATCAGTGCTGTGGTTCACATGATGATGACAGGTAACAACAACTCCCAGTACTTTTTACCATTATTAAGGACATTCTGGAAGTTGTAGTTTCATACTATACAAATATGTATACAGGGTTGACCTGACTGCAAAATTGATGTACTATGTACTGATAGTGGTTTTGATGATACATTTCTGTACTGATGAGGGTTGTGATGCTGTGTTTCTGTACTGATGAGGGATCTGGTGATATATTTCTGTACTTCTGCTGGGTCTGGTGAAGTATTCCTGTGCTGTTATAGGTTCTGATCCTGTACAAATGTAACATTTCACAACTTGTAAGATTATGTGATATATGGCTATGTTAATAAAGTGTTGTGCTGTCTGACAAGTTAAAGGTTATTATGTTTTTATTTATGTTATCAACATTAAACAAATTGACCTACATTGCTAAATAGTCTGCAATCACTGTAACTCTATGTGACTGCAGGCTTCTGAATTCACACAGTGCGCACACTGAATGCTGTCAGAATTTTCTGGTGCCTGCGGTGAGAGTGGAAGGTTACATAACCACAAGTATGCGATTTACATACATGCAGTCACATATTGACTAGATATTTGAGGACTCGGAACAATGATAATGAATTGAATGAGGCTGGACATGTCTAATCAGAATTTGGCCAGAAGTATATAAGTCGCCTACTTGTGCTCACATAACTATTCAATCTTGCTATTGGCATGGGAGAATCCTGAAAGTGTGCAGACCACACACTATGGGTACCTTTACACACGGCTACATTTGTAGCTTGTCACCAGGTAACTTACAGGTTGCAGTGAAATCATGGATACATGGTTCTATCTTGTTGCTGTGTACAAATGGAATCATGTATCCATGATTTCACTGCAACCTGTAAGTTACCTGGTGACAAGCTACAAATGTAGCCGTGTGTAAATGTACCCTATGAGGGTTTAGTGGCTTGCAGTCACCTAGAGGGACTGCAGACTTTCATCTCAAACCTGGACAAGCCCTATAATTATAGCATTAAGCCCTGTAGCCCAATATTAACAGTGTGTATGTAACATAGGCTAGGGTCACATCAGCGTTTTTAATTTAGAATCCTGATCCGGTTTTGAACTTTAAAAAAGCTCAAAACCGGACCAGGAAACGCTCCTCATAGGAGCCTATGCAAAACACCGGATGGCTTCACAAGCCATCCGGTGGCCGGATCCGGCACTGCTGCCTGCGTTTAAAATCATGCAGGCAGCAGTTTTCGCAGCGTTTGCCGTGACCGCACTGCGGTCACCGGATGGCTCAGGATGTGTAATCCTGAGCCATCCGGTAACTGCAGAGTTTGCGGTTCCCGGCTCAGCAAACCTAGGAAAGAGTTAAATTGATTAGTACAGTACTGTTTGAGGTCTGTAGGGGGGCTTATACCCCCCTACAGACCGGCCGCCCACTTCGGTGGGCTCCTAATACAATATTCCCGATGCCACGGTCTCCTCCGAGCCCGTGCAAGACCCCACACACCCCCAGCCCCCCGAATTACTATACAGGGTGCCTGCACCCCTCTGTTATCCTTATTCCTGTTTTGGGGCAAATGATATATTAAAGACATGGTTAAAGGACATATTTACGTGTGTTCTCCTCCAATGTTGTGACGAATCCATGGGCGGGGCTGTATGCGGCAGCCTCCGCCCCCTCATTTGTTATGGCCGCCCCCTCTGTGCCGCAGCCATTGATAAGAGGCCGGCCGCGTCATGAAGGGGCGGGGCGCACGGTGTGACGTGGTTCGCCCCGCCCCTTCATGACGCGGCCGGCCTCTTATCAATGGCTGCGGCACAGAGGGGGCGGCCATAACAAATGAGGGGGCGGAGGCTGCCGCATACAGCCCCGCCCATGGATTCGTCACAACATTGGAGGAGAACACACGTAAATATGTCCTTTAACCATGTCTTTAATATATCATTTGCCCCCAAAACAGGAATAAGGATAACAGAGGGGTGCAGGCACCCCTGTATAGTAATTCGGGGGGCTGGGGGTGTGTGGGGTCTTGCACGGGCTCGGAGGAGACCGTGGCATCGGGAATATTGTATTAGGAGCCCACCGAAGTGGGCGGCCGGTCTGTAGGGGGTATAAGCCCCCCTACAGACCTCAAACAGTACTGTACTAATCAATTTAACTCTTTCCTAGGTTTGCTGAGCCGGGAACCGCAAACTCTGCAGTTACCGGATGGCTCAGGATTACACATCCTGAGCCATCCGGTGACCGCAGTGCGGTATTCTGCACACAGTTTTGACAAAAACTGTGTGTGCCCGGCATTGCGTTCACCGCATCCGGATCCGGATGCGGTGAATGCAATTTAGCTTTCCAATGTGACCCTACCCATACTCACTGTCAGGATTGAGCTCTGGTTGCTGGTTCCAGCAGTCATCACATGACCCTTGACTTGGTGGGATGGCTTTTTACCTTTTTACAAAAATGTATATACTAAAGGTACCGTTACACGACGCAATATCGATTTGATATCGCCTGCAATTTCACGGGAGCGCGCACGTTTTTAGTACTTTTCCAAAATTGCCTCAGAGATGTCACATGGGGAGATATCGTAGGCAACGCAATTAGGATGGTAAAATCAACTTTCATTTGCTGGGTATGAGCAACCCAGCGAGCGATATTTATCAATGCAATGAATAGGGGAAGTTGCTTTCATCATAGCTATTGCGGTGTCACACTAAGCGATCCTACCACATCGCTTATGCAACATCGCCTGATTGAATTATCTGAACATAAATCAGGTGATGTCACTCCAGCGATAAATTGCAGTCGCATCGCCCTGTTACACCACACTTACCCTTTCTCCCTGAGGAAGTCCTAGGCGGACGACACGCGTTGGGTCGGGTCCTTGGAAAGCTGGTGGCTGGGTATGTGATTGCAGTGATTATATTATACATACCTTTGGTTTGAGTTGGCTTTTAGATTATTCTGTATCCCTGGCCCTTTTGCAGGACATTTTAGAGGGTGTATAGGACCTTATGGTCTTCTTATATGGTGAAGCTTGGAGGGATTGGCCCTGACCATAGCTGCAAGGGTGCAGTGTAATTACGGTTAATAGGGCACAATTTGCCATACTGTAATTTGATTGTAAATTGACTGTATTTGAGACATTTGTTCAGTCTGCCAGCAAATTATATTGTACTATACTCTGACTAGGTATCATTGCCCATTGCTCAGTAACCTGTACATACCTTTTGTACACCAGCTTTGTAACACTTTTTTTGGTTTTAATTGTTTTTAATTTTAAAGAGGTGGTCAGTGGTGTTTTGTGTTTTTTCTATTGAGTTTTTACATAAATAAAGATTGATTATAGTGATCATCCCTGTTTCTATGTTCTTTTTCTTCAATTGCTACATGTTTTTGCATAGTGGGATAGATCCTACCTATATGTGATAGTGGTGTCCCCAGACCCTAACTTTGAGCCCTGTTACACCACACGACGCACCCATGATATCAATTGCAATTGACCACATCACGTGACTTTGAGGCGATATTGCAATCAATATTGTGTCGTGTAACGGTACCTTAAGTACCCTGTTATTTATTAGCACTTGCTCTTAAATGATTTATTAAAGGAAACCAACCAGCAGGATTTAGGGTTATACAGTGAAGTCAGTGCCTTATAGGCACTGGGATACTGAATGCAATCATACCTTTACTTCAATGATTCTTTAATTGCAGAGAAAAGTGTCATAAATCTCCTGGAAAACAGGGCAGCAGATGATTGATGTGTGCAGCACTGCGTCACTATTTGGGGTTATTTTTTTTTTTATTACTCCACTGTGGGTATGCCTCTCGGCTGCAAGTGAAACCCTCCCTCTCATCTGTACTTTCAGTTTCACCACAGGTGTTTCCACTTTAGCTAAAGTGCAGAAAAAAATTGGCACGCTCATTCTTTCAAAAACACAGGAAAACCTGTGGTGTCTCCACTTTCTGCAGAGAACAAAACTCAATGTGTGTGCACAGCTAATCCCAGAATCACATAGATTTTGCTAAAGACCAAAAATGCAGGATAATATTAGCATACATTTACATAAAACCAAGGCAAAACCTGACCTCAAAAACACAGCAATGGGCACTAAAACCTTTGGCTACTTTCGCATTACGATCTTGCTAAATCCGATGCTGTCTGATGAAAATCGGACTAGCATCAGATCCAAACTGATCCCTGCAATTGGATGCCAAATAGGCATCCGATTCCGACATTTTGCAGGATCAGTTTGGGCTGTCACCTAGCTCCCCCTCCTCTCTGCCTCCTGTCATCTTGCTGTCTCCCTTTTGTCCCCTGCTGTCCCCCTACTGTCCCCCTGCTCTCCCCCCTACTGTCCCCCTGCTGTCCCCCTACTCTCCCCCTACTGTCCCCCTGCTGTCCCACTGTTTTGCCTGGTGTCCCCCTGCTGTTCCCCTCTCCTGTCCTCTCCTCCTGTAATTTGAACATAACAAATCTTTATTCTCACCTTCCAGCGCTCCCTCGGCATCTCCATCAGCTTCCGATCGGGTGTATAGGACCTGTGAAGATGTCAGAAGCGTCATCTGGTCACATGAGCGGTTACCGCGGTAACTGGTCATGTGACCCGATCAGCTGATCGGTTTGTGACATCATCACAGGTCCTGTTACCGAGCGGCTGCAGATGGATACGCCGAGGAAGCGCTGGAAGGTGAAAATAAAGATTTTTTATTTTAAACACTTTATTTGACCTATATTTAACTTCCGCAATGTATGTATATACATTGCGGAAGTTAAATTAGGCGGAAAGCAATAGGTTTAGTGTACTGAGCATGTACTGAGCATGCTCAGTACACTAAAATCGGGTCCGAGGAGACATCAGATGTTTCCTCGGACCCTGCTCCATAGGGCCCCATGTTAATAGAATCGGATCGGATTTGGCATAATTGCCATCTGATTTGTCAGATCCGATTCAATCCGGTTTTTGATTCAGATGCAAAAATCGGAGCAGTCTCCGATTTTTGCATCGGAAAGAAATCGTACAAAATCGGATCGGACGCAAATCGGATGGCATTTAGTGCACATCCGATTCAGTCTGATCCCCATAGGGTTACATGGGGCCAAATTCGGATCCGATGCTGTCCGATTTATATCGAACAGCATCGGATTTCACAAAATCGTAGTGTGAAACCAGCCTTTCCTGTGTGAACATATCCTAAGGAAGGCAATCTGGCCATGGTCCCTCCCTCAGGTGGTAGGCCAGATTTGATTTATTATAATTTGCACCTGCGCAGCTGACATGGGCCCCCTCCACCTCTGGGTCCTACTGCAGTTGCACCATGACAAGGGGGTTTTGAAGAGAAACACCGGTGCCACTCTGCCGTTTCTTCAATCCTTTATTACTACTCTAAAAACATCACAACTGTTAAGGGTAACATAGGACCCCTTAATCTTTAGCACATACAATGATTAAAAAATCCAGTATATATACAAAAATACAAAAGACATACCCATAAACACCTGTGTTGCATTAATCATTTGCATTGGATCATGTTAACCCTTATCCTGCTAGTGCACTCATGAAAAAGCTTACTACATGTATATAAGGACTGACTATATAAAAAAATAAATAAATAAATAAAAATCATGATACTAATGAGTGGGACAAACAGTGGGATGGTACATAAAATTATGAGTCGATGCCACTAGCAAATGGCATCTGTCATATAGTCCACATATAGTTATATTTTCAAAAAATATATGTGTATAGTGTCCTTTGAGTAAAAGTTATAAATATTTAATAGCAAAAAATCAAATCATTTCTATAATTAAGTCCATCTGGACTTCTAGCTCCAAAACACAGTATCCAATAATTTTCTCTGTTATGGAGCGACTGTTCCCAGTCACCCCCTCGATATGGTCATACCACCCTTTCAATACCTTTTACTCTTAAGGGGTGATGTCTCCTCCGTGCTCATCCTTAAAATGTTTGGATAAGCCTGACATATTTGTTCTTATATTATTTGTATTGGATTTAATAGCAGTAATATGTTCCGACATCCTTTTCTTAAGGGTGCGGGTGATGCAGCCTATATAGTATTTATTGCACACCAGACACGTTGCCATGTAAACAACATGTGTGGTGTTGCAATTGATATAAGTCTTGATGTCATACCTCTTATCATTTAGTTTATTGTGAAATGATGTATCTATGTCCACACATTGACACAAATTACATCTTACGGACCCGCATTTATACATGCCCTTGTATGTGTGCCATGTATTCTTCTGTGTTGGTTTGCTGACAAATAAACTAGGGGAAATGATGTTGCCAATGCTCATGGACCTCCTTGGAACAATGCACCATCCTTCGCGCAGAATCCGTCCATGAGCATTGGCAACATCATTTCCCCTAGTTTTAAGGATGTCGGAACATATTACTGCTATTAAATCCAATACAAATAATATAAGAACAAATATGTCAGGCTTAGGCGGCCGTCACACGGTTCAATTTAATGCACGATGTCGCTTAAGCGATCTGCTTTTTGATCGCTTAAGCGATATCGTTTGTGCATCGCTGCGTGCGATCAAGCGATTTTACAATGTAAAATCGCTTGATCGTTACATCGCAGATATGAGAGCAGGAGCTCATATCAAGCGATAAACGCTTGATCAATCTGCATCATCGTGGTGTATGACACCATGATGAACGATCTCCCAGCAGCAGAGCCTATGCTGGGAGATGGTATCTATGGTAAACGTCGGGTTACTAAGAGCCGCGCGGCGCCTAGTAACCCGATGTGTACCATAGTTATAATGACCAGAGGTCCTATTAAGATCCAGTGAGTCACAGACTGAGACAGAGGCAGAAATAAACAACAGTATTTTTTTACTGATATGGGGATCAAAGTATGGTTCAGTATAGAATGTATAAGCATAAAAATCCCTTAAAATATAACCAATAACAGTTTCACACACTCAGCGTTAGCCGACATCAATGCACCGATCTCAGAGTTCCCAGGGTTTGTAAATCACACTCAGAACCAGGAGCAAATTTACCTACACGTTAGACTTATCAAAGATTTAACTTAACTAAAGGCTATGTACCTCAACTGTGGGCGGTCTGATGGGACCTCTGAGATGGCACACTGAGTATAACTTATCACAGCGAATAACAATACATTACACTATATCAATGCTGGCTATACACTTAGCACAGGATACCCGGGTATCTCAAAACTATGGTACCATCAACCTCAAATGTAGCTTTACACCGGTGTATATTCCACGTGGGCTGCAGCAAGTCCAGAAAAAGTAAAAAGAAAAAAAAACCTTTTGCGCAAAAGAAAAACGTATTGTAAAAAAAACAACAAAATTTGGCAGCTTACCAGCCAATGCCAGATTCACATGTCCAGTACTTTAGTTCTGTAAGCTTGGGGTGCAATCTGTAGAGCACTCTTTTCCAGGGCTTGTCAGGACCTTGTCAGGATCCTCCCAATGTGGATGGCACCGGACGCCGACTCTCCTTTCGCAGTCACTCACGGCCTTCCTGGACACCAATCACTCGCTCCATCAGGGGGAACATCTCCTCAGCCTCTTTGTCAGGATCCTCCCAATGTGGATGGCACCGGACGCCGGCTCTCCTTTCGCAGTCACTCACGGCCTTCCTGGACACCAATCACTCGCTCCATCAGGGGGAACATCTCCTCAGCCTCTTTGTCAGGATCCTCCCAATGTGGATGGCACCGGAAGCCGGCTCTCCTTTCGCAGTCACTCACGGCCTTCCTGGACGCCAATCACTCGCTCCATCAGGGGGAACATCTCCTCAGCCTCTCCTCAGATCCTGGACACTTGCTCGGTTCAAGATAAAGTCTTTAGTCCACATAACAGGGCTTGCAAACAACTTTAAAGGCCCATATAGCTTGCACTGGCTTTGCTATAATCCTTACACTAGTAATGGCCACCGCAGAGAGAGATCAACAACCACCGGAGCAACTGACAGAGCAGTCACCATGGCAACCAGAGACTGTGTTTTATCTTTCCTGGGCCACTACAAAATGGCAGTCTGCTTGGTTTTAGCAGCTTATCAGTTTACTCTCTTACATAGTTACCAGCGATCTCGCTGGTCCACATCGCTGGTGAGTCTGCCTTGTGACAGATCACCAACGATGTGAACGATATTGTTAGCGATCGCGCGTGCATGTGATCGCTTACAATATCGCTCTCGATATTGTAGCGTGTGACGGCCGCCTTATCCAAACATTTTAAGGATGAGCACGGAGGAGACATCACCCCCTTAAGAGTAAAAGGTATTGAAAGGGTGGTACGACCATATTGAGGGGGCGACTGGGAACAGTCGCTCCATAACAGAGAAATTAATTGGATACTGTGTTTGGGAGCTAGAAGTCCGGATGGACTTAATTATAGAAATGATTTGCTTTTTTGCTATTAAATATTTACAACTTTTACTCCAAGGACACTATACACATATATTTATTGAAAATATAACTATATGTGGACTATATGATAGATGCCATTTGCTAGTGGCATCGACTCATAATTTTATGTACCATCCCAATGCTTGTCCCACTCATTAGTATCATGATTTTTTTTTATATATATATATAGTCAGTCCTTATATACATGTAGTAAGCTTTTTCATGAGTGCACTAGCAGGATAAGGGTTAACATGATCCAAATGCAAATGAGTAATGCAACACAGGTGTTTATGGTATGTCTTCTGTATTTTTATATATATATATATACTGGATTTTTTAATCATTGTATGTGCTAAAGATTAAGGGGTCCTATCCTCGAAACACGTATAGCGTTACCCTTAATATTTGTGATGTTTTTAGAGTAATAATAAAGAATTGAAGAAACGGCAGAGTGGCACCGGTGTTTCTCTTTAAAACAAATTTTCAAGATGGAGCCAACCATCACATCGGTCTGCCTGGGAGCTCAGTGAGTCAGTGGTGGAGATACATTCCTCCTCCCCTCCCTTGAACTAACCATGACAAGGGGACAGATTCTACTGTTAAGAATACCCCTTTCATAAAGTGGGATGGCTGATTATTTGTTGAAAGACAAGTTGTAGTATTTATTGGTATCATTATAGGGCGCAGGTAACTTTTTGATCATTTTTTCATTCTTTTGGGAGACAAAATGACAGAAAACAGTTACCGTATATACTCGTGTATAAGCGAGTTTTTCAGCCCAAAAATTGGGCTGAAAAGTCCCCCCTCGGCTTATACACGGGTCATACGGTATGCTGTGGGGGGGGGCTGTGACCGGGGGCTGGAGGAGGCAGGAGGGGGCCGCGGTGACCGCAGGCGGTCACGTGGGGCCGCCTCATTAGTGCAATGAATATGCACGGCATCCCCCCGTCCATCAGCGGCGGGGGGGATGCCGTGCATATTGCACTACACAGCCCCCCCCTCCTTATCATGTCTCCCCCAGTAGTAATAAACAGACCCCCCTCCTTATCACGTCCCCCCCAGGCTGCGGCAGCTCTCAAAATAACAAACAGTTTATACATTACCTTCCGGCGCAGCTACTCCGCTCCTCCGGTCCACCGCTCGCCGGCTTCTTCTTCCTTGATGTGCCGGTGTCATGTGACCGGGCGCAGGAGATGACGTCATTTCCTGCGCACGGTCACAGAAGTCGGCACATCAAGGAAGAAGAAGCCTGCGAGCGGTGGACCGGAGGAGCGGAGTAGCTGCACCGGAAGGTAATGTATAAACTGTTTGTTATTTTGAGAGCTGCCGCAGCCTGGGGGGGAGTGATAAGGAGGGGAGCTGTTTAATACTACTGGGGCTGCTGGATACTACACAGGGGCTGTTTATTACTACTGGGGCTGCTGGATACTACACTGGGGCTGTATACTACCACTGGGGCTGCTGGATACTACACTGGGGCTGTTTATTACTACTGGGGCTGCTGGATACTACACAGGGGCTGTATACTACCACTGGGGCTGCTGGATACTACACTGGGGCTGTATACTACCACTGGGGCTGCTGGATACTACACTGGGGCTGTTTATTACTACTGGGGCTGCTGGATACTACACAGGGGCTGTATACTACCACTGGGGCTGCTGGATACTACACTGGGGCTGTTTATTACTACTGGGGCTGCTGGATACTACACAGGGGCTGTATACTACCACTGGGGCTGCTGGATACTACACTGGGGCTGTATACTACCACTGGGGCTGCTGGATACTACACTGGGGCTGTTTATTACTACTGGGGCTGCTGGATACTACACAGGGGCTGTATACTACCACTGGGGCTGCTGGATACTACACTGGGGCTGTATACTACCACTGGGGCTGCTGGATACTACACTGGGGCTGTATATACCTCTGGGGCTGCTGTATACTACCACTGGGGCTGTATATACCTGTGGGGCTGCTGTATACTACACTGGGGCTGTATATACCTGTGGGGCTGCTGTATACTACCACTGGGGCTGTATATACCTATGGGGCTGCTGTATACTACACTGGGGCTGTATATACCTGTGGGGCTGCTGTATACTACCACTGGGGCTGTATATACCTCTGGGGCTGCTGTATACTACCACTGAGGCTGTATATACCTCTGGGGCTGCTGGATACTACCACTGGGGCTGTATATACCTCTGGGGCTGCTGGATGCTACCACTGGGGCTGTATATACCTCTGGGGCTGCTGTATACTACCAATGGGGCTGTATATACCTCTGAGGCTGCTGTATATACACCTCTGGGGCTGTATACTACCTCTGGGGCTGCTGTATACTACCACTGGGGCTGCTGTATATACCTTTGGGGCTGCTGTATATACCTCTGGGGCTGCTGTATACTACCTCTGGGGCTGCTGTATACTACCTCTGGGGCTGCTGTATACTACCTCTGGGGATGCTGTATACTACCACCGGGGCTGTATATACCTCTGGGGATGCTGTATACTACCACTGGGGCTGTATATACCTCTGAGGCTGCTGTCTACTACCTCTGGGGCTGTATACTACCTCTGGGGCTGCTGTATACTACCACTGGGGCTGCTGTATATACCTTTGGGGCTGCTGTATATACCTTTGGGCTGCTGTATACTACCTCTGGGGCTGCTGTATACTACCTCTGGGGATGCTGTATACTACCACCGGGGCTGTATATACCTCTGGGGATGCTGTATACTACCACTGGGGCTGTATATACCTCTGGGGCTGCTGTATACTAACTACTGGAGCTGCTGCTGTATATACCACTGGGGCTGCTGCTGTATACTACCACTGGGGAGGCTGCTGTATACTACCATTGGGGGGCCTGTATATCACACTGCTGGGGGCTGTATACCTGTGCTGGAGTCCACCCTCGGCTTATACAGAGTCAATAGGTTTTCCCAGGTTTTGGGGGCAAAAGTAGGGGGTCGGCTTATACACGGGTCGGCTTATACACAAGTATATACGGTATTCTGAATTAGAGTTATTTTGGATTTTTATGGAGTTCTCTGGGAGGAATAAGGGTATGTGCACATCCGTCGTTTTGTGGGCTGTTTTTGAACGCTTTCCGTCGGCGGTTTCCGCTGAGTTTTATGTTAATTTATGTTAATCCTAGCCACCGGTTGGATTAACATGCTAGTCAATGGAGTTTAGAAAACGCTGTCTACATTAGAACGGTTTTTTTCTGGTCGTTTTCAGTTTATCACCGGTTTTCCACCGGTTTTCAAAGATAGAGCAAGTGACTTCTTTTCAGCGTTTTTCCAGCGGGTCCAGCTGAACAAGTGCACCAAAGACCAGTCTGGAACTCCTAAGAAAAACGCCGGGGAAATCGCCAAGAACACGCTGTCCAAACGCTAATAACCCGATGCAAATCGTTAGCAAAACGCTAACAAAACCAGGGACACTGCTGAGTTCAGAAAACTCAGTATCTGCCATTCTCCACCAGTTCCCGGTCGGTCTGCAAAGATGCAGAAACGTCAGATGTGCACATACCCAAAATCTCACGCTCATTTTAGATTTTTGCTTGTTATAGACACTGTAATAACAAATATTTATAGATATATATACTTTACCATTATTTTAAAATAAAATACAATTTTTTAAATAAAAATATGTTTAGTTTACATATTTTGCTATATTCTAAGAGTCATAGCTTTTTTTATATGTTTTGGTTGAGCTGTATAAAGATTAATTTGACATACGGTTTTCATATTTTTATTCATTTTTTTTAGACTATGTGACTTCAAAAACAGCAGTTTATTGTTTTTTCTTTTCATGGTGTATGTAGGTATGTAGGCTGGTTAGGCTCCCTTCGCATTGCATTTTTTGCACATCAGTGTAGAATCTTGAATTTCAAGGACCAATGGACAGGCACTGATCTGTGCCAACGGATGCCAACTGATGTCCACAGACTGTTTTTTAACAGATCCATCATCAGTTAGCAGAGATAGGGCTGGGAGGAGCTGTACCTTGCTTCTGAGCATGCTCAGTACAGCAAAACAGAATGATTTTTTGGATCCTTTTTTTTTTCACGGATCCGTCGTTAGGTCCCCTGGCTCCGCTCCCCAGCTCACCTCTCCTGGGTCTGCATCCTCTGCCTCTACCGATCAGTCATCCGCATTGAGGCGTGCTGTGTCTCGGAGGCATCGCTGGGTCCCCTTCCTGTCTGCTAACCACCGGGCTCACACATCAGCACAGTCATGAATCTAATCAGCGGTGCACTAGGCGCGGCCACTCTCCCCCCCGTGAATCTTGGGGCCGGCACGGCTCAACCTGACACTTCCCTTGACCAATAGCTGTCCGTCCTCCGGTATATAAGGCCACCTCCACTGCTGGGAGGTGCCTGAGTATTGAGTTAGTAAACATCTGCTTCTCTAGCTGTTAGTCAGGCCTTCCTTATGCACTCCTCTGGTAGAACCCGTTTCAGCTCTCCTGTACCCGGGCTCTGGTGCCTCCTTCCCTGTTTGGCCTTACCATAGTATAGGCTAACCCTATGAGCCGCCCCCCCAGGTACTACCAGCTGTGTTATTTAGACCCCTTGGGCTTGCCCCTGACAATCCCTGTATAGCGGTTGGCTAAACTAGGACCAGCTCACCAAGGGGAGTTTGGTACCTCGGCCCAATGGGTCCACTCTAGGACGCCTTCCCCTGGAAGTATGACAGAATAATCAGGCCATGGACATGGTACCACATTCTCAGCGCAAAAGGAGCCGACTTGTCTTCGGGAAAATCAGAACCGTATTATGGCTTTCCTTCCGTCCATGGATAACCGGTTAGCCTCCCTTCAGACTGTCCGACCAAGCATCTGCCGCTCAGCTGTCAAGCCTACAACAGGAGCTGTCCGTGCAACGAGACACGCAGTCTCGCATGCTGTCTTGTACAGTACAGACCAAAAGTTTGGACACACCTTCTCATTCAAAGATTTTCTATATTTTCATGACTATGAAAACTGTAGATTCACAGTGAAAGCATCAAAACTGTGAATTAACACATGTGGAATTGTATACTTAACAAAAAAGTATGAAACAACTGAAAATATGTCTTATGTTCTAGGTTCTTCAAAGTAGCCCCTTTTGCTTTGATTACTGCTTTGCACACTATTGACATTCTTTTGATGAGCTTCAAAGCAGCAAAGCACCCCCACACCATCACAGCTCCTCCTCCATGCTTCATGGTGGGAACCAGGGATGTAGAGTCCATCTGTTCACCTTTTCTGCATCGCACAAACACATGGTGGTTGGAACCAAAGATCTCAAATTTGGACTTATCAGACCAAAGCACAGATTTCCACTGGTTTAATGTCCATTCCTTGTGTTCTTTAGCCCTAACAAGTCTCTTCTGCTTGTTGCCTGTCCTTAGCAATTTTACCATGAAGGCCTGCTGCACAAAGTCTCCTCTTAACAGTTGTTGTAGAGATGTGTCTGCTGCAGAACTCTGTGTGGCATTGACCTGGTCTCTAATCTGAGCTGCTGTTAACCTGTAATTTCTGAGGCTGGTGACTCGGATGAACTTATCCTCAGCAGCAGAGGTGACTCTTGGTCTTTCTTTCCTGGGACGGTCCTCATGTGAGCGAGTTTCTTTGTAGAACTTGATGGTTTTTACAACTGCACTTGAGGACACATTCAAAGTTTTCCCAATTTTTCAGACTGACTGACCTTCATTTCTTAAAGTAATGATGGCCACTCGATTTTCTTTACTTAGCTGCTTTTTACTTGCCATAATACAAATTCTAAGTCTATTCAGTAGGACTATCAGCTCTGTATCCACCAAACGTCTACACAACACAACTGATGGTAATAACCCCATTTATAAGGCAAGAAATCCCACTTATTGAATGGATCCTATCACCCCCAAAACACCTCCTAAGCTATTAAAACATGTCCCTACAGCATATTAACACTATTCTCACACTCCTTTTTGCTCAGAAATGCATGAAGTAAAAATGCAGAAAAAGGTTATTGAACTTACTCATTAGCCATGTTAATGAGCTGTGGCTATATGCGTTACTCATCCAGGCGGGGTCTGTGCCTCATATTATCACACCTTAATAGGCGTGATCTTGAGTACAGATTCTAATCAGCACCTCCCGCTCTCCTCTGTGCTGGCGGGGTTGCAATGTGGCTGTAATGACGCTTATAGCGTCATTTCCGGCATCGGGTGACGTGTGTACACCCGTGCCGCTCTGTTATGCCTCCAGCACGCATGCGCAATGCGGTGCTTGAAGCTAACAGAGCGGAGCGGATGTACACACGTCACCCGATGCCGGAAATGACGCGATACATGTCATTACAGCCGCATTGCAGCCCCGCCAGCACAGAGCAGAGCGGGGAGGCGCTGATTAGAATCTGTATTCAAGATCACGCCTATTAAGGCGTAATATTATGAGGCAGAGAGCCTGCCTGGGTGACTAACGCATATAGCCACCGCTCATTAACATGGTTAATGAGTAAGTTCAATAACCTTTTTCTACATTTTTACTTCATGCATTTCTGAGCAAAAAGGCGTGTGGGAATAGTGTTAATATGCTGTAGGGACATGTTTTAATAGCTTAGGAGGCGTTTTGGGGGTGAAAGGATCCCTTTAAACCTGACAGGGCACACCTGTGAAGTGAAAACCATTTCTAGTGACTACCTCTTGAAGCTCATCACAGTAATCAAAGCAAAAGGTGGCTACTTTGAATAACCTAGAATATAAGACATATTTTCAGTTGTTTTACACTTTTTTGTTAAGTATATAATTCCACATATGTTAATTCATAGTTTTGATGCCTTCAGTGTGAATCTACAATTTTCATAGCCATGAAAATACAGAAAAATTTTTGAATGAGAAGGTGTGTCCAAAGTTTTGGTCTGTACTGTATGTCTTCGGTAGACAATAGTTTGGTCTCCCAGGTTGCAGTCTGCAACCATGGCCTCAGCTGAAGCCGCAGCCCATGACCAGTCTCCGGGAGGCACCCCTAACCCTTCGCCTCGCCTTGGAAAACCACCTAGATATAGCGATGATACTAAGATGTGCCGCGGCTTCCTCAACCAGTGTCATCTACACTTTGAACTGCTGCCACAGCAGTACCCCACCGATCGGGCCAGGGTGGCCTTTGTGGTGTCCCACCTGGAGGGCGAAGCCTTAGCACGGGTTAACCCTCTATGGCAGCAAGAT
This sequence comes from Allobates femoralis, assembly GCA_033576535.1. NCBI lineage: Eukaryota > Metazoa > Chordata > Amphibia > Anura > Aromobatidae > Allobates > Allobates femoralis. The sequence goes on from JARQOC010000011.1 coordinate 114,381,716, forward strand.
GACCCTGCTGTCTCTCACTTGTTGACATTTCTGGAGACATTCCATAAGGTCTTTGATGAACCCGGCCGGGTCGCATCTAATACATAATCCCTCTTTAACCTCCGTCAAGGGACTCTCACCTTTGGGCAGTACGCCATATGCTTCCGCACCCTCTCCTCTGAGTTGAGATGGAATAACGAGGCGCTGACTGGGGCTTTCTTGTGTGGCCTGTCCAGCAGGATAGAGGTCGAACTTGCGGGTTGGGATATCCCAGCAGAGCTGGAGTACATGGTCTCACTAGCCACTCGCATCGATTTGCGTTTTCGGGAATGCTCATGTGAATCAGTCAAGGAGAGGAGATCCGTTCGGCCGCTTCCCTCTGACTGCAGTTCGCCCAATCCACGGACCGTGATGTCTGCCGCCACCCCTTTTTCCGAACCTATGCAGGATGACAGAACAATGCCGAGAGGAGTGGCTGGCTCACGGCCTATGCCCGTACTGTGGGGACGCATTCCATCAGCGCCAGTATTGTCCTGAAAAACCGGGAAACCTCCTCCACTTAGGTCAAGAAAGGGAGGCCATCCTAGGTGAGAGGGGTGCCTCTCAACCCCTCACCCTGCCCGTGCAGGTGATACGTCTGCAGAGACGCTTCTCTGAGCTAGCCTACATGGATTCCGGGGCAGCAGGAAACGTCATTCGGCAACAGGCGGTGACTCGGCTTGGAATTTCTGTAATACCCCTGGTGACGCCTCGCATCATTGCGTCAGTGGATGGCAGACTGCTGCAAGAGGTCGTCACTGAGGTGACGGAAGAGGTGGAGGTGTAGATCGGGGCTCTACACCATGAAAGATTTGCCTTCTACGTCCTGCCCGGTCTCTCCCATGCCCTGCTCCTCGGGCTTCCCTGGTTCTGGACTCACAAACCTGCCCTGGACTGGCACACTGGGGACGTGCTGCGGTGGTGCCCTCTCTGCCAAGAGAGATGCCTTCAGTCAGTTCTGCAACCTTGTTCCCCGCAACTGGATTCTGTTCTCTCTGGTTTACCGGCGTCCTTTTGGCAGTACGCTCACATCTTCAACAAGACAGAGGCAGAAGTCCTCCCGCCACATCGGCCATATGATCGCCCTATTGACCTGGTTCCCGGTGCTACACCACACAGGGGACGGATCTACCCGTTGTCCCCAACCGAGTCGCAAGCCATGTCTGAGTATATCACGGACAATTTGGCTAGGGGATTCATCCGAAAGTCCATGTCCCCTGCTGGCACCGGGTTTTCCTTTGTGAAGAAGAAGGAGGGCACCCTTCAACTCTGTATAGATTACAAGGGCTTGAATGCGATCAACGTCAAGAACAAATACCCACTGCCACTGATTCTGGAGCTCTATGACAGGCTCAAAAGGGCTAGCATCTTCACAAAATTGGACCTACGAGGAGCTACAACCTGGTTCGCATACGAGCTGGGGACGAATAGACGGCTTTCAACACCAGGGACGGTCATTATGAGTATTTGTCAGTAAAGCAATTAGCACGGTCTCTTGGGCGCTCAGAACAAAGCCAGGATCCTGATCGGTGGAAAGTCCTTTATTAAGAAAACCTCCGTCACCACGACATGTTTCGACGGTGTAGTGCCGTCTTTCTCAAGTGGAATAGAGGTTGAGTAACAATTAAAACACTATATAGGGCAGCCCAGAGTCCCATTGGGCAAAAGTTACCTAGGTATACACCCTCATTTTAACCTATTAGTATCTCACTGAGAGGGATACATGTGAACTGATCAAATCCAACTACATATTCACTATACTAAATAAATACAAATAAATATTTGTACATGTGCCCTATCAAAAAAGCATTACAATAAAAACATTAAATCACCAAATCTATATGTTAAAAAGTATATATATATACACACAAATATATTATAAAAATTATTAATATCTCATTAAAAAAAAATAAAAATCTATTTTTTTCTTTTTTTCATTAAAATCATTAAATTATTATTATTATGCAAGGACGTCCATATTATGTCTAAAATTGATCATCTATATGTATGTTAAAAAATAGAATGGAATAGAGAATACATTTAAAACATAGAACATAGATAACCAGATTAATTCCTGGACACTTTTTCTATTGTTAGATTGAGACCCTCTGGATATAGGGTCCCCAATCTAAAGATCCAGTAGCTTTCGTTCTTAATAAGTCTACTCAGTCTCCTCTGTCCACCTTCACTTACTTGATCAATTACGATAAGACTCATCTTACTGGGGTCTCTTTGGTGATATTTGTCGTAGTGTCGGGAGACGCTATGCTGCTGGAACCCAGATCTAATATTTTGCCTATGTTTATTTAAACGATTATGGGTAGCCTGTATCGTCCTCCCCACATACTGTAACCCGCAGGGACATTCTAATAAATAGACTATATAAGAAGATTGACAAGTCAATCTATGTCTTATATCAAAAATCTCCTTAGTTGTGTTTGACTTGAATTGTTTGGTTCCATCCTGTATTATGTTACAACACATACACTTCCCAACTTTACATGAGTAACAAACCCATTTCTCAACCGGTGGTGAGGTTGGAACTTCTGGATTTTCAAAACTCTTCTTGATGTCGCTAGGAGCTATTAAGTTTTTTAGATTTTTATTTTTCCTAAATACAATTGTAGGTTTATCAGGCATCTTAATTCCTAAGAGAGGGTCTCCTTTTAAAACAAACCAGTACTTTCCCAAAATGGACCGTATCAAATCACGGGATTGGCAGTAAGTTGTCACAAAGCTCCATTTACTTTTATCATCATTCTGGATTGGTGTTGCTCTCTTTTCTGCCATCTTGCTTAAACAACTATCTTGTGTCATCGACCTGGTCTTAGCAAAGGCATCTTTGAGAATTTTTATGGGATAACCTTTTTCTTTAAACCTAATTTTTAGAGTGGACGACTCTGACATAAAATCTATATCCCTAGAGCAATTTTTACAGATCCGCCAATACTGTCCGTAAGGTATGTTTTTCAACCAACCAGGTAGATGACCACTGCTGAACTGCAGATAGCTGTTGACATTCACTGTTTTAAAGTGAGTGGCAGTGAAAAGCCTCCCCTCCTCATCAAATTTGACCAAAAGATCTAAATACTGAATTTCTGACTCAGAAAAAGTTGCCGTAAAGGAAATGCCCCACTGGTTATCATTAAGTCTCTCAGTAAAAGCCTGAGCCTCAAAAACGCTTCCCTTCCAGATGATAAACAAATCATCTATATACCGTCTATAGAAAATTACCCCTTTGGTTCCAGGAAGGTCAGACAAAAAGCCTGAGGGAGACTGTGCAATGAGGACGGACTCGATGGCCCCCATGAATATGTTGGCGTAACTGGGTGCGAATCTCGTCCCCATCGCACAGCCTTTCTTCTGCTTATATATTCCCTCATTAAAGGCAAATACATTGTTCTCCAATATGAATTCAATAGAGTTCAATATAAAATCTTTTTAGGGTGCCAATAGACTCTCATCATTATTAAGTGTCCGCTGAATTGCGTCAATTCCATATTTGTGTATGATGTTATTATATAATGCTGTCACATCCAGTGTGACCAAGACACATTCTGTCATTTTAGGAAGGGACCTCAGCTCAGTGATCAGTTGTGATGAATCCTTGAGATAAGAATCTAATTCAGTAACATACCTCTGTAAGAATAAATCAACATAATGTGAGAGATTACAAGTTATTGAGTTGGAACCTGAGACTATTGGGCAGAAGGGGGGATTTTTGGGGTCCTTGTGCATTTTCGGAAGGAAGTACATTATCGGCAACCTATATTGAGCTATGTCCAGAAATCTTATCTCTTTTTTGTTTAGGATCCCTTTGTCATATGCCTCTTTGATCATGTATTTATATTTTATAAAGGTCTCTATACTTGGGTCCTGTCCTAATTTCTCATAGAAATCTGTATCGTCCAATAATTTGTTCCCTTCCTCAATGTACCATGTTTTATCCATGAGAACTATCTCCCCCCCTTTATCCGCATTCTTTATCACCAAATCATTATTTTTCCTCAAGGTTTCAATAGCTAATCTTTCCCCTTTTCTCAAGTTGTCAATTATCTTAGGTTGTACAATTGATCTTAGTTCCTTCAGAACCAATTGCTGGAAAGTTTCTATGTGGCTGCCTTCATGATGAACTGGATAAAATTTATCATTATTATTCTTAATGTTAACGTGTGTGAAACCTTCAACTGTATCCTTGTTGGTCATATCCTTTTGATCTCCTTTACTACTACAATTCCTTTCCTCTATCAGAAAATGTCTCTGGATCGTTCATTTCTGGAAAAAATCATTTAAATCTAAATAAAGTGAGAAAGGGTCAAGTTTAGATGTGGGACAGTAGGATAAACCTCTCCTGAGGAGTGATTTTTCATTTTCTGTAAGAACATGTTTGGAAAGGTTAAAGATTCCCATTTCTTTATCTGTAATCCTATGTATATTATCATCTAATATTAAACAGTAACTACTTTTAATTTATTCTGTGTGAGTTCTTTCTCTAGGGGTTTTTCCCCTTCTACTAGTTGATCCACTACCTCTTCCCCCTCTTCTGATCTTTTTCTTTTCGGGTGCCGACCTGGGATCAACCGAAAAAACTGTGTAATCTTAGTATCCCTCAATCCCGTGTTTTTCTCTTTATCTATTGTTATAATTTAATTGTTTGTAAGGTTAGGATCAGCCCCATTAATGAGGGTACTAACTGTAGCTGTCTCACTTAGCATAGGAAAAAGTTCAAGGGTACTATTAATATTTATCTCTTCTCTACTGTCGACTATGGGGGTTGGATTAATAATGTCAGAAAAAACAGTGATAGATTCTGAAGGAGGGCCCTCAATTGGTACTTCCTCATTTGTTCTAAAAAATCTATTTGTGAGTCAATGTGTGTCATTTCATTATGATTATCCTGATTAAAATCAGTCTGTGTGCTGATGCTGTTGTAAATAGTGATTGCTGCTAAATCTATCCCTTCTAATGTGTTTTGTAAACTAGAGACTATATGTAAACAAGACTCCTGCGTGTTCATTATCTTTTGTGTGATATCAAATTTATCTAAATCTATATTAGTTACAACTTCTTTCCCAATTATAGACCCATCATTAGTCTCTGTATGTGCAGGTTTTTTCTGTGAATCATGTGCATCCAATTTTGGAGCCAGTTCCACTACCTCTCTCAACTCCTTGTTTTTAGTGTTAGTATCTTTAATGTTCCTCATCCCTCCTTTTCCCAATTTATTCCTATGCTTCTCATATTGGGCTCTTTGTTCCTTTGTTTTCAATAAATCATAGGATTTCCCTTTCTTCAGATCTTTCATAGTACTAAGTTCCCCTCTATAGATTAATATATTGACAACTTGAGAAAAGGGGAAAGATTAGCCATTGAAACCTTGAGGAAAAATAATGATTTGGTGATAAAGAATGCGGATAAACTATCCCCCCATAGTTCTCATGGATAAAACATGGTACATTGAGGAAGGGAACAAATTATTGGACGATACAGATTTCTATGAGAAATTAGGACGGGACCCAAGTATAGAGACCTTTATAAAATATAAATACATGATCAAAGAGGCATATGACAAAGGGATCCTAAACAAAAAAGAGAAAAGATTTCTGGACATAGCTCAATATAGGTTGCCGATAATGTACTTCCTTCCGAAAATGCACAAGGACCCCAAAAATCCCCCCTTCCACCCAATAGTCTCAGGTTCCAACTCAATAACTTGTAATCTCTCACATTATGTTGATTTATTCTTACAGAGGTATGTTACTGAATTAGATTCTTATCTCAAGGATTCATCACAACTGATCACTGAGCTGAGGTCCCTTCCTAAAATGACAGGATGTGTCTTGGTCACACTGGATGTGACAGCATTATATAATAACATCATACACAAATATGGAATTGACGCAATTCAGCGGACACTTAATAATGATGAGAGTCTATTGGCACCCCAAAAAGATTTTATATTGAACTCTATTGAATTCATATTGGAGAACAATGTATTTGCCTTTAATGAGGGAATATATAAACAGAAGAAAGGCTGTGCGATGGGGACGAGATTCGCACCCAGTTACGCCAACATATTCATGGGGGCCATCGAGTCCGTCCTCATTGCACAGTCTCCCTCAGGCTTTTTGTCTGACCTTCCTGGAACCAAAGGGGTAATTTTCTATAGACGGTATATAGATGATTTGTTTATCATCTGGAAGGGAACCGTTTTTGAGGCTCAGGCTTTTACTGAGAGACTTAATGATAACCAGTGGGGCATTTCCTTTACGGCAACTTTTTCTGAGACAGAAATTCAGTATTTAGATCATTTGGTCAAGTTTGATGAGGAGGGGAGGCTTTTCACTGCCACTCACTTTAAAACAGTGGATGTCAACAGCTATCTGCAGTTCAGCAGTGGTCATCTACCTGGTTGGTTGAAAAACATACCTTACGGACAGTATTGGCGGATCCGTAAAAATTGCTCTAGGGATATCGATTTTATGTCAGAGTCGTCCACTCTAAAAATTAGGTTTAAAGAAAAAGGTTATCCCATAAAAATTCTCAAAGATGCCTTTGCTAAGACCAGGTTGATGACACAAGATAGTTGTTTAAGCAAGATGGCAGAAAAGAGAGCAACACCAATCCAGAATGATGATAAAAGTAAATGGAGCTTTGTGACAACTTACTGCCAATCCCGTGCTTTGATACGGTCCATTTTGGGAAAGTACTGGTTTGTTTTAAAAGGAGACCCTCTCTTAGGAATTAAGATGCCTGATAAACCTACAATTGTATTTAGGAAAAATAAAAATCTAAAAAACTTAATAGCTCCTAGCGACATCAAGAAGAGTTTTGAAAATCCAGAAGTTCCAACCTCACAACCGGTTGAGAAATGGGTTTGCTACTCATGTAAAGTTGGGAAGTGTATGTGTTGTAACATAATACAGGATGGAACCAAACAATTCAAGTCTAACAAAACTAAGGAGATTTTTGATATAAGACATAGTTTGACTTGTCAATCTTCTTATATAGTCTATTTATTAGAATGTCCCTGCGGGTTACAGTATGTGGGGAGGACGATACAGGCTACCCATAATCGTTTAAATAAACATAGACAAAATATTAGATCTGGGTTCCAGCAGCATAGCGTCTCCCGACACTATGACAAATATCACCAAAGAGACCCCAGTAAGATGAGTCTTATCGTAATTGATCAAGTAAGTGAAGGTGGACAGAGGAGACTGAGTAGATTTTTATTTTTTTTTAATGAGATATTAATAATTTTTATAATATATTTGTGTGTATATATATACTTTTTAACATATAGATTTGGTGATTTAATGTTTTTATTGTAATGCTGTTTTTGATAGGGCACATGTACAAATATTTATTTGTATTTATTTAGTATAGTGAATATGTAGTTGGATTTGATCAGTTCACATGTATCCCTCTCAGTGAGATACTAATAGGTTAAAATGAGGGTGTACACCTAGGTAACGTTTGCCCAATGGGACTCTGGGCTGCCCTATATAGTGTTTTAATTGTTACTCAACCTCCATTCCACTTGAGAAAGACGGCACTACACCGTCGAAACATGTCGTGGTGACGGAGGTTTTCTTAATAAAGGACTTTCCACCGATCAGGATCCTGGCTTTGTTCTGAGCGCCCAAGAGACCGTGCTAATTTCTTTACTACATTTGTTCTCTCCTGGAGGACATGGCAGGAGCTGCTCGTCTTTAGCATAGGACCTGTATCACTGTGGCAACGGCTATTACTGAAGACACAGGACCTGTCTACATCAGCATGCCCGGTCACATGGGACGCGAGGAGGCGGAGCCTGGGCAACACTAGGAAGCGAGCGGGGACGCTGCTGCTGGGGCCGCAATCCTTCCTTTTTACATCCACTGCAGATTATCCAGGACAGGAGGGAAACCCTTGTTGCTGCTCACACCCTAACCAGTGTTGTGCATGGACTGCACAACACTAATAGGTTAGTAATTACTCAGCCACTAATTTACTGAGTTTTTGATGATATTGCACCATTGCGCCCCCTTTTCTCTCTTTGTGTCTCCATTATGAGTATTTGGTCATGCCATATGGGTTATGTAATGCCCCCGCATTGTTCCAAGAGTTCGTCAATGACATCTTCCGTGATCTGTTATACATGTGTGTGGTGGTATATTTGGATGACATCCCTCATCTTTTCCCCGGAATTATCCTCTCATAGACGGCTTGTACGGCAAGTCCTCCTGCGACTGAGGAGGAATCGATTGTACGCAAAGATGGAGAAATGCATCTTTGATCAGACCTCTTTGCCCTTTCTCTGATATATTATCTCTGATTCCGGATTCCGGATGGACCCTGAGAAGCTCTCCGCCGTTGTGAAGTGGCCCCGTCCTGTGGGGGCTAAGGCTATCCAGCGGTTCCTTGGCTTTACAAATTATTACAGGCAATTCATTCCCCATTTCTCTTCCTTGATCAAACCCATCACGGCTCTCATTTGTAAAGGTACCGTCACATGCAGCAATTTTGCTAGCAATTTCATTGGCAATTTGCTGGTTGCAGTGAAATCATGGACACATTGTTCCATTTGTACACGGCAATGTGTCCATGATTTCACTGCAACCAGCAAATTGCCAATGACATTGCTAGCAAAATTGCCGCGTGTGATGGCACTTTTAGGGAGCAAAGTGCTGCAACTGGACCCTGGAGGCAGAAGAAGCCTTCTCCACCTTAAAGCGCTCCTTCTCCGAGGCTTCTACCTTGCACCGACCAGAGGTAAACAGACAGTTCATTGTAGAGGTAGATGCCATAGGAGCAGAGGCTGTCCTCTACTAGAAATCCTCTTCGGGTCAGTTAGTCACCTGCAGGTTTTTCTCCGAAGCATTTACCTCGTCGAAATGCAACTATTCTATCGGGGATCGTGAATTGCTGGCCATCAAATTGGCACTAGAGGAGTGGCGACACCTCCTTGAGGGTGCCGTTCATTGTCTTCACTTACCATAAGAACCTGGCTTATCTCCAGTCCGCCCAGAGGCTCAACCTCCTGCAGTTCCAGTGGTCCCTGTTCTTTGTCCGTTTCAATTTTGAACTGCACTTCCGGCCTGGCAGAAAAAATGTCAAGGCTGATGCCCTGTCAAGGTCCTTCCAGCCGTCGGATGTGGAGGAGGAGTCCTTCTATATCATTGACCCGACCAAGATAATCACTGTGGCTCCCTTACGTTTAGCTGGACTTCCGTCAGGTAAGACCTTCGTGGCACAGGATAAGAGGAAGACTGTTCTGTCATGGGGACACTCGTCGAGAATTGCCGGCCATGTTGGAGTTAAAAAGTCTCTCTCTTTGATCTCTCGTCACTATTGGTGGCCTACTATCCGTCAAGACGTCCACGATTTTGTTGCTTCATGTCTGTCTTGTGCTAGAAAAAAGGTGTCCAGGAAGTTGCCGGCTGGACGTCTACTGCCTCTCCCAGTTCCGTCGGCTCTTCCCTGATCCTCCGGCTGTACAGTCATATGGGTAGTTGTGGATCGCTTCTCTAAAATGGCCCACTTCGTTCCTTTGCCCGGTCTACCATCTGCTCCTAAGTTGACCAAGATTTTCATCAAACACATCTTCTGGTTATACGGATTTCCTCGCCATATCGTGTCCGATAGGGGAGTCCAGTTCACTTCCCGGTTCTGGAGGGCGCTGTGCAAGCATACGGACATCACGTTGGACTTCTCCTCTGCCTATCATCCTCAGTCCAACGGGCAGGTGAAGCGCATTAACCAAGTCCTCACCGCCTATCTTCGGCACTTCGCCAGCGCTCATCACGATAACTGGACCGGTCTCCTTCCTTTGGGCGGAATTCGGTTACAACAATCACTCTAGTGAGTCGTCAACTAAATCTCTTTTTGTCATGGTATTCAGCAACATACTGGTTTGCTCGTCCGATCTCCTCAGCGTCTGGCAACCCGGCAGCTGATGCATTGTCCATGTACTTCTCCAAGATCTGGAGAGAGACCAGAGATGCTCTTACACAAGCCTCCGGCAGGATGAAGAGACGTGCCGATAAGAGATGTCTGGATTCGCCATCTTTCCTCCCGGGAGATAAAGTGTGGCTTTCTTCCAGATATGTCAGGCTGAAGGTGCCATCCTACAAGTTGGGGCCACGTTATATCAGTCCCTTCGAAGTCCTTGGACGCATCAACAACGTTGCTTACAAGCTGAGACTGCCTACCTCGCTTCGCATCCCTAACTCCTTTCAGGTCTTGTTGTTGAAACCAGTGGTACTTCATCGCTTTCATCCATCCTCCGGCATTGTGCTCCGAGAACGCTCTATAAAGCTCCGAGAATGTCTATAAAGTCAGGGACATCCTTGCCATGAAGAAAAGTAGAGGCAAAACCCTCTTCCTAATTGACTGGGTTGGCTTCGGTCCTGAGGAGAGAACCTGGGAGCCACAAGAGAACATTGATGCACCACACATTCTGGCGAGGTTCTTGGCATGCCTTCGAAGAGGGGCATGAGTGAGGGGGTGCTGTTTGGTCCTCTGGCACCGCTCCCCAGCTCACCTCTCCTGGGTCTGCATCCTCTGCTCCTTTACCAATCAGGCATCCGGAGTCCAGGCGTGCTGTGTCTCGGAGCCATCGCCGGGTCCCCTTCCTGTCTGCTGACCACTGGGCTCACACATCAGTACAGTCATGAATCTCCTCAGTGGTGCCACTCTCCTCCCCTGTGAATCTTGGGTTCAACCTGGCACTTCCCTTGACCAATAGCTGTCCGTCCTCCGGTATATCAGACCACCTCCACTGCTAGTAGGTGCCTGATTATTGAGTTAGTAAGCTTCTGCTTCTCTGGCTGTTAGTCAGGCCTTCCTTGTGCTCTTCTCTGGTAGAACCCATTCCAGCTCTCCTGTACCTGGGCCCTGGTGCCTCCTTCCTTGTTTGGCCTTTCCGTAGTATAGGCTATCCCTACGAGCCGCGACCCAGGTACTAGCATCTGTGGTATTTACACCCCCTGGGCTTGCCCCTAACAATCCCTGTATAGGGGTTGGTAAACTAGGACCAGCTCACCCAGGGGAGTTCGGTACGACGGCCCAGTGGGTCCACTCTAGGACACCTTCCCCCAGAAGTGTGACATCTGTCTCCACAGACCCCCATGTTATTTGACACAGACCGCAATGGATCTGTTTCTGTCTGCTTTTTTGAAGGCAGCCCAAAATTGGAGCAGTCTCTGATTCTGGGTACATGAAAAAAGCAGACACAAACGGATCCCTGATAAAAATGACACAAATGGATGGCTGTATAGGACCAATCTGTGTCCATAGGGATACATGGGAGGCCAAAATGGATACCTGCCTATCCATTTCAAAACAAATAGACATGGATTCCTCAAAAACGCACTGTGAAGGGGCTTTAACTGACAAGCTGTCTTAAGATTTCAGGTTTATATTTCTGTGATTACAAAGATTTAAAGTTTTTTTTTATTCTTTTTTAAAAAAAATACAGCATTTAATAAGCAAGAAAATGTATTAATATACAGACTTCCATACATAAACAGGGGTGGCCGTAGAATTAGGAACACCCCTATAAGGCAACTCAAGAAACATACTTAACCAGAGGAAAAACGAGTGCAAGCTTAAAGTATGTGCAAAATCTGGTGTTTTTATTAGAATACACTCAGATGAATAGGCTCAAGAGGAAGGAGGCTGTGCAGGTGCCAACCAAACAACAGGGCTGACGGCAGTGACTTGTGGTTGTTTACTGGGTCATAAATGTCATGATTTCTCAGACATACAGTTAAATTAAAGGAACAATATATACAAAGCATAGTGCTCAATAATACAGAAACATGGGTTATAATCTCAATGTTACATACATCAAAGAATGTGGACAATATAGAGTGTAACCTCTTGGTCTACCTGTTACAAGTTATAAGGCTCAGACAATGATACAGATAATTAAGTTCCTATACAGTAACATAGTCTTAGAGAACCCAGTTGATAAGATAAATATAGAGATTTTTTATTTTATGCTGCATCTTGGGGTTATTAATTAGGGGCTTTGGGGGAACAGCTATTCTCCTTGTGGAGATTATTCTTCCAGCCGGCAGTGAGGAGACTTAAAGCTGCAATGCTCCTGTAGGAAATTGCATATGCAAATTGTCACTTCAGTGAGGAAGTAGACAAACTCTACTGCCATCTAATAAAGGTAGCAATCCTAAAACTCATAATTGACTCTTTAACAAGCTTTTTAATATGACTTAGGATTTGTGCCAGATCAGAGCTCCAAACTGCAGACACTGTGTTTCGGGGTGATTGCCCCTCATCAGTGAAGTGTGTGGGTATTCTAATCTGGCTGTATGAGAGGCTAAGACAAGGTCTGAGGGAACAGCTATTCTCCTTGTAGAGAGTATTCTGTCAGCCGGCAGTGAGTTGACTTAAAGGAAAACTGTCAGGTCATAAATCCATATGTAACTGCTAAGGTAAAAAATGTTTGTATGGGGGCGTGGCTTGGACATGGAGCTGTGAAGACACACTCTCCAGGAGCTCCGCTTATCTAAGGCCCTCACAGCCTATAATTAGCTTTTTATTGCCTGCCTAACTGGGTCTACATGAAAGGGAAGACTGGCCTCCGTTCCCAGGCACCCCGTGAGCCTGCAGCCGGCCCTGGAGGAGCATGTATCCCTAAATACCTGGCAGCACCCGGCAGCGCGGGAAAAAGACCCATGCCTGCAGCAATGGCGGCGGTGGGTCCTGCTTCCTCACTCCCTCCACCTCAGGGGAAGCGATCCTCATTGAATGCAGGAGCTCCTCGCAGCAGCTCTGGCACTGCTCATAAATCTACAGCTGGAGACAGGACCCAGGACTTATCTGTGACAGGGAATGTGATTAAGGCGACGCAGGGAGCCAGAGACCTGATGGAAGCAGCCGAGGTGAGAGTTAACCCTTCCTTCACCTCTCCTCCCTCCTGTCCCAGCCAGCTTGTTCAAGGTGGGAAAACTCAGAGCATTGCTGCTCCTTCCACTGCTTCTACCCTTCTGTCCTTGGGGCTTGGAGGATCCCCACAATTAGCAGGGGCTGTCCACACTGAGGGTGACCCCTCTAACAGCAGACCCATGCCTAATTTGTCTCCCATAGAAGTGGATTTACAGGGCGACCAGCAGCTCTCCCCCAAGTGTGTGAGTGCAGAGACCTGTGCACACCTCCCCATGGATACTCTAGACCTCACAGCACGGCTGAATGCTATCCCCACCAAGATAGACATGGAGGGCTACATACAGAGGTTGGAGACAGTGTGTAGAGGGGAGCTGGGGACACTCAAGGAGGATGTGTCCACCCTCCACACTAATGTTACTACATTGGAGGCCACAGTGGAGAGGCTCTCCTCGCAAGTACAGTCTCAGCAGCAGCTTCTAGATCTCCATTCAAACAACTTTCACCTATTGCTGGATATGATGGAAGAGGCGGAAAATAGGACTCGTCGAAACAATATTCAGCTTCGTGGTCTCCCGGAGTCGGTTGCGCCACGTGACCTGGAGTCGGCTCTCCATGGTATCTTTAATTCCTTGTTGGGAAGAGAAGCGGATATGCACATTGAGATTGATAGAGCCCATCGATCCCTGGGTACCAAAAACCCTGATGCTGCCAGACCAAGGGATGTCATCTGTCGCATCCAATATTATCGTATTAAAGACGACATCATGTCTAAAGCCAGGGATCATGATTCCATTGACTTCGTTGGATCGGAAATCTTGCTATTGGCTGATCTCTCACGCATCACCCTAGCTAAGAGATGTGCACTACGCCCCCTACTGGAAGTGCTTAGAGAGAGACACATCCCATATAGCTGGGGATACCCCTTCCAACTCCAAGTGAAGAGAGAGGGGGGGATGATTATACTGAGATCACCGGAGGACCTGCTGGACTTCACTTCTGCCTTAGACTTGCCATTGATGGAACTAGGTGATTGGCCGCAACTGTCCACTTTTGTCCTACGGGGTCTGCGATGTACTGGAGGTCCCTCTGTTGGGCCTTTGAATAAGAGGCAAAGGAGTCGGCGTCACCAACACAGATCTCCTGGTCGTCCTGCGGACACTTGATTCTTAACAATACCTTGAAAGTTTGAGGTATCTTTTCCCTTTTTTTGGGGGGTCTTTTGGTTTTCCCACCCCTCCTGCGGGAGCTGTGAGTCAGGACACATGACTTTTGTGGGCTCCGGCAGAAACTTTACATGGTGAAGTTATAAACGAGGTTCTTAGAACTTTTGCTGTTCGCTTTAAATGGGGGGAGGAGGGGGGATGTGAGCTTTGTTTACAGTTAAGCTGTGCTAATTGTTCTATGCTCTGATTGGGGACTCATATGCGTGAAACATGGAGGGTTAATATTGATAAGTAAATATAAGTATATGTACTTCCTAACTAGCCTAATGTATGTAACAGTTCACGTTCCATTGATGGGGCCTTGATATCTATACATACTTACCCTCCACTATTAAGGTCCTTGTTAGTAATTATCCAGGAGGGCTTATGGCATTTGTATTTTTTGTGTTATGTTGGCTGCGGGGGCCGAGCTGGTTGCTCGGTGTCCGACTACTTCCCACCTTAGAGCGTGTCATTGACACACTTGTTCAGAGATTTTTCTGACTCGTTAAGTTTACACTGAACCTGGTGGCTCAGAGCCTCCTGGTCCCTCAGACAGAATACTGTTCTCTGTCTGATCAAGTTTCTAATTTCTTTTTTTTTTTACATACTTTTCCTCTTCTCTACTTAATCCCTACCTCTTTTTTCCCTTAACGCTCTCCCTTTCCCTTTCATTTTCCCTCCCCCCCATCCACCTCTGTTTGTCCTGGTATCAACAGTGGGACAGGATCTAGGGTTCTGATGGCAAGTCTGCAGCTCTGTTCCCTGAACATCAGGGGATTCAATGTCCCAGAAAAACGTTTGAAAGTGTTATATCATATGCACAAGAAGCGGGTAGATGTTCTCCTTCTTCAGGAGACGCACTTTAAGACGGATAGGATCCCTGCTCTTGGTCATAGATATTACACTCAATGGTTCCATGCTAGTAACCCAGAGACCAAGTCTAAGGGGGTTGGCATAGCATTACATAAAAATCTGCAGACTCAGGTGTTGGCCTCTAAGTCGGACCCAAACGGCAGATTCTTGTTTGTCAAGATTAGAATTATTAATGACACGTTTACGATAGCTAATTTCTACCTGCCTAATCAGGATCAGGCTCGGACATGTAGACGTTACCTTCACGATCTCGCTGCATTTGCAGAGGGATATGTGATAGCGGGGGGTGACTATAATATGGTGTTGGACCGTGCCATGGATTCCTCCTCGGACGGGTCGTCGGTGCCCCCTTCGCAACTGGAGAGCCTGAAACGCGTGTTGAGAGACCTACGACTGGTAGATGCCTGGCGGATCATGCGCCCCACCGACAGAGACTACACCTATTTTTCCACAGTCCACAATTCCCATAGTCGGATTGATTATTTTTTGGTGAGCCATGGTCTTTTGACCTACAGACAAAAATTGATGTCACAATCTGGTCGGACCATGCTCCGGTGATGCTGTCTCTGCGGCTACCGGGCTCATCCAGGGGGGAGTGGACCTGGTCCCTGAACCCTGGATTGTTGAGCAATCCTTCTTGTCTGCAGGCGGTACGGAAGGCAATTACAGAATTCCTTGACATACATAAGACCAACTCTACGGCCCTCCCCTTTCAGTGGGAGGCATTGAAGGGAGTTATCAGAGCGGTTCTCATTCAGCAGGGGGCCCGACTAAAGGGGAACAGGGCTGCGGCTATTACTGAACTGTTGTCTCAAGTGCAGACCCTAGAGACAGCTCACAAGAGAACGAGAGATGTGCAGACAATGGCTGACCTCTTGCAGGCTAGGAGTAGATTGAGTGCTCTAGTTGACACTACTCTAGCAAGACAACGAGATCGTTTCCATAGATATTTATATGAATACTCGGATAAGCCGGGCAGAGCATTGGCGAGATTTTTACATCCTCGCTCACCTACTACAGATATCCCTACCATAAAGTCGAGGTCGGGGGCGGCGGTCCACTCTCCTATAGAAATAGCAGACTCCTTTAGGCTGTATTATGACTCACTGTATAATCTTAAGGGCCCGCTTGCGGATATGTCCGCAGAGGAGTTCCGTGCGAGGGTGGAGGAGTATGTTCATGACACGCCGCTCCCCCCTATTTCAGAGACTGAGGTTGAGGCTCTGGAGAGTCCTATGTCGGAATTAGAAATTACGGAGACCATTAAGGCACTGGCGAGCGGTAGGAGCCCAGGACCGGATGGTTTCTCGGCCAACTTTTAAAAATTGTTTGCTGATTCCCTGTCACCCATTTTAGTTAAATTATTTAATTCCATCTCAGCGACATGTCCCTTTGCTCCCCAGACGTTGATGGCCACGATTGTGGTTATTCCCAAACCGGACAAAGACCTCGGCATGTGTGCTAATTATCGACCCATCTCCCTCATTAACGTAGATGTGAAAATTTACGCAAAGATCATAGCGAACAGGCTGGGCCCAGCTCTCACCAAAGTCATACACAATGACCAGGTGGGATTCATGCATCGTAGGGAGGCTAAAGATAACACGGTGAAAACCTTGCTCCTTACTTCATATTTGCGCACAAGAAGGGTTCCAGCCTGTTTGCTATCCATTGACGCGGAGAAGGCGTTTGATCGCCTGGGCTGGCCTTTCCTGAGAGCATCTTTGGCACAATTGGGGTTGAGGACTGGACTGCTTGATAAGATTTTTGCTTTGTACCAGGGCCCCACGGCATGACTTAAAATAAATGGCATTTTCTCGACACCCATCGCTATACACAATGGCACCAGACAGGGTTGTCCTCGATCCCCTCTACTTTACGTCATTGCCATGGAGCACTTAGCGGTGGCACTCCGCGGATCACCGGATATTGATGGAGTACGGATTGGTCAGCATAACTTTATTTTATCACTATACTAGTAAAAAGGCCCAATGCAATTGCATCGGGAGCGCGGTGAAATGAATTGTGTGTATACAGGCGGGTGAGTGGCTAGTAGAGTATATATGGGGCTCTGTGGGTAGCAGACTATACAGGCGGGTCTGTGGGTAGCAGAGTATACAGACTGCTCTGAGGGTAGCAGATTATACAGGCGGCTCTCTGGGTAGAAAAGTATACAGGCGGCTCTGTGGGTAGCAGAGTATACAGGCGGGTTTGTGGTTAGCAGATTATACAGGCGGCTCTGTGTGTAGCAGAGTATAGAGAAGGCTCTGTGGGTAGCAGAGTATAGAGGCGGCTGTGTGGGTAGCAGAATATAGAAACGGCTCTGTGGGTAGCAGAGAATACAGGCGGGTCTGTGGGTAGGAGAGTATACAGGCGGCTCTGTGGGTAGCAGAGTATAGAGGCGGCTCTGTGGGTAGCAGAGTATAGAGGCAGCTCTGTGGGTAGCAGAGTATACAGGCGGCTGTGTGGGTAGGAGAGTATACAGGCGGCTCTGTGGGTGTCAGAGTATAGAGGGGGCTCTGTGGATAGCAGAGTATGATGTGGCGGGAGGCTGGAGGAGTGAGGGGAGCAGAGGCTGGAGGGGTGAGGAGAGCAGAGGCTGGAGTGGTGAGGAGAGGTCCAGATGGAGGGGTGAGGAGAGGTCTGGCTGGAGGGGTGAGGAGAGATGCGGCTGGAGGGGTGACATCACCGCTCGGCGGCAGGACGTGGTTGCATGCTGGGGCTGATCGCAGCCCCAGTCACACGGCATTGTCCTCTGCGGCGGGTTGGGTGATGCAGAGAGGGATCAGTTCTTGCCCTCAGGTCACACATGTGACCTGAGCGGAAGGAGCGGATTGGGCGGTGTGTGGTAAAGACAGGACGGTCATCCGATTGGTCTAGGACGCCAAGTCCTGGGCAATGGGATGGGCGTCCTGTGTGTACAACACAGCGCCCAATCCGCTTGCAGGGGCAGGCAATGGGAGTGAGCGGGGCGTGTCAGGCTTTGCAGGCTGACACGGTCCGCTCACTCCCATTGGCTGTTGGCGGCCACAGGACGAAATTCCTGGCTCCCGGCACCCGGCCACAGCCCGTAGACCGCTACTCCAGCAGCATGGCGACATTGAGAGCCCAGTGGTGAGAGAGTGGCGAGGGGCGGAAGGCTCCGGCGGCATCCGGGCAGCATGGACCTCGCGGAGGGCGCGAGGGCGGTGGCGATGGTACGGGGCCGACGGTTGGCAGGATGGCAGCGGTGTCAGGTAGTGCGGCTGAGGATGGAGGAGGGTGAGAGGCTGGAGGAGGCTGTGAGGCTGGAGGAGGCTGTGAGGATGGGGAGGCTGTGAGGCTGGAGGAGGGTGTGAGGCTGGAGGAGGCTGTGAGGATGGGGAGGCTGTGAGGCTGGAGGAGGCTGTGAGGATGGGGAGGCTGTGAGGCTGGAGGAGGATGTGAGGCTGGAGGAGACAGTGAGGCTGGAGGAGGCAGTGAGGATGGGGAGGCTGTGAGGCTGGAGGAGGCTGTGAGGCTGGAGGAGGGTGTGAGGCTGGAGGAGGCTGTGAGGATGGGGAGGCTGTGAGGCTGGAGGAGGCTGTGAGGCTGTGAGGCTGGAGGAGGCTGTGAGGATGGGGAGGCTGTGAGGATTGAGGAGGGTGTGAGGCTGTAGGAGGCTGTGAGGATGGGGAGGCTGTGAGGCTGGAGGAGGCTGTAGGAGGCTGTGAGGATGGGGAGGCTGTGAGGCTGGAGGAGACTGTGAGGCTGGAGGAGACTGAGGCTGGAGGAGGCAGTGACGATGGGGAGGCTGTGAGGCTGGAGGAGACATTTACTGTACTGAGCATGCTCAGTACAGTAAAAGGTCTCCAAACAGGAAGGCAGGGGTTAAAAAAAAAAAAAAGTTAATGCTCACCTCTCCCCGAGCCCCCGCCGTCTCCTGCCGTCTTCCTCCAAGGTTCCGGTGGCTGCCGCAGGCTCCCAGTGTGTGCAGAGCTGTTCTAGTGCAGTTCAGGACCTGCGGTGATGTCACAGTCACGTGACACCAGGTTACCATGGAGTAACCTGGTGTCACGTGACTGTGACATCACCACAGGTCCTTGAACTGCAATAGAAGAGCTCTGCAGACACTCGGAGCCTGTGGCAGCCACCGGAAGCTTGGAGGAAGACGGCAGGAGACGGCGGGGGCTCGGGGAGAGGTGAGCATTAACTTTTTTTTTTTTTTTTTACAGTAGTGCGGGTCTGCGGCTCGTGATGACGCTGCGCGTCATCACTCGCAGTCCCGCAAAGCATGTTGGGATTCGGCGACAACGCCCGAATTCCCAACTGCGGATTATATAAGTAGATGCATATGATCTGCTTTTGTATGTTATCAATCCACTCATAGCTTTCCCGGTGCTCATCAGGGAATTTCGGAAGTTTGGGGACATCTCGAATTTCAAGGTTAATTACTCAAAAACAGAGGTACTCAATATATCCCTGTCTGGTGACCTAGTGTCGCGACTCCAGGCGTCCTCTTTTAAGTGGAAAACCTCTGCAATAAAATATCTGGGTGTACTGATTCCCACAGAGTTGAGTGAAATCTATGAGCTAAATTATGTTCCGCTTTTGAGGAGGACGATACTGGACTTGGCGAAATATGACAAACCACGACTTTCTTGGTTTGGACGCATGAGTGTCATTAAAATGGACGTCCTACCTCGGTTTTTATATCTTTTCCAAACTGCCCCGATAAATATCAAGGATAGTTTTTTCAGACGTCTACAGTCGGCGGTTAACAACTTTATTTGGGGGAGCAGGAGACCGCGGATCCGTTTCTCTATTTACAATGCAAACGTGCAGCAAGTGCAGCCGCTAGACGGAAAATGCGGCAGATGCGGGTTTTTTTTTACCGCAACTGCCACATTTAAAAAAAAACTCCTATGTGATGGCAGCCTTAGGGCCCTTTCACATCAGCGGTATTTTCAAATCGCGGCAGATGCGGTGAAAAAACCGCATCTGCCGCGATTACCGCATAACCGCGACACTTGCTGCACACTTGCGGCAAGCCCCATGCAATGTCTATGGGGCTTGCGGTAAGGGTGCGGCAGGTGCGGCAAGTGCGGTTTTGGCACTTGCGGCAGGTGCGGCCGCGAAAAAAAAACGCTGCAAGCAGCTCAATGGAGCCGCACTGCCATATGGTGGCACCGCAGCCAAGCGGAGTGTCTGGCCGTCCAGATCTCTCTTTCTCCTCACCTTTCTTCTTGCCGCTCCGGTCTCCTCCGGTCGCTCTGCACATATCAGCACAGTGATGACATCGTGCCCCTCCATGCTGAGCTGCAGAATGCAGACAGCGGCAGAAGAGACTATGGAGAAGAATGCTGCTGGCAAAGGCGGCTGGGACTATAGGAGCGGAATCCGCGGGGGGCTACCACTGGTACACATACTTCGTACACACGCGGCTCTGCTTCGTACACCTCATACACACGCGGCTCTGCTCCGTACACCTCATACACACGCGGCTCTGCTTCGTACACCTCGTACACACTCGGCTCTGCTCCGTACACCTCGTACACACGCGGCTCTGCTCCGTACACCTCATACACACGCGGCTCTGCTCCGTACACCTCGTACACACTCGGCTCTGCTCCGTACACCTCGTACACACATGGCTCAGCTCTGTACACCTCGTACACACTCGGCTCTGCTCCGTACACCTCGTACACACATGGCTCAGCTCTGTACACCTCGTACACACTTGGCTCTGCTCCATACACCTTGTACGCACGCGGCTCTGCTCCGTACACCTCGTACATACATGGCTCTGCTCCGTACACCTCGTACACACACGGCTCTGCTCCGTACACCTCGTACACACTCGGCTCTGCTCCGTACACCTCGTACACACATGGCTCTGCTCCGTACACCTCGTACACACACGGCTCTGCTCTGTACACCTCGTACACACACGGCTCTGCTCCGTACACCTCGTACACACACGGCTCCACTCCGTACACCTCGTACACACGGCTCTGCTCCGTACACCTCGTACACACATGGCTCTGCTCCGTACACCTCGTACACACACGGCTCTGCTCCGTACACCTAGTACACACATGGCTCTGCTCCGTACACCTCGTACACACACGGCTCTGCTCCGTACACCTCGTACACACTCGGCTCTGCTCCGTACACCTCGTACACACATGGCTCTGCTCCGTACACCTCGTACACACACGGCTCTGCTCCGTACACCTCGTACACACACGGCTCTGCTCCGTACACCTCGTACACACACGGCTCCACTCCGTACACCTCGTACACACGGCTCTGCTCCGTACACCTCGTACACACATGGCTCTGCTCCGTACACCTCGTACACACACGGCTCTGCTCCGTACACCTAGTACACACATGGCTCTGCTCCGTACACCTCGTACACACACGGCTCTGCTCCATACACCTCGTACACACATGGCTCTGCTCCGTACACCTCGTACACACTCGGCTCTGCTCCGTACACCTCGTACACACGTGGCTCTGCTCCGTACCCCTCGTACACACTCGGCTCTGCTCCGTACACCTCGTACACACTCCGCTCTGCTCCGTACACCTCGTACACACTCGGCTCTGCTCCGTACACCACGTACACACTCGGCTCTGCTCCGTACACCTCGTACACACTCGGCTCCGCCCCGTACACCTCATACACATGCGGCTCTGCTCCGTACACCTCGTACACACATGGCTCTGCTCCGTACACCTAGTACCCACTCGGCTCCGCTCCATACACCTCGTACACACACACCTCCGCTCCGTACACCTAGTACACACATGGCTCTGCTCCGTACACCTCGTACACACACGGCTCTGCTCCGTACACCTCGTACACACATGGCTCTGCTCCGTACACCTCGTACACACTCGGCTCTGCTCCGTACACCTCGTACACACATGGCTCAGCTCTGTACACCTCGTACACACATGGCTCTGCTCCGTACACCTCGTACACACATGGCTCTGCTCCGTACACCTAGTACCCACTCGGCTCCGCTCCATACACCTCGTACACACACGGCTCTGCTCCATGCACCTAGTACACACTCGCCTCTGCTACATTCACACTGTAAATGCCTCCTGACCACACACAAACTTCACCTTATTTGAGCATCATTCATGGTGGCCAGCACAGTTCCTGGATACACTGAGGAGCTGATCATGTGACCCCTGACTCCTCCCCATCCATTGACATCATCACAGGTCCTGTCAGCCTGAGCCCAGAGTGTGCAGCTCTGTCGGCTCCCGTGGAGGGGGGAGGAGGGAGACCTCCGGTGCTGCAGGAGCCTGAAAATGACCCCCCAACTGCCCCCTGGATATGGCCCTGGCTGTGGGG
Source organism: Allobates femoralis (assembly GCA_033576535.1). Classification (NCBI taxonomy): domain Eukaryota; kingdom Metazoa; phylum Chordata; class Amphibia; order Anura; family Aromobatidae; genus Allobates; species Allobates femoralis. The sequence goes on from JARQOC010000011.1 coordinate 114,404,039, forward strand.
GCAGTGCTCAGGGGCCCCTGAGGCTAGGGTCACACTTGCATTGTGACCCTAGCCTCATGCAAGTATTGTATGTTGCAGCGCATAGTGTTTAATGCTATGCGCTGGAGGCAGCCCATAGAAACCCGACGTTTACCTTGACAACCACCCCTGTTGTCAATGTAAACATCGGGTTTCTATGGGCTCAGTTGCTGGCAGCGCATAGCGTTAAACGCTCTGCGCTGCAGCAGACAATACTGGCATCAGGTAGGGTCACAACACAAGTGTGACCCTAGCCCTCAGGGGCCCAGTGCCATTGGGCCTCCTCCAAGCAGTCGGGCCCCGGCACTTGCCCGGGTGCGCCGGGTGCTGATGCCGGCCCTGCTTCTGGGGTCAGGTGTTTGAGGCCTTTCACCTGATGTCTGGGATTTATCATATGCCTTCCCCCCAGATTGCCCTCCTGTCTCTGGTTCCTGCCGCTGTGTCCTCAGCAAAAAGGGGAATTTTGAGGTTCTGTTTAATGGCGGCTAGGACTGTCATTCCCAGACACTGGAGGTCTACGGAGGTCCCCACCATGCTGGAATGGATAGCTGAGATGAACAAAATGAGTCGCATAGAGTCTTTGATGGCCGATGATCATGGCACCGGATCAGACGGGGGCAGTACATGGTATCTATGGCATTCTTCCAAGGAGAGCCCGGAGTTTGCGGATTGGCTGTTGCGATCCTCTCTTCCTTCTTGAGCTAGATTAACCAGGTTTCCTCTTCCCTCCCACCCCCTCCCTTTTTTTTTTTTCTCTCCACCCCTTTTTCCCTTCTGTTTCGTCCTTTCATGTCTTCTTTCATTACCTTTCCCCTTCTTTTTTCTCTTTTTTATTTCATGGTCTGCAGGGATGACGGAGATGTTTAGATGGCTACGGAATAGCGAGAAGTGGCTTACACTTTGCTTCAAGCTTCATCTTGATGTGATGTAATTGGTGAATTATATGTATCAGGGTCTTTTGAGACGGCTGCTGGGGTCTCGGCCTTGGCAATGGAACGTGTTTCTGTCATACCCCAGACAATGTATGAATGTGTAATTCTTTATATCTGAATTGTTACCTTTTTTTTCTTATGACCTTTTCAAATTAATAAATACATTTATTGAAAAAAAAAAAAAAAGGTTGCACCATGTTAACCAGTAGATAGAAAAATATTAGAATCTGAGAGTCCTCAGTGGTTGATACCTTTTAATGGCTAACTGAAAAGATGGTAAACATAGCAAGCTTTCGGGACACTAGGGCCCATTCGTCAGGAAGATAATGACACAGATTCCGAAAACACATACATGTTTACATAAGCAAATGAAACAAAAAACAACAACAGTTTTAGAAGTTATAGTACCGGTGACGTAAAACAGAGTCAGGCTAGGGAAGAAGAGAGGGGCTGGGGAATTGAAACTAAAAGTCTAAGATAACAAATTGCATAATGGTCATAATGGTAGTGGTCTGTAGAGAACTGAAAATACTTAATGAGTTGAGGAAAGCAATAAAAGGAAGCAAGGGTGTTCATATAAGAAGTGTCAAAAGTTTCCTGTCCTCAAGATGGAGTCTGTTGGAAGATGTGATATCCCCAAATGTCTTTTCAATTTATATAAAAACGCAAGAATCTGTGATGTCCCCAAATGTCCATTCATGTTATATAAAAAGCCATGAATCCATGTGATATATTTAATCCTGTTTTGAATGTGTCAAAGGTCATTATCAATTTGTATTCCTAAATTCTTCTCTCTCTCTGAGATTTGGGAAAACAAATAATCTCACGAAGGGGCCACAGTGTCCCGAAAGCTTGCTATGTTTACCATCTTTTGAGTTAGCTATTAAAAGGTATCAACTAGTGATGGGCGAGTTCTAAATTACTCAGAATCGCTTGACTCTAGCGAGTCCGAGCCCGGGACTCGCTACTCGTTGCGAGTCTAGCGAGTCCAATGTTAATGAATGGGGAAGCGAGTAATAGCGAGTAGTGTGCGATTTACAAATCACAGATGTGTCTCGGAAGCTTCAGCCTGAAGCAATCCTAGTTTTGTCAGAGACTCTGACAAAACTAGGATTGCCATTGATTTGCATTGGACTCGTTTACTGTGCAAGTAATTGCTGGGAAACTCGCACAGATAAGAGTCCGGCTGTCTGCTCTGTGCTGGCTGCCGCAGCTCCAGGGTCCTAGAGCCCGCCTGCTGCCTGATGTAGCAGAGCTGAGATTGTTCTCAGTCTGCTCATTCTCTGTGCATAGACATCTATATCTATGCACAGGGGATGTAGCAGAGAGGACATCGCGTTTTGGACTGCGTCGGACGGAAGAGGATTTTTTTAATTAAAGATGGAGTCCCTAATGGCTTTTTTTTAATTTCTAATAAAAATTTTTCTCTGTGTTGTGTTTTTTTTTAAACAATTTAATAGAAATTCATGGCGGTCATGTCTAATATTGGCGTGACCGCCATAAATTTCGGGCTTAGGGCCAGCTGATAATACAAAGCTGGCCCTAACCTCTTTATTACCCAGCGTGCCACCGCCACCAGGGCCGCTGGAAGAGCGGGGTTCAGCGCCAGAGGATGACGCTTCAATGAACGCGCCATCTTCTGGGGCGGTTGCGGGCTGCAATTTGCAGCGGGGGGTGCCCAGAAAGCTTGGGCATCCCTGCGCTGCAGATTCCAGCCCCCAGTTGCTTAGCTGTACCTGGCTAGACATAGAAATTGCGCGGAGCCCCACGCATTTGTTTTTAATTATTTCATGAAATTCATGAAATAATAAAAAAAAAGGGCTCCCCTATATTCTTGTGTCTGGCCAGGTACAAATAGACACCTGGGGGTTGGGGGCAGCCCGTCGCTGCCTGCTGGATCCGGCTGGTTCCAGAAATACGGCGAAGCCCATGTAATTTTTTTCCTGAAAAATCAATAAAACAATCCTAAAAAAGGGACTGCATCTTTATTAACCCCTCGCCCATGGTCCAGGGGTTAATAAAGATGCAGTCCCTTTTATTTACATTGTTTTATGGATTTGTCAGAAAAAAATTTCACGTGGGCTTCGCCGTATTTCTGGAACCAGCCGGATCCAGCAGGCAGCGACGGGCTGCCCCCAACCCCCAGGTGCCTATTTGTACCTGGCCAGATACAAGAATATAGGGGAGCCCTTTTTTTATTATTTCATGAATTTCATGAAATAATAAAAAAAAAAAATGCGTGGGGCTCCGCGCAATTTCTATGTCTAGCCAGGTACAGCTAAGCAGCTGGGGGCTGGAATCCGCAGCGCAGGGATGCCCAAGCTTTCTGGGCACCACCCGCTGCAAATTGCAGCCCGCAGCCGCCCCAGAAGATGGCGCGTTCATTGAAGCGCCATCCTCTGGCGCTGAATCCCGCTCTTCCAGCGGCCCTGGTGGCGGTGGCACGCTGGTTAATAAAGGGGTTAATACCAGCTTTGTTATACAAGCTGGTATTAAGCCCGAGATTCTTAATGTCAGGCCACGTTTGACCCAGCCACTAAGAATCTCCAATAAAGGGTTAAAAAAACACAACACAGAGAAATTTTTTTATTAGAAATAAAAAAAAAAAGCCATTAGGGACTCCATCTTTAATTTAAAAAAAATCCTCTTCCGTCCGACGTAGTCCAAAACGCGATGTCCTCTCTGCTACATCCCCTGTGCATATATATAGATGTCTATGCACGGGGAATGAGCAGACTGAGAACAATCGCAGCTCTGCTACATCATCTCTGTGAGCAGGTGGGCTCTAGGACGCTGGAGCTGCGGCAGCCTGCACAGAGCAGACAGCTGGACTCGGCTCGCAAAGTAACAGCAGTTACTTTGCGAGTTTCCCTGCGATTACTCGCACAGTAATGAGACCAATGCAAGTCAATGGCAATCCTAGTTTTGTCAGAGTCTCTGACAAAACTAGGATTGATATTGATTTGCATTGGACTCGTTGCTGTGCGAGTAATCGCTGGGAAACTCGCAGAGTACCAAGTCCTGCGAGTCCTTTACTACTCGCCGAGTAACGAGTCCTAGCGAGTAGATTCGCCCATCCCTAGTATCAACCACTGAGGACTCTCAGATTCTAATATTTTTCTATGTAACTGCTGTCATTTTCTAATTTCTCACTCTAAACTCTCTCTAGTTATGTATTTCTTTTATTTATATTTCCCTTCTATCCTCTGTAAACTTCAAATATAGAGATATATTTCATCTGTCACTGACAGTGAATGATCCACTTAGTTCTCTGCTGTCCACTCCCCATAAGATAAATATTCATGTCACATATTCACACATTACTGCACAGAAGACCAGTGGGGGGAGGCTGCATCCTCCTCTCTGCACTCTGTGTCTGCATCCAATAAAAAGGTGAAATACAACACAGAAACTGTCACAGCAGGATGCCTGCTTACAGAAAGAGATGGAGTGTAGATAAGTCAGATTGGCAATAGCTCTCTCCCTCCTTGTCTTCATCAGACCAGAAGCTACTGAAACCTGACACTGCACTCTTAGCAAAGGGAGGAGGGAGGAGAGAGCTGCTGAGAGGGAATGCATAATTACATGTCAGTTTGTACAACACAGGACTATTCCTGTTTGGTTATAATGGAGAGGACTAATCCAGGACCTTACTGCAGGATCTGACAATGCTGATAACATGGAAGCTACAAACTGTGCAATAATGATTTTACATGTTTTTAAAAGGTCTGCCAGGCCCTATTCAAAGGTAATATTTGTATCATACTAAAAAAATTACCTGAAAGTGACCTTTAAAGCCGCTATGCCCCTCTGAGAAATTGCATATGCAAATTGTCACTTCAGTGAGGAAGTAGACAAATAGTCAATTTTGACAAATAGTCAATTATGACTTTTAGAATTGCTACCTCTATTAGGTGTCATTAGAGTTTGTCTACTTCCTCACTAAAGTGACAATTGGCATATAATAAGGGGCTGTAATGGAAACCCACCTAAAGAGGTTACTAAACTATACGCTGTGAAAACCCCCCTCTGTATGTATTGGACCTCATACTTGATATTGAAAGTACCATTCCAGTGTTTTGTTATGGCTCTGTAGTGGCTCTTTAAATGAAAGCACCCTGCTCCCCATCTTATACTCACCATTCAGCAGCTCCATATCATACAGATGCTGCTCCGGTCCTGTGGCGCAATCTTCTACTGGTAACATCTAACTAGCTGGAAGTCAGAAGTTACAGTATGTCACAGGAGATCAATACATCTTTATGAGGACCAGAACGAGGCCATAATGAGGCTCTATAGAGATGTATTGAAGAGTGACCTCCAGCTGCTTCATGAAACACTGGAGTATCCGACAGGTCACTGGTAGACCGACCTGAGCGACGCTAGAAAAGGATGAAGGCGGTGGAAGGTGAGTATTCCCCACTACAGCGGGGAAACAAGAAAAACACTAGGGAGGTGCTTTAATAAATAGAGATATTTTCAAAATGTTTCTTCCATTTATTTCATTCTATTTTATCACTAGTATTTCTATTAATCCTGTGATTACATAATTCCATGGATTTCTCTTCAAGTGGATGGAATTTCAATGAACATTGTAAAAATAACCATATGAACTATATATATACAGGGGTTGGACAAAATAATGGAAACACCTAATGTTTTGGCATCATAATCTTCGAACATGCTATAAACATGCAAACCGTGACATATGTTAATGTTTTGTAGTTGATTATTTGTGTTAAGTGATATGTGTACGTAAATTAACTGTTTGTTTTGCCAAATTGTAAGAACATTGATGAGAACCTGATACCAATGGCAGACCTTTTGGATTTTCAAAAAGGCCAAATTGTTGGTGCTCGTATGGCAGGCACTAGTGTAGCAGAAAGTGCCTGAATGCTTGGCGTGTCAAGAGGTTCTGTCTCCAAAGTAATGACTGCGTTTGAAAGAGAAGGAAAAACGTCCGCAACAAAGCACAGGTCCGGCCGAAAGTCGAAGTTGACTGAGAGAGACCGTCGGACTCTCAAGCGAATTGTGAGAGAGGATCGCAAGACCACAGCTCCGAAAATCACTGCTGAGCTCAATGAACACCTACAGAACACAGTTTCCACGAAAACTGTTCATCGGGAGCTGCACAAATCTGGATTCCACTAAAGAGCTGCAATTAGATATATATATGTAAATATAAAGCTCTAGAAAAAATCAGGAGACCACTGTAAAATTTTTAATTTCTCTGATTTTTCTCTTTATAGGTATTTTTTTTGTAAAATGTACATTGTTGTTTTATTCTATAAACTACTAACAACGTGTCTCTGAAATTCAAGGCTAAAAATGTTGTATTTATTTTCAGCAAATGAGAAATCATCAAAATAATTTTAAAAAACAGTGCTTTCAGACCTCAAATAATGCAAAGAAAACAAGTTCATATTCATGTACAAACAATACTCATGTTTTAACTCAGGAACAGTTCAGAAATCAATATTTGGTGGAATAACCATGATTTTTAATCGCAGCTTTCATGTGTCTTGGCATGCTTTCCACCAGTCTTTCACACTGCTTTTTGTAGTGTTGTAGTGCAGATGAGGATGAATCCAGAAGCACACCAGATACGCTGCCATACTTTAATGAAAATTCTTCCCTTTCCCAGCTCCCCCTTTTCCTGCCACAGCTCCTCCTCTATCTTACATCACTGTTACTAGGCAGAAAAACAAACAGGGAAGACAACAAGCAAACTGCAGAAGATATAACAACATTACATCTCTTATCATCTTACAAAAAAAACAAAGTAAATAGTTAACCGTTCAAAAGTTCGCGTTGTAGAAAAGTTTTTTTTTTCTCAACTGCAGAACATAGTCCGCAAGGTGGATTGGTGGCCCTTGATTTGTTCTCCCAGGATAACGTCGAGACATCTCATTTCCAGATAAACTCGGGGGGTCTTCTGAGGTATCTCCTATGGGAGCCGCTGAGTTCATTGTCTCTGGTAGTATGTCGTCGCTATCTACTTCCTCTGCATGCGTCGTCTCTGGGACGTAGCCATGAAGTTTTTTAAAATGGGACACATTTCTAGTGACCTGATGATTTTGGTTTTTAGCAGTAATCATGGTGCCTCTGATCTGTGTGGCCTGAAAGGGCTCTGGATAGTATGGCGATGCAAACTTGTCGCTAGGTCTCAGTCTCTTTACAAGAACCCAATCACCCACCTTTATTTCTGGATGCTTGTAACGGCGGCTACTTTTTTCCGCATACTGCTTCATTTTATCCTTAGAGACGGAATCATTAGTAGCAATTGGGGTTTGGACAGGAACTGACGGAATGCATGGGATTTTGACGCGCAAGGGCCTGCCGAACAATGCCGTTGCTGGTGGTATCCCAGTAGTGGAGTGTGGTGTGGCTCTGTACTGTCTAAGGAATCTATGTAATTCTTGTTGTGAGTCCTTGTGATCCATGGTAGCAATCCTCAGGGTCTTGTTGATTGATTGCATAAATCGTTCCACTTCTCCATTGGCTTGAGGCCAGTACGGAGTTACTTTCCTGTGGGAGAAGCCAAGATAAGTTGCCAATGACTGAAAGTCTGTGCTATTGAATGGAGGTCCATTGTCCGTCTTCACTGTCTCGGGTATGCCATAAGCCGAGAAAATCTTGTCTAATTTTGGTATAACCGCCCTGGCCGATATTGTCGAAACATGTTCAATGACTGGAAACCGAGAATAGTCATCCATGAACACCAACAGGTAGGAGCGGTCCGGTAAAACACAAAAATCAACACTGACAGCAGTCCATGGGCTCTTTGGCAGGGGTGTCATTTGTAGAGGCGCACGCCTATAGTCAACTATAGTTGCTTGACAAGGAATGCATGTTTGGATCAATACCTCTACTCTTTTGTCCAGTCCTGGAAACCATACCTTTTCTCGAAGTAGTTGCTTTGTTTTTACCACCCCTTGATGAGCCTCATGGGCCAGATCAAGTACACGGTCCTCCAGTTCTGAGGTATCACCAGGCGATTGTCACGCAAGAGCAGATTTGAGTCCGACACTGAGAGTGAATGTCGTGCATTAAAGAAAGCCTCCAAGTAACCTACTCGATCTGGTGGTTGAAGGCGAGCCTCAGCAAGAAAACAGCTCCATTTCTTAGACCGAACAGAGTCTATCACCAACTGAAGTTGGGGATCAGAGTCCACCGCCTGTTGTATTTCCTCCATTGTCATAGCTCTTGGCACTGAATGTGCAGCAACGAAATTTACATGTTCCTCCGCTAGAATAGTTGCTGGAATGTTGTCCTTAGTAGGTTGTGGTATTGGGTGTCTTGAGAAATAGTCCGCCGGGTTTCCAACTCCTGCCTCATATCTCAGTTGAAGATGGTAGTTCTGTAAGCGGAGCAACCAGCGTTCAATTCGTGGAGGGGGTTTGGAAGAGTGTTTGTTGAAAATGGGAACAAGCAGTTTGTGGTCTCTTATGACTGTGAACTTGTGTCCGAAGAGGTACAGATGAAAGTGAAGGCATCCCCACACAACTGCAAGAGCTTCCCTTTCAGTTTGTGAGTAGCGCTGTTCTGTATCTGTCAATGTCTTGCTTGCGTAGGAAATTGTACAAATGTTGCCATTGTTGGACACTTGTGTGAGAATTGCACCCAAGCCTACCGGGCTAGCGTCTACAATCAGTTCTCTGGACTTTAATGGGTCAAAGTAAGCCATGACAGTGTCACCAGTTAGGCTGGACTTCAACGCGTGAAACGATGCTTGATGCTCAGTACCCCATGACCAAGGAATATATTTCTTTGTGAGTTGTCTCAGGGGTTCAGAAATAGTGGCTAGGTCGGGTATGAATCGTCCACAGTATGTGACCAGTCCTAGAAAGCTGCGAACCTCTGAGGCATTTTGAGGTTGACCAGCAGATTTGATGGCAGCGACTTTCTGAGGATCTGCTGACACACATTGTCCTGAAAAGATGTATCCAAAAAAATTTTATGACGTTTGATTGAACTCACATTTTGATGGATTGACAGTTAGATTGTAGGCTTGCAGGGCTTGCAGTCTCTGAAACACTTGCTCCAGGCGACTGTCATGTTCTTCTTGGGTTGTTCCGTATATGAGAATGTCATCACTGACGATGAGGACTCCCGCGATTCCAGACAGAACCTGACTGATAACATTTTGAAAAATGTCTGCGGCTGCTGAGATACCAAAGTTCAACCTCTTGAACCTACGCAGGCCCACATGAGTACTAAAAGTTGTGATGTACCTGGAGTCTGGATGTAACTCAAGTTGATGATAGCCGGATTTGAGATACATTTTTGAAAACACCTTTGCACCATTCAGATCTGTGAGAATGTCATCAATAGTAGGCGTGATGTGCCTTTCTTTTTGAATAGCTAGATTGGCATGCCGCATATCCACACAAAGCCGTATTTTACCAGGCTGTTTTGGTTTAGGCGCAACAACGATTGGCGAGACCCAGGGAGTTGGGCCTTCAACCCGTTCAATAACATCAGATGCCTCCAGGTCTTGCAATTCTTGCTCCACAAGTTTGCGGACATGAAAGGGAATGCGCCTGTGAGGTTGGATGGAGGGCTGTATCGACTGATCAATATGTAACTTTATCTGAACGTCTTTTAGCTTACCAAGGCCTTTAAAGAGACTGGGGTACCTCTGCATAATATGTGGGACTGAAGAGCCTGTAACGCTGTTGACCAGGTTCACCAGGCCTAGAGACACTGCGCTGTTGCAGCTGAGAAGCGTATCTGCAGAGCACTCCGCTACGTAAAAAGTGTCCATGATGGATTTCCCTTCAGCTGTTAGTTCTGACTGAAATTTGCCACACAGGGGCAACGCAGCTGTGGAACCATAAGGGAAAATCTGTAGGCTGGTATTTTGCAGAGCAGGTCTGTTCAGGAGTTGATTATAGATTGTATGACTGATGACATTGACTGATGCCCCTGTGTCCACCAGGGCTTCCACTGGATTGCCATTTATGAGGATGACTCGTTTTGGATTGTTAATCATGTGCACAGCCCGAGATCCTTCCTCAGTCACTGAGAATAAGTAAGTGCTTTGAGCCTCGTCATTAGGCTGCAGTGCTTGGACCTTCTGTGACCTGGGCTGTACTGTGGGACGAGCAGATTGCTGCGGTGTAGATCTGCACACTTTTGCAAAATGGTTTCGTTTTCCACAATTATGGCAGGTTGTACCCTTTGCTGGACAAACATTCTGGTGAGGATACGACCCACCGCAGTTGTAACAAGTTGCCGCCTGTACTTGTGGTTTCTGTGTAAGCTTTGCTATAGAAGATGGTGCTTCTGGCTCACTGCTCTCTATTTTTGCCTGTTTCTCTGCAGTATCATTTATACGTGCTGTGTCTAATAGTTTTGCAAAGGTCATAGTAGGGTCTCTGAGTGCTTGTCTTCTTAACTTTGAAGAAACACATCCTTGTAATATCTGCATTTGGATTACTTTGTCAACGTCTGTAAACTCACAGTAAGCTGCAAGGTGCCGTAGCCGGACTTGATATTCATCAATGCTTTCTGTGGCTGATTGCTTTGATTGTCTAAATTTGAAGATTTCAAATGCTGCATTTCTGTGCGGGGAGAAGTGTTTGCTCAATGCTGCTTTGCTGAGCTCATAGTCCTTGTCCTCCCCTGTGTTAGGCAGAGTAGTGAAGATATCATAGACTTGCTCCCCTGCATAGTGTAATAACATGGCTTTCCTTCTTGTATCATCGGCTATGTTCATGGCTTGCAGAAATATCTCAAAGCGCTTCAGCCATTTATCCCAACATGCTGCTAGGTTTGCTTGGGACTGATGCACATCAAAAGCTGGGAATGCAGGTACACAGGCCATGGTGAGTACTGATGATCTTGTGGCACTGAAATACCTTTAGCTGATGAATGAACGCTTCCTCGTCGCCAATTGTAGTGTTGTAGTGCAGATGAGGATGAATCCAGAAGCACACCAGATACGCTGAACTGCTCAGTCTAGCGGCCATACTTTAATGAAAATTCTTCCCTTTCCCAGCTCCCCCTTTTCCTGCCACAGCTCCTCCTCTATCTTACATTACTGTTACTGGGCAGAAAAACAAACAGGGAAGACAACAAGCAAACTGCAGAAGATATAACAACATTACACTTTTGGGTGACCTTATGCCACCCCTGGCACAAAAATCTAAGCAGTTCTTTTTTGTTTGATGGCTTGTGACAATTCATCTTCCTCTTGATTACATTCCAGAGGTTTTCAATGTGGTTCACGTCTGGAGATTGGGCTGGCAATGACAGGGTCTTGATGTAGTGCTCCGGCATCCACACATTGATTGACCTAGCTGTGTAGCAAGAGGCATTGTTCTGCTGGAGAAACCAGTCCTCAGAGTTGGGGTACAATGCCTGACCAGAAGGAAGCGTTTTCCAAGGATAACCTTGTGTGCAGCTTGATTCATACGTCCTTCGCAAAGATTAACCTGCCCAATTCCAGACTTGCTGAAGCATTCCCAGATTATCACCAATCTTCCACCAAGTTTCACAGTGGGTGCAATACACTGTTGCATGCCTCTTCAGGTCTCCGTCTAACCATTAGACGACCAGGTGTTGGGCAAAGCTTAAAATTAGACTCATCAGAGAAGATCACCTTACTCCAGTCCTCTATGGTTCAATCCTTATGGTCTTTGGCAAACTTCAGCCTGGCTCTCCTTTGTTTCTCATTGACGATAGGCATTTTTTCTAGCTTTACATGGCTTGAGACAGTCACATGACATCAAAGAACTGCTTAAATTTTTGTGCCAGGAGTGGCATAAGGTCATTAAAAAGCAGTGTGAAAGAGTGGTAGAAAGCATGAAAGCATGCCGAGACGCATGAAAGCTGTGATTAAAAGTCATGGCTATTTAAAAAAATATTGATTTTTGAACTATTCCTGAGTTAAAACATGAGTATTGTTGTTACTAAATGAATAAGAACTTGTTTTCTTTGCATTATGATATACCGATAAAAATCAGAGAAACTTTTGCAGTGGTCTCTTAATTTTTTCCGGAGCTACATATACATTATATATGATTCAAAGAAGCTTTATTGGCAGGACTAAATACACATTAGTTTTGCCAAAGCAAGTGTACAAAAGGGAATAGGGATAGGGACTGTGGGGATGTTGGGTTGGGGCTGTAGGGAAGGTGGATGGGGGCAGGTCCAGGGTGAGGGCTATAAGAACAATGGATGTGGGCAGATCCAGGGAGAGGGCTATTGAAGTCCATGGCATATCGTAGTTCTATTTCTCGCAGTCTATGACATTCGCTCACATACCGTGCTGCTATCTCCACTGCGCTCTTTTCTTCCCCCAGCAGGATATATGTTTTCCCTTCCTCCTTCATGGTGATTACATCTGGGAAGAGATACATCTATCTATCTTTCTATCTATCTATCTATCTATCTATCTATCTATCTATCTATCTATCGCTCCGGACCACATACTCAGTGTATTTGAAATATGGTACTATGGCGTGCCCCGCTATTCTGTTTGGTTGGCGGTGAACGCGGCGACCAAGCAGAATAGAGGCGCGCGCTATGGCGACATATTTCAAATACACTATACTCAGTGTATTTGAAATATGGCGCCATGGCGTGCGCCGCTATTCTGATTGGTCGGCGCTGAACGCGGGCGGCCAATCAGCATAGCGGCGCTTGCCACGGCGCCATGTGTAAAATTTGAAGTAATGGGTGGATATTACACATGGCGCTGTGGCAAGCCATATACCATAGTGCTGCTATACATGTGCTGTAATGTATCAACATATACCATAGTGCTGCTATACATGTGCTGTAAGGTACCGCCATATACTATAGCGCTGCTATACATGTAATGTAACGTATAACCATATACCATAGCGCTGCTATACATGTACTGCCATATACCATAGCGCTGCTATACATGTACTGTAATGTACCAACATATACTATAGTGCTGCTATACATGTACTGTAATGTACCAACATATACTATAGTGCTGCTATACATTTACTATAATGTACCGCCAGGGGCGTAACTACAATAGGTGCAGGGGTTGCGATCGCACCCGGGCCCTGCAGCCTAGGGGGGCCCCAAAAGTCCCTTTGGCCTATAGAAAAAGACTAATATTATTAAAGATTTGCAATAATTGGGGGCCCCGTTGGAGCTTTCGCATCGGGGCCCCTGGGCCTGAAGTTACGCCACTGTGTATCGCCATATACTATAGTGATGCTATACAGGTGCTGTAATGTACCACCATATACCATAGTGCTGCTATGTATATGTATATATATTATGTAGTTCACTCACGTTGACTTAACAAATTCTGTCAGTCACAGTATGTCAACTACATACATATTCTAGACTACCCCCTCTAGTATATATATATATATATATATATATATATATATATATATATATAGATATATATATATTTATTTACAAATCCAAATATAAGTATGTATCTACACACACATTAGATATAGATAGATAGATAGATAAATAGATAGAGATAGATAGATAGATAGATAGATAGATAGATAAATAGAGATAGATAGATAAATAGATAGAGATAGATAGATATAGATAGATAGATAGATAGATAGATAAATAGATAGAGATAGATAGATAGATAGATAGATAGATAGACACATCCATATATAAGGATATATCTACACACTCACACACACATACATACATGTATATACATACACAAATCCAAATATAAGAAGTATGTATCTACACACACATTAGATATAGATAGATAGATAGATAGATAGATAGATAGATAGAGATAGATAGATAGATAAATAGAGATAGATAGATAGATAGATAGATAGACAGACATAGATAGATAGATAGATATAGATAGATAGATAGATAGATAGATAGATAGATAGATAGATAGATAAATAGAGATAGATAGATAGATAGATAGATAGATAGATAGATAGATAGATAGATAAATAGAGATAGATAAATAGAGATAGATAGATAAATAGAGATAGATAGATAAGTAGAGATAGATAGATAGATAGATAGATAGATAGATAGACATAGATAGACATAGATAGATAAATAGAGATAGATAGATAAGTAGAGATACATAGATAGACATAGATAGATAGATAGATAGATAGATAGATAGATAGATAGACACATCCATATATAAGGATATATCTACACACTCACACACACATATATACATGTATATACATACACAAATCCGAATATAAGAAGTATGTATCTCCACACACATTACATAAATTGATAGACACATCCGTATATGAGGATATATCCACTGGCCAGGTATACTGTATGCTGCATAGTGGGTGACATGCCACAGTGCCAGGACAGATGGGCACTGCAGCACCACCCTGTGCCCAGCACTCCACACACTCAGCAGACGGAGGAATCCCAAGGCTCCTTCGCCTGGATTCAAGTCGCTGTTCCAAGATTAGTACAAGGGTCTTTTATGTCCGGAGCCAGAGCCATGTGGAGAGGGTATGGCCGCAGGGTCCCTGGACGCCGTCCCAGTCATGGGCACAGAGGGACCGAGGCTGGCGGTGAAGGGGTGCCTGTCAGCAGGGAGGGGGCACGGCGTGACGTCACCGGCTGGGAGCTGCGGACCTCCTCAGTCACTGTGAGCTCGGGCAGAGCTGGGTGCTGGTGGCAGCAGCGCTGGTCCTTCTGCTGGGGGTAAGTGAGTGGCACCGGCCGGGGGTAGCGGGGTGAGTGACACACAGTGAGAGAAGCGGCTGGAGGGAGGAGGAGAAACTTTGTGTGAACTCTCCGGCTGTTTGTGTGATCCGCTGTTGTATATATATGTATATATATAGGGAGCTGTTCTCCTCGGAGTCCGCTGTGCTGCCCCCCCTCTGCCCCTCTTAGTGTCTGCAGTGTAGGGGCTTCTCCACAGCTTCACCTGCCGGCTGGGCTGCACCTCCCCTGACATTCCTCCCTCTTGGCTGTGGCGCAGCTCTGGACATCATGTGTGGTTTGTTTTGCTCTTTGAGTCATGTTGGAGGAGTTGATGAAACTTTTGGCAGAAGAAAGTGCCTTGGAGTGACTGCTGCTGTGTGTAACCAGCCCTCCTCTTCCTCTGTGGTGCTGGGATGTCAGGGATGGATCTTCCTCCATGGTACTGGGATGCCAGGGATGGATCTTCCTCCGTGGTACTAGGATGCCAGGGATGGATCTTCCTCTGTGGTGCTAGGATGTCAGGGATGGATCTTCCTCCATGGTACTGGGATGTCAGGGATGGATCTTCCTCCGTGGTACTGGGATGTCAGGGATGGATCTTCCTCCGTGGTACTGAGATGCCAGGGATGGATCTTCCTCCGTGGTACTGGGATGCCAGGGATGGATCTTCCTCTGTGGTGCTAGGATGTCAGGGATGGATCTTCCTCCATGGTACTGGGATGTCAGGGATGGATCTTCCTCCGTGGTACTGGGATGTCAGGGATGGATCTTCCTCCGTGGTACTGAGATGCCAGGGATGGATCTTCCTCCGTGGTACTGGGATGCCAGGGATGGATCTTCCTCCATGGTACTGGGATGCCAGGGATGGATCTTCCTCCGTGGTACTGGGATGTCAGGGATGGATCTTCCTCCGTGGTACTGAGATGCCAGGGATGGATCTTCCTCCGTGGTACTGGGATGCCAGGGATGGATCTTCCTCCGTGGTACTGGGATGCCAGGGATGGATCTTCCTCCATGGTACTGGGATGCCAGGGATGGATCTTCCTCCATGGTACTGGGATGCCAGGGATGGATCTTCCTCCGTGGTACTGAGATGCCAGGGATGGATCTTCCTCCGTGGTGCTGGGATTTCAAGGATGGATCTTCCTCCGTGGTACTGGGATGTCAGGGATGGATCTTCCTCCGTGGTACTGGGATGTTAGGGATAGATCTTACTCCATGGTCCTTGGATGTCAAGGATGGATCTTCCTCCGTGGTACTCGGATGTCAGGGATGGATCTTCCTCAGGTAGTGGGATGTCAGGGATGGATCTTCCTCCGTGGTACTGGGATGTCAGGGATGGATCTTCCTCCGTGGTACTGGGATGGATCTTCCTCCGTGGTACTGGGATGTCAGGGATGGATCTTCCTCCGTGGTACTGGGATGCCAGGGATGGATCTTCCTCCGTGGTACTGGGATGCCAGGGATGGATCTTCCTCCGTGGTACTGGGATGCCAGGGATGGATCTTCCTCCGTGGTACTAGGATGTCAAGGATGGATCTTCCTCCGTGGTACTCGGATGTCAGGGATGGATCTTCCTCAGGTAGTGGGATGTCAGGGATGGATCTTCCTCCGTGGTACTGGGATGTCAGGGATGGATCTTCCTCCGTGGTACTGGGATGTCAGGGATGGATCTTCCTCCGTGGTACTGGGATGTCAGGGATGGATCTTCCTCCGTGGTACTGGGATGTCAGGGATGGATCTTCCTCCGTGGTACTGGGATGTCAGGGATGGATCTTCCTCCGTGGTACTGGGATGCCAGGGATGGATCTTCCTCCGTGGTACTGGGATGCCAGGGATGGATCTTCCTCCGTGGTACTGGGATGCCAGGGATGGATCTTCCTCCGTGGTACTAGGATGTCAGGGATGGATCTTCCTCCGTGGTACTGAGATGTCAGGGATGGATCTTCCTCCGTGGTACTGGGATGTCAGGGATGGATCTTCCTCCGTGGTACTGGGATGTCAGGGATGGATCTTCCTCCGTGGTACTGGGATGTCAGGGATGGATCTTCCTCCGTGGTACTGGGATGTCAGGGATGGATCTTCCTCCGTGGTACTGGGATGTCAGGGATGGATCTTCCTCCGTTGTACTGGGATGTCAGGGATGGATCTTCCTCCGTGGTACTGGGATGTCAGGGATGGATCTTCCTCTGTGGTACTGGGATGTCAGGGATGGATCTTCCTCCGTGGTACTGGGATGTCAGGGATGGATCTTCCTCCGTGGTACTGGGATGTCAGGGATGGATCTTCCTCCGTGGTACTGGGATGTCAGGGATGGATCTTCCTCCGTGGTACTGTAATACCAAGAATCGATCCCCTCTGTGGTGTTAATAGATTCCTCTCTGTGGTGCTGGAATGCTGGCTATGGATCCTGCTCAGTGTTAGTATTGGATCCACAGAGATAGCGAAGTGTCCTGGATGGATCCTTTGTTGTGCTGGAATCTGGAGGAGGGATCCCTCTTGGTGGTGCTGGACCATCAGTGATGAGTCTTCCTCTGTGGTGCTGGGATGGTGCTGATGGAACATCCTCTATAGGACTTGGATGTCAATGAAGGATCCTTTCCTTGGATGAGAGAAGGATATTTTAGACTTCCACTACACACAGACAGTTCCACTCAAAATTCCTTAAGACATGCCATCATTGATATTGGGAAGGAAGTCACATACTTCTGACACTTCCAGTGTCATTTTATTCTCAGTTAGTACTAGGATGAGGAAACACTCTACCAGAGCAAACTAAGCGGCTGTATAAAGCCTAAAGTGACCCTGTAGCCAAAAGTGACAATTTCACAAATTGTGTCAACCGTCCATTAAACATACCAGTGCCCTCTTCATGAAGGATTCTGCATTCATTGGGGTGTTCGGGTTCCCCTATATTTCTTCATAAATTGGACACTACAGTCTCAAAATGACCTATATATGCATTCTGTGAAACATCATTACTGCCCCCTGATGGTCCTCACCACCCTGTGTCTTCCCCAGCTGGACATATAATGGGGGGGTTGTGTCTGAATTTCTAAGCACTTTGCTTGGGGACGTCTGGGACTGTAGCACACATTTTGAGAAGACACAAGCAAGGTCCTAAATGTAGAGAGAGGTGTATTCATGAGAAAGACACCAGCCATGTTCTTTATGTGTCTTCAGATATTTAAGTCACATTCAATAGTGCCTCTCGTTTTTATCAGCCAGATTTTACGATGGTCGTGAAGGGAAACATTGGAGCGTGCTGGGGGATACAGGTACCAACTTTTCCAAGACAAGTGACTCCTGTAGAGTATCTTGTATGACTCTTAAGGCCACTTTACACACACAGACATCTGTGACCAACTTCTGAACAGATCTCTGGTTGCAGTGAAATCATGGACACATTGCTCCATTTTGTGGCTGTGTACAATGGAGCAATGTATCCATGATTTCACTGCAACCAGCAAGTTGGTTAGAAGTTGCTCACAGATATCTGTGTGTGTAAAGTGGCCTTTAGTTAGGTCTTGTCCACTGTATAGCACGGTGTTAATGTCTTGTGTTGTGTGAATTGGAGAGACATTTTACATTGATAGCACTATCCTACTGGGACCCCCAGATTTAGTAGAATAGGGCTACCATTTATTCTTGTCCCATCTTGCCGCACAACAACAGTGATGAGAAGTTTGATTGTAGCGATGATCAATGATGGGCTATAACGCTTGATTCATGTCACAAACCCATGACTACGGCCATGTTCACACACATGCGTTTTTTTGGCCATGTCTGCGTTTTTGGGTGCTGTAAAAACATGCAGGGGCAGTTTCCAAAAACGCATACGTTTTTTTAAGATGGGGCCCTATGGGAAACGCATGCGTTAACGCTGGTCAAATTCAGACACATGCGCTACCGCTAGCGTTTTCGGAAACGGGACAGCAAATGCTGGAAAAAAATTTTTTCCATTAGCAACCCAAACCCTTGGTCAAGTAAAGAATACAAAAAAATTCCAACAGCTAAACCCCCCCCCCCCCACCCCGCCCTTGGTTGAGCAGAAAATACAAAAAAAAAAATCCAGCAGCATTCCCCAATTTTTTTCCATGCAACGTCTTTGGAGCTTTCAGACACACAAGGGACATTTTTTTGGCACTCTTAAAAAAACGCATGTGGTTTTAGGAGTGCTAAAAAAAACGCAAATTGTTGTGGAACAATGCCTACATTGCTCTGACCAGGACTCCTACAGCAATGATGGATGCTACATTCACAGGCAATGAGTGTTACTTGTTGGAGAACCTCTTTAAAATCATAGAAATGTATGGAAATGGACAAAACATTTTGGGTTTGCTTTAAGGTACCGTTACACACAGAGATATCTGTGCAGACATTGCTTGCAACTCACCGGTTGCTGCAACATAAGGACACATTGTTGCATTTTGTTGCTGTGTACAAATGTAACAATGTGTCCATGATTTCACTGCAACCAGTGAGTTGCAAGCAATGTCTGCACAGATATCTCTGTGTGTAACGGTACCTAAACATTTGTGGCCCTCACTTACTTTTGTGCTATAAAATTGTGTGGGGGCAACAGGACTTCATACCTGATTAAGATAACCCAATTTAGTTGTATGCGTGTCGTTTCTTAAGCGGCCGTCACACGCTGCGACATCCTGAACGATATTGTAAGCAATCACGTGCACGCGCAATCGCTTACAATATCGCTCACATCGCTGGTGAGATGTCACACAGGCAGACTCACCAGCGATGTGGAGCCGCGATCTCGCTGGTTACTATGGTACACATCGGGTTACTAGGCGCCGCGCGGCGCTTAGTAACCCGACGTGTACCATAGTTACCATCTCCCAGCATAGGCTCTGCTGCTGGGAGATCGTTCATCGTGGTGTTATACACCACGATGAAGCAGATCGTGAAATCGTTCATAGCTAGATCTGAGCTCCAGAGCTCAGATCTGCGATGTCACGATCAAGCGATTTTACATAGTAAAATCGCTTGATTACATGCAACGATGCCAAAACGATATGCCTAAACGATCCAAAAACAGATCGCTTAAACGATATCGGGCAAGAAATCGTAGCGTGTGACGGCCACTTCAGGGCCGCTTTACACACACCAACTTCTGTGTCCAACTTCTATACAGATCTCTGGTTGCAGTGAAATCATGGACACATTGTTACATTTGTACACAGCCACAAAATGGAGCAATGTGTCCATGATTTCACTGCAACCAGCAAATTGCAAGTGAAATTGCATGCAATGTTGCGATGTGTAAAGGTACCCTTACCCAAATGCATCAAAGTTTAAGATGTTATTCCAGTCTGAATAAATGATTATTAAAAAGTACCTCTGTGTATTCACTCCATTGCCCCAACTACAACAGCACTGAGCCCAGTGATTGCCTGCAGCCGTCATGTGCTCTGCAATTAGTTTTAAAGGGTTCCCATGAAAATGGGATTTCATCCTACCATATCGACAGGGCTTCCCACTTATGACATTAGTTTTCTTTTGCATTCCTAGGGAATACAACATAAAATATGTAGTGAGAAATGAGAGGCTCACAGAGGTCCAGTACAGACTCTGAGCTCTTCTACTGCGGCTCATTAGCACTCCATAGGATGCAGCCATATCTTGGGGTTATGTGGGTGTACGTTCTTGTATACGTAAGTGTCAGTGGTACTTTTATTGGGTTGTGCTCTGCAAAGTTATTTGGCAATTCTGTCTGTGTTTTGCTTCTGGTTTTCCCTTTGTGGTGAGGAGGAATGAATGGTGCAGGTACCCTGTGGAAAAACAGGGTTTTTTCGCTGTTGTTTTTCAGTAGGTGTCTGAACCTGTTGAATACAGAAAAGCAAGAAGTTAATGGGGAAAAGATGCTAAAAAAAACCTCACAATTCAAAAGCTTCCCTAAATGTGCAGTATGTATTGTATTGACTTCACATCTTTTCCTTCTTGAATTGCTAATTTTTCTGATCAAAATTGCAATAAAACAAATGTTTATGCTACTTAGGAACATGACCCCCCACCCCCCAAACCCATGGAAAGTGGGAAAAAAATATTGTGTACATATATATACAGTACAGACCAAAAGTTTGGTCACACCTTCTCATTCAAAGAGTTTTCTTTCTTTTCATGACTATGAAAATTGTAGATTCACACTGAAGGCATCAAAACTATGAATTAACACATGTGGAATTATATACTTAACAAAAAAGTGTGAAACAACTGAAAATATGTCTTATATTCTAGGTTCTTCAAAGTAGCCCCCTTTTGCTTTGATTACTACTTTACACACTCTTGGCATGCTCTTGATGAGCTTCAAGAGGTAGTCACTGGAAATGGTTTTCACTTCACAGGTGTGCCCTGTCAGGTTTAATAAGTGGGATTTCTTGCCTTATAAATGGGGTTGGGACCATCAGTTGTGTTGTGCAGAAGTCTGGTGGATACAGAGCTGATAGTCCTACTGAATAGACTGTTAGAATTTGTATTATGGCAAGAAAAAAGCAGCTAAGTAAAGAAGAACGAGTGGCCATCATTACTTTAAGAAATGAAGGTCAGGCAGTCCAAAAAATTGGGAAAACTTTGAAAGTGTCCCCAAGTGCAGTTGCAAAAACCGTTAAGCACTACAAAGAAACTGGCTCACATGAGAACCGCCCCAGGAAAGGAAGACCAAGAGTCACCTCTGCTGCAGAGGATAAGTTCATCCGAGTCACCAGCCTCAGAAATCGCAGATTAACAGCAGCTCAGATTAGAGACCAGGTCAATGCCACACAGAGTTCTAGCAGCAGACACATTTCTACAACAACTGTTAAGAGGAGACTTTGTGCAGCAGGGCTTCATGGTAAAATAGCTGTTAGGAAACCACTGCTAAGGACAGGAAACAAGCAGAAGAGTATATCCCCAAAATCATCCATGTTGCCTCACCTGAGGTACACCTGATGACATATGAAAATGAACCAATTTACCATACAAAATGTCACTTTTATTTATGATTTCATATACATATAATTTATTCAGGTACCATTTACAAGCTGTTATTCAATAAAATTTATTACATAAAAGAATAATATGTGGGCTTTACTCTGCCTCTTTTAGACCAACATTAGACATGGAAACTTAATGAGTTACTTGCACATGTTACTTGCACATATGTATATGTACGTACTACAGAAATTAATGGAAAACTGATTTACCAAAATGGCTTTCTCTAATGCAGGGGTTCCCAACCTGTAGCATGCGGGCCTGTGATGTGTGGCTCATGATTAGGCATCTGTGTGGCATGTGTGGAAAAAATGCTGCAAACAATGCGATAAAAAATAGAAATATTAAAAGTTTATTTATGTAATTAGATTGTGAGCCCCAGTGGAGACCAGCATGTTGATGTATGTAAT
Organism: Allobates femoralis; assembly: GCA_033576535.1. NCBI lineage: Eukaryota > Metazoa > Chordata > Amphibia > Anura > Aromobatidae > Allobates > Allobates femoralis. Next base: position 114,426,060 of record JARQOC010000011.1, read on the forward strand.
GTACTTTGACATTAATGGCGCTATACAGGAGAATAACAATAATAATAATAATAATAATTAACAGCAAAGTGAATGAATAAAAGAGAATTCTTTATGAGTCCATATTTGTTGTAACCCCTCTTTGACTTACTAACCTCATCTAAGTATGTAGGTGCCCTTGCACACTGTTTTTGAAGCATCTAGCAAGGTAGGTTGTTCTAAGCATCTTGGAGAGCTATCTACAGATCTGTGGCAGTAGGCTTAGGCTACATTCACACTGCGTTTGTTGATCATTTTTTTGCAGTGCACTGCAGAAAACGGATCACTCAGATGACACCCCAGCAAAGTCTATGGGTTTTCATTTTTGCCATTCAGACTGGGCTCTTGTGATCTGTTTTTTCACTTTAGGAGGCTCCGTTTTTTTGAAAATGACAAGTCAATTTGTGCTGTGTTTTCCTCCTGCATTTTTCCCATAGGAGACCCTCAAAATGGAGAAAAAATGCAGCACTCTAAAACGGATCAAAAAACGGATCCATTTTTTGGGTGCGTTCTCTTGACAGCTCCGGGTTTGCAGCTAAAAAGCAGAACAGGAGAAAAAAAATGCACAGTCTGAATGTAGCGTAAGGCACATTTTTCTGTCTCCTTATTTAATCCCACACAAACTTAATTACGTTAAGATCTGTCAGGGCAATATCTCTCCGAAGACTCCTTTTTCTTCTTTATGTGGAAGATAATTCTTGAAGTCATTGGCTGTATGTTTAGTGTCAATTGTCTTAATGGTTAGAGCTGCTCAGCCAGCTCTCTGATGGTGGGTTTACACGTTGCGATATCGGCATCCAATTTCAATGAAAAGTCACGTGGTTTGATCGTTGGAGCTGATATCGTTCCTGCGTTGTATGGTGTGAACGTCCAATACGATGCAGGAACGATGTCAATGCGATATCAGGGATTGAATGAGTGTGGTATTCAATGCTCCGATATTGAATGGAGATTGGAGCCGGATCGTGCTGTGTGACAGGCCAACTACGATGCGATGTTCAACATCACCCATTCACTCCCATGTTAAATGGTCATTCCTGGGTTGGGGGGCGTAGACATCGTACGGACGTTGGATTCAGAAATCGCACCGTGTAAACCTCCGATACGATGCCGGAGGAACGTGCACTAAATGCGCGCTCCCGCGCCATTGAATTGCGATATCGCAACGATATTGAAACGTGTAAACCCACCATGATGGTATTGCATGATGGATAAGTATCTGCCTTTATTTTCCTGGAAGGGATGATATGGCCTCCACAGAGCAATGATCTTATCTTTGAAGGTACCGTCACACGCGGCAATATCGCTAGGCAATTTCACTAGCAATTTGCTGGTTGCAGTGAAATCATGGACACATTGTTCCATTTGTACACAGCAACAAAATGTAACAATGTGTCCATGATTTCACTGCAACCAGAAAATTGCCAGTGAAATTGCCTAGCAATATTGCCGCGTGTGACGGTACCTTGAGTCTGTGTGGGATTTCATGGAGAGACAGTAAGATTTGTGCTAGTCTATGTGTCCAGGACATCTGTGGTTAGTTCTCCATGAACATGGAACAATCAACCTGCCGTATTCCTTTAAATACTGTGTGCAAGTACCTAGTCCTAGAAGAATGAATGCTCTGAGGTCATTTTGAAGGCAAAAGGTGTTTACACTAAATATTGATGTGATTTACAATATTTTTGTGGACTATAAGACACACCCAGAAATTGGAAGAGGAAAATAGAGAAAAAATGTGGTTATAATGCACTGTTATGGGGGAGGAATGTGCTGCTGACACTTTTCGTGGTAATATCCCTATCCTGGGCCCCTTCCAGGTAACATATAATCCCCATCCTGAATATGGCTCCCAATCCTGGTATATATCTCTTCATCCTGGGATATAGCCCCCATCCTGGTATACAGTTCCTCATTCTAGTATACAGCCCCCGTTCTGGTATACAGGGATATGGCTCCGCATCCTGGACATGACCCCCCATCCTAGATATCCTGGGATATAGCCCCCATCTTGCATATAACCTATCATCCTGAATATGGTCCCCCATCCTGGTATACAGCCCCTCATCCTGGATATGGCTCCCCCATCCTGGATATGGCTCCCATCATGGTATACAGCCCCCATCCTGGATATGGACCTCCATCATGGATATAAGCGCCCCCATCCTGGATATGGCTCCCCATCAGGGAATAAAGCTCCCCATCCTAGATATAGCTCCCCATCCTGGGATATAGCCCCCCATGGGGGGGTGTATACTTCCTCTAATTTAATATACCCTGCATCCGTTTGCCTTCTCTCAGCACAGTTTCAGCACTGAGGTGATGACAGCAGGATGCAGTGCATATTAAATGATCATAATGAGCGGGAGCACGTGACCTCCCACTTCCTCAGCAGTCCCCCGCAACCTCCTCCAGCCTGCTCCAGAGCCGTAGCTCGCCCATCACAGCCCCACAGTTACATAGTCTGTATATTCGGACTATAAGACACACCCCCTGCTTTGCCCCACTATTTTAGGGATAAAAAGTGTGTCTTATAGTCCAAAAAATACAGTAAATTTGTCTTGTATCTACTAAGTACTTTAAATTAACTACTTAAACTTCTATTTTTTTAAAACATTATGATTTTGCACTATTTTTCCACACCTGCCTAAAACTCACCGGGACGTGGTTGTACAAGTCTACCAAGTCGGGTAATTTCTCTGGCCATTGATTTCTCTCTGACTCTGGTAAAGTTTTCAACAGGTCAATTACAATATGGTTCATCTTTTCGCATAAGCCATTGGTTTGGGGTGGTAGGCTGTCGTGCGGATCTTCTTACAGCCGTACATGTTGCAGAATTCCTGGAAAATCTCTGACTCGAAAGCTGGATCTTGATCTGCAAGGACTTGTTCCGGGTAGCCATGAGGTCTACAGAAATGTGTCTGAAATGCTCTTGCAGCTGTCTTCGCTGTCAGGTTTTTGACGGGTACCACCACAAAGAAGCGGGAGTAATGGTCCACGATGGTTAAGGCATAGACATAGCCTGACCAGCTTGGTGACAACTTGACGTGGTCTAACGCAACTAACTCAAGTGGTTGCTTGGTTACTATGGACTGGAGTGGGGCTCTCTGACTTTGTTGATCTTTTCTTCTGAGGTTGCACGGGCCACATTTTCTACACCAATCCTCGATTGATTTTCTCATGCCAACCCAGTAGAATCTCTCTCTTAAGAGCACTTCCAACTTCTTCCATCCAAAATGACCTGCACCATCGTGGTAGGCTTCTAAGACCATTTTGACGTCTCTCTTGGGTACGATAATCTGCCAGACTAACTTGTGGTTTAGGGTTGGTGTGCCTTCTGCAGAGCTTCCCTTGGTATAGGAACAACTTGCTTCTTTCCAGAATTGTTGGGTCTCAGCTGGAGCGTTCTGATTAGGGTATGCATCTTGTTGTGTAAGCAGTTCTTTCACTAGATTCACAGCTGGATCTCTATCCTGGGTGTCAGACCATCCATGGTGTACTAACGGGTTGAGATTTGCCTCCTGTTGTTTTTGGTAGATGCCGGGTTGATACTGTTCTACCTTACAATGGTGAAAGGCCTTTAGTTCAATTTCTTCTAGCTCCTCTGGTTCCTCTTCCACGTCTTTCAGGTGTGGCATTTGGAATAAGGCATCTGCATTCCCGTTCTTGCGGCCTGCCCTATGTTTGATGACAAAATTGTAGTTAGACAGCCGGGCTATCCATCGCTGCTCCAACGCACCTAATTTTGCTGAGTCCAGGTGGGTCAATGGGTTGTTATCAGTGTGGATGGTAAATTTTGCAGCTGGCAGGTAGTGCTTGAAACGCTCGGTTACAGCCCAAACTACTGGCAGTAGTTCTAACTTGAAGCAACTATAATTCTCAGGGTTTCTTTCGTAGGCCGGAGTTTCCTGCTTGCAAAGGCAATAACTTTCTTTGCCTCCTTGCTTCTGTGATAGTGCTGCTCCCACTCCCACGTTGCTGGCATCCGTGTATAGAATGAAGGGTTGATGGTAATCCGGATACTCCAGGATTTCTTATCCTGTCAGCGCTCACTTTAGCTTTTTGAAGGACTCTTTCCTCTCGTCACTCCACTGGAAAGGGGAATTACGGGTTGAAGACCTTTTTGACTGTCCTATCAGGATGTCTTGTAGGGAAGCTGCTAATTTTGTGAACCCTCTGATAAATCTTCTATAATAGCCCACCAGTCCTAGGAATTGCCTCACTTCTTTCACATTAGTGGGTCTTGGCTAATCCCTTATCACGTTGACTTTATCAGGATCCTGTGCTACTTCTTCTGAACTCATGACATGTCCTAGGTATTGCACCTTTGGCTTGAGAAGATGGCACTTGGATGGTTTGATCTTCATGCCGTATCAGGACAAGGCTTCAAACACTTCTGCCAGGTCTTGTAGATGTTGTTCATATGTCTTGGAGTAGACTTTGACATCATCCAGGTACAGGAGGACAGTTTCAAAGTTCTTATGGCCTAGACAGCTCTCCATCAGGTGTTGGAAGGTACTGGGGCGTGCAATCAAACGGCATACAATTGAACTCACAGAGGCCCATTGGCGTAGTAAACGCTGTCTTCTCCTTGTCAGCCTCATCCACAGGAACTTGCCAATACCAACTAGTCAGATCTAGGGTGGAAAAGTAGTTAGCAGATTTTAATGCGGGTAATGACTCCTCAATCCTAGGTAACGGGTATGCATCCTTGTGTGTAATGAGGTTGATCTGCCGGTAGTCTACACACATTCTCATGGTCCCGTCCTTCTTTCTAACCAACACTAAAGGCACTGCCCAGGGGCTACAACTGTCCCTTATTACACCTGCAGTTTACATCTCTTTGAGCATGTCTTTGGTGGTTTGATAGTGAGCAGGTGGTAATGGTCTATACCTCTCTTTTGTAGGCTAATGGTTTCCTGTGGGTATAGTGTGTTTTACCCCTTTAATTTGCCCAAAGTCTAACGGGTGTTTGCTGAATATCTTCTCATATTCTTTTACTACCTGGTATACTCCATGCTTTTGATGGGAAGGTGTAGAACTGGTACCCACGTGTAATTTTTGGCACCAATCCTCCAGCTTTTCCCCTGAGCCATTGTCATCCGCCTGACTTGACGGGTTCAAGGGCTCGACGGCTGTGATGGCCTTGTTATCAACTGTTAATAATTTAGTCATGGTAGCATACTTAGGTACAGTGACCTCATCTTCCCCCTAATTTAGAAGGCGTACTGGCACTCTTCCCCGGTGTACATCAACTACTCTCTGGCCGTCAGCATAGTGGGCCTACTGTCTGAGTACATGGGTTCTACCAAGGCTTGATAGTCTCGCCCTTTAATGCCTATTGTGGCTCTACACTAGACCAACACTTCGGTTTTGGGAGGTATTACAATGGGTATTGGATCACTTACTCGTACACTGCCGATTTCACCTCCTGATATTTCTACCCGTTGTTTCAACATCAGGGCTGTTATTTCCTTTTGCAGGAGTCTTTGTTGCTTGGCTCTGGCAGTCTCAGCGATCTGCTGTAAGACAGTAATTACCTCGGAAAAACAATTTTCAATTCAACATTCATTCCTAGTAACATTACTGGTTCACGTTCTCGACGATAAACATCTACAATAATAATACCCTGGTTCTGCAATTTTACCTTCCCAATCTGAATGGTCATTTCTCTGAACCCAACTTGTGGTATTAGTTCACCATTGCCAGCCCATAAGTTCAATGCAAGGTTAGATGGACCACTACTAATGTCTGAATCAGCCCAGTACCTTTTGTAGAGAACATATGGAATTTATGTTATCTGGGACCCAGTATCCAACAAGGCGCTGAAGGGAATGCCATCCAACACAATAGGGATGACTGGACGTCCTCCTACGAACTTGTCATACCAGGCTGAAGGACCTTGAGAATTCATACCTGAGGAGCAGCACCGCCTTCCCAGGGGATCCTCGTTTAAAGCACATTCCCGGGCAAAGTGACCTGGCTCCTTGCAGCGGCGGCAAATGAGCTACCATCCAGCTGGTAGCGGTCGCTGGGTCATCCTCTCGTCGCTTTTACTTCCTGGGCCTCATCCATGGGACATCCTCCTTACTGGTCGCCAACTCGATCTTGGTTGCAGGCTTGGATTCACGCAGCTCCTTGATGACTTTAGCCATGGAAAGAGACAACCGTGTCCGTAGGGCATCTAGCTTTTGGTTGAGGGCCTCATTAGAGATAGGCTCTCTGTGTTCAGCAACAGTCTCTGACATGGCAGATGTCGCTGATGCTCCTGGCTGCTGAGGTGCTGCTGTAGGGCCTTGCATAAAGTTTATATCCCCGGGGCTCCTCTATCTGCTGGAGGCGGATGGCTCTATCTTTTAACTCGGCAAAAGTCATTCCGGGATTCTGGATGATCATCATACTCAACTGTCCTCTGTGAGAAGGGGATAGGAGGCCTTCTATGAACTGATCGATCAGCATTTTGTCAGCTCCCGGGGCTAAGGCAGGTTCTGCTAGTTTAAGTGCTTTGAGTGCTTCTTGCAAGTTTAAGGCATAGTCTCTTGCGCTCTCTTTAGGCTTTTGTTGGCATCCAAAGAACCTCATTTTAGCCCGTGTATCAGCACTGGACTCAAATGCTGCTTTCAGTCCAGCCACAAGATGCTCTACAGTATCTTTGTCGGTGTCCGGTCAGGACGCTACTTCCCGCTATGCATTGCCGGTTAACTGTCCAATAATCATACCGACACGCTGGGCTTCGGTTAAGGGGTACATAACGTAGTACGCTTTTATTTTCATAACAAAGTCATTAAGCGTATTGGGCTCACCTGAGTATTGCGGTAGCCACATTGCTTCCAGTGTGGGTGCTGCTCCTTGCGCTGCAGCACCGCCGGGTGGTCCGCTGCTGCTCGGTACTGCAGCACCACCTTGTTGCGACATCCTGTGACCCCTTAGTTAAGGTCGACCCTCCTGTCTTCCGCTTCTGTCCGAATGTCTACTAAAGGTTTCGCTGTGCGACAGGGATTCTCTTCAGAGCGCTTTGCAGAGTGCCGCTCACAATGACACGCCCTCTTTTCTTCCTGCGCATCACGCGCTTTGTAACGGCGGCAATTCAAAAAAATAAGTCCTTGAGGAGCTGTTTAAATTCTGTTTGCCGCGCGTTCTGTAATGACGGCAGTTTCAAATCAGTTTTACTCACAAATCACGGCACACAATGCCCCGTTTACTGGCCACGGTAGATCCTGTTTGTGAAGCCATGTTGTGGAGCCCACTGGGACGGGGTACTCGGTACTGGATCGGGGTCTCACGGGGGTTATCACGGCAGTCTTGGTCCGGACTGTGTCCCGAGCCTACAAGTAAAAGGGGTTTGGGGGTTATTTACAGGGAATATAGTTGTGACGCCACCCGTGGTATGTGGTGAGGGTGACCACTGCTGCTGCAGAACCTCGGGGGATGATGTTTGGCAGCCTGTGATGTAACGGCTCTCCACGGGCAGAGCCTGGTTCCCCGGGGCAGTAGTGATGAAAGTCTATGGATGATGCAGGGTAGGGATAGTGGTAGAGATGATAGCAGTTTGTGAGGGGAAGTAGGGCTTCAGCGCAAGGATTACACAGATTCACGGTTTTGTAGTTTTCCAAGTCTTTACTGTAGCTGTTATTCAGCAGAGTACTGTCCACTGAGTCTGTACCGGGGCCGGGTTGCTCCCACTCTGACCGGGTCCTTGTCTTCCCACTCCTGCGCTGTGTGTGTGGCCCTGCTGCCGCTTTAGCTAGGCTGTCGGCCCTGTCTCCTCTTACGGGTACCCACTTGCTAGGCAACTTGAGTCTTATCTTTGTGTTTCTGACCCTGCCGTGTTGCTCTGCTGTGGTACAGTGAAGATATATAACCTCCTCTAGTCCAGTGTTTACTGTGCTGCTTGTGTCAGGCACAATTGCGAATCCGTTATCCGGTCTTTGCGCTTCTCCAGGGTGAGTTTAGGGTAACTCCGTGTCCCGGGTGTGTTCCTCTTTTCCTATTCCTCAGACCCTGGCTGGCCTGGAACTGGACAGTGGACGTGTGGGTGGGCCTAACGCAGCCCTTTTACACCCAGGTCCTTTTCCTCGGTCCTCTCAGGAACTGAACTGTCACTTCCTCTCCACACCAAATATATAGGGAAGCAGCTTTAGCTCCCCCTTCTGGCCTGGAGGCGCTAGTGTAGTGTTGTGGGTTGTGTGGGGAGTTAACCCTTGGTGTTGTTACTGTGGCACATTAACCCCTGGGGTGCCACATTCATGATACAATAGTATGCATATCAACACTTCTTTAGGAGTATGTAGTGGTGTACCACTGATAGTGGCAGACTATATAGCTACTAATATGCCCATTAGATGGGAAGCTATGTGTCAGAACGAGGAGATAGCTTGATGTATGGCACTGTCTCCTCCCATTCAGCGTCTCAGTTATAACAGTGTCTGCATTCTCAGGATGCAGATACAGTTGAATACAATAGTGGGGCAGGGAGTGGCCTGTTTATCTGAGTGTCAGTCCAGCAGGAGTAATGACATCACTAGATTTTACCTGTTGGGTAGAGCCTCAGTCCACATACACTACAGATCATAGCAACACATCCAGGGAACAGGGCTAGTAGTTTTTTTGTCTATTTTATTAGTCAGTACTTGTGTGAGTTTATGGGGACATCATACTGTGTGGTTGAGAGTCTGGGGTCCATAATACTGAGTATGGCATGGACAGTGCTGGCCTTATACTGTGTGAGGGACGTCATACTGTTTATGTTAATGTAAATGTGTGTCCACCATACTGTGTGTGGGGGACTCTAGTACTGTTGCGTTGTGAGGGTATTACACTATATGTGGAGGCTTTATGGCATTAGGGGAGGCCATGATATTGTGTGTAGGCCATCATACTGTGTGGAGTGTTGTGGAAGCATTACGCTGTGCTGTGGCCTTTACAGTGTGGGTGAGGGTTTGGGGGGCATTAAATTTTGCGTGGGAGGCTGTGGGGGCACTAAACTTTGTAATGTGTTAGGGCTGTGGTGACCATTATGCTGTGTCGGAGGCCATCATTTGTATGGTGGGTGCAGTGGGGGTCATCATACTATGGGGAATTATAATGTGTAGGGGGTCTTTGGGGAAAATCATGCAGTATGGCGGCCATCATACTATATACATCATAGAACGGCTGTGGCAGAAGTCTTGTCATGTAGAAGGCCATTATACAGTGCGGGGAGGGAGTTTGGTGGCATTAGATTGAATAAAGCAGGATCTAGGAGCATCATACATTAGTATGTTTGTTGTGGGGACCATCATTCTGTGTGGATTGGATGTGAGAGCTGTCATCAGGGGCGTAACTGCAACAGGTGCAGGGATTGCGATCGCACCCGGGCCCTGCAGCCTAGGGGGCCGCAAAAGTCCCTTTAGCCCATAGAAAAAGACTAATACTATTAAAGATTCGCAATAATTGGGGTCCCCGTTGGAGCTTTCGCATCGGGATCTCAGGGCCTGAAGTTACACCTCTGGCTGTCATAATGTATAGTACTATACTATATAGGATTATGGGGGTGCCATAATACTCTCTGGGGACCATTATACTGTAGGGATCATCAGAGTGTGCATTTTGAGGGCATCATATCATTCTGGAACCTCATGATGTGTGTAGGTAACTTTAGGGGCATCATGTTGTGTTAAAGGGCTGTTGGGGCAACATTCTGTTATACACTGTGTTGCTATCATATTGTGTTGGTGCACTGTGGGGTTATCATACTGTGCATGTAGGGGGTTACTCCATGAGAATTCACTGTTGTTGGTATGAAGCTATGTGTGGGTGATATTTTGGAGGGTATCATATTATTGGGCAGCCATGAAAGAGGTATTACAGTAGAGGAAAACAGTAAGAATAGATACAATACAATAGATACAGTATATAGGGACAAAATGACTGTAAGTGCTGCAATAAATGACCCCTTTATTGTCTTTAAAAATTGCGAGCTATGCCCTTCCTATGTGTCATGACCCCGTTTTTAATGCAATTTTGTTATGGAGCTTGGGGATTGGGAGACCTAATTATAACTATTTCTATGTGCACTCCTATAGAGTGTTTGATTAGTTATGGACCTGTGAATCTGTTTTTTGCGCCTGTGTGTATTTAAAGGGAATTGGACATGATATTCATATTGCCTGAACCTGGGGCAGCATGAGTCAGACACGTTGTTCCATTATTCCAGCAATGTATGTTTTACTCTGAAACACTGTGGCGTTTCAGAGAAAAGATACTTTGAAAAACAGCTAAGGCTGCCTTCACACTACGGATTTTTAAAATCCGATGCTGTCCGATAAACATCGGACAACATCGGATCCGAATTTGGCCCCATGCAGCCCTATGGGCATCGGACCGAATCGGATGTGCACTAAATGCCATCCGATTTGGTCCGATCCGATTCTGTCCGATTTTTCTATCGGTGCAAAAATCGGAGCTGCTCCGATTTTTGCACCGAAAATAAAATCTGACTGAATCGGATCGGACCAAATCGGATGGCATTTAGTGCACATCCGACCCGATCCCTATAACATGGGGCCCTATGGAGAAGGGTCCGAGGAAACATCTGATGTCTCCTCGGACCCGATTTTACTGTACTGAGCATGCTCAGTACAGTAAAAATGCTCCAAACTGGGAGCGCAAGGGTTAAAAAAAAAAAAAAAAGTTTATGCTCACCTCCCCCCGAGCCCCCGTCGTCTCCTGCCGTCTTCCTGCAGGCTCCCGGTGGCTCCGCAGGCTGCAGAGGTCTTCTTCATGTGTACAGGACCTGCGGTGATGTCACAGTCATGTGACCACGGGTTACCATTGTGGAGACGGCGGGGGCTCGGGGGAGGTGAGCATAAACTTTTTTTTTTTCTTTTTTTCAGCCCGGAGGCTACGATTTAATGCCGGAATCGGATGCCTATTTGGCATCCGATTCCAGGCATCAGAAGGGAGCCGATGCTGTCCGAATTTATCGGACAGCATCGGCTCCCTTTAAAATCGGTATGTGAAAGTAGCCTAAGGCCTATTCTTTTGAATGGTTATCCCAAAGCAGGTCCTCGCCAGTTTCTTCAAGCACAACACACTTAAATGACACCTTTCAGTGCGTTTAGGGAGAGATCTTTCAGTGTAGGAGTTTGGATAAGGGAGAAGCCACCAGATACCTACATTTAACTAGTTATATGCATAGTTTTCGAACAACTTGTCAAATGTGTCAACCACTGGCTGTATCATTACAGCCAGGTATCATAGAATCATAGAATGTAGAGCTGGATGGGCCCTCCTGGATCATCTGGTCCAACTCCTGCTCAAAGGTATGTTTCACTCTGAAACACTGAGATGTTTGAGAAAAGAACATACTTTTAGTAGGCGCCATGCTGTTCAATAGTTGTACAGGCGGGTCCCCGTAAGCTCCTCTCTGCCTGCTGACAGTGACTGACAGTCCTCTGCCTATACGCGCACATATGGCTAGTCTGCTGTGCGGCTCTCCACGGGCAGAGCCTGGTTCCCTGGGGCAGTGGTGATGAAAGTGTGTTTTTCTCTGAAACGCCAGAATGTTTCACAGTGAGGCCTACCTGGCTGTGACCATGCAGCCAGTGGCTGATACATGCTGGCAGGGTTTGGGCAACATACGTCAGCTGACAGGTTTGTTTTAAAGACTTTTTTTTCTGCTTGTGAATCAGAATATTGGATTGTCCTGATAAACCTTTTTAGTTTATGTGTAGTTTTTTGAGCATTCCATTTTTACAATGTTTCTTGTGCTATATAAATTACTTTAATTTTATTCTATGGGTCAGTATTATTACAGAATATCAAATATGACTTCTTTAAACACACAACTTATTTTAGTGTTAGGTTATTGCTCTGGGAATATCTTATTTTCTTTTCCTCTGCCGGAACCCTGTAAGGACTTGTTCTGAGTTGCCGTCCTCAGTTGTCCTATTTCAAGTACAGTTGCAGCATCCACCAAACCCCAGGGTGCTGCACTATGCCGGTTATATGGGCGACTATTAGCGTACACTGTAGATAGTGTAGGCGCTGCTTTAACCGTGTTGTGCCTGACTCTTCATTTTGTGACTGCAACATTTGTATAGATGACAATACTTATATTTCTTTTTTCCCTAAATTTTTAAATTAAGCTAAAATTCTTTTTGAGCTATTTTTTAACCTTAAAAAGGAGAATAAGAACACTAAAGATGTACACAAATCACACATTGGAAAAAAAACTCCTAAGTATTGGTAATGTGTACTTTGCATTAAGATGGCTGACCGTCTGCTGTCTGGTCCCAGCTGAATCTGGGTTGAACTTCTAGGATTAGAGTCATCTCTGATATATTTGCTTCAGCAGGTACCACTGAAGCAGATTTAGATATTACACCTACCACTAATTTAGTAGATGCACTGAAAGTACCAGCAATATATGATGAAAACATGGCATGGTGGAGGTGCTAGTATCTGACCTTGTTATACTTTACGGTGGATTATTGAGAGGTTGAACCCAGAGCTATAACATTATTATTTTTAACATCGACACAACCAACTTGTTTTTTGCAGGAGGACTTATAGTTTTGCATCTTAAATTCACGTAAAACTCCAACATTCAGATACTTGCTTTTTATTCTTTATTAAAAATTCATCGCCATCACATCAAGGCCAACCAATGCATACAAACACTGACGCGCTTTGACAAATAATGTCTTAGTCGTGGCTCAAAGGTGCAATCTTACAACTGGCATTAAATATCCTCATTAACTCACACATGCAATATAATTAATTATAGTACTCCTGAAGAGGGTTTACATAGAACATACAACACATAACCATTAAAAATAGGAAAGTCATTAAAACATCATACAGTGTAAGAAAAAATATATGAAAACATAATGGTTTGAGAATTATGAAATTTAACATTATTTTTTAACATTATTTTGTAACATTATTTTTTAATATTGTGTAATAAGATCTTGTCTTTTATATAGACCCAAGGGTACTCTTGTGCACAAGGTAAATACCCAATACGATTTGCAATTTAATATTTTTTGTTTATTATCTCCTCCTCTAAATGAATTTGATACTTTCTCAATCCCAGAAAACCTTAGTAATTTTTAATGGGTATGTGTTGTGAGTCAGTCAACAGGGTAGGGGTAGTACTCGGATACCGGGACAGATGGTCACTTTGATGGGGGATCACGGCTGGTCGGTTCCCGGTTCCTTGCCCTGGACCCTCAATGGCGGGGATGGTGGGGGGGATGATGATGATGGATGGAGGAATGGAAACGTGATGCCACCTGTGGTGCCTGGTAACGTAGATACCAGCGCTGGCGGCTGGCCGCTGAGGTGATGGAGGTGCAGCTCCAAGTAGTACAGCTCCCCACAGGTGGAGCTTTACCTCAGGGCAGCGGGGTAGGTGAGGGGAGTTGTAGTCCTCACCTCTTTGATACTGTGGGAGCCCTCCGGGCGGTGGAGAGAAGGAATACAGACACCAGATCAACTCAAGACGTTCTTTACTGGTACCGGACAGATGATGAAGTACACAGTGCAGTCTGGTTTAGCAGGGATGTAGCCACAGATTTTGAGGTGACCTTGCAGAGTCTGTCGGTGGTCCCTTTTGCAATGGCTTTCTGGGTCTGGGTTCCTCTTGAACTCTCATTAACCACACTAAAGAACCCTTTCGCCTTTCCCCTGGTCTGTTACTGTTAGGTACAGTCGGTTCCTTACCCGTACGGACGGGAGCGACGAAGAGTAATCCTCCCACCACCGGAATTCGGTCCTTTCTCTAAAGTATCCTGGACCCAATTTGGAACTGAGGTAGGGGTTCAGTCCGTGGCGCTATGGCTTCCTTATGTTGGTCCCACAACGTGTCGGTTTGCAGTCAGGGATAGACCGACTGATTGCCTCGGCTCCGGTATGCCGGTGTCGACCCCAGACTCTCCAGCCGCTCCAACCGGTCCTGCTTTGTCATCTCAAGGTGCCCTCTTGTCAGAGACGCCGTCTCCTGACATCCGTCCTCCTGCTTCTCTTTCGCTGACTAACTAACTGTCACTTCAGTCTCCAGCTGTACTCTAAGCTCCAGCCCCTGGACCTACTGAATATACGGTCCCTATGCTAAGGTGGCCTAGTGTATGCGTGCTTATGACAGGCTCTGTATGAGACCCCATATCCATGGCTACGGAGGCACTACACCTTCTGTTTGGGGTGCAGTACCTTCCTGTGGCGCCTTCCCATAGGGGCGCCACACACCCCCTTGGTGAATTACACTCGTCCACGAGTGTTAAACCAAACTGGGCTTGAGTTGAAATTTTTATTAACACAAAAACTCGGTAACAATCAATCAACAACAATAATAATATGATTTTCTTAGTGATCTTCCCTTGAGGGAAGTGTTACGCTTCAAACATTACAAACGGGAACAATAATTAAACCTCTAATCTGCATCGGCCCAACTGAGACCAGGTATCAAGTCTCTGACTTAAAGTTCAATCAGGCTTTTGGGTAAAAGTTCACATTAAGTCCATGCGAGCCTTCATGGTTAACTCAGGGAAACAAACAGTTAACTTCAAACAACAAAACAGGTTTTCACTATAAGTCATTTTCTGCTGACTCTTATGGCAAACCAACCCCAGGGACCTGCATGGCGTTCATAAGTTATTTCATCGCCCTTGTACAGGTCACAGTCCGAGTGGCCTTGCCGAAGATGGGGCTTAACCTCCCTCCTCCCCACGAAGACCTCCTCATAGAGGCCTACCTCCCGGACAAAGCCATACCCGGTTGCTAGGTTAAACACCGTCACTGTACCTTCCTTTCTCTGGTCCAGTGGCAGTGGTGGCTTGATGCGGGCAAAGACATGGACCTGGCAGATCTCAATCTCACTTACCCACCAGGCTTCCTGCCGCCTCTGCCGTTCAGCATCATCGTCCTGTAGGTACGGGGGTCTCCCGGCTGGTTGCCAGGAGTGCGGTTTTGCGGTTGTGGGACGGTGTTTGTATCGCCGCATCTCCATGCTTGGCCGGTCCTGTTGCTGTTCTAGGTGTTCGGCCTACCATAGCTCACGGGGCCCTGTACCGTCGGTCGCTCCTTCATTCCGTACTCCTCCCCGTAACTTGCCTGGGTGACTGGATCCTCCTTCGATCTCCTCTACTCCAGGTCGGGCTCCTCGGAGACATGGATAAGATCGCCCGGTTTGGAAGTTTCTCCTGCGTAGTCTGCTGGGCCGGGGCTTCCTGAGCTAGCTGATGTAACACCTGCCTCGGGTCGGTTGTATGGAATTCGGCTCTGTGGGGGCGTTGTATGGAATTCGGCTCTGTGGGGGCGGCATCTTCACTGGTTATCGGGTGTTTAGCTTCTGATTCTACCGTAATCACCGGCTCCGGGTCTAGCTTGCGCCCCAGTTGATGATCCCTCCTGCGGTCGATCTCCAGGAACATCTCGGCACTCCAGTGCCGAACGGTCCACTCCACAGACTCCTGCAGTCAGGTCCGTAGGTCTCGCAGGGCCGCTCCCCAGAATTCTACATCCTCCCCTTTAGTTTCAAGGGTTGGGACACCCGGTGCATCTATTCTAGCCCTTAGGTCCTCCGCGATTTCACGGACCACATCCCTCAGGCATATAGCAGACATCGTAGCCAGGCCGTGTTCGGGTAACAAGTCGGGTTCCTGCCAATGTCTCTCGGTCTGACCTCTGGCCGCACCCTGTTTGATCTTTATAGTCCCAAACTGGTGAGGTCCGGCTCTTGACCCGCCCCCTTGGTTGTTTTATAGCAAGGGGGCCGGGGAGACAATTTGGCGCCTCTTGCATGGCCCTGCTGTATTGAGGGGCCGAGGCACGCCCTTGGGCCAGCACATAGTCTTTTACATGTTCAGGCCCGCCTTCCAGAGAAGGTTAGTAGAACAGTCCTTCGAGCCTTTTCGGAGCCCGCTGGGTCACCTCTCTCCAAAAAGGTGCCCTCTTGTCCGTCCTCCTGCTTCTCTCTCGCTGACTTGACAGCGACTTGACTTGACTTCAGTCTCCCGCTCTACTCTAAGCTCCAGCCCCTGGACCTACTGAATATACGGTCCCTATGCTAAGGTGGCCTAGTGTATGAGTGCTTATGACAGGCTCTGTATGAGACCCCATATCCATGGCTACGGAGGCACTACACCTTCTGTTTGGGGTGCAGTACCTCCGTGTGGTGCCTTGCCATAGGGGCGTCACAGTTGTATGTTCTATGTAAGCCCTCTTCAGGTGTACTATAATTAATTATATTGCATGTGTGAGTTAATAAAGAGGATATTTATAGCCAGTTGTAAGGTTTCACCTTTGAGCCACGACTAAGATATTATTTGTCGAAATACGTCGGTGTTTGTATGCATTGGTTGCCCATGTGATGGCGATGAATTTTCAAAAAGAATAAAAAGCAAGTATCTGCTGGGGTTTTACGTGAATTTAAGATTGGAATACAGTCTGGAGCCAGGACTGTATCCATGCACCACTCATTATGCCTGGTGAACCAAGTTCCCCCTTCCCCTCCCCTTATACAGGTTTTATTGTGGCTTTGAGCTCCTAGGAAAGACTGTTTAATTTGTGGACATAGCTGAAGGAACTTCGGTGAATAATGATACGGATTTGATATCACAGTTGAATAGACTGAACAGATTTGCCTCCGTCTTTAATGATACAGGAATTGCAACCAATGTGGTTAATAATGAGGACTTTTTACAGTTAGAAAACAAACTGGCAAGAGAAATGCGGTTATGGTGGGATTCTACCTCACTTGGATCATATATAAACAGGAAAATGGTCCCAAGAGGCTTACGGATCTGTAGGAATCCAACCTTCTCTTACTCCAGTGATTTTTAGAAAGAATGGGTAAATATCCAATACGATTCGCGATTTAATAATTTTCATTTATTATCTCCTCCTCTAAATGAATTTGATACTTTCTCAATCCCAGAAACCGTATTGAAATGGTGTCCCCTCTGTGCAGCATCGTGAAGTGACGTGAAACCGCAGAAATGTTAATTGTGTTGGGACTACTGGAATCTGATATATTCCTGCAGATGCGTCTTTTTAGTTCACCTGTAGTGCACCCAACATATTGAATTCTACATAGTGTGCATTCAATAAGATATACTACATTACTGCTAGTGCAGTTAATGTAGCTCTTGATCGGATATTTCCTGCCACTACTACTACATGATTCAAATATCTCAGATCTCTGCACAAAATTACATGCCTTGCATTTATTGTGACAGCATCTGTAGAAGCCCTTTAATTCCAGCCATGTGCCGTCTAACTTCCCACGGGGAGACTGAAAAAAGCTAGGGGAGAGGATAGTGCCCAAAGTGGGAGCTTTTTTCGCTACAAACCGCATCGGATTCTTTTCCAAAATACATGTTAATTTAGGATCACGGTTAAGGATAGGTAAGTATTTCCTTATAATCCTAACAATTTCATCATATTGTGGGCTGTAAGCAGTGGAGAAAATAACAAAGTTATTATTATATTCCTTAGGCCTGTATTCCAGCAATTCCTTTTTGTCAATTTTGTCTACCACCGAATTAGCTCACTTTCAGATACCTTTAGAATAGCCCCTTTTACTGAGACGTTCTCCCATTTTTTTGGCTTCTTGTCTATAAACACTTGGGTCAGTACAATTACGCTTAGTTCTTATTAATTCTCCAACAGGAATATTTTTAATGACATGACCCGGGTGACAAGAGCCCACATCCAGGATCATATTAGCGGCCATCGGTTTACTATAAGGTTTAATATTGACTCTGTTCCCTTGGTCATCACTAATTAATGTGATGTCCAGGAAATTAATTTCCCTCCTGTTGCAGAAGTAGGTGAAGCAAAGATTAAAATCATTGTTGTTGATGTATTTAATGAATTCTTCTATCCCCTCTTGTGGTCCCCTTCAGACCAGTAATGTATTGTCTATATATCTGGCATACCAGACAATACTGGCTTGGAAGGGGTTATCAGGATTGAACAGAAACCGTTCTTCCCATACACCCATCACTATGTTAGCTAGGTTAGGTGAAAACTTTGCGGTCATGCTAACACCTCTCCTCTGCAAAAAGAAGGATTTGTCAAATGCAAAATAATTATATAATAATAGAAAATCAACAGCCATCACAATAAACTCCTGCATTAAGGGAGAGTATGCACTGTATTTCCCCAGTGCATACGTTAGGCAATTGATGGCTATACGGTGTGGAATTGATGGATACAAGCTTACTATGTCACAACTCAGCCAACAAAAATCCTTGCTCCATTGGAAGTCTGCAAATTACATTACTACACTCTTTGTATCCTTAATGTAGCCTGGTAAATCGTACATCAAAGGGTTAAGATGTTTGTCACCCCATGCCCCCTAGTTTCTCTCCCAAAGATCCAATCCCTGCTACAATTGGACGACAGGGGGGAGGAAATGTATCCTTATGGACTTTTGGGAGAGAGTGGTAAATAGGAATTATTGGTGAATCAATCTGGATGTATTTAGTCGTTTTTTCATCTAAAACCCCATGTGAAAACCTTCATTCAATAAATCAGACAGTTTTTTCTGAAACTTCTTTGTAGGATCACGTGATAGTTTTTCATATACCTCCTCATTACCTACAGTAGGTCGTCTATTACGATATTATGATATAGACCCCCATTCATCAAAACAACTGCTCCACCTTTGTCTGAAGCTCTTACTATCAGATCTGTATTATTATAAAGCTCTGATAATGCAGTTTTTTCATTCCACGTGAGAATATCCCTATTATCATCCTGCTTCAGATTCAAAGCTATTAAATCCTTTTCTACCAAATCTTGGAAATTATCCAGAACATCTGGTCTGGATTTATCAGGATAAAAATAGGGATTTCCCACATAGAAATTAACAGTCTCATTAGTAATGTTGCCCCCGCAATTCAATTCTCTCAATGCAAAAAGTGATTTAAATTTTTTAAATGAGGGAATACAAGGGTTAGCAAAAGATTCATTCCTCCCAGTGGGATTGGTATTATCAGTATCTACATCATGACATTTTAAGGTAATGTTCTGTGCAAGTTTGTTAATGTCCAGTAAAGTTTGGAATACATCAAATTTCCCACAGGAGGAGAAGCCCAAGTCCCGTGACAAAAGGGCAATCTGGATATCGGAAACAACATAACTAGAAAGATTGATCACAGGACAATCTAAAAATCGCGATCTCAGATTGCACCTTGCGGTTTCCGCTTCTCTTGCCTCCCCTCCTGTCTGTTTTTTGAACGGTTATTATGTCCATGTAGATTTTGTGTTTCCATACTGGTAGTCAATCCTGGAGTGCAGGGGCGGGCTGGCCCAGGTGGCAGGGGGGCAAGTGCCCCCTGGCTGGTGGTATAGTCCACATCTAGGCCGCCCCCTACAGAAACGGGCCGGCCGCGGGCGCGCTTTGCGGCCGGCACATGACACGCTAGACGGGCCGGCCGCGGGAGTGTCTGATCAGGTAAGGGCTGACAGCACCCCCCCCCCCCCCCCCCGCTTCTCAAGTCAGACCTGACAGCACCCCCCACCCCCCCGCTTCTCAAGTCAGACCTGACAGCACCCCCCCCGCTTCTCAAGTCAGACCTGACAGCACCCCCCCCCCCGCTTCTCAAGTCAGACCTGACAGCACGCCCCCCCCCGCTTCTCAAGTCAGGGCCGGCAGGGCAAATCTGCCACCCAGGGATGGAGGCTCCAGCCAGCCCCTGCTGGAGTGCTTCCTGGGTAGAATTGAAAGTGGAGGAAATCGAGGTGTTTGGATCCGCAAAGCTTACTGTTCACTTTCTACAACGTTTACTCCCTGGTTTCCATAAGATGAAGTGCCCCCTTCGATGTTGATGCCAAGTATAAACTTGATTATTCACATAATCATCAGTATCTCTTAGCAACCTTTTCTTTTTGATGTCCATTATACCTGTCTCCATCTTGTCCAGATTTTCCTGCATTTTATCATATAGGGATTTGTATTCCAAAGAGTCTTTGAAAGGGGTAACCAAAATTTTTGAACTTCCAATTGCTCTTTTACCCTGGCTAAGGGCCGCTTTACACACACAGATATCTGTGACCAACTTCTGAACAGATCTCTGGTTGCAGTGAAATCATGGACACATTGTTACATTTGTACACAGCCACAAAATGGAGCAATGTGTCCATGATTTCAGTGCAACCAGAGATCTGTTCAGAAGTTGGTCACAGATATCTGTGTGTGTAAAGTGGCCCAAACTCTTTCTCTTCATTGGAAATAATAAGCTGCATTAGTTTTAATGAACAAGCAGACGGTGTCATCCCATTCTTTCTGAAAATCACTGGAGTAAGAGAAGGTTGGATGCTAACAGATCCGTAAGCCTCTTGGGATCATTTTCCTGTTTATATATGATCCAAGTGAGGTTGAATCCCATCATAACCACGTTTCTTTTGCCAGTTTTTTTTTTCTAACTGTAAAAAGTTCTTAAATAAGTCCTCATTATTAACCACATTGATTGCTAAGTATGGATGAATAAAGGAACTGATGATGGTAACAACCTTTGTGAAGTACATTGATTAAAGCAGCAGCGCGGACCGTGGAAACCATTCCTGTTTAAAGCTTCTGATTTCCCGCGGTTTTGGCGTGACGGTGGAGGTTC
The DNA here is from genome assembly GCA_033576535.1 of Allobates femoralis. Taxonomy (NCBI): domain Eukaryota; kingdom Metazoa; phylum Chordata; class Amphibia; order Anura; family Aromobatidae; genus Allobates; species Allobates femoralis. Next base: position 114,446,681 of record JARQOC010000011.1, read on the forward strand.
TGCAGCAGCTGCTATAGCGCTCAAACTGGTTGTGGGTTTCACAACCTACAAAGGTGAGTGGATCCCTACATATTCCACACAATAGCAAAAGTGTCTTTGTGATAAGGCACAATCTGTCTGTGTCTCCTTTTTTTCTATAGCTGTTCAAATATGGCGCGGTGTCAAGTGACAGCCAATGGAGACACAGTAGCCACCACCAATCATCGCTGACGGGGCGCAGACTCCAGCACGCTGTGGCACACCTACGGGAAATCAATAGGCGATGCATATTCCATCCCTATCGCCCGTTCACACGCCAAAAGCTGGGAATGTCGCCTTCATGATTGCCTCTGATTTTGGAGCAGTGCTGTGAAATTGGAACCAGGCGCATCCTTTTTTATCACCGCCAAATTCCCGATTACACGCCGCAATTGGAAGCAATTTCACGGCGATGGTGACGGGGCAACAGATTGCCGGTCAGATTTCTCGCCGCGGTTGGGCATGTAAAGGTACCCTTATACAGATATAGTTTTGCATGATATCATTCATTTTACCATGTAATGTAATGAACGGGAAGAAAATTGGAGGTGGATGAATGGCGACCCCTTCCCCAATTCTGCCATTGTTTTTGTAATCTTGGGGTTCACAGCTTTCACTGTGCTGTGTAACAATCTGACAATATGATTCTTCAGGTCAGCACAATTACAGAAATACCAAACATCAAATATTTTATTTTTATTTTGTTATACTTAGAAATGATTCAGAATTTTGTAAAAAAAAATAAATATAAACTAAAAAAGACTTGTTTTGAGTCTCCATTTTCTGAGGCCTAAAGCTTTTATACTTGTTGCAAGTCCGGCATGCTGTTGCCAAATAAATAGTGTGTCTTGAAAAATTACCCATACCCATTGAACTTTCTGTATGTTTTCATGTTACACTCACAAACATGAATGTATTTATTGGCATTTTAAGTGATACACCAACACAAAGTAGCCTGTATTTGTGAAGTGTAATGGAAATGATACATAGTTTTTAAATACCATCTACAATAAGCAACATCCATCAGAACTAAAGTGCAAAACATTCACCATAGGGAAGATAGGAAGATAGAATCCCAATCTGGCTGAGAGGATGCATGTCCACAGATGTGCATCAAGCCCTAGAGAACAGGTGGACTATTTATACAATAAAAACATAATCGGCATTAATACAGTATAAAAAATATCACAACACATACACAAATATGAAAAGGACAACACAAATGTAGCAAATAGTCATACAGATATAAATACAAATACAAAAGGTGCCTACATGTAACATCCTAGAGATTCTGAGAATGTCATAGAGTATATAAGCACTAATCCTTAAAGTGATCCTGACCCCACAAACTGACCTTCTAAGAACCTGGCCGCGTCATGAAAGGGGGTGGGGCTCCGGTATGACGCTGATTTTAGCCCCGCCCCTTTCATGACGCGGCCAGGCTCTTAGCAAGCAGAGAGGGGCGTGCATAATTACAAGGGAGCAGCAGACAGGCACGCCTATTGCGGCTTCCTCAGAAACAGAGAACTCACACAGGACAAGATAAATATAAACTTTTCTCTATTTTACAAAATCGCTTTTTTCTGCAAAAGGGATGGCTAGAAATGATAAGAGGGGGTGCAAGGACAGGTCTAAAGATGCGGATCTCAGGATCACTTTAACAAGAAACAAGAGTGTTCAACCAAATCAATATACTGTATTTTTGGGTCTATAATGTGCACTGGACCAACCTTAAGACACACCCAGGTATTAAAGAAGGAAAATAGGGAAAACAAATTGAAGGAAAAAATGTGGTAATGAGGCAGTGTTATAAGGGGGATCTGCTGCTGACACTTTTATTATTATTATTAATATTATTATTATTATTTATTTATTAGCCCCATTAATTCCATGGTGCTGTACATGAGAAGGGGTTATGTACAAAATTATACATATAGTTTACAGTAAACAAATTAATGACAGACTGGTACAGAAGGGAGAGAACCCTGCCCTTGCGGACTTACATTCTACAGGATATTGGGGAGGAAACAGAAGCTTTAGTGGTGGTGCAGCAGCTCTGGTCATGGTGGTGTGGCGGCAGCACTGGTGGTGGTGGTGAGGCGGTAGCTCTGGTGGTGGTGATGGTGGTGTGGTGGCAGCTCTGGTGGTCGTGGTGAGGCGGTAGCTCTGGTAGTGGTGGTGATGGTGAGGAGGCAGCTCTGGTGGTGGTGAGGTGGCACAGTGGTAGCTCTGGTGGTCGTGGTGAGGCGGTAGCTCTGGTAGTGGTGGTGATGGTGAGGAGGCAGCTCTGGTGGTGGTGAGGTGGCACAGTGGTCATTGCAGGCTGTAAGCTTTTCTGAAGAGATGGGTTTTCAGGTTCCGTCTGAAGGATACAAGTGTGTGGATAATTGTGCGTGTTGGGGCGCAGAATTCCAGAGGATTGGGGATATTCAGGAGAAATCTTGGAGGCAGTTGTGTAAGGAACGAATAAGTGTGGAGGAGAGGAGGAGGTGTTGGAGGATCGAAGATTACGTGAGGGAAGATAGTGGGAGATTAGTTTGAAGATATAGGGAGGAGACAGGTTATGGATGGCTTTGTAGGTCAGTGTTAGTAGCTTGAACTGGATTTGTTGTGGAATTGGGAGCCAGTGAAGAGATTTGTAGAGAGGATAAATAGGGGAGCAGTAAGGAGAGAGGTGGATTAGTCAGGCAGTAGAGTTGAGGACAGACTGAGTGGTGCAAGAGAGTTAGAGGGGAGGCCATAGAGGAGTATGTTGCAGTAATCGAGGCGGGAGATGATGAGTGCGTGTACAAAAGTTTAAGTAGATTGAGGACTGAAGAAGGGACGAAGCCTGGAAATATTTTTGAGCTGGAGGCAACAGGAGGTGGCGAGAATTTGGATGTGCGGTTTGAAAAACAGGGCAGAGTCTAGAGTTACTCTGAGGCAGTGGATTTCGGGTGCGGGAGAGAGTGTTATGCCATTTACCATAATAGATAGATCGGGTATGGAAGATATATGAGATGATGAGTTTGGTTTTGCCTACAGTGAGTTTTAGGAAGCTGGTGGATATGGCTGATAGATACTCCGGGATTCTGGACAGCAGAGAGGTGACTATGGGCCAGAGAGGTAGATCTGAGTGTCATCAGCGTACAGGTGGTACTGGAAGCCATGGGACTTTATGAGTTGTCCTAGGCCAAGGGTATAGATAGAAAAAAGTAGTGGCCCCAGGACAGAGCCTTGTGGGACTCCAACAGAGAGATGGTGGGATGAGGAGGTAGTGTGGGAGTGGGAAACGCTAAATGTGCGGTTGGAAAGGGCAAAGGTTCCAGGAGAGGGCAAGGTCTTTGATGCCAAGGGAAGAGAGGATCTATAGTAGGAGGGAGTGGTCGACTGTGTCAGGCAGAGGACAGGTCTAGAAGGAGGAGGATGGAGAACTGTTTGTTAGCTTTTATGGGGGTAATGGCCCCATTTTCTGTAGTATTGTCCCCCATCCTGGGCCCCCTCCAGGTATATACAGTGGGTATGGAAAGTATTCAGACCCCTTTCCATTTTTCACTCTTTGTTTCATTGCAGCCATTTGGTAAGTTCAAAAAGGTTCATTTTTTTTCTCATTAATGTTCACTCTGCACTCCATCTTGACTGATAAAAACCAAAGATGTGAGATGTACACATTTTGGCAAATTTATTAAAAGCAAAAACCTGAAATATCACATGGTCATAAGTATTCAGACCCTTTGCTCAGTATTGAGTAGAAGCACCCTTTTGAGCTAGTACAGCCATGAGTCTTCTTGGGAATGATGCAACAAGTTTTTTTCACCTGGATTTGGGTATCCTCTGCCATTCTTCCTTACAGATCCTCTCCAGTACCGTCAGGTTGGATGGTGAATGTTGGTGGACAGCCATTTTTTGGTCTCTCCAGAGATGTTCAATTGGGTTTAGGTCACGGCTTTGTCTGGGCCAGTCAAGAATGGTCACAGAGTTGTTCTGAAGCCACTCCTTTGTTATTTTAGCTGTGTGCTTAGGGTCATTGTGTTGTTGGAAGGTGAACCTTCGGCCAAGTCTGAGATCCAGAGCATTCTGGAAGAGGTTTTCATCCAGGATATCTCTTTACTGGTCTGCATTCATGTTTCCTTCAATTGCAACCAGTTGTCCTGTCCCTGCAGGTGAAAACACCCCAATAACATAATGGCAGGTGATGAGCAGTGCCTTGTTTTCTCCACACATACCACTTAGAATTATCACCAAAAGGTTCTATCTTCATCTCATTAGACCAGAGAATTTATTTCTCACTCTAGGAATCCTTCATGTGTTTTTTGCAAACTCTATGCAGGCTTTCATATGTCTTGCACTGAGGAGAGGCATCTGTCGGGTCACTCTGCCATAAGGGACCAACTGGTGGAGGGCTGCAGTAATAGTTAACTTTGTGGAACTTTCTTCTATCTCCCTACTGCATCTCTGGAGCTCGGCCACAGTGATCTTGGGGTTCTTCTTTACCTCTCTCACGAAGGCTCTTATCCCACAATTGCTCAGTTTGGCTGGATGGCCAGGTCTAGGAAGACTTCTGGTGGTCCCAAACTTCTTCATTTTTTATTGTAATTTGCAAAGATTTCTACATTTCTGGTTTTTTTCAGTCAAGATGGGGTGCAGAGTGTTCATTAATGAGAAAAAAAATGAACTTTTTTAATTTACCAAATGACTGCAATGAAACAGAGAGAGAAAATTGTAAAGGGGTCTGAATACTTTCCTTATCCACTGTATGTACCCCATCCTGGTATATGCCCCACCTGGAATATATGTCCCCCATCCTGGCATATAGCCCCTTCCTGGTTCATGCTCTCATCCTGGTATTTATCCTCATCATGTTATATAGCACCATCCTGGTATATATGTTCCCCATCCTGGTTTATGGCCCCATACTGGTATATGGCTCCATCCTGGTATGTGGGATAATCTGGTATATGCAACATCCTGGTTTATGCCCTCATCCTGGTATATGCTCCCATCCTGGTATATGCCATCACCATGGTATATGTTCCCATCCATGTAAATTCTCTTCATTCTATATGCTCTCATCCTGGTATATGCCCTTATCCTGGTATACTGTATATGCCCCCCGTCCTCGAATTTATGGTACCATCTTGGAATATATACCCCTATCCTGTTATATAGCCCCATCCTGTTATATATGTCCCCCATCCTGATATATAGGTCCATCCTGGTATATATGTCCTCCATCATGTTATATGGCCCAATCCTTTTATATATATTTCCCACCCTGGTATATGACCCTATCCTGGTATATGCAACATCCTGTCTTATGCCCTCGTTCTGTTATATACCCCATCTGGGTATATGGCCCCATCTTGGTATGTAACCAAGTATTACATTTTTTTCTCCCTGACGTCTTTAGATTTTTTGGGATTTTTTTTTTTATATGAAGTACAACTTTAGTTAATTACAAATAAAAAGTTTTGAATTTTTTTTCTTCATCAGTAAATTTTTACAGAGTTTTACAAAGTGCAAAGTTTTAAAAAAGCGCGACTTTTGGCCTGGTAGGGCTTTACAATTTCTATCATATCTCGGCTTAGAAAGAAGATAGAGAAACAAAATAAACACCGTTCTATTCAGAACTGTACAGGCTTTCACCAGATATGTCACAAGAGTATCTTTGTTAATATTATACCCATGCGAACGCAAACGCAAAATTTTAAAATGTATTTCTGAAAAATCAGTTTAATTTAAAAATTTCCAAAAATGCACGTGTGCCTGCTACGCTCTTAGCCACATCTGTATCAAAATTCAAGCTGGAATTGCGATGGGATCATATTTTAAAATATTTAACTATTATAGTGACAATTCGAAAATCTTGTATTCAGATCTGTTCAGCCTGTGGTCTAAAAGTGTGGGGTCTATATTCACCAAATAATCCATGATTTTTAGATATTACTGTATTATTTTATGATGTTATAGCTTAGAAGCTTCACACTTACGTTTGTGTCTGCATGCGTATGACATGAAGACGCAAACGCAGTTCAACACAGCACATACTTATGTGAACACAGCGACGCCCTGAGGAAGATTACGAAACGTACGTTGGCGGTGGGGTACTAGGACTGAAACCACGAGCAGTACAGTGTTACTATACACCAGGTATGTGAACTAAGCAGGGACAATCATAATTGGAGCACGGTGACAGCACCATACACGGATGACCTAGTTCAGAGAAAGGTTCACCTGATGGTACATAGGTGCACAATATATATCAGAGCTCCATGATTAATACAATAGATAGTACAGCCACTGATAGTGGTAAATAAATTTAAGCAATATGTCCTCCAAAATGCTGCATTGTTCAGTACGAGCACAGTGGATGGGGCTTAGAGAAATCCTGTGTCCACTGTGTTTGTTTTCTCTGCAGTGTAAACTGACATGTGGCATGACTTTTCGGCTGCAAGGATATCAATTTATTGCTGTGGAGTTGGAGGCAATCTTGGTGGAAGATTGCAGGGAAAAGCCACGCACTCAACTCTGACTTTGGCACAGGCGGCTGCATTTGACTCACCGTTGCCGGGTTCTCAGGTTTCAGGCGCTGGCTGCAGTCACGGTTCGGTGCCTGAGGCTGTAAGGGCCCTGTGGTTAATGCACGGTGAAATAAGAATAAAGTTTTGGTTTCGTGACGCCACCTGTGGGTGTCCGGTGATGGCACCGGCGCTGCTTGGACCTCCGAGGGAATGAGCTGCAGCTAGATGGAACCGCTCCCCACAGGACGAGCAATAGTCCCTGGGTCAGGAGCTGCACTGGTGGAATACGGCAGCTCAGTTGAATTGGTAGATGAATAAGTTAGCAACAGTTCAGAAAGAATACTCGGACACAGTGCTCCTCTGCATGAGTCTTTACTTTGCTCTTTATAGGTCAACAGGTACACGGTATAACTGTTTCTAGACCCTCAGGTAACGGACAGGGTGGTCCCTGTGATGAACAATGTCCTTCCAAGGCTCCACAGTGTCTTTCTTAAATCTCGCTGTCCCTGTTTACTCTTCGCCTGCTTTCATGCACCAGGTCAGGATACTGAGGAACCACTGTTGAGGACCTGAGCCGTGGCCTATCGACTCCCGATGGGTCCCCTGAACCCCAATGGTGGGTACCCTTCCTGGCACAGCTGCGGTGATGGTGGTTATTGTGATGCGCTCCTAAGAAGCCCTCTATCACTCCGGTTGTGTAGTGCAGCGGTGGACGTCTGCATTGCCTCGGAGCCGGTACTCCGGGTGGACTGGGCTCGGGTCGACTTTTCACCCGTTACTTGTTTACTTGGTTACTGGTTTACTTGGCCCCTTTCACTTCTGGGTCACCGCTTCTCGGTGCCCTCCCGGTTAGTAGTCTAGTCACGACTTCTCCTTTGACTTGTCTCTATTACTTTCTAACTCTTTCTCTGCTCTTTCCCCACACTGTACATCTCACACTCCTCCCACCAGGACCTAATTGGTCCTCTGCCTCTAGATGTTGCACGTGGTGTATGGAGCCTTGGGATTAACTTGTTCATCACTGAGACGGAGAATACTGCACCTTCGGTCAGGGGTGCAGTACCCTCCTGTGACGCACTCGTTGCGGGGCGCCACACATTCATCCGCGTACATCACCGTCTTCTCTGCAGGAGAGCAGACACTGCGTCAAAGATCTTGTGCACATATCCTTAGATTTCTCTTTCATTCACTCACTTTGCATTTGGTTACTTCTACTATTTATGAAAGCATTTTCACTTTGAAGCATTTTATTTCATATCGGCCTAAAACCTTTGCACAGTACTGAAGCTCCAGCAGAAATTTGCTATTTGTTTTTCTGTTTGATTTATATTTATTAGATAAAGGATAGGACACGACAGCATTTATGTGTGCATTCATTGCTGCTGTACATATACATTTTCATTAGGTCATTCTTCTAATTTACTTTGCCTTTCAATCAATATCTTGACCATGTGTTAAATCATCCAAGTTCCCACAGCTCCTTGTGATTTTTATTTTCCTCTACCTCTTGCAGTGTTACTAAATCTATCCAATTTCCTCTATGCAATATTGTCAATAAATGGCATTTTTTTTCTTATTGCAGCGCAGCCAAAGCTGTCAAATGTGCTTATTATCCACAGAGTTCACTGCTAAAATATTGCCTTTTCTAACTGTATTTCTGTATTAACAATTCCTACAACTATTAAAATCATAGACTAAAACTTTCTGCTACAGAGTTATATTCACCTTCACAAGGTTATATTGTTTCACATATCTATAACTCATCTTTAAGCGGTAGCTGGCATCTGATGCCACAGTGCTTGTGACTGGAGGCAGCACATGACATCACTGATGGGTTCTCTGACATATATATATATACATAGTGGGTACAGAAAGTATTCAGACCCCTTTACATTTTTTATTCTTTGTTTCACTGCACCATTTGGTAAACTGAAAAAAAGTTAATTTTTTTCTCATTAATGTACTCTCTGCACCCCTTCTTGACTTAAAAAAAACCTGCAATGTAGAACCTTGTGCACATTTATTAAAAAAGAAAAACTGGGGGGCGTGTCCTGGCCATGACAAGAGAAGGCAGCTGAATCCTGAGCTCCTGCTTCCCCAGCCATTATCATCCTTTTATGAGCCCTACAACCGCCTAAACCGGAGCCTATGCCGGTAAAAAGAGGACCTGCACGCCCAGCCAAGCCATTTGGATCCCCGGTGGAGTTCTCCGGGCCCATTACACGCTATTTGAGAAGATCTGGAAGGGTGCCTGGAGGCAGCAGTGGTCACAAGATGGCGGCACCCGCCTCCCAGCCGCGCAGGTCAGAGCATTCTACAGCACACAGCCAGGCGGGAGCGGAGACCCCGCCGGCCGGCATGAGGGTCCCTGGAGAGTCTGAAAAGGGACCGCTCACTCTGACAGACCCTCTGGAGTGGCATTTGAGCAGCAGCGGTGTTGGAGGTACCGAGGGGGAGAGGGAGGATGGCGGGAGCCCTGTCTGTGAGACACTATCTGCTGGATCAGGCACAGGAAAATCCTGTACTCTGACTGCAGGGCTTTCTCTCCCTGATGCTGAGAGATCTATGTTACATAGACAAGGACTGCAGATTGACCCACAGTCTTCTGACTTGCAGCCTCTGCTACTTCCACCTGCTGGGGGGGGCGCTGCAACCAGGCTCAGCTAACTCCATGAGATGCAATGAAAATTCTACACTACTACACAAGGTCCCCATGTTGTTTCATGTGGTAGTAAGAGACCTGTGGGGATAACTCACAGCGGGACCCCTAGTGATTCCCTCCCTTTGCCCTCAGCGAGACCACAAGATGGCCCGGATGCTGATATGTGGGCTGATTTCAAGGCCCGCAATAGTAATGTTCCAACCAAAGAAGAGCTCGAGGGCTTTGTTTCAGGGATAGAGGACTCCTTTAGGGTTGAAACAACGGCCCTGAGAGGAGAGGTCTCGGCTATATCAGATAGGGTCTCCCACACAGACGCTACAGTAGAGACTCTTTCCGGCAGGATCCTGGCCCTTGAGGACAAGCTAACAGCTCAAACATCCATCTTTAAGAGCTTCTTAGATCACATGGAGGACTTAGAGAATCGTGAGAGGAGGCAGAATTTAAGAGTGAGGGGTCTGCCCGAGTCGGTCCCTACAAGCAAACTGACCACAACACTTTGGATCTTGTTCAATACAGTCAGGAATGCCACTCCAGGGACAGTGATTGAGTTTGACAGAGCACATAGTCTTTGGGTCCCCCACCGGAGGAAGACGGGATGCCTAGAGATGTTATCTGTCGTTTTCACCGCTACCAGGTCAAAGAGGAAATTCTCAATTGTTCCAGAAAGAAGGATGAGATCCGTTTCCAAGACCATCAGCTACTGTTCCTCTCAGATCTATCACGAAGAACCCTTCAAAAGAGGAGAGCTCTAAGACCATTGCTAGAGCTTCTTCGGCAGCACCAGATCCCCTACTCCTGGGGATATCCGTTTCGCCTCCAGGTGCGGCGGGGCTCCCAGATGGCGTCCTTATCACACCCCAGGGAGATTCAGATCTTTCTTGACCTCTTGGGATTAGACGATCCGGGTCTCCAGTTCCCTGACTGGCCTTCTCCCTTGGGTCAGGGTATGGGGCCCTTGCCGCAACGCGAGAGGAGGGCACGTCGCACTAAAGGAAGAGGCCGTACGGGACCCCATGGTGGAGGATGGAAACGCAAGGACACTTCTGAAGATGGCTGACTGGCAAATATTTTGTTTTTTTGTTTTGCTAATTTTAGCTCGTGGGTCTAAGCTATTTCATTCACTTGGGTGGTACTGGTTGCGAAGATAACTGTTTAAATCTGTTGTATGCTAGCTGTGCTCATATTGTCTTTCTTTTTTTCTCCTCTAGATCCCCTCTATTCTCTTACCCCCCCGGATACCTTCCCCTTCCCCCCTTCTCTCCTTCCCTCATCTTTCTGCCCCTTCCCCACTTTCCCTCTTCTATCATCCCTTCTCACCTTTCTTTTCTCCTCTTTATCTTGGCAGGAGGTTTGTATGGGTAATACAGTGTTTTAGCTTTAAGTCAAGGACCCTGGCCGGGGAACACAGCGTATTTTTATAAATACATAGATTATTGAGTTATATGTTATAAATATTAATTGTTTAGGAAAGCTTTGACTTTCTCTGTTTACCTCTGGAAGGACATAACCCATCAAGGGGTGATACGGCCTACCTAGACCGTTGTACTCGGGACTCGACTATACCCCAATATATAAGCAAGAGAGTACTCTTCTCTCTCTTTTATGTTTACGCTCTCCCAGGGGCACTAATCCCATTTTTCCCTCTATCTCTATTCTTACCTTTTTTCTGCCTGTGCTGCTTCTTTTCTGCCTGTGCTGCTTCTTTTCTGCCTGTGCTGTCCTAACAACGGGTCTTCCTTTCTTTAGGGCACATAGATCTTATATCTGGCCTCAAGTGAGAAGATGGGGCCCATAAAATTTGGATCCCTAAATGAAAAGGGGTTTAATACTCCTCAAAAACTTAGCCATATACTGAAGGATATGCACAAACAAGGGGTTCACATACTTTTCCTTCAAGAAACGCATTTTAGATCAGACAGGATTCCAGTGATCGGGGACAGGCTGTTTGACAGATGGACCCATAGCCCTAATCCTGAATCTAGAACAAAGGGAACGTTTGCAGAAGGTCAAATTGTGATTGGTGGTGATTTTAACTTTGTCTTCAATCCCACACTAGATACCACGTCTGGTCGAGGGGCAGTCCCATCAAAAGGGTGAAAGCCCTACAAAGACTCTTACTCAAGCTTCATCTGATTGATATCTGGAGAGTTCTTAACCCTGGAGGTAAGGATTATACCTTCTATTCTAGTCCGCATTACTCCTACAGCAGAATCGACCTTTTCCTGGTCAGCCAGGGGATACTTTCTTGGAAGTCAGATGCTAAGACTGGCAATATTACATTGTCGGATCATTGTCCTATCTTTCTATCCATGGAAGTCCCCTGGTTGGCCGAGAGAAAATTCTCATGGAGATTGAATGGAAATCTCTTAAAGAACACAACTTGTTTGAGGGAGTTGAAGGATGATATTGAGGTGTTCTCTCTCACCCATTCGGCAGATCCGACACCCCAGGCTATTAAGTGGGAAACATTAAAGTGCATTTTAAGGGGCATCCCAATTAAACATGGCGCTAGACTTAAAAAACTGCTACAGAGGAGATTAATACCCTAGTGACACTTATCCAAATCCTTGAAAGCAAACATAAAAAAGCAAACTTGCCGGAAATCCTAATTGAACTTACCACCAAAAGACTGGAACTTAGAGACAAATTGGACCGACAGTTCATACAACATAGAAAAAGAACTGCTGTTTTTTTTTATAAAAGAGCCAATGTATGTGGTCGCCCTTTGGCACGGCTGCTCCATCCCAGAGCGGTCCCACCTTTATTTCATCTCTTAAAAATGATAAAGGGGACTTGGTCCATAGTAATGAAAAGATTTTGGAAGTCTTCCAAAAATATTATGAATCTCTATATAACATTAGGGGTAGTTTGCTGATCTAGATTCCACCACGTTGGGAGACAAAATTAGATTCTATATGGATGGAATTGGGGTTCCTTCCCTTACTGAGAGCGACTTGGAGGACCTGGAGAGGGACATTACATCAGAGGAGTTGTCAGATGCCTTTAAATCTACGTCTACGTCTAAATGCCCTGGACCGGATGGGTTTATCCCGATCTTCTACAAATCCCTCCAGATAATTACTCCCGCAGATGGTTCTCACTTTTAATGCAGTTTCCGAAGAAAACGGTTTTTCTCCTCAGTCTTTGGAGGCACATATATCTGTACTTCCGAAGCCTAATAAAGATCCCCTATTAGCGGGCAGTTATAGGCCAATCTCCCTGATCAATGTTGATGTCAAATTATTTGCCAAGATTGGCTGGACTCCTTCCATCTATTATCGATCTTGATCAGGTGGGCTTTGTCAAAAGCCGGGAGGCGCGGGACAACATCATTAGGTCCCTTCTCCTTATTGAGAGGGCTAAGATGCAAAAGTCCCCTCTGTGCTTTCTGTCAATTGACACAGAAAAGGCCTTTGATAGAGTCCATTGGGATTTTCTGCGGGGGACCTTATCTCATATTGGTTTACGATCTAATTTTTTGGGCAAAATTATGTCACTATATTCACGACCCTCAGCTCGTGTCCGGGTTAATGGAGCATTGTCTGATTGTTTTCATGTCCGGAATGGTACCAGACAAGGATGCCCATTGTCCCCTCTATTGTATGTTTTGGTAGTCGAACACCTGGCTAAGGCTATAAGAGATAATGCCAATATCTCGGGGATTCAAGTGGGGCTTACAACACATAAGACGGCTCTGTTCGCGGACGACATACTCCTCTTTGTCTCTAACCCTGTTGTCTCCTTCCCGGTCCTTCTTAGGGAGTTTGAATCCTTTGGAGATCTCATTAATTTTAAGATTAATTTCTCCAAATCTGAAATTCTGAATATTTCTCTACCCTCCCCAGTGGTGGCATCATTGAAACGGAACTTCCCCTTTAAATGGTCACAAGATCAGATCTCTTACCTGGGGGTAAACATTTCCTCAGATCCCCTTAGATTATTTTCCCTGAACCATCAGGTTATGCTAAATAAGGTGGGATCCCTCTTGGAGTCATATAATCCTTTGAGACTGTCGTGGCTTGGTAGGATGCAGGTGGTTAAGATGGACATCCTTCCAAGATTTTTATACATTTTTCAGACCACACAAATCTTTTTTCTCTAAGGTTCAGTCCTTAATTTCACGCTTCATTGGAAACGGGAAGAAGGCTAGGGTTGGATATAAGTTCCTCTCTAGGCCACGCTGATTTGGTGGGGTAGGGCTCCCTAACTTTCAAAGGTATTGCCGGGCAGCAGTTGTTGTGCGCCTTCTTGACTGGAAATTTAAAATATCATCTAAAAGGTGGATAATGCTTGAACAAGAATGGTCTGATTTACCACTCCATTACCTCCAATGGATACCAAAAAAGTACATATTTGGTGGGGAGGCACTTTCTTTCCTGACCGGGAGGCGATGAGAGCGTGGCACTGCAGTGGATTGGGAGGATCTGCTTCCTCGGAGGCGAGTCTTCTTACTCCGATTTTTTGTAACCCGGCCTTCTCCCCGGGCTTAAAAAGAAAGATCTTTCTGGGATGGAAGGTGGATGATGACATCCGGATTGGCGATGTCCTAAAGCGTGGGGAGATTCCCACTTTTGCTTCCATGCAGGCCCACAGTCCTCTACTACGCTTCACTGGTGGGAGTATTTACAACTGCGATCATTTTTAGCCTCACTAAACTTCTCGGGGGACTAGACAGTAGACTTTCTCCTTTAGAACTACTGTTTGCAGGAGAAGATGGACCTACCAGGGGGATCTCTTCTCTTTATTCAATTTTTGCTACCCCAGTATCTGCAACGAAACTATACTTTCAGTTGGCCTGGGAGAGGGAGTTAGGTCGGAATCTGTCGGATGGCTATTGGGAGCGTTGCTTCCTTTTAAATCACAAACTTCCAAGTTCCAGTGAGGCCTCTGAAAAGGGGTATAAACTACAGTTTCGGTGGTATTTAACCCCGGACAGGTTGCATAAAATCTCTCCTACGATCCCGAACTGCTGTTGGAGGTGCGGACATGGAATCGGGACGCTTCTACATATCTGGTGGGACTGTCCGTTGATTAGACGCTTTTGGGGCCAGGTGTTTCGGAACTACAGTTTGGTTTCAGGTAGAGATGTTACTGGCACACCCGAGATGGCTCTGCTTTCCATTATTCCCGGTTTGGTGAGTTACCAGAAAAAAGACACACTTAGATTCTGTCTAGCGGCTGCTAGAACTGTGATCCCCCGACACTGGAAGGATACTGTCCCCCCCACCATCCTGGAGTGGTATACGGAATTTGAAACCATTTTCAGGATGGAGGAGATTAATGCAGATATTTCCCAAACAACAAGTTCTTTTGTAACCATCTGGTCTGAGTGGATTCTGTTCAAAGATTCTACCCGCTTTCATGACTTGTTTGCCTGAATTTATCTAATCTACCTGTAATCCGTTATGGACTTACGTCTTCTTTCTATCTTTACCCTCTTTTTCTCTTGTTTTCTACATTTATCTTTCTTTCACCCCTTTCCTTACATGTCCCCTTCCCTGGGAGAGCTGACTAGTTTCTACCACATGGAGGAACTGGTCATGTTTAGATTTATTAATTATTTTCTTAACGATTTTTCTGGTCGTTCATAGCCCTGTGATTGGGGTAGTGGACTTCACGTTGAAAGTTTAAACTTGAATATAATTTTGATTTCACAACAATGCTCACATGTTTGTGAGTAATGTTATTACTTGTGTTTGGAGGACTCTATGCCTAGAATATGGGGACGCAGTCTCTAGACCTTTAGGTCCTTCGTGTTTTTGTACACGCATGAGGGTCCCTCAATATTTCACTAATCACTTTCTTTATGTATGTTATATTACAAATGAATATTTGTTCCATTGTAGTTTTACAATATTGTATACTTTGATAAATATTAATAAAAACATATTTAACAAAAAAAAAACAAAACTGAAAAATCACATGGCCATAAGTATTCAGACCCTTTGCTCAGTATTGAGTAGAAGCACCTTTTGAGCTAGTACAGCCATTGGGAATGATGCAACAAGTTTTTCACACTTGGATTTAGGTCAGGGCTCTTTTGTGCCAGTCAAGAATGGTCACAGAGTTGTTCTGAAGCCTCTCTATTTTAGCTGAGTGCTTAAGGTCATTGTCTTGTTGGAAGGTGAACCTTCAACCAAGTCTGAGGTCCAGTGCACTCTGGAAGAGGTTTTCATCCAGGATAGTAATGTAGAGAAATCCGGCACATGGACTCAAATCTTCATATTTTCTATGCTTTATTGTAATGTTTCTTTGGCATAAAAATCTTGTAGAGGGAATGCAGTCCCACAAAGCTGAACGCGTTTCGGATCAACGTCCTTAGTCTACAGCATAACAAGAGAAATGTTCCCCCCATTATACAGATAAAAACCCCGCCCAAAGAAATACTCATGTACAATGAAGATTAAAGTGAAATTAACTCTCTGTATTTCAGAATGAAGAAAAACACTGTCAAATAAAGAAATTATAGCTATAGTACATTATAGTAAATTATTATAGCACATCCCTTAAACACACAGGATAACAGTACTCTCACATGTATAACTCTATAATAAAAATTAGGATTGACAAGCATAGTGAGTAGAACTAAATAAGATGTTTAAACAAAAATTCTCTTAGTTCTTCCACGAACATGCCTGAAAGCCCAAATGATAAATATGTATATAACATGATAATCAGAAAAAATTGATAAAAATTAATAAAAATACGACAGATCAGTTTTGAAATTGAGCCCTTCTGGAAATCTAGTATTCAGAGCAAGAATCTAATAAATTTCATGACGTTGGACAAAACGTTCCCAGTCCCCATTACTTTTTGCTCTAAATACCCTCTCTATACCTTTAACACGAAGGTTACGTGTGTCCACCCATGGACCTCCCTAAAATGCCGCGACTAGCCCGATATACTTCTATGGGCAACACTAGGTTCAGTGTTAGATGCAGAGATGTGTTCGACAATGCGTTTCTTAAGAGATCTTAGTGTACATCCTATATAGTCTTTGCAACACTGAACACATGAGGCCATATAAATGACATGTGTAGTGTTACAGTTAACATAGGCACGCATGTCATAGGTCTGATTAGTCACACAACTGGAAAAAGATTTAGCAATCTCTATATGCCTGCACAAGTTGCATTTATTGTCACCGCATTTAAAGTTACCTTTTAAGGTACCTTTACACGCCGCTACAGAAGGTTAGAAACAACCGGGTGCTTCACGTGCACGAGCACGCACAAACGGTTGCAAACGGTACCCGATACCACCTTTACACGCCACTACAAGGTGCTCTACAGAAGGTTTAATCTATCTCTGGATGCACCGCCGGGTGCCTCATGTTACCTTCTGTAGAACACCGTCCCTCATTTACACGGACAGAAGGTAATATGGGAGGACCTGGTGCAGCAGGGACAATACATAGGCGTACCAGAGTTGTGGATTACGTGACGCTCGTACGATGATTGGACAAAGCAATAGCATCATGATTGGCCAGCCAGCGCAGGAAGGTTGGCTAATACATGATGCTATAGCAAATGTGTAGTGTGATTGGTCAGCTCCTTAAATATGCCGCCCTATGCAGCGGCAACCAATTTCAGCGCAGGAGCTTCCTCCCATGATCGCTGAAAGGGGATGGTTTCCGGGAGGCTGTGTCACGCCCCGGGGAGTTATCTAGGTGGCGAAAAAACCTTACCGTACCGTATTTAGACGCCGTTACCATCGGGTTGAAATCAACCTGTTTTAGAGCACTGCTCTGAAACAGGTGGCGAAAGTGACAGGTAGCAACAACCTAGTTTACACGCCGCTACCTCGGGTTGATTTGACGGTGCAAGATACATTTGTCTCCGTAACCCGGTTGTTTTCTACCTTCTGTAGCGGCGTGTAAAGGTACCATTATAGATAATCATACCCATAAAAATCTACACATTCACGCACCTGGGGCCTTTTAGGCCTGTTTACAATTATCATGGAATAACTCAAAAAAAATACTTTTCAAAGTTTATTGCAAAGTAAGGATGCATTCCCACTAGCGCTGGGGTCCGCCAGGACGGGATTCCGTAATGGATCTGACCTCCTGGTGACCCCAGCTAAGGCTGGCGGATGCATACCTGGGACCTCGCAGGCCTGCCAGGTTACCTGTTTTCTATTTTCTGTAAAATTACTTTAGTTAGATTTTTGAAACTATAGGTATTCCTCAGGTATATAGTTGTTAGTAATTTCCAGTTCATATATTTTTATGTTATAGGCATTTCGGTATAACAACCTTTTTTTGGGACTACCCCATATTCACGCACCTGGGGCCTTTTAGGCCTGTGTGCAAATAACACGGAATAACTCAAATAAAAATACTTTTCAAAATTTATTTTACAATTGCAAAGTAAGGATGCACTCCCAGTAGCGCTGGGGTCCGCCAGGAGGGGATCCGTAATGGATCTGACCTCCTGGTGACCCCAGCTAAGGCTGGCGGTATCCTGCCATTCCGGCAGCCTTAGCTGGTGTTACCAGGAGGTCAGATCCATTATGTATCCCCTTCTGGCGAACCCCAGCGCTACTGGGAACACAGCCTAAGATGTGTATATTTCAAAACAGAATTATGTGCATAAAACCACAGCAGTACTGTTCCAAAAAATATTCGTTTTAGGGCCCTTTCACAACAGCGTTTTTCGTAATTCGCGGCAGATGCGGTGAAAAAACCGCATCTGCCGCGTTTGCCGCATAACCGTTTCACTTGCGGCGCGGTCGCAGTTTTTCCCATAGAAAGTATAGGGGGACTTGCGGCAGATGCGGCAAGTGCGGTTTTGCACTTGCGGCAGGTGCGGCAGCGAAAAAAACCGCGGTCAGCCGCGGTTTTTTTCGCTGCCGCACCTGCCGCAAGTGCAAAACCGCACTTGCCGCATCTGCCGCAAGTCCCCCTATACTTTCTATGGGAAAAACCGCAACCGCGCCGCAAGTGGTACGGTTATGCGGCAAATGCGGCAGATGCGGTTTTTTCACCGCATCTGCCGCGAATTACGAAAAACGCTGATGTGAAAGGGCCCTTAGATGTTCTATTTGAACGTTTTGTGGATCCACTACTTCTTCATCATCTGAAGAATCGCTGGATGATGAAGTTGATACATTAGCTGGTGGCATGTACTCTTCATCAGACAAAGAAATTTCACTTTCATCATCACAATCAAAAATGATTGCCTTGATTTCATGGTCAGTCAATCCCCTGGAAGTAGACTGTGCCATTGTAATTTTAGATGTCAGTAAACTAAAAAGAAAAAAAAAAAAGATTACAATCAGGCTTGTGCACTGTAAACAGTATGTGATAAGACTCTTTGTTAGGGTCCCAGCACACCAAGCGATATAAAGCAGGTAAAGTGCAGCCCCCCTCCTCTTACCTCCAACAGATCACTTTCTTGTAGTGCAGTAGAAGCCTCTGGTTTTGGAGCTCAGAAAGTTTCTATTTCCAGACAAAAGAAAGCTGACTTCTTCCTCCAAAGTCTCTCCAGCAATTAGGACAAAAAGACCTGCGATGAGGTCAGAGACACATGACTTTGTGAGGCAGCCTCCCTTCCAAGATCACATGACCATGTTGTCATGCAGAATACACACTCTTCCCAGCAATAGCAGAGTCATAAAAGTTCTTCCCTAGCAACAATACAGACAAAAAGACTGAGTATCACATGTAAACCTAGTACAGGCCTAAAAGGCCCCAGGTGCGTGAATATGGGGTAGTCCCAAAAAAAGGTTGTTATACCGAAATGTCTGTAACATAAAAATATATGAATAACTGGAAATTACTAACAACTATATACCTGAGGATTACCTAGATTTTCAAAATTCGAACTAAAGTACTTTTGCAGAAAATAGAAAACAAGTAACCTGGCAGGCCTGCGAGGCCCCAGGTATGCGTTCTAGGGTTAACTGATTTTTTTAGGGACACACCTGTAACCCTCAGTCAGGATCTTTTGAAGGATAAGGTCTTGATGTAAAATGGGCATACATTTGTGAATAGTCCTAACTATATTATAATAATCCACACTGAAACTAGTTGAAAAGGTTGGAATAGACCTATTATAACTAGAGACGTTCCTTTGATAGTGTGTATTATTACAAGTACTAGGGGACACCGCATTCACCAGACCCTAACCAGCCATGTTCCGATTTTAAATCCCAGGAGCATGGTCAATCACGAGGGACTCACGGGAATGTTGTTTTACCCTAAGTGCGGCTCTGTTCACACATTGTCAAGTATACCCGCGGTTTCATAGACGTCTGATGTGATTCACCTCAATATCATATGCAGTATCAGTAGAACAAGCTCTCTTAGCCCTAATCAGCTCCCCGATCAGTAGATTGTGCACAACATGTCGGGGGCAACACTGTGCTTTTAGGAAACTTGAGTACTGCAGAAATTCTTTTGCAACCTTGGTCAAATCTGCCTCTTGCCACAATCCTGTCTCTGAGCTACTTGGGCCTTTGACCTCATGATTCTCATTTTGTCTGACATGCACTCTGAGCTGTGAGGTCTTAAGGCCACTTCACACGATAGGATATAGGTGAACGATATCGTTAGCTATGTCACGTGACTACTATCCTTCCGACATCGTTAGTGCGGTGTCACACGCAAGGATATCGCTAACGTTCCTAAATTTGGCAACGCCCCAGTGATGCGGAGAAGAATGTATGAACGATGTTAAATAGCGGCAGTAATAGGAGAAATATGAACGACATCGTTCAAAAAGGTGTCACACTGAACGATGTTGCTGCTTCACAGGTCCTCAATTGGACAACGATTGATAGATTTGAGGTCAGGATCTCATTTTTTTGATGAACGTTCCAACGATTTATCCATCCTATATTGTTCGTTTACATGCAAGGACGCACAAACGATATCGTTAGAACGTTCACAAATCTCTGACGTTACAACGATATCGTATCCTAGTGTGTGAAGCGGCCTTTATATAGATGGGTCTGTGCCTTTCCAAATCATGTCCTAACAGTTTAATTAAACACAGCTGGATTACAATAAAGGAGTAGAACCATCTCAAGGAGGATCACAAGGAAATAGCATGTGACTTAAATATGAGTGTCTGAGCAAAGTATCTGAATATGTATGACCATGTGATATTTTAGTTTTTCTTTTTTAGTAAATTTGCAAAGATTTCTACATTTCTGTTCTTTTTTTGAGTCAAGATGGGGTGCAGAGTGAACATTAGTAGAAAAAAATTAACTTTTTTGAATTTACCAAACGGCTGCAATAAAACAAAGATAGAAAAATTTAAAGGGGTCTGAATAATTTATTTACCCAATATATATCAGGATGAAGACATATATATACTCCCAAGGGGCAATACTACATAATGGAGAGGGAGGGCAAAATTTGTATGATTTTGTAGGATTTGGAACGCTTAATGGGCCCATACATCTGACTAATGTGCACGGGAGGATGAAGGGGGATGATTTATGAGGGGGCCAGCCCACATTTCGCATTGTGGCCCATTAGACTCTATTTATGCCACTAAAATTATGTGTACATAGTTTTCATCTATGACCTTAGTACAAGGGCTTATGAAGGCAGCAATTCAGACAAATGCCATTGCTTTACTCATTTGTAATCTAGACTAATTTAAACATTTCATTATAGAGGATTGTATGAATTTTATTAATTATCCTACTTATGTAGTGATCTCTATATCTTTGTTGTTTAGTATAATCTAATCAATATTAGTAGAAATTCATCCAGAACGTGTCCATGAGTGGCAAAACTCCAGATTTCAAAAATGTATTCAGCTTTGTTACTTCAATAAATACACAGATCAACAATGAAATTGCAACACCAAGAAGAAAAAGTTCTGGAATTATGGAAGCCACAGTATCAATATTAATGATGATATACAAATGATGAAAAAATGAAAACAACACTTGAAAAATGGCTTCCTGGACACTTTGGAAAAATGACTGTACCACTGGCTTCACTATTGATCTATTTTGTAGTCTTAGTGAAATTGGAAATTATGTACCAAGGTTTCAAATTGGGTCCACATAAACCATCAGAAGGTGTTTGCATGACACTGAACTATGAGCCAATCGTTCAGCTGCAGGGATCCATTGACCTCACCTCTCGCTACCACTCTCAAAGGCTATTATTATGCAGAGCAAGATGGCAATGGAGGTTTTAATGGAGGTCTATCCTTTAGCAATGAGTCCTGCTTTTGTTTTATAACAGTGAGAGAAAATTGTGGTCAGTTTGCAGGAGCGCTCAGAGTGGGAAGAAAAGAGATTATAGAGATTAATGGAGCACAAACCTCCTTTATTCATAACACCAATACGCGTTTCTACAGCGACCCGCTGTCTTCCTCAGTTGGATTTACAGGGGAGTGGTCTAAATCCCAGATTAAATAGTAGCCTTGACCAATCAATGTAAAAACATTTTTAACCCTTTACTAAGCACAGGTGTAATACACATATAGGATGCAATAGCTATTCTAACTAACAAAATATATTTTAAAAATTATTACATCCTTAAAAACATATAATGTATACAAAAACATTAAAATATAATCCACCCTATTTATACATACATGTGAAACTCAGAGAAAGTAAAAAGGAGATACACCTTAATACCCATATGAAGCATATAATCAATTATAAATTAAAACCATGTGTGACCACACAGTGTCATAAAAATCAATGTGCTATACAAATCAATATATGTATGATGTGAATATAAAGTGAAAATTGCAATAAATGCATAGTATAATTATATGAGCATATGCCACATATTTCTATATAAAATACAATACAGTATATAAATAATGTGAATTTAAAGTGAAAAATGCATAGTGCAAAAAAAACAAACAAAAAAAAACCACGTGCTATACCTAATCATAATTGAAAAACTAGCCATCTAATATATAAAAGCCGAAGGCCACTTCCGGAAAACCCGAAGGTTACTTCAGTGATGGCCTCCGGACCCATGGTGGTGACGTCACCAGTGCACTGTAGCCGGGCAGCGCCCGGCTACAGGGACCAGCGGAGGAACGTTCTGGCCAGGAACGTTTCCCGTCTGTCCCCGGTGCCATCCACTCTCCTCCTCCGCTCCAGCCTGTGCCCGCTCCAGCCTGTCCGCGTCGCCAGTCCGCCTCCTCTCCAGCCTGTCCCCACTCCAGCCTGTGCCCCCGGCGCCTCACTTCCGCTCAGCCTTCCCGGCGCCTGTCCCTCCAGCCTGTCCCCCACTCCAGCCTGTGCCCGCGGCGCCTCCGTCTCAGCCTGTGCCCGGCCCCCTCCAGCCGCCTGTGCCCGGCGGCCTCCCTCTCCAGCCTGTGCCCGGCCCCTCCAGTCCCTGTCCAGGCCTGTGTCCCCCACTGCCAGCCTGTGCCCTATGTGCCCCCCTCCAGCCTTGTCTGCCCTCCAGCCTGTGCCCTTGCCCCCTCCAGCCTGTGCCCTGTGCCCCTCCAGCCTGTGCCCTGTGCCCTCCCTCCACTGTGCCCCCTCCAGCCTTTGCCCCCTCCAGCCTGTGCCCGTGTCCCTCCACCTGTGCCCTGTGCCCCCTCCAGCCTGTGCCCTGTCGCCCCTGCAGCCTGTGCCCTGTGCCCCCTCCAGCCCTTTACCCCCCTCCAGCCTGTGCCCTGTTCGCCCCTCCAGCCTGTGCCTCTGTCCCCTCCAGCCTGTGCCCCCTCCAGCCTGTACCCTGTGCCCCCTCCAGCCTGTGCCCTGTTCCCTGTGCCCACTCCAGCCTGTCCCTGTCCTCTCCCCCCCCAGCCTATGCCCTCTGCACCCTCCAAGCCTGTGCCCTCTTGCCCCTCCAGCCTGTGCCCTGTCACCCTCCAGCCTGTGCCCCTCCACCCTGTGCCATCTCCCCTCTCCACCTGTGCCCCCTCCAGCCTGTGCCTGTGCCCCCCACCTGTGCCCCTCCATCCGTGCCCTGTGCCCCCTCCAGCCTGTGCCACTGTTCCCTGTGCCCACTCCAGCCTGTCCTGTCCTCTACCCCATTCCAGCCTGTGCCCTGTCCTCTGCCCCCTCCAGCCTCCCCTGTCCTCTGCCCCCTCTAGCCTCCCCTGTCCTCTGCCCCCTCCAGCCTCCCCTGTCCTCTGCCCCCTCCAGCCTCCCCTGTCCTCTGCCCCCTCCAGCCTCCCCTGTCCTCTGACCCCTCCAGCCTCCCCTGTCCTCTGCCCCCTCCAGCCTCCCCTGTCCTCTGCCCCCTCCTCACCCCTCCATATGCAATGGACAGTATGTGTATATATGTGTGTATGTAGGCACTTCCGTCACTTTGTCCGCACTTCCCTCAACTTTGTACACACACATTCACACACACACACACACTCCGCTATACTTACCACAGGCCCTGCGTCCGCTGCCTGGATCCTCAGTCGACATGTCGCCGCCCCCGAACTACTGGATCCAATATAGCGTCCAAGATGTCTCACCAAACTACCTGGACAACATATTGGATCCAGTCGTCCGGGGGCGGCGACATGTCGACTCAGGATCCAGGTCCAGTATGTGTGTGCTGACCACTCTGCCCACGGCGCTGCGCTGACCACTCTGCCCACGGCGCTGCGCTGACCACTTTGCCCACAGCGCTGCGCTGAGCACTCTGCCCACGGCGCTGCACTGACCACTCTGCCCACCGCGCTGCGCTGACCACTCTGCCCACGGCGCTGCGCTGACCAATCTCACCGCACTCACTGCTAACCACTGAGCCACCGCACTCACTGCTAACCACTGAGCCACCGCACTCACTGCTAACCACTGAGCCACCGCACTCACTGCTAACCACTGAGCCACCGCACTCACTGCTAACCACTGAGACACCGCACTCACTGCTAACCACTGAGCCACCACACTCAGTGCTAACCACTGAGCCACCACGCAGTGCTAACCACTGAGCCACCTCGCAGTGCTAACCACTGAGCCACCATGCAGTGCTAACCACTGAGCCACCGCGCAGTGCTAACCACTGAGCCACCGCGCAGTGTTAACCACTGAGCCACCGTATACTCTGCTACCCACTGAGCCACCTGTATACACACAATTAATTTCACCGCACTCCCCTAACTATTAGTAAATAAACTATATATGGATTCTAGACTACCCGAGTCTTTAGAATCGGGCCGCCATCTAGTAAACACATATTATAATGATCCAATAAGTCATAAAGGCAATATAATATCAATATATCCTAATCTCTACAATCTTTTCTTCCCACTCTGAGCGCTCCTGCAAACTGACCACAATCTTCTCTCACCGTTATAAATCCCTCCTGGGTTTGTGGCTGGAGCTGCTGGAGTTGGTGGATACCATCCCTGTGAGTTGAGGACTTGCCGTGATGTCAGTGGTGACGCAGAGTCACATGATCGCAATACCCACTTGACCAGGACCAGGAAGAATCAGAGAGCATATAGTATAGCTCGACCACCGTTTAGGTGCACAAGGGAAAAATAGGCCACAAAGTCTTTAAATATATCCCCGGCACACAATAAAAGAAGAGAGATGATTATCCTTTTTGTGTTTTTTATTTTTGAAGGTGAAAAAAAGGTTGTATCACACAACGTTTCGGCTCCAGTTGAGCCTTTCTCAAGTGAGTCTTCTGTATATATAGAAAGAGGGCTCCTGTCCATCCACCCAGACCAGCCACCATGCTGCTGCACTGACACAAAGGACGGAGACATATGCTGAGTACCTCAAACAGGGTACTGGCCTGAGCAGTTGCTCATGTGGGAACTGAACCACAAACCCCCTTTCTATACATACAGAAGACTCACTTGAGAAAGGCTCAACTGGAGCCGAAACGTTGTGTGATACAACCTGTTTTTCACCTTCAAAAATAAAAAACACAAAAAGGATAATCATCTCTCTTCTTTTATTGTGTGCTGGGGATATATTTAAAGACTTCAGGACCAGGAAGAAGCCTGTTGCCCGGTCCTCGCCATTACGTTAATTCCAAACACATTACTGAGGTTGTGCAGGGATTGCACAACCTGATCAGGTGAGCGGCACCTTGTTACACCGGTTTTAAGCCCCCACTAGACCACCAGGTTCCTCTCATGTGCGCTCTCTTCCCTTTTCTCTTTTCTGCTTTTGTTTTAGGCATAATGATACTGGAGATTGCTCTGCAGGCCATGTGGGCATCACTGTGAAGAGACCTTCAGGAGGAAACATGACACTAGTTCTATTCCCATATTGTGGGATGTCATAATGTGTGTCAACTGGACCCCTCTACACTTCATTCCATATACACTAAAGGTACAGCAATTTTGCTAGCAATTTCACTGGCAATTTGCTGGTTGCAGTGAAATCATGGACACATTGTTCTATTTTGTTGCTGTGTACAAATAGAACAATGTGTCCATGATTTTACTGCAACCAGCAAATTGCCAGTGAAATTGCTAGCAAAATTGCCGCGTGTGACGGTACCTTAACAGTTCGGCTGTACATTGAATCAACGGTATGTTTATTTCTCCAAATTTTTTGTGAACCGTTTGTCAACCAAACACCAGGTCGTATGTTACACATGCTTCTGTGAACAGGTTGTGTAGCCTAAACATCCTAACATGGCCTGCAGGGTTTCTAGATTTGTGTCCCACTGAAGATACCGTATATACTCGTGTATAAGCCGACCCGTGTATAAGCCGACCCCCCTACTTTTGCCCCCCAAAAACTGGGAAAACTTATTGACTCGCGTATAAGCCGAGGGTGGACCCCAGCACAGGTATACAACCCCCAGCAGTGAGGTATACAGCCCCCAGCAGTGTGGTATACAGGCCCTCCCAGTGGTATACAGGCCCCAGTAGTATGGTATACAGCCACCAGGACAGGTATATAGCCCCCAGCAGTAAGGTATACAGGTCCCCCCCAGTGGTATACAGCCCCCAGCAGTATTGTATACAGCCCCCAGCAGTGAGGTATACAGCCCCCAGCAGTGTGGTATACAGGCCCTCTCAGTGGTATACAGGCCCCAGTAGTATGGTATACAGCCACCAGGACAGGTATATAGCCCCCAGCAGTAAGGTATACAGGTCCCCACTGTGGTATACAGCCCCCAGCAGTATTGTATACAGCCCCCAGCAGTGAGGTATACAGGCCCCCCCAGTGGTATACATGCCCCAGCAGTATGGTATACAGCAGGCCCCCAGTGGTATACAGCAGGCCCCCAGTAGTATACAGCAGGCGAGTGCCGGCAGGAGGGGGCTGTATCAGCCGCGGGATGCGATGCAGCCCTCCTCCTGCTGGCACTCACCCCCCACACTGTGCAGAGCTCCCCACACTGTGCAGAGCTCCCCCGCTGCATTAACTTACCATTCAGCGTCTTCATCACCGCGGGCCCTCGCGTCCATCCTCGCCTGCTGTGTTCCCGGTCTCATGTGACCCGGCGGTCGCAATGGGATGACGTCATCGCGCCGGGTCATGTGAGACCCGAACACAGCGAGCGAGCAAGGACTGGAGGACCCATGGTGATGAAGACGCTGGAGGGTAAGATAATGCAGCGGGGGGGCTCTGCACAGTGTGGGGGGCTCTGCACAGTATGGGGGCCGAGTGCCAGCAGGAGGGGGGCTGCCTGTATGCTACCACTGGGGGCTATATGCACGGCTCCCCATGCCGCTGTGATGGGCGGGGGGAGCCGTGCATATCTAATGAGCGGCACCACGTGACGGGCCGCTCAGTCAGCAGCCTCCCCCAGCCTCCCCAGCACCCGGACACAGCCCCCACACACCACATACCATATTGACCCGTGTGTAAGCCAAGGGGGGGACTTTTCAGCCCAATTTTTGGGCTGAAAAACTCGGCTTATACACAAGTATATACAGTAATTGGAAAGTTTTTAGTTGGCAATTGCAAAGGGATCTGTTAGCATCCCATGCCCATGTGGATACAGTGTGGCAGATCAGACAACCATTAATAAGCTCATTGATGGCATGCCGAGGTGTGTTAGTGGCGGTATTTCTTTGCATAGTTCTAATAGTCGATTCTAATTATAGAAAACAAGTCACCACTTTGACCTTTTTATACTATTATTCTGGGCATACTAATTTAAAATGCTAAAAAAAATCATACCTGGCTGCCTCTTATCAGATGCCTTGTTGAGGAGAAATCATGTTGAGGAGTTTTTTCCAGGCTATAAGGTGGATACTGCCTGGAAGATTAACTCCACATCCAGAGCTTGTTTTAGATAGAAGGGGGAGTTACCAGTGGAAAACAAGTAACGGACACATAACAGGAGAAATTAAATTTTATTTCTTCTAAGATGGAGGCTGAAAACACTGAGAGGAATCTACAGATAAGTAATCACATACAGCTCTGCAGTGAGATCAGGAGGGCAGAGGGCGGCTAACACACATCAAATTGGTAACTCCCCTTTTATTTAAAATAAACTCTGGAGGCGGAGTTTTTTTCCAATCCCATAGTCTGGAAGAGCTCATTTACATAAAGTGATAAAAGATGATATCTCAACAACAGGGCATCTGATAAGAGGCAGACAGGTATGATTATTTTCAGCATTCTGTAACCTACATCTGCATATTAATAGTTTAGAAAGGTCAAAGTGGTGACAGACTCCCCTTAAACTGAGATGTTTTGTAATTTGTTGTTAAATTTTTTCAGTCTTTTGCATTTATATGTCTCTTCATCCTGTGATTTACATAACTCCACAACTTTTCCTTCTTGGCGTTACCATTCTGAACTCTAAAATAGCATGTAAAATGCATATATTTTTATTTTCAATTATTCACCGGATGCAGGCTTATTTCTGGGGTTCAACAGCTCATTTCAGCCCTGTGCTCAGCACAGGAGAGAGTTCTTCAGTCAGCACAACTTCAAAGCAGGTGTGAATGGGATTGGCAGACTGCTCATTTCAGTAGGTAAATCAGCCTCTTCTCAATCATGGCTAATGTATAGACAGTAAAGGGGACTGGCTTAGTAATCGAAATGAGCTAGTCAGCTTGCCCCACTCAAACCCAGCCCTGATAACATACCTGGACCTGGGATCTTTCTCTTTTATCAAGCAAAGGTGTGGAAGAAGAGCAGCTGGAACCCAGATCTAAGGCTGGGTTCAGATTTGCGTTCAGCACTGCAGCATATGCTGGGCATACCCATGCGCAGTGCCGAACGCAAACACTTTCATGTGAACGCAGCGGAGATTGTCCGCATGCGTTCACATGAAATGGCACTGTGAGGGTGCTCAGCCACCCAATCAGCGGCGGCAGCTGGGAGGCTGAGATCAGCGGTGGAGATCTCCTCCCGGCCGCCACTGCTGATCTCTTCCTCCCTGCCGCTGCCGCTGGTGTAAAATAGCCGGCGGGAAAGCAGAAAGAAGAGGAAAGAAGAGAGATGAAAGAAGAGGAAAGAAAAAGAAGAGGAAAGAAGAAAAGAAAGACAGGAAAAGATTCACCTGCAGATGACCTCGGAGGACATCATCTTCCGCTGCGTCTGTGTGCCTTGTCAGCAGATGGCAATGCGCACAGATGCACTTCCATTCATTTTCTGTGTGCAGCTGTCTGCTTGCGTATAAAGCAAGCGCACAGCTACGCACAAAAAATGCAGCAGTTTGCATTCGGCATGCACATAAATTATGCACAGCCAAACGCAAACGCAGCTGAGAGCAGGTACAAACAGGCACTATGCTTTCCTATGTTAAACATAGGAGCGCATAATGCCTGCATCTAGCTGCGCTCAGATACGCTGTGTTCACAGCGCACATCATGTGCAAATGTGAACCCAGCCAAAGATTTAATCCCCATGACTGCATTCACAGTATGTTCCCATAGAAGTGGGCTTGATTTCAGTTTTTGTGATAGATTAGTGTACACTAATCATCCAAAAATATTTAAATTTACACAGGTAAGAAAATAATTAAATTAATTAAAAACAATGATTTTATAAGGCCACATTTATAAAAACAAGGTAATCCAGACTGAAATGGAGGTCAGGAATGACATTTAAAAGGATTGCTGCCTTTATCAGCACTTGTGCTGAGCTGGACAAAGCCCACACTGCTTTGTGCTGCCCTGAATGGGGGGAGGGTGATCATGGTCACTTCAATGGAATGGAGTCTGTTTCCATGATAGATTTTTATCTCGGTGACAGATTCCCTTGCCAGCTCTAGTAGCCCAGTGTGACCCTGACAAAGTCCATATTTTATCCAATGATTGCTTGTATTTCATTGGGAGATATGCATTCTATTAAAGAAGAAGTAAGCTTACCCTATTCATTTGAATCTGTAGTTTTGGGTTAGACAATGTCCATTAGTTTTATTATATATGTTATACATCTAGATGATGAAATACTGACAGCTCTGAACTCATTAATAATCAAGTACCAAATAGCTAGTGGAATGTATTGATTTCCTATCTAGATCATCTTGAGCTTGATTTGAACCAGCCTAGGAGGCGGCTGACTGGCTTTTTCTGTTTGTTTATTTTCAAATGTCATTTGTTACTGATCAAGTTGCCTTATAAATGTATTAGAAAAGTAAAACCTGTGCTATATGTAATATGAGTTCAATAATGAACAATTATAATAATAATAACAATATATTTTATATACTTCTATAACTATTGGAAAGTCAATAGTAATACTGTATATTAATAAAAATTAGGATTTTATGGCCTTAGCCAGAAATAACACTTTTGTCGATATACGGTAACAAATTTACGTAAAAATGGGAGAAGTTATTCACATTTAAACCTACTGTAAATGTATATTTTTACTGTCACTCAATCACATTGTTGCTGAATATGGCACATTAATCATTTATTGTAACACATGTTGTTTAATCTATGTAAGCACCATGTTGTGTTGTAAGATTGTTTTGTCCCTTAACCCCTTAGTGACGGAGCCAATTTCCACCTTAATGACCAGACCATTTTTTGTAATTCTGACCAGTGTCCCTTTAGGAGGTGATAACTCTAGAACGCTTCAACGGATCCTAGCGATTCTGAGATTGTTTTTTCATGACATATTGGGCTTCATGTTAGTTGTAAATTTAGTTTGATAATTTTTGCGTTTATTTGTGAAGATATAAAAAATTGGCAAGAATTTTGAAAATTTCACTATTTTCAAATTTAGATTTTTTATTCTGTGAAACCAGAGAATTATGTGACACAAAATAGTTAATAAATAACATTTCCCACATGTCTACTTTACATCAGCACAATTTTGGGAAAAACATTTTTTTGGTTAGGAAGTTATAAGGGTTAAAAGTTTATCAGCAATTTCTCATTTTTCCAGCAAAATTTACAAAACCATTTTTTTGTGACCACATCACATTTGAAGTCCCTTTGAGGGGCGTAGTTGACAGGAAACACCCAAAAATGACACCATTCCAAAAACTGCACCCCTCAAGCTACTCAAAACTACATTCAAGAAGATTATTAACCCTTCAGGTGCTTTACAGGAACTAAAGCAAAGTGGAAACAAAAAATGGACATTTTAATTTTTCCAGCAAAGATGTTCTTTTAGCCTCAACTTTTCATTTTCACATGGACAGCAGGAAAAAATGGATCATAAAACTTGTTGGGCAATTTCTCCTGAGTACACCGATACCTCATATGTGGTCATAAACCACTGTTTGGGCGCACGGTAGGGCTCAGAAGGGAAGGAGCGCAATTTGACTTTTGGAGCTAATTTTCCATTCAAAAAGTCAAATGGCGCTCCTTCCCTTTCGAGTCCTGCAGTGCGCCCAAACAGTGGTTTATGACCACATATGAGGTATCGGTGTACTCATTTTGGGGGAATAGTGTGATTCACATACGATGAACAATTTCGTCAGAAATTATCAGTACATAAAATTCTTCAATAGGGTGTCAAAGACATGGAGTTGTAGCTCAGCCTGATCTTATTTCAAAGTACACTTCCCACAGTGAAATCCTCGACCCGTGTTGATACTTCGTCAACAAGCATACAGAAGAGCCTTTGCTTTGCGTTTAATGAGTTGGTGTGTAAGTGAAGTAGTAATTGTTGATACAAACATGAGTGTTCGTTCTGCATAGGTAACCATCCAGTTTTCTGTTGTTTTAAACAGGTACACAGTACTAGGCTAGCTCCCTACACCTTCAAAAGACCAGTTACCAAAAAACATAGACCCTGGTGAAGTCACAAAGAATGTTGCCTTTTTTAGGAGCATTCCCAGACACGGCGATGGCAGAATTGACAATTATAGAGTTCTCCTTAGGTTTTTTTCGTCCTTTCGTTTTCTGGCACATGTTGTATTGCTTTTGACAATTTGAAGTCTGTCACAGAGCGTCCATCGGTTGTCTAAGATAAACTTTTCGAGGAATTAGTTGGGTACAACTGCAGGTCTGTTTCCAGTCCTTCCTTTTCTGAATTTACCGTATTTCCCCATTGGGAGCCGTACCAAAGAAAGAACCCAACACTCACTAAGTTACACTACTTATCTATTGGGATATTCCTTAAATGATGAAATTCTTGATTCTGCATCTGTTTATTATTCTTCTGTTGATGATGCTTTGACGCATGTTAGATCCTTTGGTAGACATTCCTTATTGGCTATGGTTGGTGTTAAATCTGCATTTCGTCTTGTGGTCCCCCTTCTTTAAGTTTTCATTTTGACGTTTTATTTTCTTCTTTGATATGTGTTTGCCGATGGTCTTTTCTCTTTTCTGCTTTTACTTTGAGGTGGTAACATCCTCTCTTCATTGGTGTGTAATGGACCATGTTGGTGAGGGGTTCAGTTCATTATCTAGACGATTTTTTTTGTGGGCCCACGAGATTCCTCACTTTGTACATTTATGGCTACGGCAGGTTTTTTCATGTTGATATTGGTTTATGAACACATTATGAATACCATCTCTTAGAGAAACAAAGTACTAAAACATTTATAAATCATAGGTGGTTTTATTTGACGAGTTTCGAAGTGCTTTCCTCACTTCTTCCTCAGGAAACCAACCAACCAAGTGAGGATTTTACTTGGTTGATTTCCTGAGGAAGAAGTGAGGAAAACACTTCGCAACTCATCAAATAAAACCACCTATGATTTTATACATTTTTTTAGTCCTTTGTTTTATCATACTGCAGCGCAGATTTCTCATCCACCTCTTATTTCCAGTTTTCTGCATTCTCAATTGCCGTGCGGCACGTGGAGTTATACTATAATATTTCGCAATTGAATTCTGTTTGAGTTTAATCTAAGAGCTTAATTTAACCGTGAAATTGCAAAAATTGTTTATGTACAGTAGTCCGCCTAATTTAATTCACACTATTATTTGTAGAACTAAGGCTGGCTTCACACTACGGTTTTGTTCCTGTCCATGGGATCCTGCTTTTTGCCTGACTCTACGGACAGGAATGGACAGGCCAGAATTGTAAACTCCAGATGCCATTTTTGCTACCGGATCCGGGATTTTGATAGATCCGGACACAGAAGGAGCTGGGTGAAGCCGAGCCTGCAAAGCGCAGGCAAGTGGTGTTGGCGCTGTTCACTTTCACTTTAGCAGTGTATTTACATACACTGCTAAAGTAAAATTAAGTACTTCGACTAAGTACTTCATTACCACACCACAAATCCGCTGTATGGATAAAAGCGCACTGTGGGTTTTACACACTGTACTTTGTTTATTAAATACCCTCTGTGTCAGATCATTGAGTGTTGTTAACCCAATTACACATTCCCTTAAGGTCCAGTCACACACAATGACGCTCCAGCGATCCCGACAGCGATAACGACCTGCCAGGATCGCTGGAGCATCGTTACCTGATCACTGGGGAGCTGTGAAACAGGCAGATCTCCCCAGGGACCTGGGAGCCACCTCCAGATCACTGGAAGCGATGTTACCAGCGTCCTCCCTGCTTAGTTCAACCTGTAAGCAGGGAGGAAGCTGGTAACTATGATAAACACCAGGTATCCAGGCAGCTCGCGCTGCCTAGATACCCGGTGTTTACCATAGTTACCAGCCTGTGAGGTCACTGATCGCTGGTTTCTCGCTGTCACACGCAGCGATGCGTGCTGACCAGCGGGAGACCAATGACCAAAAAATGGTCCTGAGCCCTTTGCAGTGATCAGCGACCTCACAGCAGGGGCCTGATCGCTACTAGATGTCACATAGCGACATCGCTGGAGAGATCATTGTAACGTCACAAAACCTGTGACGTTACAATGATCTCGCTAACGATCTCGTTATGTGTGACTGGGGCTTAACACACATAATCACAATTCACTAATTTGTTCTGCAACATATACAAGTTGAACTTTGCTTTGGTCATAAATCAGCTTAAAAGATTGTTCAGGAGAAAAGACAAGGGCAACAAATAATCCACTGAAGAATTTCACAGTTCACTTTTATTCTGTTATACATAGAGGCTGTTATAGCTAGAAGTTAAGAAAAAACTATAATTTAAAAGCTACCACCATCCATCAAAAACATCAGACTTCATCTAGTTCTTGAAAACCACAACATCTGATGACTCACAATCTCTTTGACGTCAAAACTAGTTACCTTTTACGATTTCAAAAGTTAGAACCAGGATTCAATGCTAAAAAAAGAATAAGAATAATAAAATGATTTAGATTTTTGTTGTTTTTGTTTTTGAAAGGAAAATACTGACCAAATCTGTACTGAGTGAAAAAGGCATTGTGTTAGATTTCATAGTATATTAAATACCTGTTATCTAGAATGTGCACTTGGTATTGTTCATTCAGGAAAATCAGTACAGATGAGAGAATTACATTACTTGTATTACTATTGACAGTAAGTAAAGTAAGTACTATGGACCAACATGTTCCCTTATCAGTCTGTTAATACGATTGCTCTGAATATCGAAAATTATTGTTCTCAGTTGTAAATTCGTTTACAATGATATGTCCTGCAAATAACAATGATAGTTTAACAAACGTAAAAAAATCAGTCACCTGTTGTACGAGAATTTAGCTTCTTTATCCACATGTGGGTTATCTGTGTTATCAGGAGAAATGTATCAAAATGTCACATTCTTTTCTCTTACTACCCTTTTAATCATTAAAAACTTGGGGCAAAAGGAACATTTTAGTAAAAAAATAGGAATTTTTCATTTACGCAAGTTATGTCGCTTACCCATGTTATGTAAATAAAAGCGTATAACCTGACGTTAAATTCATCTATTGGTTTGTATAAATTTTGAAAGCTGACACCCTCCCAAATGTGGTTTAGGTTAGAAAAATAAAATTGGCATCAATGCTGAAATATTGATCATTTAATGAATACAGAATGGTCAGATTTTGGCAAGGCAAAAGTTTTGTCGCCTACAGAAAGTAATGTGATATTCAAACAATTATCTTAAAATACAAATATATGTTGCATAACATTGGAGAATGAAGTTGTGGTGCTATTAGTCATATTTAATATTTTGTGTGACTTCCATGAGCTTGAAGGACTGCATCCATGCGGTTCAACAATGATTCATGCAATTTATTAATTAAGTCATCAGGAATGGCAAAGAATGCAGTCTTACATGCCTCCCAGAGTTCATCTAGATTCTTTGGTTTTGTCTTCCAAGCTTCCTCTTTAATCCTACCCCAAACATGCTCAATGATGTTCATGTCTGGTGACTGGGCTGGCCTGTCCTTGAGCACTTTGATCTTTTTTGCCTGGAGAAACTTTGTTGTACAGATGTATGTATGAGATAGAGCACCATCCTGCTGCAGAATTTGACCCCTTTTATGATTTGGAATGTAAGAGGTAGCTAATACTTCTTGATATTTTAGGCTATTGATATTACCTTCCACCTTGCAAATGTTTCGCACACCCCCATACTGAATGTATGACAGTGATTACACCTTTCCCATCATCTGGACAGGTTATTAGTACAACTTTTCCATAACCCTGACCGCCTGTGGGTACCACTTCCCTCTACCCTGACAGCTTTCCCCTCACCCTTACAGCCAGTGAGAACAACCTTTTGGTCATCTGGACAAGCAGTGGGTACACCTTTCACTTCATCCTGACCAGCTGTGGAAAACACTTTCCCCCTCCTCATGTAATACCACGTTTTAGCAGCTACCTTTATTACCTCAGGTCTCCAACCCCTTGATGACCTCATATTTAAGCTATCTATGGAATTTTCTCAGACCTTTAAAAAAAATTATAGAATTCACGTTTTCAGCATATTTTTCCCATGTGGTTTATAGGCAAAGGATTTTAGCATCATGTTTCCCATCATAAATTTACTGTATGTTTTCATAAATGGGAAACATGACATAGCTTGTATTATCTTGTGTCAAATATCCATGTGCTGGAATTCTGGCCATTGCCCACCAAAGCAAATCATAGTTTGAGTTTGCTGTTTCCTAAGGGTTTCAAAAATATAATTTTCCTATCTTTAATTCACTTTATAATAATTCCGGGGCATGATAACCATGGAACGAGGGTGGACATGTACCCTGAGAGAATGAGACTTAGGCTGCGTTCACACATTGCGTATTTTGCCGCGTTTTTTTACGCGCGCTTTTCAAAATACGCAATGTGTCTTTTGTCTGCCTGCAAAGTGAATGGGAAATTCACTTTGCAGTGCAGACATTGCGTAAAAATACGCAGTGCGTTTTCCGGGAGAAAACGGAGCTCCGTAAACAATTGATATGTCAATTGTTTACGCAGCTACTACTGCGTATTCTCCCAGAGGGGAGGAAGAATCCTGCTTCCTCCTCCCCTCTGTGACAGCTGTGGCCGCCCATTAGATTCCACAGTGTGTTAATACACACTGTGAAATCTAAATTAAACAAAAGCAAGTGTGTGAAAAATAAAAAAGAATCAATACTTACCTTCCGACGCCTTCTCCCGCTGTCCGGTGCCTTCTCCCGCTGTGCGATTCCCGGTTGTAAGTCAGATCTCTTCTGACAAGACCTGTGGTGATGTCAGAGGGGGGGCGTTCCCGGGCACTCGCCGTCATGTGACCGCGAGCAGCCAATCAGCGATGGGACCGCCCCGGGAACGCCCCCCTCTGACGTCATCTCAGGTCCTGTCAGAAGAGAGCTCACTTGGAATCGGAGATCGCACACCGGGAGAAGGCGTCGGAGAGGTGAAGTATTGATTCTTTTTTATTTTTCACACACTTGCTTTTGTTTAATGTAGATTTCACAGTGTGTATTAACACACTGTGGAATCTAATGGGGCGGTCACACATGTCACAGAGGGGAGGAGGAAGCAGGATTCTTCCTCCCCTCTGTGACATCACTGCGCTTTCTGGGGGGAAGAAAGCGCAGTGTGTGAAAGCCCCTGCGTATTTTGCTGCGCTTTTTTGCGCGGCTGAAAAACGCGGCAAAAAGCGCGCGCAAAAAAGCGCAGCAAAATACACAAATGTGTGAACGCAGCCTTAGACAGTGCACATTACCATTACAAAATATAACTATAAAATGTGTTTTTGCAACTATTAAACCACACTTGTAGCTCAGACAGGGATGCTTAGTCATGTACTTGGAAATTGTAGGGACAGACAATGATAGCCTATAGGGTCTAAAGTAGCTGACAGGTTCCCTTCAAATCACTACTTCACTGGTGCAAAAAAAAAACCACTCTGAAGAGATGCTTTAATAGTAAATACAATTTTGAATGATCATTTTTCCATTACTTGAAATGTAGATAAAGGGAACCAACCACCCCCAATGACCCCCCCGGACTATTAATATCGGTCCCTACACACAGCACATACATGTGCTGCAATGATTTTTGCTAAAAAAACTGGTTTTTAAAACTTAAGATAATGCTTTTGAAAGTTTAAAACGAAGGGACGGGTGGGCGTTACTTATCTGTGTCAAAAGCCGGGTTGCAGCTGTCAGTCATCCCCCCGTGTCCCGCAGCACCAGTAACGGCCAGCCCTTTTCAGCGTCACAGCCCTGTGCACGGGCTCGCATGCCCGTGCACACGTCATCAGCTACAGCCGGGTTGGGAGCGCGCGCTCTGACTTCCACAGCCGAGCGTAGGAAGTCAGAGCGCGCGCTCCCAACCCGGCTGTAGATGATGACGTGTGCACGGGCATGCGAGCCCGTGCACAGGGCTGTGACGCTGAAAAGGGCTGGCCGTTACTGGTGCTGCGGGACACGGGGGGATGACTGACAGCTGCAACCCGGCTTTTGACACAGATAAGTAACGCCCACCCGTCCCTTCGTTTTAAACTTTCAAAAGCATTATCTTAAGTTTTAAAAACCAGTTTTTTTAGCAAAAATCATTGCAGCACATGTATGTGCTGTGTGTAGGGACCGATATTAATAGTCCGGGGGGTCATTGGGGGTGGTTGGTTCCCTATAAAGCCTATGTAACAGTGATGTTCTGCTAATCGCAGCAAACAATACAGCTACTGCAGGGTCCACCTTACCTGCGTGGCATCACATTTTCAACAGTATCTGTATTCTCTGGATGGAAAAATTGTTGGTTCTCTGTTCCACCATTAAATCCACCATGAGAATCTCAGTGCAGCAGGTTCCATGATGTCACTAGATTGCACATTAGAGGAATGGGGCTAGGTGAGAAACGTTTTATTTTCAGTCTACACTTGCAGGAGTTTGTGGGGCCATTATGCTGTGTGATGGGGACTACTGTGCAGGCATCCTACTATTTGTGAGTTTCTTGTGGGGACCATCTGTATGGGACATTGTGGGGTCCATAAGCTGTTGTGGTGAAGCTGAGAGACCATCATGCTCTGTGAGTGCGGCATTGGGGGAGCATCATATTGTGTGGAGGGATAGAGGGGGTATCATAATGAAGGCAATGTAGGGATATTATATATGGTTTGAGGGCACTGTGGGTACATCATTCTTTGCTGAAGGCACTATGGAATTGCATGTGGATGGTGATGTTGGAGAATTTGCATTGAGGGTATCATTTTGCATGTTGGATGCATTTTTCTGAGGGTGCCAATTAGGACTTTTGCTATGTAGTTCCATAACTTCTATGGGTGTCCTTAGTATGTAAGTTGCTTTTCTTTCAACTTCAGCTTGTATGCTGTCACTTATTGACTGTTCTTTTCTTAACTGGTGAAGTCTTGAAAAATAAATGTACTGCTGTAGATCTTGTGTAGTGATATCCGCCCGAGAATGACTGCTGTATCTCGGATAGAAGTAATTACTCATTTTGGTGACAAGTGGAGCAAAATCCAATCTTGATGTATAATACGTGTGTTTTATACAGAATGTATGAAGATTTAAAGCAAAAGCAGATAAAAAGACTTTAATTGTTGTGCCCTTCAGGATAAATATTTCCTTATTTTGACATATTCCTGGCTTCACTATTTTTGGTTGTTTGATGTCTGGCTGCTGCCATTTACAGCTTGTCTTCATTCCCCTGCTCACAGAATGAAACACAGCAGGAATTACTATTTTATTTTAGTACAACCAACAAGGTTTGGCACAGATACTTTTATATCCAAAGTTAATATAGTAGCTACAAATTCATTTTGAATTGCTTTTTTCATTAATAAAAATATTTACAAAATAATGAAATGTGTATATCTTACACGTTGTCCAAAAATCTGTACTTTTAGATTTAGTTTTCTCTTCGTTACGAGACTGATGACTAGGTGTGCAGTGTTTTCGGACTAGGGACGATGTTTTGTGTCAGTGTGTATAAAGACATATACAAAATTCAGGACTAAGGCCGGTTTCACACTACGATTTTTTGAAATCCGATGCTGTCCAATATAAATTGGACAGCATCGGATCCCGACTGATCCCCGCAATTCTGACATTTTGCAGGATCAGTTTGGCCGGCTCCTCCTGTCATCTTCTCCTCTCTGCCTCCTGTCACCTGTTCTCCCCTCTTCTCCCCTGTGTTAACCCCGCTTCTCCCCTGTGTTAACCCCTCTTCTCCCCTGTGTTAACCCTTCTTCTCCCCTGTGTTAACCCGCTTCTCCCCTGGTACTCCCCCTCCTCTCCCCTCTCCTCCGAAATAAAAAATAATAAACCATCTATTCTCCCCTGTCCACGAGTCCCCCGCCATTTCCACCTATCTTCTTCTGATCCTAGGACCTCGCATGATGTCACAGTCACATGACCGGTTACCGCGGTAACCGATCATGTGACTGTGACATCATGGCAGCTCCTAGAGGCAGGATGTGCTGGAGACGATGGGGGACTCGTGGACAGGTGAGAATAGATGGTTTATTATTTTTAACCCCTGTCTTAATTTTACTTCCGCAATGTATGTATATACATATGTATATACATTGCGGAAGTAAAATTAGATGGTTAGGAGCAGTTTTGGTGTACTGAGCATGCTCAGTACACTAAATTCGGGTCCAAGGAGACATCAGATGTTTCCTCGGACCCTGCCCCATGTTACAGGAATCACATCGGATTTGGCATAATTGCCATCTGATCTGTCAGTCTCCGATTTTTGCATCGGAAAGAAATCGGACAAAATCAAATCGGACGCGATTCGGATGGCATTTAGTGCACATCCAAATCAGTCCGATCTCCATAGGACAACATGGGGGCAATTTCGGTTCCGATGCTGTCTGATTTCTATTGGACAGCATCGGATTTCAAAAAATCGTAGTGTGAAACCAGCCTAAGAACAGGATGAAACAATAATACCTGAAAGAAGGTTAAGAAACCTGATCTGTATTTATATGGTGAGTCACAAGCAGGTGATACCTTCCTATGGCATGAATTGTGTAAGCAAATCCATATAGAGAAAATTGATTCTTTCTTTGTAAAATAGTACACCAATTTATTACCATTTAACAAGACATACTTTAGTGGACTTGATGGAAATTCTGGTAATGTCTTGTTTGCATTTTAAAAATGATTCAATAAAGGAAAAGAAATATCCTTTTAATACAAGCACTGTCTTAAAATTCCTGAATCCTAAATCTAAGGAATTACCATAGTAACTGCCACTGAAATGAATGAGCTGATCTGCAAACAGAAATCTGTGACAGAGAGGGAACGCAAATGTCAGAGGAGCAACATATTGCTGGGGAATATGACAATGGATGAGAAAAAAAATAGTCACTCTGATTCCAATATCTATTAAGAATCCAAAAATGTAGCAAAACATGCTAAATGAAGCAAGTCTGACCACTCCAGCTGCTTCCCACTTGGTATGACTTATTCAGTTGTAGGCGAATACATCATACATTTGTTATGAAAGAACTTGAATGTATTATGCACATTACTGTTTAATTAATGATAAACTGTTATCTGTTAATTAGAATCAATTCTTACTATATACTGACTTGATAGGTGTAGCAAGATATTAATCACCAAACCTGCTTTAGCCTTACTGACCAAATATCTAGCATGTCATTTGCATTGTCGTATTCCAGGTGGAATTTATTTATTTTTTTATATTTTTTTAATCTGTGTATGTCTGTGAAGGTTTGTTTTTTTATGTGGGATGAGATATAACTAGAGATGAAGAGATTGAGCATCAATCCGTAAAGGATCAGCACTGAGACGAATTTCTGCAAACTCACAAGTCCCCACAAATATGAACACTTTGCAGTTTGACTTGGGCAGATCGCCCCCAAAAATGCCTAATCTGATAGTAATGTACTAACTTACTGCTTTAGCACATTGGAAATTGGATTGATAGTCTAATGACCACTTTACACGTCCCGATATCGTTGTCCAACTTCGATAAAACGTCACGTGGTTCGTGTGTTGGCACCGATATCGTTCGTGCGTTGTGTAGTGTGAATGTGCAATTCGATGCAAGAACGATGCCAAAACGATATCGGGGAAGAATTGTGCAGGCTCTCCAACTGCCCGATATTGGATGGACGATCTGGCAGGATCGTGCTGTGTGACAGCCCAACAACGATTTGGAGAGCAACTTCCCCTATTCACTCCCATGTTAAATGGTCGTTCCCTAGGTCGCTCGTACGAGGGGGCGTATACATCGCAGTTGTGTTGCCTGCCGATATCTCCCTTTGTAACATCTCCTATGTGATCTGTGATTTCAGCCAAAAAAGTGCGCACTCCCGTGACGTTGTATACAATATTGAAACGATGTTGGGACGTGTAAAGCGGCCATTAGTCTGAATAATAATCCAAAGATTCAAGTTAGATAGAGAAGTTCTGTAGCTGCACAGTCACTCCGTATGCCTGTATATTAATTGATCTGTGATATACTGCATGTTTATGAAATCATTTTTTATTTTTCACACACTCCAAAAAGTGCATTTTAATATCACTATGTCTTAATTTGGCGACAAAAAAACAAAATCCTGAAACCAAGGCTTAGGCTGCTTTCACATAACGATTTTAGCATTTCCGATGCTGTCCGATGAAAATCGGACAGCATCGGACCGATTTTCGGACCCCATGTATGCCTATGGGCATCGGACCGAATCGGATGTGCACTAAATGCCATCCGATCTGGTCCGATCCGAATCTGTCCGATTTTTTTATCGGTGCAAAAATCGGAGCTTGCTCCGATTTTTGCACCAAAAATAAAATCTGACAGATTCGGATCGGACCAGATCGGATGGCATTTAGTGCACATCCGATCCGACCCGATCAACTTAACATGGGGCCCTATGGAGAAGGGTCCGAGGAAACATCTCATGTCTCCTCGGACCGATTTTAGTGTACTGAGCATGCTCAGTACACTAAAATCGCTCCAAAAGTGAATGAATGGGTTAATTAAAAATAAAAAAATCTATGCTCACCTGTCCACGAGGCCCCCGACGTCTCCTGGCATCTCCGGTGTCTCCAGGTATCTTGCCGTCTGTGCTGATAAGACCTGCCGTGATGTCACAATCACATGACTGCCAGGAACCAATAGCCGGCAGTCATGTGATTGTGACATCACGAGAGGTCCTGGCAGCACTGAGACAGAACAGCAAGATACCGGGAGACGCGCGGGACCGTGCAGGAGTCGTGGACAGGTGAGAAAGGAGAGAAGGAGAGGAGAGGACAAGAGGAGGAGGACAAGAGGAGAGGAGGAGAGGAGAGGACAAGAGGAGGAGGACAAGAGGAGAGGAGGAGAGGAGGGGACAAGAGGAGGAGGACAAGAGGAGAGGAGGAGGACGCATAGGAGGACCGGGGGCCAAGAGGGGAGACACAGGGGATGAGAGGACCGGGGGCCAAGAGGGGAGACACAGGGGATGAGAGGACCGGGGGCCAAGAGGTGAGACACAGGACCGGGGGCCAAGAGGGGAGACACAGGACCGGGGGCCAAGAGGGGAGACACAGGGGATAAGAGGAAAGGACCGGGGGCCAAGAGGGGAGGACCGGGCGATTAAGAGGAGAGGACAGGGGGCCAAGAGGGGAGACACAGGGGATAAAGAAGAGGACCGGGGGAGAGACTGACAGCTCTCAGGGAGCGATCTGACAGGAGGGCGGGCATCCTATTTTCTGTCGGAATCGGATGCCTATTTGGCACCCGATTCCAGGCATTAGAAGAATCCGATGCTGTCCGATTTATATCGGACAGCATCGGATTTTACAAAAATCGTAGTGTGAAAGTAGCCTTATATGAGACAGAAAATGTTTCCTTGCATTATGAGAAATACAACACACAATTTTTTTTTAAATCCCCCAAAAAATCTCCATAACCCAGAAGTTCAAGGGTATGTGCCCACAGGACGTTTTTTAAGCAGTCCTGAACGCAGCAAAACCTGAGGATCCTTGAGTCTTTGACAGGAGATTAGCTATGATCTTGTCTGCGTTTTTTGCGCATTATTTGCGTGTTTTTTTAGCATTATGTGTGCGTTTTTCTTGCGATTTTTCCATTGACTTTAGCAAAAACGCAGGAAAATAATTAACATGTCAATTCTTTCCCATCCACACCAAAAACGCAGGTATTTGACAGTTCTT
Organism: Allobates femoralis; assembly: GCA_033576535.1. Lineage (NCBI taxonomy): Eukaryota > Metazoa > Chordata > Amphibia > Anura > Aromobatidae > Allobates > Allobates femoralis. The sequence goes on from JARQOC010000011.1 coordinate 114,489,588, forward strand.
GACACTTGCAAAACCAATGTGTGGGCACAGCGTTTTTGTGAAACACATTGGTTATGCTGGGAATCAAAACCGCAGGAACAAATTAGCATACATTACCATAAAACCAATGGTTTTCTGCATGCAGAAAACGCAGCAAAAACGCCCTGTGGGCACATACTGTCTACATCACAAAGTGTGCATCTTGTAAGAAAAAATATTTTATTTTCTCACCTCCTTGTTATAATATGTCTAGTATTAAAAACAAACACTACCCAAATACAGGGAGCTGTTGTGGGAAAGGGTTGGAAGTGTTGTATTTGCTAAAGAAAGGGCACATTTTTTGGAATACTTTTAAACTGTATAGTTTAGTGAGTGCAGCTATACACCCTACACCCTATCTTCATACAGTTGCCACACATTCGTTTCTGGACACAAATCTTCAAGCAGCTACTTCACAAATGTAGCAAGTTTATGATTGCATTATTTTTTATAAGCAGAAAAATTTTAAAAACAAAATAAAAAGAATAAAATATATAAAAAGTTTAACATTTAGACAGTGATTAACAAGTTCATACTCCTTCAAGCAAGTCACAAAAATGTACATCCATTGGATTTTTATGATAGATTGTGAGCCCTCGCGGACAGCGTTCCCTCTCCTGTTGTACCTGTATACCATATGTTGTCCATGAACCTTGTACTTGTCTTTGTATACTCTTTCCACATCTAAAGTGCCATGGACATAATGGTGCTATAATATTAAATAATATTTGCCTGAGGAAGGTGCATATGTGGTGCCCCTATGGGAAGACGCCACAGGGAGGTACTGCACAGAAGGTGTAGTGCCTCCGTAATCATGGATGAGGGAGGAAAAATACAGAGTCTGCACCTAACACACACGCTTATTGGACACCTTAGCACAGGGGACTGGTATTCAGTAGGTCCCAGGAGGGTGGAGCCTAGAAGAGTAGGTGGAAGTGAGTGAGAGTTTACACAAGTCAGGCAGACGGTGTGAGGAGAGCAGCAGAGGCAGACTCAGGGGATTCTGCGTCTGTAACAGGAGGGCACCTCTTAGGAGAGGGGTGATCCAGACGTGGAAAGGGGCCACTCCAGGAATGGTCGGACCCAGCTGGAGACCCAGATCACCACCGGCACACCGGAGCCGAGGCGGTTAGTAATGGTTTATCCCTGACCGCAGACCGGCAGGCTGTGGGCCTAATAAGTAGGAGCCGCAGCACCACAGGACTAAATCCCCACCTCTGTTCCAAATTAGGTCTAAGGCACTAACAAGGGAAGGACTAAATACTGGTGGCGGGAGGATAATTGATCCTGTCCGTACCAGAAAGGGGTCAGAAGTACCCTTTAGTAACAGACATGGGGACCGTGAACGGGCTCTTTAGTGTGGTTGACAGAAGAGCTACAGCAAAACACAGACCAAGAAAGCCATTAGAAGAACACCTCTGACAGACTCTGTAAAAAGTCTTCTGAATCCGTGGCTACCAATCCCGTTAAACCAGACTGTCCTGTGTACCTTCACATCTGCCCGGTACCAGTAAAGAACTGTTTGAGCTAATCTGGACTCTCAGTTATTCGTCACAGGAGAGATTTCTACAGCATCACAGAGGTGAGGACTAGTACTCCCATCTTCCACCCCTCTGCCCTGAGGTAAAGCTCCACCTGTGGGGAGCTTTACTACCAAAGTTGCATTTACATGACCTCAGCGGCCGGCCGCAGCGCTGGTAACCCTCTTGCCAAGTATCACAGGTGGCGTCACGTTACCATTCCCCCATCATCATCACTCCCACCATTGAGGGTCCAGGGCACAGAACTGGGAACTGACCAGCCGTGAGCCCCTCACCGAAGTGACCCCCCTGTCCCGGTATCTGAGTACCCCCTACCCTGTCGACCGACTCACATACAGCTCCGAAACGTTTTAAATCCTGAATTAATATATCACTGGAAGCTTCTTTCCACACATGGCAGCGCAGTGTTTAACCCCTTCTTTACCTACTTTCATCTTCTGAGACTTCAGGGACTGCAGTAGTTGAGGATTTGTGCATAAACCCCTTCACGACCCATGGCGTACATGTATGTCAAGGGTCGTGTCCCGCACTTTGATGTGAGCTCACATAATTTTCCCGACATCTCAGCTGATCTCATCAGCTGAGATGCGGGGCTAACAACACCAATCAGATCCGTGATCCGATTTGTGCTATTAACCCTTTGGATCACGCTGACAGTGCAATCCAAAGGCGCCGCAGTGGGGACCGCACTGTTCCCCGCGATAAGATTGCGGGATCTCTGGCAGTCACCTAATAGCCCGGGGTCCTACAGTGACCACGGAAGCTATCATGATTCACTTCTTGTGAGTGGTTGGCAAGTTGCTGCTGTGGAGCCCACTGGGACGGGGTACTCGGTACCGGACCGGGGTACTGCTGGGGGATGTCACAGCGGTCCTAGTCCGGACCGTATCCCGGGTTCACACAAGTAAATGGCGTGTATTTACAGGGGGTTAGGTTTGTCGTGACGCCACCCACGGGTTGTGGTCAGGGTAACCACCACTGCTGCAGAACCTCCGGGGATGATGTTGGCAGCTGTAGATGGAACGGACTAAACTAAACTGAACTCAATGTCACTCCTGCTCTGAGGTAAACAACATTAGCTCCTCCCACTCTTGCAGGTGCTACCTAAGCTCCTCCCACTTTCTAGTGAAGTGCTGTGTGGGGAGTAAACCCGTGTTGATGTTTCTGTGGCACATTAACCCTTGGGGTGCTACATTACCCCTTAGTTAAAGACGGTACTCCGGGACTGTGGAAAACAAATAAACAGTAATACAATTAATATTTACAGAGACTTAAAAGTAAAAAGTGCAAAAATCACTAAAGTTCAAAAACAGTCCAAGAATTCAAAAAGCAGTCCTTCCGGGGGTATAGTCTATTGCCTCCGGGCTGATGAATATATACAAGAAAGTTTATACCACAACTAGTCTGTGGCAGTATGGTCCATAAAAATAAAATAAAAGGAAAATGTTCGAAAAATATGTAAAAAGGTCATACAGGATAGTCTCTGTAGGTACTGGGCTTTTTTTTAACGCTGCATTAACTATGTACATTTGCAAAACATATTTACATTTTACAGTTAATTTGGCCATGTTTTGGGGAAATCTCCTAGCACCGTATGAAATACTTCATCTTCTTTCTCTTTGACAGGTTGAACCTGTACGGGTACTATTACTTCTGGTGTCTTCAGGGTTTCAGGACACGGTTTGAGATGGTCTCTGGACACAACTACTGAAGTTCTTCCTTCATCTTTGCTTATTAGACACATTTTAGCATTGTCTAAATTGGATGGTAAGACTGTGTATGGGATGGTTTCCCACTGATTATCCAATTTGTTAGTGCGTCTCTTTCTCCTGAGAACTTGCTCACCGGGTTGTAATGGAGTTGCTTGAGCACTTTGGTTATAGGTTCTCTCTTGTCTTGCTCTAGCTTGCTGAAGATTTTTCTCTACGCACTCTTGTACTAGGCGATACTGTTGCTGACGTAGGGTATCCCAATTGGATTCTTCTACTTCCGCGTCTGGTTTCACGATTCCCATATCTAAGTCAATTGGTAGCTTGCCGGGCCTTGCACGCATAAGGTAGGCTGGGGTGCAGTTTGTAGAACTCACTGAAACATGGTTGTATAAGTCTACCAAATCGGGTAATTTATCTGGCCATTGATTTTTCTCAGATTCTGGTAATGTTTTCAATAGGTCTATTACAATATGGTTCATCTTCTCGCATAAGCCATTTGTTTGGGGATGGTACGCTGTCGTGCGGATCTTCTTACAGCCGTACATGTTGCAGAATTCTTGGAAAATCTCTGATTCAAAGGCTGGACCTTGATCTGCAAAGACTTGTTCCGGGTAACCATGCGGTCTACAGAAATGAGTCTGAAATGCTCTTGCTGCCGTCTTCGCTGTCAGGTCCTTGACAGGTACCACCACTAAGAAGCGTGAGTAATGGTCCACGATGGTTAAGGCATACACATAGCCTGACCGGCTTGGTGACAACTTGACGTGGTCTATTGCAACTAACTCTAGTGGTTGCTTGGTTACTATGGACTGGAGTGGGGCTCTCTGTTGATCTTTTCTTCTGAGGTTGCATGGGCCACATATTCTGCACCAATCTTCAATTGATTTTCTCATGCCAACCCAATAGAATCTCTCTCTTAGGAGCACTTCCAACTTCTTCTATCCGAAATGACCTGCACCGTCGTGGTAGGCTTCTAAGACCATTTTGACGTCTCGCTTGGGTACGATTATCTGCCAGACCAATTAATTTGTTTTAGGGTTGGTATGCCTTCTGCAGAGCTTCCCTTGATACAGGAACAACTTGCCTCTCTCTTTCCAGAGCTGTTGAGCCTCAGCTGGGGTGTTCTGATTAGGGTACACACCTTGTTGTGTAAGCAGTTCTTTCACTAGCTTCACAGCTGGATCACTATACTGGGTGTCAGCCTATCCATGGTGTGCTAACGGGTTAAGACTTGCCTGTTGTTCTCTTTGGTAGATGCTGGGTTGATTCTTGTCTACCTTTGAACGATGAAAGGCTGGTAGTTCAATTTCTTCCAACTCTTCCGGTTCCTCTTCCACGTCTTTCAGGTGTCGCATCCGGGATAAGGCATCTGCGTTCCCGTTCTTGCGGCCTGCCCTATATTTGATGACAAAATTGTAGTTAGACAGCCGTGCTATCCATCGCTGCTCCAGAGCACCTAATTTCGCTGTATCCAGGTGAGTCAACGGGTTGTTATCTGTGTAGATGGTGAATTCTGCACCTGCCAAGTAGTGCTTAAAACGTTCAGTTACAGCCCAAACTACTGCCAGTAATTCTAACTTGAAGGAGCTGTATTTCTCCAGATTTCTTTCTGTAGGCCGGAGCTTCCTACTTGCAAAGGCAATAACTCTCTTTGCCTCCTTGCTTCTGTGCCAATACTGCTCCCAGTCTCACGTTGCTGGCATCTGTGTACAGAATGAATGGTTGATGGTAATCAGGGTATGCCAGAATCTCTTCTCCCGTCTGTGCACTTTTCAGCTTGTTGAAGGAGTCTTCCTTCTCTTCACTCCACTGGAAAGGAGGATTACGGGTTGCAAACTTTCTTGACTGTCCTACCAGGATGTCTTGCAGGGGAGCTGCTAGCTTCGTGAATCCACTGAGAAATCTTTTATAATAGCCTACCAGGCCCAGGAATTGCCTCACTTCTTTCACGCTCGTAGGTCTTGGCCAATCCCTTATCACTGTGACTTTATCAGGATCCGGTGCTACTCCCTCTGAACTCACGACATGTCCCAGGTACTGTACCTTTGGTTTGAGAAGGTGACAATTGGATGGCTTGATTTTCATGCCATATTTGGATAAGGCTTCAAATACTTCTACCAGGTCTTGTAGATATTGCTCATATGTCTTGGAGTAGACTATGACGTCATCTAGGTACAGGAGGACAGTTTCAAAGTTCTTGTGTCCCAGGCAGCTCTCCATCAGGCGTTGGAAGGTCCCGGGTGCGTTGCAGAGTCCGAATGGCATACAATTGAACTCACAGAGGCCCATCGGTGTAGTAAACGCTGTCTTCTCCTTGTCGGCCTCGGCCACAGGGACCTGCCAGTACCCACTAGTCAGATCAAGGGTGGAAAAGTAGTTAGCAGATTTTAATGCAGCTAATGACTCCTTAATCCTAGGTAATGGGTATGCATCCTTATGTGTGATGCGGTTAATATGCCGGTAATCTACGCACATTCTCATGGTCCCGTCCTTCTTTTTAACTAACACTAGAGGTGCTACCCAGGGACTACAACTATCTCTTATTACCCCTGCAGATTTCATTTTTCTGAGCATGTCTTTGGTGGTTTGGTAGTGAGCGGTGGTAATGGTCTATACCTCTCTTTTATAGGCTGATGGTTCCCTCTGGGTATAGTGTGCTCTACCCCTTTGATTTGCCCAAAGTCTAACGGGTGCTTGCTGAATATCTGCTCATATTCTTTCACTACCCGGTATACTCTATGCTTTTGATGGGAAGGTGTAGAACTAGTACCTACATGTAGCTTTTGGCACCAATCCTCCAGCTTCTCCCTTGAGCCATTGTCATCCGCCTGACTTGACGGGTCCAAGGGCTCGACGGCTGTGATGTTGTTATTATCAACCGTGTACAACTTAGCCATGGTAGCATACTTTGGTAATGTGATCTCATCATCTCCACAGTTTAATAGGCGTAATGGCACTCTTCCCCGATGTACCTCAACCACTCCTCTAGCCGTGAGTATGGTAGGTCTACTGTCTGAGTACACGGGTTCTACCAGGGCTTGATAGTCTTGCCCTTTAATGCCTATTGCGGCTCTACACCAGACCAACATTTCAGTTTTAGGAGGTATTACAATGGGTATTGGATCACTTACTCGTACTCTGCCGATTTCACCTCCGGATATTTCTACCTGTTGCTTTAACATCAGAGCTTTTATTTCTTTGTGCAAAAGCCTCTGCTGTCCGGTTCCGGCAGTCTCGGCGATCTGCTGCAAAACAGTAATTATCTCGGAAAAACATTTTTCAATTACATTAATTCCTAGTAACATTACTGGCTCTCGATCTCGCCGGTCAACATCTATGATTATAATACCCTGGTTCTGCAATTCTATCTTTCCAATCTGAATGGTCATTTCTCTGAACCCAACCTGTGGTATTAATTGTCCATTAATAGCCCATACATTCATTTTAAAGTCTGATGGACCACTATCAATGTCTGAATCAGCCCAGTACCTTCTCTAAAGAACATGTGGAATTGATGTTATCTGGGACCCGGTTTCCAACAAGGCATTAAAGGGAATGCCATTCAACACGATAGGGATTACCGGCTGTCCTCCCACGAATCTTTCAAACCAGGCTGAAGGACCTTTAGTATTCATACCTGAGGAGCGGCCCGCCTGCCCAGGGAATCTCCGTTTAAAACACACTCTCGGGCAAAGTGACCTGGTTTCTAACATCAGCGGCAAATGGGCTGTCCATCCGACTGATAGCGGTCGCTGAGTCGTCCTCTTGCCGCTTGATATCTCCTGGGCCTCATCCACGGGACATCCTCTCTGCGGGTCGCCAACTGGATCTTGGGTGCAGGCTTGAATCCTCGCAGCTCCTTGATGACCTTGGCCATGAAGATAACAGTGTCTGTCAGGGCATCTAGCTTTTGGTTGAGGGCCTCAATAGAGATAGGCTCTCTGTGTTCAGCAGCAGTCGTTGACATGGCAGATGTCGCTGATGCTATCGGTTGCTGAGGTGCTGCTGCAGGGCCCTGTATTGATTGCAGATTCTGGGGCTCCTCTACCTGCTGCAGACGAATAGCTCTGTCTTATAACTCAGCAAATGTCATTTTAGGATTCTGGATGAGCATCATACTCAACTATCCTCTATGGGACGGGGATAAGAGACCCTCTATGAACTGGTCAATTAACATTTTGTCAGCTCCTGGGGCTAAGGCAGGTTCTGCTAGCTTAAGTGCTTTGAGTGCTTCCTGCAGATTTAAGGCAAAGTCTCTGGCACTCTCTTCAGGCTTTTGTTGACATGCAAAGAACCTCATTTTAGCCCGGGTATCAGCAGTAGATTCAAATGTGCTTTTAATCCAGCTATAAGATGCTCTACAGTGTCCTTATCTGTGTCCAGCCAGGATGCGACCTCCCGCTGTGCATTGCCTGTTAATTGTCCAATAATCATTCCTACACGTTGGGCTTCAGTGAGGGGGTACATCACATAGTAAGCTTTTATCTTGCTGATAAAGTCATTAAGAGTGTTAGGCTCAGCGGAGTATTGAGGCAGCCACATTGCCCCTGGAGTATACGGCATCAGGAGCGGCATAATAGGCGCTGCTCCTTGCGCTGCAGCACCGCTGAGTGCTGCTCCTTGATCCGGTGCTGGATTCTCACCGGCTGCTCCGCCGCTGCTTGGCACCGCTGGCTGCGACATCCTGTGCCCCCTTAGTTAAGGTCCGCCCTCTTGTCTTCCGCTTCTGTCCAGATGTCTAACAAAGGTTCCGCTGTGCACCAGGGATTCTCTTCCTTTCCGGATGACGTCAGAGCGGTGAGCGGTTTTTCTTCCCGCGCGTCGCGCGCTCTGTAATGGCGGATTTTTAAATTTACAGTCTCTGTGGCGCAGTTAAAATTCAGCTTGCCGCGCACCCAGCAATGGCGGCTGATTCAAAACGGTCACTAATCACGGCACACAATGCCCGGTACCGGGCACGGTAGATCCTGTTCGTGACGCCAGGTTGTGGAGCCCACTGGGACAGGGTACTCGGTACCAGACCGGGGTACTGCTGGGGGATGTCACGGCGGTCCTGGTCCGGACCGTGTCCCGGGTTCACACAAGTAAATGGGGTGTATTTACAGGGGATTAGGTTTGTCGTGATGCCACCCACGGGTTGTGCTCAGGGTGACCACCGCTGCTGCAGAACCTCCGGGGATGATGTTTGGCAGCTGTAGATGGAACGGGCCCCCGCAGGTAGAGCTTGGTTCCCCGGGGCAGTGGTAGTTAAAGTCTGGTGGTTACAGATGTTGCAGGAAAGTAGGGGTAGTAGTAGAGATGATGAGAGTGGAGGCAATGGCAGTTTATGAGGGAAAGTGGGGCTTCAGCACAAGGATCACACACACTCACGTTTGTTGTCGTTTTCCAAGTCTTTACTTTGCAGATGGTATAGCAGAGTATTGTCCACGGAGTCTGTACCGGGGCCGGGTTGCTCCCACCCTGACCGGGTCCTTGGCTTCCTACTTCTGCGCTTTGTGTGTGACCCTGCTGCCTCTTTTAGCTGAGCTGCTGCCCCTGTCTCCCCTCACGGGTACCAATCTGCTAGGCAACTTGAGGCCTCTGTGTCACTGACCTCTCCGTGTTGCTTTGCTATGGTACAGTGAAGATGGTGGACCTTCACTATCCCGGTATTCACTGTCCTGTCTGTCTCAGGCACAACCTCGGATCCGGTATCCGTCCTAAGTGCCTCTCCGGGGCTGAGTTTAGGGTAACTCCTTGTCCCGAATGTGTTCCTCTGTTTCTCTGACTCCTTCCCTCAGACCTCTCAGGACCTCCACTCCAACTCGACTCTCCTCCAGACTAAACTAAACTGACCTCACTAACTGTCACTCCTGCTCTGAGGTAAACAACATTAGCTCTTCCCACTCTTGTAGGTGCTACCTAAGCTCCTCCCACTTTCTAGTGTAGTGCTATGTGGGGAGTAATCCCGTGTTGATGTTCCTGTGGCACATTAACCTTTGGGGTGCCACATTGCCAACCACTCACAGTGATTATTTGTGTGCTCTCGTCCGATGGCCCAGCCGCCTTTCGAAAGACAGCATGGACCAAGGCTTATCCCAAAGTGAACACCTGAGGTCTTTAACCATGGGTGGAATACTACTCAGACAACACAGGGTGAGGGAACCACAATATTAAGGCTTTATTGGATCCCCAAATAGTTAACAGCATATAACACACAATCAGCAAAACATAACATGTAACAGGCAACACCCTTATCACCCTTCCGCTGGCTCACCAGAGTTTAGAATATAGCACAGCAAAGTCTGTAGCCAGGTGACTGGATTGTCCCAACCTGTGTTGCTTCCTTATGCAGTCTTTGATATCCCAGCCGAATCCGAACATTCGATTCTGAAATCCTTGTAGTCTTATGATCCAAGTTCTGATCCCTTAATCGGCACCAAAGTGCTTAGGCCTGGGGTTATGGCCTGCTAATCGGACCTATAGATCCTAGATTAGCTGCCTGTATCAAGTCCCATGCACCTCTAGTCGGGGCCGAGGTCCCTAGACCGAGGTCACTAGACAAAATCTCAATCACTCTGGTTAATGAACAGGTCTGCTTACATATCCTTGATCACTCATTGCAGGATATTGAAGATGCCACGATTGGTGGAAAAAGACTGTGTTCTCATTGGCTGGATTTCAAGCTGTATATAAACTACCTCTAGTATTGTTGTTTTGCTGGCAAGGGAGACTCACAGACTGATTTTAGTTTAAACCGCATCTAGCATTACAGATAGTTTACATAGTAATACAATGGAATGTTAGCACGACTAAGTTCTCTGAGCCTCTGACCTTCTATGAGAAAGAGGTGTGATAATTACATTATACACGGTCAACATCACCAGACTTGTAGGAACAATGAGTGGCCCCTCACAAGGTAGGAAATAAAATGAGGTGAGATAGGTGAGATAAAAAGAGGTGAAATAATTACACTACCCAGGTTAACACAACCAGGCATCTAGAAGATTTGTAGGAACAATGATTGATTTATCACAAGATAGAGAACAAAATGAAAATACTGTCTGGCTGAATAAGAACCCATCCTATGTTATATATTAAAGGAGTCCATTTTGTCACAATATGTCCCGATGAGCTGTAGCACATGGCACAAGCGATCGTACTGTGCAGCACTGTGGTGCCCTATGTAAAATAAAGAATTAATTGAAAACTAAAGTTTTAAAAAATGTGAATAAAAAACAAAAGTTCAAATCACCCCTCTTTTCCTCATGCAAAATAAAAGTATATAACAAAATACACATATTTGGTATCGCCGTGTTCAGAAATCCCCGATTTTTCAAGATATAAAATCAGTTAATCAGATCTGTGTAACTGCGTAATGGAAAAAAAGGTCCAAACGCCAAAATTATGTTATTTTGGTCGCCACAACATTGCCATAAAATGCAATAACGGGCAATCGAAACAGCATATCCACCCAAATATAGTATCATTAGAAACATCAGCTCAAGCTGCAAAAAATAAATGGTCACACAAGGCCCCAGATCCCCAAAGATGAGTCCACCACGGGTCACAGAACATGGCGCAAAAAGTGCAATTCTTTTTTCAAATGTCAGAATTTTTTTTCACCACTTAGATAACAGTAAAAGTATACATGTTTGATATCTATGAACTTGTACCAACCCGAGGCATCATACCGTCATGTCAGTTTTACCATATAGTGAACATAGTGAAAAAAAAAAAAAGTGTAATGGCACTTTGTTTGCAATTTCACCGCACTTGGAATTTATCTCCTAGTTTTCTGTACAGTATATAATAAAATAAATTATTTCAACTGAAAGTACAACTCGTCATGCAAAAAACAAGCCCTCGGATGACTATATTGATGGAAAAATAAAAAAGTTATGGCTCTTGAAAAAGGGGAGGAAAAAACAAAAATGGAAAATGAAAAATCGCCAGGTGGTGAAGAAGTTAATATATTTTTATAGTAGATGTAAAAGATTCTAAGCGGCAGTCTACAGTGACTTATAGAGCTAATGGAATTTACATTATAGCAAAGAAAATTAGATACTTAGCATTATGGAAATGGCCAAATCAATCCACCCACTTGCCACGTTGAGGCATATCTCATAACTGGGTCCTAACCCATCTGCCTATGTCTTGCTGGGATTTTCCTCTGTAGGCAACTGATACCAGAGAGTAATAGAAATTGTCAGTATTATAGACAGGGACAGGAGCTTTCAATGTATTATCAATGACTTTGTTCAAACTGGATAGCAAGGCTTACACTGTACTGTATCCCCCTACAACTATAATGGTACCTTTACACTCCGCCACAGGAAGGGAGAAACCGCCAGGCATCGGACACAATTGTGCCTGTTGCCATGACATCACTACGAAATGGCGGCGTGTAATTTAGGAAGTTCCTTCCCGTGCCTTGCAGTTCCTTCAGATACCTGTTGCTGAGCCGTGCTCAAAAACAGGAAGGAACAATTCCTATGGTGGCGGCGTGTAATCGGGGCACAGGCAAGGTATTTGCGTCGCCTAGTGAAATCCCCGGGGCGTGCCACAGCGTCATGTATACCACGCCCCATCAGCTATCATTGGTGGGGGCTACTGTGTAACCATTGGCTGTCCCTGCACAGGGCGCCATATTTAGCGAGCTGACCAGTCACACTACACATTTGCAATAGCGTCATGTATTAGCCAGCTTTCCTGCGCTGGCTGGCCAATCATGTTGCTATTGCATTGTCCAATCACCGTACGAGCGTCACGTAATACACAACTCTGTCACGCCTATGAACTTATGGCGCGCAATATGTACGCCCATATTCCTTTGTGGTAGCGGCGTGTAAACCAGGGAAGGTACTCCACAGGTAGTAAGCCGCGGTACCCGTCGGCACTTCCGGGGAACAAAAATACCTTCAGTGGAGCACGTTGTGGCGGCGTGTATATGCAGCATCGGCGACCGGTATCCACCGTTAAAAACGCGCACGTGCACGTGCGGTGCCTACCGGTTGCTGCACTCTGTGGCGGCGTGTAAAGGTACCATAAGGCTTTGCATAAATTTCTGTGCCTTGGTTAATGTTTGGTACATTATACACATGCCCCCAAGGGTGATGTCTTTGATGGCTCCATCATTATACTTTGTCACCCTGTATCTATGAGATTACATGTGTTTTGTCACATAATATATGTCTGTACAGTGAAGTAATTTTGTCTAATCCCGTCTGCTCCTTTTTGGTAATTTTCCTGAAAAGTCATTTTTTTCTGGTTGGTTTTGAGTGCCTGTTACTAGTGCATCTCAATAAATTAGAATATTATAAAAAAAATCAGTGTCATATTGCCATGTTTGAAAGCTTCTTGGAGCCCTGAAACGCGTTGACTAATAAATCAATATTATATTCACACTTTGGTGCCTCGTGGAATACGGCAGCACAGTTTTCAACCCTTCATCCTCCCTACTTTAATTTTTTGAGATAATGACCTCTGGTTTCTCATTAGCTGTAAGCCATAATCATCAAGATTAACAGTAATAAAGACTTGTAATGACTATATATTATGTCTTTAACTATTAATATCACTTTTTATATTGAATAACTGAAATAAAGGAAGGAAGAAAAAATTAAAGAGATGTGTATTTACAACCGGGATCTAGAACGAATAACTCAATTTAAATTGAAAAGAATATATTTATTAAACATTCAGTATATTTGTATCAAAAAGACCAAGACACCACAATCAATTAAAAACAATTAAAAAGGTGAAAAAAACACCATCATATAAGCTCCAGGATCGTATGTATACTGATCAAAGTATCAAAAATGATGTATCCTGAATGTCCATCAGTTAAATAACATAGAGCCCATTCTTAATATTGTTGGCCGCAACAAAAAATAATAATAGACTGTGAGCCTGTGCAATATACAATACAAAATTCACAGATTGTTATGTGCACAGATAGAAAACAGTGCTTATCAAGTGATTATATAGAATATCAAGTACTTACATACTCAGAATCAATAGGTTTTAGGCCTATTGGGTTTGTTTGGTCGAGGGTATTTATTTGGTTTCTTTGGTGGTCTGTTTGATCTATTGGGCCGTGGGTTGTCCCTATGGCTCCAACTGTAGACTGTGTGCTCCTCTAGATCTCTTTTATCTCGTAAATTTTCTGTTTTTTGCCTTTAATTAGTTCCTCCTCATATCTATTCACAATATCTTTAAGACGTGTTTTAAAGGGGGCCACTTGTTTGGCTTGATCAAAGTCCTTCAACTTGATCTCTAGATTTTTTACCTCTTTTTTTATTTTCTGTAGAAGTGCCTGGTCATGCTCAATCAACATGTGTATAATAATTTCTGAGCATTTTAACAGGCCAGCTTCCCATATCGTTTTGAATCCTGCGTCAACTTCCCAAGCCGGGAAGATTTGAACGCAGAGACCTCTTGGAGCAACTCCAATTCTGAGGTACTCCTCCAGAGACTTGATGTTCTACCAGGTCTTAGACAACTGTTTGTGTAATTTGATTAATTTGCCTGAAATACCCTTAAAGGTGTTATCTTCAATAATTGGCTCATTGACACTCAAAAATCCACCTCTATGGTTATTCCAAGAGGCTTCCCTGGACTCCAAGTCCATGTCACCGATAATTTCGTAAACAAAGGTGGTTCTTTAAACACAACGTGCTCACAACCGGAAAAACGAAACTGAGGGAATCGTTAAATCAAGTGTTTGAAACAGGGAGGGTGGGCGGGCACAGTTATGTGATCCACCAGTCACACATTATAAGGTACATGAAGGAAGAAAGAGTTAAAGAGACATGTATTTACGACCGGGATCCAGAACGAATAACTGAATTTAAATTGCAAAGAATATATTTATTAAATATTCAATATATTTGTATCAAAAAGACCAAGACACCACAAACAATTAAAAACAATTAAAAAGGTGAAAAAAACACCATCACATAAGCTCCAGGATCGTATGTATACTGATCAAAGTATCAAAAATGATGTATCCTGAATGTCCATCAGTTAAATAACATAGAGCCCATTCTTAACCCCTTAGTGACGGAGCCAATTTCCACCTTAATGACCAGAGCGTTTTTTGTAATTCTGACCACTCTCCCTTTATGAAGTTATATCTCTGGAACTCTTCAACGGATCCTAGCGATTCTGAGAATGTTTTTTCGTGACATATTGGGCTTCATGTTAGTGGTAAATTTAGGTCGATAATTTTTGTATTTATTTGTGAAAATATAAAAAAATTGGCAAAAATTTAGAAAATTTGACAATTTTCAAATTTGTCATTTTTATTCTGTTGAACCGGAGCGTTATGTGACACAAAATAGTTAATAAATAACATCTCCCAATATCTACTTTACATCAGCACAACTTTGGAAAAAAAAAATTTTGGGTTAGGAAGTTATAAGGGGTCAAAATTCATCAGCAATTTTTCATTTTTCCAGCAAAATTTACAAAACCATTTTTTTTAGCGACCACATCACATGTGAAGTCCCTTTGAGGGGTGTACATGACAGAAAACACCCAAAAGTGACACCATTCCGAAAACTGCACCCCTCAAGCTACTCAAAACTACATTCAAGAAAATGATTAACCCTTCAGGTGCTTCACAGCAACTAAAGCAAAGTGGAAACAAAAAATGGACATTTTAATTTTTCCAACAAAAATGTTCTTTTAGCCTCAATTTTTTCATTTTCACATGGGCAACAGAATAAAATGCATCCTAAAATGTGTTGGGTAATTTCTCCTGAGTACACCGATACCTCATATGTGGTCATAAACCACTGTTTGGGCGCACGGCAGGGCTTAGAAGGGAAGGAGCGCAATTTGACTTTTGGAGCTAATTTACCATTCAAAAAGTCAAATGGCGCTCCTTCTCTTTCGAGAATTTCAGGAGAAATTGACCAACAAATGTTAGGATGCGTTTTATCCTATTGCCCATGTGAAAATGAAAAAATTGAGGACAAAAGAAAATTTTTGTGACAAAAAAGTACTTTTTCATTTTTACGGATCAATTTGTAAAGCACGTGAGGGTTCAAAGTGCTCACTATGCATCTAGATAAGGTCCTTGGGGGGTCTAGTTTCCAAAATGGGGTCACTTGTTGGGGAGCTCCAATGTTTAGGCACACAGGGGCTCTCCATATGCGACACGGTGTCCGCTAACAATTTGAATGGAAAATTAGCTCCAATTGTTAGCGGACAACATGTCACGTATGGAGAGCCCCTGTGTGCCTAAACATTGGAGCTCCCACACAAGTGACCCCATTTTGAAAACTAGACCTCCCAAGGAACTTATCTAGATGGGTGGTGAGCACTTTGAACCCCCAGGTGCTTCACAAATTAATCCGTAAAAATGAAAAAAGAAAATGTTTGTGGAAAAGAAAGTACTTTTTCATTTTTATGGATCAATTTGTGAAGTACCTGAGGGTTCAAAGTGCTCACTATGCATCTAAATAAATTCCTTGGGGTGTCTAGTTTCCAAAATGGGGTCACTTGTGGGGGAGCTCCAATGTTCAGGCACACAGGGGCTCTCCATACGCGACATGGTGTCCTCTAACTATTGGAGCTAATTTTCCATTCAAAATGTTAGTAGACACCATGTCGCATATGGAGAGCCCCTGTGTGCCTAAACATTGGAGTTCCCCCACAAGTGACCCCATTTTGGAAACTAGATCCCCCAAGGAACATATCTCGGTGCATAGTGAGCACTTTCAACCCCCAGGTGCTTCACAAATTAGTCCCTAAAAATGAAAAAAAGTTTTTTGTGAAAAAAACAAAATACTTTTTCATTTTTACGGATCAATTTGTGAAGCTTCTGGGGTTTCAAAGTGCTCACTATGCATCTCAATAAGTTCCTTGGGTGTCTAGTTTCCAAAATGGGGTCACTTGTGGGGGAGCTCCAATGTTTAGGCACACAGTGGCTCGCCATACACGACATGGTATCCACTTACAATTCCAATTGTTAGTGGACACCATGTCACGTATGGAGAGCCCCTATGTGCCTAAATATTGGAGATCCCCCACAAGTGACCCCATTTTGGAAACTAGACACCCCAAGGAACGTATTTAGAGACATAGTGTGCACTTTAAACCCCCAGGTGCTTCACAAACTAATCCGTAAAAATGAAAAAGTACTTTTTTTCCACAAACATCTTCATTTTTTCCTTTTTACAGACTAATTTGTGAAACAATTTGGGATTGAAAGTGCTTACTATGCATCTAGATATGTTCCTTGGGGGGTCTAGTTTCCAAAATGGGGTCACTTGTTGGGGAGCTCCAATGTTTAGGCACACAGGGGCTCTCCATATGCGACATGGTGTCTGCTAACAATTTGAATGGAAAATTAGCTCCAATTGTTAGCGGACAACATGTCACGTATGGAGAGCCCCTATGTGCCTAAACATTGGAGCTCCCCAACAAGTGACCACATTTTGGAAACTAGACCCCCCAAGGAACATACCTAGATGCATAGTGATCACTTTCAATCCCCAAGTGCTTCACAAATTAGTCTGTAAAAAGGAAAAAAAGAAGTTTTGTGGAAAAAAAGTAATTTTTCATTTTGTCAGGTAGAATCTTGTTGCTTCTTGTTTTTTCCTGAAATCATTAAAGAGAATGGGCAAAAAAATGAATCCTGTAAGAATCAGGTTTTTTCCTGATCTTCCAAATCAGGAAAAATCCGCAAGTGTGAAAGGCCCCTTAAAGATATTGTGGATAGATATGAGGAGGAACTAATTAAAGACAAAAAACAGAAAATCTTACGAGATAAAAGAGATCTAGAGGAGCACACACTCTACAGGTGAAGCCATAGGGACAACCCACGACCCAATAGACCACCAAAGAAACCATATAAATACCCTCGACCAAACAAAACCTTTAACTCTTTCTTCCTTCATGTACCTTATAACGTGTGACTGGTGGATCACATAACTGTGCCCGCCCACCCTCCCCGTTTCAAACACTGAATAAATGAACTTTTTGATGATATTCTAATTCATTGAGATGCACTAGTATATTTGCATAAGGTTTAGAATCAATATAAATCAGTTATTCACTAACTGCTGTATTAATCCCTTCATCTTCAGGCAATTTCCAGTTTTTCATTTTTTCTACACCGTTTTTCAAGAGCCATACCTTTTTTATTATTCTGCCAATATAGATATATTAGGGCTTGTTTTTTGTGGTATCAGTTGTACTTTTGAATAACATCATTCATTTTGCCACATTATGTACTGGAAAACATGAATACAATTCCAAGTTTGGTGAAAATGCACAAAAAGTGTTTCATTTTTTATTTACCATTTTTTATTAAAATGTTCACTATGTGGTATAACGGAACTGACAGTATGATTCCCAGGTCAGTACAAATTTGTAGATACCAAACAAATATACTTTTATCTAGGTGATGAAAAAAAAATTCAGAAATTTGTTAAAAAATAGAAATAGCTCCCTTGTTGCCATTCTCTGAGACACACGTCACTCTCACTTTTCGGGATCTGGGGCTGTGTCACGACTTAGTTTTTTTCGTTTTGAGCTGTCATTTTTAATTACACCATTTTTGGGTAGATGTAATGTATTGATCTCCTGTAATTGCAATGTTTGCAATGGCCAAAAAAAACGTAATTTTGATGTTTTTACGTTTTTTTCTGTTGCACAGTTAACCAATCAAATAAATGTATTTAATATTTTGATAGAATGAGCATTTCTGAATGCTGTGATACTAAATGTGTATATACATAATTTTTAAAAATTTTTATTTTGGATGTGGCAAAAGTGGGGTGATTTGAACTTACCGTATATACTCGTGTATAAGCCGACCCGTGTATAAGCCGACCCCCCTACTTTTGCCCCCAAAACCTGGAAAAATCTATTGACTCGCGTATAAGCCGAGGGTGGACCCCAGCACAGCTATACAGCCCCCAGCAGTGGTATACAGGCCCCAGCAGTATGATATACAGCAGCCCCAGTGGTATATACAGCAGCCTCAGTGGTATTGCAGCCCCTATATACAGCAGCCCCAGTGGTATTGCAGCCCCAGTGGTATTGCAGCCCCTATATACAGCAGCCCCAGTGGTATTGCAGCCCCAGTGGTATTGCAGCCCCTATATACAGCAGCCCCAGTGGTATTGCAGGTCCAGTGGTATTGCAGCCCCTATACACAGCAGCCCCAGTGGTATTGCAGCCCCAGTGGTGTATACAGCAGCCCCTATATACAGCAGCCCCAGTGGTATTGCAGCCCCTGTATACAGCAGCCCCAGTGGTATTGCAGCCCCAGTGGTGTATACAGCAGCCCCTATATACAGCAGCCCCAGTGGTATTGCAGCCCCAGTGGTATTGCAGCCCCTGTATACAGCAGCCCCAGTGGTATTGCAGCCCCAGTGGTGTATACAGCAGCCCCAGTGGTATTGCAGCCCCTGTGGTGTATACAGCAGCCCCTATATACAGCAGCCCCAGTAGTATTGCAGCCCCAGTGGTATTGCAGCCCCTATATACAGCAGCCCCAGTGGTATTGCAGCCCCAGTGGTGTATACAGCAGCCCCTATATACAGCAGCCCCAGTGGTATTGCAGCCCCAGTTGTATTGCAGCCCCTATATACAGCAGCCCCAGTGGTATTGCAGCCCCAGTGGTAGTATACAGCCCCAGTGTAGTATCCAGCAGCCCCAGTAGTAATAAACAGCCCCCCCCCCTCCTTATCACGTCCCCCCCAGGCTGCGGCAGCTGTGAAAATAACAAACAGTTTATACATCACCTTCCGTCGCAGCTCTCCGCTCCTCCGGTCATCAGCATCTCCGCTCGCGGCTTCTTCTTCCTTGATGTGCCGACTTCTGTGACCGCGCGCAGGAAATGACGTCATCTCCTGCGCCCGGTCACATGACACCGGCACATCAAGGAAGAAGAAGCCGCGAGCGGAGATGCTGATGACCGGAGGAGCGGAGAGCTGCGACGGAAGGTGATGTATAAACTGTTTGTTATTTTCACAGCTGCCGCAGCCTGGGGGGGGACGTGATAAGGAGGGGGGGGCTGTTTATTACTACTGGGGGACGCATATTAAGGAGGGGGGCTGTGTAGTGCAATATGCACGGCATCCCCCCGCCGCTGATGGACGGGGGGATGCCGTGCATATTCATTGCACTAATGAGGCGGCCCCACGTGACCGCCTGCGGTCACCGCGGCCCCCTCCTGCCTCCTCCAGCTCCCGGTCACAGCCCCCCCCCACAGCATACCGTATGACCCGTGTATAAGCCGAGGGGGGACTTTTCAGCCCAATTTTTGGGCTGAAAAACTCGGCTTATACACGAGTATATACGGTATATGTTTTTTTTTATTGTTTCATACCGTATTTTTGAAAACGTTTTTGCAACTTTCATAGATTTTATTAGTCTACTTAGGGTACTTAAAGCCTGCACTTTGTGACCACTTGTGCTGTTCAGAGCGAAGCTTCAGCATCCCTCTGAACAGCAGAAATATTGTTGAATTGTGAATGCCAGGAGTGTCTGCACAAGCTTAGTATCTCAGCATATAAACTAGTCAATGTTCTGCTAGGAAATCAATAGTCTTATTATTCATATGAATGTTAATTTGAGATGTGTGAGCTACTTAAACATTATTACAGACAAAGGACACATCTCAATGACAAATATATTTTTTTAAGCCCGGTGGCCCCTTTGAGCAGTAAATGTGTAGTGTGCAAAAGCTGTCATGAATGGTTTATTAAACTACATGGGATTTAAAGGAAATCTGTAAGCTGGTTTTAGCTGAGAACAGCAGTGGGATTTTGGAAGAGACACTGAATTCAACAATGTATCACTGAGATTACTGGCTTCAGCAGTTCTGACACAATCAGAGTTTTTAGATTTAGCCATGCAGTAGAGGTGGAAAAGCTGCCCCACCCACACACATCAAGCTTTCTATATACAAAGTGTTTACACAGTGCACTGCTAATTACAAGGGGGGCAAAGAGGAGTCAAATAACATGCACATGCCAGCTGGTCCCAATAATAATAAGGTCATAGTGATAAAACACTCAGTTTAAGTAAACCACAGCATAGGAGCTGGACATGTGACACATTGTTGGCTTTTATGTTTTAACCCCTATCTCATGTTGTGCCCAGATGCCATTACAAAAATCCACTGACAGTTTCTCTTTAACGTACTGACCTTATCTTCTTAGGTCTTATCAAGTGTGTGATTTGCTTGTAAAACATGTTGATTTTTACAGGTTTTAAACAATAACGTACAGAACTTGCTGCTAAGGTCTTTGTATCATGTACCAATGAGCATCTTAACAGACTTTTGGAGTCTCGGCACATAAGCTAGGTGCCATAGCCTTTTAATGTTTTTAAATGGTAGATAACTCTTCACCCTCTCTCTTTACACTCTTAAGAAAGCTTTCCCTATCTTTCTTTTCTGGCAGTGTTAGGCTGCCTTCACATTTGCGTATGGGAAGGCAGCGTATTGCTGCGTTCCCATACGCAGTCAAACGCATGCGCACTGCGTTCCTATGTTTAACATAGGAACGCATGGTGCCTGCGTTTGCTGCGTTCGGGTGCGGATGCGGACGATATCTGCTCCTTCCGGTGTCCAGCGTCCGCACCCGGGACGCAGCATGTTGTTTTTTTTTTGTGCGCTTGGGACCTTGGAAAATCAGCAAGCGTCCCCAAGTGCACAAAAAATGCATTGGCTTCAATGGGTCCGCAGTGTTCTGTGCTTGACAGCGCAGGAGAACGCTGCAGACCCATTGAAAAATCTCCCGGTGGCCGGCGGTGATGTCACAGGAGATCACCGACGGCCACCGGGAGATCAGCTCAGCCTCTGCTGATCTCTTCTTCCCCGCCGCCGGTAATCTGCTAGCGGTGTCGGCGGGGAGAAACAGCTGATCTGACAGCTGTTTGAATCTTCCCGGTCCGACATCTCCTCTCTGTGTCGGCGCGGGAAGATTCAAACATGCGATCAGCATGCAGACACAAACGCTAATGTGAAGCCAGCCTTACATGGCCATTGCTTTTGAAACAGCAGTCACCAGGATGCGTTAGTTTAGCAAAGATATTCTGATAGAATGCACTGTGAAACTGGCACTGTTGCCCAATAAATGTCTACTCAGTTGTAACCTTAGAAAATGTAAGCCAAAATAATATGTCCTAATTCAACATCTGCGTACATTTATACACTCCAAATATAAAATGTGTGTTTCTCATTGTCATTGCAAAGTAAATTGGATGCAATTGGCTCCAAAGTCTAAACATTTTTGTACCAAATTATATTTTTGGTTGCCAAATTTAGAATCAACATTATTATGTATAAAGTGGTAAGACAGCATTTACATTACAATGTGAACTGGCTGGCAACAACATTTGTCCTAGACTTAAAACTGAACAAGTACATTAAAGGCTTGATTGGAGAGTGACCAATCAGTATTTACACTAGACCAAGGCTCCTTACACTTTCCTGTACGTAAACATCAGCCCATTTTACTCCTAACACCAATCAAATACCACCATTCAAAGCACATGTGTAAATGTGTAGCTTCATGAAACATCACTGTGCAGAAAAAAAATACCTCCCCAATAGAATCACATACCTCAAACCAGCAAAAAATCTAAAGTGCCAAATACCACAGTGCAGTAAAACATTCTGCTGTAATGGTGGGTTTACACGCCACGATATCGTTTCGATATCGCAACTCAATGGCACGGGAGCGCGCAAATAGTGCACGTTTCACCCGCATCGCATTGACAGATTACACGCTGCGATATCGAAATACAACGTCCGTGCGATGTCTCCGCCTCCCAATCCAGGATCGCATAGTTAACATGGGAGTGAATGGGTGACGTATCAAATCGCATCGTAATTGGGCGTTTACACAGCACGATCCGGCTTCAATCGCTATGCAATATCGGGGCATTGAATAGCACGCTCATTCGATCCCCGATATCGCATTGACATCGTTCCTGCATCGCATTGGACGTTCACACCATACAACGCAGGAACGATATCGGGTCCAGCGAGCGAACCACGTGACTTTTGATTGAAATTGTACTGCGATATCGCGACGTGTAAACCCGCCATAACAGAGATAAAGAAAAGCTAAGGCTGGGTTCACACTGGCGTTCCCCTGCAGCCTATTAGACTTGAGCTGTAGCAGGTTCTCTTAGGCTGGTTTCACACTGGCGTTCCCCTCCGCAGCGTTCTGCAGAGGGGAACCACCATGTGAGCGCAGCCAGCGCAAGCCCCTATCTTTATAATGGGAGTGCATGGTGCTGCGCTTGACTGCGCATGACCGTGTGCTCCCATTCACTGCAAGATGTGATTTGTACGCAGGCGGATGCCTGCGCACAAATAACACACTCTCCTCTGCACCAGGAATGCAACATGTTGCGTCCCTGGTGCGGAGGAGAGTGTGTGATATGTGCGCAGGCGTCCGCCTGCGTACAAATCACATATAGCAGTGAAAGGGAGCGCATGGTCATGCGCAGTCAAGCGCAGCACCGTGCGCTCCCATTAAAAAGATAGGGACTTGCGCTGGCTGCGCTCACATGGTGGTTCCCCTCCGCAGAACGCTGCGGAGGGGAACGCCAGTGTGAAACCAGCCTAAGAGAACCTGCTACAGCTGAAGTCTAATAGGCTGCATAGCAGTGTAAGACCAAGGTTAGACAGCCATAGACCGCTCTTCAGGTTCACTGGGTCTCATGCGCCACATTGTGATCTGGAACTGCCTGTATGCAAAGTCTATGGAGTGTCAGAACAATGTTTAATAGACTTTGTCGTCGGAATCCCTGAACTACGATGAATCAGCTAGGATTCTTTTTTCCTTTTGAATAAAATGGTGAATAAGAGTAAGGCTAGTTTCATACCAGAGTTTTTTTATAATCCGACCAATATCCGTTTTTTTGCAGCAAAATCTGCACCCAGCCGGATATGTTTTTTGTCATGAAAATGGATGCAACTACCGGCCAATTGCATCAGATTTATTGTCTGTTTTCTTTCCGGACACTTTTGAGGATCTCTCAAAAGATGATAGATAGAGCTCACCAAACTCCCGCTCTCCTGCTGCTTGCTTCCAGGACTGCTTGCTAAGCTTCATGAATATTCACTGCACTGAACTGCAACACTTGATCTCAGACCCTCACCCTCTATAAGAAGGCCTGTGATTGGCTGTTGCACTTAGACTGTGCCCACACAACATGAGCTGGTGTCTGTACTTCGTTGCCATATACATTAGTGTATGGCAGCCAACCTGCCCTCATAGTGAGTGTTTAAAATAAATAATAGCGAAAAAAAGGCGCAGATGTCCCTGTATTTTTCATTCTCAGCACAGATAAAGCAGACAGCTGTGGCCTGCCACCTGTCACGCTGGGTGTGGGGAGATACCCAGCACTGGACGACGACATGGGAGGGAAAGAGTCCCTGATGCTAAAGGAAAAAAGGGGGGATGGTGACCCTAGAAAAACTAGCGCTGACACCTGGCCCCCCTAACGTCCCTATACAGTTTCCGCAACTGTCACCACCAGGATACCTATTCCCTGACTGTCCCTGGACTACCACTACACAGGGATGAGAGCAGGTGATCACTAGTCAGCCCTGCTAGCAACTAAAGAAACACACAAGAGAAACAAACAAAGAGGGAAGTGAGAAGTGATACACTTAGCTTGAGCAGATCCAAGCAGCAAACCAACAGACTCAAGGAAACACTGCTTTGAGCTAGGGTGCAACCAGGAACACCTGAACAGCTATCACCAGCAGTGCATCCTGAGAGTCAAGGGGAATATATAGGCAGCTCAAGGTAAGGAATCAGCTGGGTTCTAGTGACCTCCAGCTTTAACTAAAAGGAGAATTCCTCTTAAAGTGACAGGGACATTTTCGTAGGATTTTGATTGTTTGGCCAAACGCTGCGAATGGCCTCTACAGTCTCATCCGTGCCTCCTGACACACCTGTGACATCAACCCAGCTGCATCGTTTTACCTTGGCTGGCAACCAAAAATACAATAGTGTATCCCATTATTTTTTTTTTTAAATAATAAAAAGAAATGTGTGGACTATTCCTTATTTTTCTAGTCAGACATGTCACCATGCGGTACCGTCCACACATACAACGACCTGCAGTCTGGGCATCAACAAGCCGCCACTGCACTAAGCTAGTAAAATAGCGTGTCTTCCCCAACAGACCACGCCTCCTCCCGAAATGCTTAGACAATCACAAGCGCCGCACACAGGACTGTCTGGAGCTAGTACCCTGTTTCCCTGAAAATTAATTTTTGCCCCCAAAGAAGTGCGATATGGGACATGTTATCTCCATGAAGAATTCACATTTATTGATGAACAAAAAAAATTTACATTTATTACATACTGTACAGTAATTGTCATCATAGACCAGCATAACCAAACTGTGTCATCCATCATCCATCATCAGCCTCCATCATCTCCAATGTCCCCCTGCAGCCTCCATCATCCATCTGCAGCCCCCATCATCCCCCAATATCCCCATGCAGCCCCCATTATCCTTCTGCAGCCTCCATCATCACCCAATGTCCCCCTGCAGCCTCCATCATCCCCCAGTGTCCCCTGCAGCCCACATCATCCTTCTGCAGCCTCCATCATCACCCAATGTCCCCCTTCAGCCTCCATCATCCCCCAGTGTCCCCCTGCAGCCCACATCATCATTCTGCAGCCTACATCATCACCCAATGTCCCCCTGCAGCCTCCATCATCCCCCAGTGTCCCCCTGCAGCCCACATCATCCTTCTGCAGCCTCCATCATCACCCAATGTCCCCCTGCAGCCTCCATCATCCCCCAGTGTCCCCCTGCAGCCCACATCATCCTTCTGCAGCCCCATCATCTCCCAATATCCCCGTCATCCATCTGCAGCCCCCAATATCCCCCTGCAGCCTCCATCATCCATCTGCAGCCCCCATAATCTCCCAATATCCCAATCATCCATGTGCAGCCCCCATCATCCCCCAATATCACTCTGCCACCTCCATCATCCTTCTGCAGCCTCCATAATCTCCCAATATCCCCAACATCCATCTGCAGCCCCATCATAGCCCAATATCCCCATCATCCTTCTGCAGCCTCCATCATCCCCCAATGTCCCCCTGCAACTCCCATCATCCATCTACACCCCCATCATCCCCCAATGTCCCCATCATTCTTCTGCAGCCTCAATCATCCCCCAATGTCCCCTGCAGCCCCCATCATCCATCTGCAGCACCCAACATCCCCCAATGTCCCCCTGCAGCCCACATCATCCATCTGCAGCACCCATCATCCCCCAATGTGGGAGCAGGAAGGAGGACAAGTGCCGACCAACCGGCGGGAGAATTGATTTTTCATTGCCCCCATAAAAAAAAAGGGAGAAGGGAGCGCACATAGGGTCTTATCTATGATGATAATTCAATGCCCCCCGATTAGTGTGACTCACCCTTTTGGGTTGTGTGAGTCACAACAAACTGCAAGAGCCTTGTTATCCTGGTTGCTGCAGACACCTGGTGAGGGAGAAATCCGTTTATGTAGAAAAAAGCCCAGGTTTAGATTCCACGCAGACCACAAAGCAGGAAGGGTATGTTTGATGTCCGTTTATTGAGCCAACGCGTTTCACAGCAGGACCTGCTGCTTCCTCAGGGCAAACCCTTTGCCCTAAGGAAGCAGCAGGTCCTGCTGTGAAACGCGTTGGCTCAATAAACGGACATCAAACATACCCTTCCTGCTTTGTGGTCTGCGCGGAATCTAAACCTGGGCTTTTTTCTACGTAAACGGATTGCCCCCATAAAGTATGATGCCACCAAAAGGGTCCCCCAAACACTATGATCCCCCCACAGTGAATTTGTCCACACGACCCTCCACACTACTCCAAACTACTCTGGCACAGTATGATCCCCAACTGTGACCACCTCACAGCCCTCCATATAGTATATTGGTCCCTAAACCTCTTCACACTGTATAATAGATCCCAACATAGCCTTCAAATAGCCCCCCATGAAGTATAAAGGCTCCATCATAGCCCGACAAGTATTATCCTGCCCCCACAGAGCCCTCCAAATATTGTAATGACTTCCATATAGAATAATTGGCTCCATGTATTATAATACTTGCACCCCCATAGTCCTCCATATAATGTAATGCACCCCCATAGACAATGCACACCATAATTTTCCATATATTATAATGCACCCAAATAGTCTTCCATATATTACAATGCACCCCAAAAAACCTACAAATATTATAATGCACCCCATAGCCCTCCATATACCATACAGCACCCCCATGTACAATATAGCACCCCATATATAGCACTGCCCATATACAACACAGGAGCCCCATATACAACACCCCATAAACAGCACAGTACCCCAATATACAGCACAGCTGCCCCATAAAATGCACAGTACTCCCATATACAGCACAGAAGCCCAATATACAGTACAGCACCCCCATAAACAGCACAGTACCCCTATATACACCACCCCCATATACGGCACAGCACCCTCATATACAGCTTAGCACCACCATATACAGCACCGTACCTTTATATACAGCACCCAAGCCCCATGTACAGCAGCCCCACAAACAGCAAAGCACCCCGATATACAGCAGAGCCCCCACATATACAACACCCCTGCCACCTATACAGAACCCCCACATACAGCAGAGCCCCCCATATACAGAGCTCCCGAATATACAGCTCCCCCATAAACAACAGAGCCCCCATATACAGCACCCCCACATACAGCAGAGCCCCCCATATACAGCACCCCCATATACAGCAGAGTTCCAACATATACAGCTTCCCAGCACCATATACAGCAGAGCCCCCCCCCCATATACAGCACCCTGCCCCATATACAGCACCCCCCACATACAGCAGAGCCCCCCATATACAGCACCTGGAGTCCCAATGAACACAGGGTCACTTGATGCAGACGTAGAATGACTGCTGGATTGACCAATCATCACACACCCTGGATGGAGGGGCGGACGCTGAAGGAGACAGAGCCAATTGCTGCTGTATTGAAAGTAAAACCAGCCAGGAGCCTCCTCCCTCCCCAGTCCCACCGCAGCTGCTCCACACAGTCACTGACAACACACACAGGATTGCAGGAGCATAGCAGCATGTCATCTGACTGCTCTGCCGCCCCTTGTCTTCAGGGACTCATCGCCGCCTGAGCAGAGTGCTCATATTGGCTCATTGATGATGCGGCCCTGTATGCATCTGCTCAAGAGGACAACAATAGCTTCGGTGATTGATAGTAATGTAACTATACTAGTTATGTCAAAGAAATTAATAGGTGAGAGGAATAAAAGATAAAAAAGAAGAAAAGATAAGGGTTAAGAGTATAGAGAAAGGTGGAGAAGTGAAAAGAGCGGAAGAATCTGTGGGAGGCAGTACCAAGGTTTGCAAATATGATGATTCATAGGAATAAGTTGACTTTGTAGATATATGTGTTATCTCATAAGTCCAAGATAGCTAGAGAACAATTCTTGAGTAGATCGATAGTGTAAGCAGGGAGACAAAGTTTTTTCAAAAAGGGAAATGAGCCATATGTGAGAGCCGCTAGTTCAGCTGTCCGATAGAGTAAGTCTATTTCTCTGAGGACTTGTTTTTTCAATGGGATTTGGGTAGAGTTCCAGAAAGTAGTTATCATATCATATTGGGCTTTAGAGTAATACCTTCTTATTGATAATTATGATAAAAACAACTTTATTGTACAAATTTTAAAAGAGGGATCCAAACAAAAAGACAAACATATTCAAGGGAACAAACACAGAATCAATACCAGCAACAACCAATAGGGACCTAAATATCCCTAGGAAAATCCTACCTAACAATGGAGGATTTTCACCATAGTTTAGGGTGCCCCCATTCCTTGTTGGCTGACCCTGTAAGACAACACTAGTTTAACAATGGACCATATAATTGGTAGGTGACTTATTAAAGAGGAGGAATGCGCTCACCTCTATCCAATACACCCTTAGATCCCCGGGCTCCTGAAGGCGGCTGGTGTCCACCGTTAACGTAATAAGGAAGAAGAATTCAGGGCCACTTGTCCATGAGAAGAAATCCTTTATTTACATCACTTTAAAAACATCCCTGCAGCGGGACTTTTTAACCCCTTCCTGACCTATGACGTTGTACAACGTCATGGGCCGGTAAGGGTATGTGCACATCAGTCGTTTTGTGGGCTGCTTTTGGACGTTTTCCGTCGGCGTTTTCCGCTCAGTTTTATGTTAATTTATGTTAATCCTACCCTCCGGTTGGATTAACATGCTAGTCAATGGATTTTAGAAAACTCTGTCTACATTACAACGTTTTTCTTCTGGTCGTTTTCAGTCAAAACTGAGTTTTTTCACCGGTTTCCAAAAATAGAGCAAGTGACTTCTTTCCTCCGTTTTTCCACCGGTTTCAGCTGAACAAGTGCACTAAAAACTCAGTTTTAAAACCGCTCAGAAACCGCCGAGCAAAACGCTGTAAACCGGGCAGAAAACGAGCAAAAACGAGCAAAGAATCGAGGGACACTGCCTGAGCACAGAAACTCGTTTTCTACCAGTTCCTCTTCCCGGTCGGTCTTAAAATTGCCAGACCATGATGTTGCACCCTAGCCTTAAGGGGGGTTTGATGTGAGCTCCGGCGCAGGAGCTCACATCAAACAGCTGACATCTCAGCTGATGTGATCAGCTGATATGTTGGGCTAACAGCTGTTAACCCTTTGGATCCGCCGTCAATCCAAAAAGCAGGATCCAAAGGCACTGCGGCAGAACCCAAATGCTGTCACTAAGCACTTCCGGGTTGTGGTTGGCAGGCGATGCCAACCACAACTAGTCTGCGTTTCTGATAGATACAGATGAGCTACAGATCATCTGTATCTCCCAGAAGTGATCGGACTGTGCAGCAGGGTGCCTCTCTAAGAGGCAGTGTAAAACTAAGAATGAATTGATTAATAAAGTTTTTAAAAACCTGTAAAAAAAAAAAAAAAAAACATAAAAGTTCAAATCACCCCCCTTTTCCCCCAATCACAATAAAAGTATTAAGAAAATACACATGTTTGGTATCGACGCGTTCAGAATCGCCTGATCTATCAACATTAAATGCGTTAATAAGAGCTGTAAACTCCATAACGGAAAAAAAAATCCAAACGCCAAAATTACATTTTTTTGGTTGCTAACACATTGTTATAAAATGCAATAACGGGCGATCAAAACAGCGGATCCACTCAGAAATAGTATCATTAGAAACGTCAGCTCAAGACTCAAAAAGTAAGCCATCACCAGCCCCAGATCCTGAAAAATGAGAACGCTACGGGTCGCAGAACATGTTGCAAAATGTCAGTTTTCTTTTTTTTCAAACTGCTGAATTTTTTTTCACCACCTAGATACCAATAAAGGTATACATGTTGGGTGTCTACGAACTGTTACCGACCCGAGGCATCACCACGTCATGTCAGTTTTACCATATAGTGAACATGGTGACTAAAATACCACAAAAAACAAATGTGTAATTGCACTTTTTTTGCAATTTCACTGCACTTAGAATTTCTTTGCAATTTCCCTGTACACTATATAGTAAAATAAATGATTGCATATGAAAGTACAACTCGTCCCACAAAAAATAAGCCAGTCATATGTCTATATTGACTGAAAAATAAAAAGGTTATGGCTTTTGGAAGCAGGGGAGCAAAAAACAAAAATGAAAAATTCCAAGGTCATGAAGGGGTTAAAGTGATGTAAATAAAGGATTTCTTCTCATGGACAAGTGGCCCTGAATTCTTTCTGACCTCTTAAAGAGCCAACTTAATAGTGAGACTCTGGAGGTTTACATTCGTAGCCGATTTGTCGTGTGTTACAAACGAAAGTTTTAAAAATTCTCCATGCGTTTTTCCTCCCATATATGGTGAGGGGTTCATCAGAATGGGAAATGTTATCTTATATAGATGCCGGACTAATCACATAAGGTTGTTGCAGTAGATCATCCCAGGCATAAGAGATAGCGTCCAAGCTAAACAGAGTAGGGCAATAAGCAATTACACAAAACAATTGGACTTCACACACAGGTAAAAAATATGCTTAACTCCAGAGGAAATAGATATAGTTTTGCACCTGGTTATGGAGGCCAAGAAATTTTATATAAGGCTAACAGGCACCAAAGATATAGAAAAACAGGTATTCATCATGGCCAGCTTTAGATACTTCACAGCATAAGGGCCAAGTTTCCCAAGTTAGACTATTTTGGATCTGGTAACATTGCAAAAAAAAACAAAACACCTCTGTATGGAGCTCAAATTTAAAATTTGTCAGTAAAGTTAGTTTTTATCATAATTGTCATAAGAAGGTATTACTCTAAAGCCCTAACAGTGTCCCCTGCCTCTTCATTGCTTCCTCCCTGTGTGCGTTGTTTGCAGAGACTGACTGCTGGCGGCTTCTAGTAATAAGTCAGCAGCAATGTCAGGAGATAGTAAAACAGATCTGCTACCGACTTATTGTGTACAGCAGTTGGATGCTGCACACAAAGCATGGAGGGAAGAGCAGAAGCTGCATCACATAGGACCTCGCTACTAACTTAGTGCGCCTGCGCTGAGTTAGGCAGCGGGGAGCCAGCTGTCAATCAAGATGATGTTAACTGTGATGCCTGTCGACAGGGTGGATGATGAGCTCCTGCTCTTTCAATAAACGTCAAACAATACAGCAAAATCCCGGCAGGAGCGGTCACATAACCACTCTGAGCCAGGTGAGCCAAGGATAGCAGATTCAGGAAGGTAGTTAGTACCAGTATCTACCTACTTGCATCTGTGAAGTCCAATAGTGGGGAAAAAAAATTAAGTTGGGAAAACCCTTTAATTACTTGTGTGCACTTTTAACTATCTATTATTAGGCTTCGCTTTTGCAGAAGACTAACGTCATTAAGGTGCTTTTCTGAATTTTCTGTTGTAAAATATCTTCAAATGTCACAAATTGTTGTGTAACTTGAAGTTGTTGAAAAATTTTTCATCTTTTGGTATTTCTTGGCAGCTACGTCAAAATTGATGGAGTTAAAGCAGTGCAGTGCATGGTGAAGCACGGCTGTCTAACTCATCAACATTTATGTTAATTAAGTGGCATTAATTGTGCCAAACATGTACTCTAGTTCTTGACTGCAAAAACATATGTAATGAGTTGGACGCCTGTTACTCCAGTAACATAAAATTTACCAGTTTTACTGAAGTGGGACCAAAGTGTTTTATTGTGACTTGGAAGAAATGTCTTGATCTTTATACATTTTTTTATTATTCTGGCATTTTGTGCAAGAGGGTTTTAGAATAGGTTGGCAGACATGTGATGGGTCCTTCACCGATCAGCTATTACCAGATACAATGGTAGATAGAGGTAAACAGTATGTAGAGCTGAAACAGTACAGCTCTTTACATTATGTAGTGGCTGTTGCTGACAACTGGAGATAGGTTCTATATTTTCTGAGCACAGTTGATTAGTGGAGTACCAAGTGTCAGACCCCCACCAATCTGATTGATGAACATGTCTTAAGGAAAAATCATCATTCTGTTTTTTGAATATAATGTGAAAGTTTATCTACCGCCAACACAAATTCTCGGCAGATTTTCATCCACAGATTTGATGAGAAAATTTTACAGTGTCTAGCAGGAGCAGCAATGTATATGTAAATTTACCTTATCTCATCTACAATGTTGTACATGCATTCTAAAAAATTACTGATTTAATTATCCTAGCACAGCTTTTTGATTTGCAGCATATATGATATACTAGATGGGAGCCTGATGCTGTCACATCGAGTGGATGGTGACATCATGATGGGGGTGGGCTCTGTGGTGATGGGGCGTTGGCCATCTCTCCCCCTTGGCTCTCCTGTCCGCTGTTTTTCTCCCCTAACTCTCCGCCCCCCCCTCTGGTCACTCTCTGCCCCTCCTGTGCTGGCTCTAATGTGGAGGTGGCATAAGGAAGATGATGGCGGTATGAGGAACCGATGCAGATCCTCAGTCGTCAGGCTGTGGGGTGAATAGGCTGCAAGCAGAGTGAGCGGTGAGCGGGCTGAGTGGTGAGTGGGGGCTGAAGTGAGCACAGGCAGAGGTGAGCGGGGCTGAAGTTAGTGCGGACTGAGGTGAGCACAGGCCCAGGACCTGAAAGCAAGGGTGAGTATGTGCTGAGTGGGGGTGAGTGTGTGCTGAGCAGGTGTGAGTGGGTGTTGAGCGGTGTGAGTGTGTTCTGAGCAGGTGTGTGTGCAGAGTGTGTGCTGAGCGGGTCTGAGTGTGCTGAGCAGGGTGAGTGAGTGCTGAGCGGGTGTGAGTGAGGTGAGCAGGTGTGTGGTGTAAGCGGTGATGAGTGCCGAGCAGGGTGAGTGTGAGTGGGTGCTGATTGGGTGTGCAGTAAGTGTGTGTTGAGTGGGTCTGAATGTGAGTGTGAGGTGAGCGGAGTGTGTGCTGAGTGGGGTGAGTGTGTGCTGAGCAGATGTGAGTGTGCTTAGCAGAGTGAGTGTGCTAAGTGGGGGTGAATGTGAGTGTGCTGAGAGGATGTGAGTGTGCAGAGCGGATGTGAGTGTGTGCTGACATGGGTGAGTGTGAGGTGAGCAGGGGTGAGTGTGCTGAGCGGGTGTGAGTGTGTGCTGAGCGGGTGTGAGTGTGTGCTGACATGGGTGAGTGTGAGGTGAGCAGGGGTGAGTGTGCTGAACGGTGGTGAGTGTGAGATGAGCAGTGTGAGTGTTTGCTGAGGGGGGCTGAGAGAGTGTGAGTGTGCTGAGTGGATGTGTGTGTGTTCGGGGGTTCTGCTAGTGTTACGGTGTGGTAGGCAGCACTAACGACAGCGGGTGCCAGAAGTCCTAGATGCAGAGAGGTGAGTCAGAGACAACAGGTGACGGGGGACATGTGAGGGAGGTGGAAAGACCGGGGGGGGGGGGAGTGAGCGGGCAGGAGACCTTGCAGACTCCTGGGAGCGGACGGGTGGAGTGCTAGCAGTGGCTGGCCATATTGTTACACCCCACATAATTGTCTTGTGGCCACTTCAGGGTGTATATGCGGCGGAAGTGACGTATGTAGCATTACAACCGTACGGAAGTAAACTACAAGGCAATTATGTAAGTAGATATGATATATATGATGCAAATTCCTATTTTCTAACATCTGGCTGCACTGGTTTATAACATAAATATATACCGTATATACTCGTGTAAAAGAAAAACCAAGAAATTGTTGCGCCACACTGTGCAAATTAGCCGAAGCAAGGGGTTATATTGATATGTCACTCACCTTTTCTAGTTGCGCCCCCTGCACAACTAGGTTAATGATTTGAGGTGAGATTTAACCGCAGGCATAAATCCGTTGCTACGTGTAGAGAAGCCTTTCCTTATGGAACTTCAACGTCTCTCCCAGAGATCACGAGCCCAGGGAAGGGCAGCTCCTCAGTGTTGACCAAATCCTGTCCCAGAGCTGCTCTCAAACCACACTCCCCAAAGGGAGGATTTGAGCACGATATGAGGTAAAAAGGTATGATAAAATGAGCGCTAGGGACAGAAACAGGCACTGGGCTCTTATCGAATATTACCTTTCAAATTTATTGTGAACAGTAGAAGTTACAGGTCTCCTCGCCACAACATGTTTCGACACTAAAGGTGTCTTTCTCAAGTGGATCAAGTGATCCACTTGAGAAAGACACCTTTAGTGTCGAAACATGTTGTGGTGAGGAGACCTGTAACTTCTACTGTTCACAATAAATTTGAAAGGTAATATTCGATAAGAGCCCAGTGCCTGTTTCTGTCCTTAGCGCTCATTTTATCATACCTTTTTACCTCATATCGTATATACTCGTGTATAAGCCGACCCGTGTATAAGCCGACCCCCCTACTTTTGCCTCCAAAATCTGGGAAAACCTACTGACTCGTGTATAAGCCGAGGGTGGACCCCAGCACAGGTATACAGCCCCCAGCAGTGTGGTATACAGGCCCCCCCAGTGGTATACAGGCCTCCCCAGTGGTAGTATACAGTCCCCAGCAGTGTGGTATACAGCAGCCTCCCCAGTGGTATATACAGGCCCCAGCAGTGTTACAGCAGCCTCCCCAGTGGTATATACAGCAGCAGCCCCAGTGGTAGTATACAGCAGCCCCAGTGGTATACACAGCAGCCCCAGTGGTATACACAGCAGCCCCAGTGGTAGTATACAGCAGCCCCAGTGGTAGTATACAGCAGCCCCAGTGGTAGTATACAGCAGCCCTAGCAGCCGCAGTGGTAGTATACAGCAGCCCCAGTGGTAGTATACAGCAGCCCCAGTGGTAGTATACAGCAGCCCCAGTGGTAGTATACAGCAGCCCCAGAGGTCTATAGAGCAGCCCCAGTGGTAGTATACAGCAGCCCCAGAGGTATATACTGCAGCAGCCCGCCCGCACCCCCATCAGTATACAGGCCCCCCCCATTAGTATCCAGGGCCCCCCCCTTGCTCCGGAAACCTGTAAAGTAAAATCATTATATCATTATACTTACCACTGTCCTGTCGCCGCCGTCCCACCGCTGCCATCGCGATCCTCCGTATTCATCCAGCGTCTTCCGGCTTCCTCCTGTGGCGCAGACAATGACGTCATTGCCTGCGCTGACCAGAGGAAGCCGGAAGAAGACGGATGAAGCCGGAGGATCGCGATGGAAGCGGCGGGGACGGCGGCAACAGGACAGTGATAAGTATAATGATTTTACTTTACAGGTTTCCGGAGCAAGGGGGGGCCCTGGATACTAATGGGGGGGCCTGTATACTGATGCGGGTTGCCGGCGGGCTGCTGCACTATATGACTCGCGTATAAGCCGAGGGGGGTACTTTTCAGCCCAATTTTTGAGCTGAAAAACTCGGCTTATACGCGAGTATATACGGTATATAAGATTGAAAAGAAAACAGGGAAAATCCTGCAAAATGGAGGATGTAATAATGCAAAAAAGGGCATGAAAATGGATCGTGTGCACATTAGGTTGAAATGCACAATAATTCTAACAAAAAATATGTAAGTATAATTACTTGTACTTCTTACAACAGGAATAAAATCAAATGGCTGCTGTTTATAGTGAAATGATATTTCATCATCTCTCTCAACTTTGGAAGAACAGAAATAGATGAAAGCTATACAGCGCATGTAGTGCACTGCAACAATTTTGACTAATTCTGGGATTCTTCCACTGTATCCAGGACAGAAATGATACCCAAAACAAAAAAGGCTAGGTTATACTCGGGGTTAATAACAGGAATCCAAAGAAACCAAATCCATCAGGATGGAAAAATGCGCACACAAAAAGAATATAATAAAACTACTGTATCCTCCCCCATCCCTGGTAGGCTGTGACCTCACAGGCTGGTTCCTCTCTCCTCCTTTACCCGTGTGCGCCTTGTATTGTTCATGAATATTGTACTTGTCTTTATTGCGTATACCCTTTTCACATGTAAAGCGCCATGGAATATTTGGTGCTAAAATAATGAATAATAATATTAATTACAAACCTTTTACTTTGTGTATAAAAATAAAGATTTGTATTCAACATTAATCATGTAAAAACAGTACATAGCAACATGCCAAAAATGAAGAATCACTTGATAAAACGGAAAGATGACCAAATAAATTGGAATACAAATTGCATCAATTTGTAACTTCATGGATATATTGTGGTTAGCACAAGGTAACACAGTTCAATTACAGAGCATTAAATAGCAGCTGGCATAATAAAGAAATAGCATAAAAACTATACAAATATCAATGATACTATCAGAAAAAGCACTCCTTGCATAACAAATTAGAGTTCCATACATAGTAGCTACTCCAAATAGTGAAATGGAGATAGTGAGAGAGAAACTCAGCAGCACAACAAATACTAAAGTGTCTAATGAGAACCTTTTTTCTGTCAAGGGACATATGGATATTTATAACTTCATTTGTGCAGCCATGCAAAACTATAGTATGGATTTCAAAATTAAATGATATATTATATAATTGGTGAAACATTTAATTAACTCACCCCTAATGTGATGGCTGGAACTGCTTTTCTTTGGTGAGGCTGGAATGTTAGGTGGTATTAATGATGTTGCTATTCACACCTGTTTTTCCAGGTTTCAGTTGGTCAGCCTTGAGCATAGTTGATCCTATCGTTGAAAGAACTGCTTGTAGCAGAAAGTTCTGAACACATATTTCAATGTATTTCTTCTGAGACTGCTATATACATCACAAAAAATACACTGAGATTCTGCTGTATACATATCAAATTACACTATTCTACATGTTTTCAAAATGTGTCTTTTTCTGTTAGGAAATGAGCTATTTCTTAATGATTTTAAATTCCTAAATTCATATCTGACAGTATTTTGTTTTACTTGGCTCTTGTGTCTTTGATAACAAAGAGTTTTCTTTTTACTGCACATATAACTAATGCCTATGGTTATGTGGCCACTGGGCATTTGTACTGCACTAGTGATCCGGTTTTGGTGCTACATTTTTTTTAAACTGCACCAAAAATGAATTGTTTAGTGATGCAGAAAACGCATGCAATAAATAATGAGGTCAATTATTGCTACGATTTCCTGGCAAACTTTCGCTATAGACTTCATTCTAATAAATTCTAATAAAAAAATAAAATGCATCCACAGATGGATTGGTATTCACACAATGTGTTTGAGATGCTTTTTTAGTGCACTTTCATGAGATAAGGAAAATAAACAATAAAATATGTAAGATTGGCGGGGATGAGGAAAATAAAAAATTAACTCTGTAAGGGCCCTTTCACATCAGCGTTTTTTTAAATTTGCGGCAGATGCGGTGAAAAAACCGCATCTGCCACAATTACCGCATACCGGCTGCACTTGCGGCGCGGTTGCGGTAAACGCCATGCAAAGTATAGGCGTAATTGCGGCAGGTGCGGCAAGTGCGGTTTTGCACTTGCGGCAGGTGCGGCCGCGAAAAAAACCGCGGCTGACCACGGTTTTTTTCGCGGCCGCACCTGCCGCAAGTGCAAAACCGCACTTGCCGCACCTGCCGCAAGTACGCCTATACTTTGCATGGCGTTTACCGCAACCGCGCCGCAAGTGCAGCCGGTATGCGATAATTGCGGCAGATGCGTTTTTTTCACCGCATCTGCCGCAAATTTCAAAAAACGCTGATGTGAAAGGGCCTAAGAGATACAAATAATCTTTATTGTGCAAAAGTGGACAGAAAGAGACTAACAATTCGTAAAAACACTTAAAATGTGCAGATTAGCACTGACACAAAAAGCTATGTCTTCGTATAATTCGAATATAATCACATAAGGGGGTACCCAAAACCAGGTTACCACAATTAAAATTCTGAGACAATGGAGAAATAACTATACTATAATCAATG
The DNA here is from genome assembly GCA_033576535.1 of Allobates femoralis. NCBI lineage: Eukaryota > Metazoa > Chordata > Amphibia > Anura > Aromobatidae > Allobates > Allobates femoralis. The sequence continues at coordinate 114,527,186 of JARQOC010000011.1, forward strand.
AAAGAGTACACATGTCATCCGTGTTGTATACCTGGATTTCTCTGTCCTAAAATAGGACGAGTCAAATAAGTATAAAGGAGACACACAAAATCAATACACAAACCGGCTAATCAAATCCCAGAGACCCAAGTCTCAATAAATAAGACTGTAGTTCAGCTCTGTGAAGATAATAGGAATATGCAAACCCTGAGAAGGAACAAAATGCAAAAGCACAAGTCAGTTAAGAGTGGACACTCAGTGTAAGTCATTACATGACAATCTAGATTTGTTGGAGACGGACCTAAACACTACTTATAGCAAATGACCCATATCAAACCTGTATACAAAAGGTTAATAATCACCATTAGTCCTTAGGGGAGAGAAGGGGCACATAGCAAGAGGTGCCCGGACACCCAGCGCATGTTGCCGCCTAAAGTGACGGCTTCCTCAAGGGGAAAGAACCAAGGTTAGATCTGTATCTCCCCCTTAAGAATGGTTAGAATTACTGTTAAGTACCGCTCACCTGCTCGCGGTGAATCTCTGGCGTGTAAACACGATGCCGGAAGTGCCGTGACATAATGGAAGAAGGAGGCTCAAAGATTGTGTATCGTCACTACGTGACAATCACACATGGACAGACCGGCCGGTCAGGAGCGCATAGTGCAAAGTCGCTACTGCGATCGTAAGATGGCAGACAGCGCTTATTACACCATGTCATTGGTGAAGTTTTAACCCTTAAGTGAGGGGGTCCTTCAGGAATCTCATTTAATAAGTGAGATTAATTTTATTACGTTACAAAGCAAGAGAGGTTTTGGGTATGCACCTGAGAATTTAGAGTAAAAAAGTACAGGAAACATAATGTTACAGCAATAGAATCCGCTCGGGGACAGCACCACTGCTAAAAATGAAAGAGTCAACAACCAATTAGAATTAGTATTATTGGGATATGATATGGTCTACTAAAGTTCTCTATAGATAATGTTGGTGTCAAAAGTCCAAATCAGTGTGCTGCGGGACAAAATTATGTGAGTTGTCGTGCTGAAATACTAAAACAGTTTTAGCATATCATAATAGAGGAGTTTAGCTTAGGAACAGAACAGCAAATAACAGCCTAAATCTCTACAGGTGTGGTTTTATTTTTGAGGATTTAGTCCAAAGAAGATAAGAGAAGTAAGGAGAAAGAAGTGGAAAAATGGAAGAATTGGAAAGAAAAGGGGGAGAGTAAAAAGCGAAAGAAGAGTATAGGGTGAGGAGAGAAGGGGAGGGATAGGTCTAGGTATATAAACTTATTGTGATTATAAACCCTGTATGTTAATATCAGGGGAAAAAAAGATAACATTTACATAATAAAAGAGTCAAAGCCCCTCATAAATTCATATGAGGAGCAGAGACTGCATACCTAAAAGAAAAAATATAAGTCAAGAAACCTTTAGAGAAAGGAAAAATTGGTAAGATGGTCAAGATTTTCCCCACGTTGTAAGACCGTAGAACCTGAAAAACAAACCATGCAGAATGTTATAAGACAGTCTCTTTTGAGCAGCAGAGACCTTAATGCAAAATCCCAAATCGTCCACTGCATGGATATGGGATCCAAGGGTGAGACCCACACATAAAGGAGCCCCAACCTGGGTTTAGGAGAGATAAATCCATATAGGAAAAGTCAAATTAAATCTAGGATTATCAACTAATACCACAAATAAAGGGATATAGACCAATCATGGTCTAAATGATCTATGGAATAATCAAGTGGAAGTGAGCCCATAAGAAGTTGAGGTCATCCAGATGTATCAATTGAAATTAGTCCAGGTAAACAGATATACTTATACTGAGAAGAATATATATGCGCCAAAGGCAATGATGTGATCAAAATTATATAGTCCCGGGCACATATAGACATCAGGTTGTCGAGGTGTAGACACAATAGAACTGACTTCTTCCATAAAAATCCCAAACACATCGGAACATCATATTTTCTGAAAATATCCTTGATTGAACCGTCTTCTTCCATAGCAACGGTGATGGAGTTCTTCTTGGTTCAAACCAAGCTGTTCTTAATTTTCCAGAGTTCTAAGAATCGATAACAAAAAGTTACCAATGGTGAACATCAAATGGATAGAGAGAACAGGACGAGCGTTGCAGATATGGCAATCCAATTATAAGAAAGAGGAAACTTCTAGAAGCAGTGAAGACACCCTACTGACTCAATTCTACTTCTTATAGAAGCCATTGAAGAGAAACTCTTCATTAATGCCTTTTGATGCCATGCTCTTTAGTTCAAAAATCCAGCGCCTCTCTTTACGTAGGAGTTCATCAGTCACTCTTGTGTTCCTAATGGAGGGCAGGACTTTGTCCACTACCATGATCCTAGAGACTGGGTGGAGAGCAATTATGGAAAGTGAGGAAATATTTAGCCACAGAGCTTGTTCGCTTACCTTGTTTTTGATGGGCTGCAGCACACAGAATGTTAGAGATGTGATTTTGGCTCCTCTTGCTTAGTTCTTGGGTTTCACCGACTTGGATTTTCGGGCAACTACCAAGTAAGATATACACCACGTCAGGCGTGCGTCAGTTGGCAAAATGTTTAGTTGTAATACGACCAGGAAAGACCGTTGTATCCATCTGTTCAGAGCGACAGTGTATTGACATATAGAGCAGTCACCCCACGGATAGGTACCGACCAACCTCATCCCTTGGCCGAGAGGACTGGTTGGTCTGGTAAAATGGCTTGCAGAAAGAAAGTCCTAAGGTTTCTTGCCCTCCTTGCCACTAGTCTAGGTCTAGATCCTATAAACTGCTCAATTTTATGATCACTTGATAGAATTGAGCAGTTGCGACAAAGTGTACGGTACACGTCATCCCAATGATTATTAAATGTTGTAATGACATTTAATGTTTCCGGGTCCAGTCTCCATTTTGTTCCTTCTTTTTGCTGAAGCTGTAGATTGAAAAGCATGTGATATGGGTAACCACGTTTTTTAAACCTCAAAGTTAAATCTCTAGCCTCTCCCAGGAAACTTGCATTGTCTGTGCATTTCCTTTTCAAACGGTTAAATTGCCCTTCAGGTATCGCATTCCGTACATGTAAAGGATGGAAACTTTGGTAATGAAGAAGACTATTAGTGGCATTGTCCTTCCTGTGCAGGGCAGTGCTGATCTTGCTTCCTGATTGGATGATCTTTAGGTCTAGGAAGACCACCTCCATCCAAGAATGTTGTGAGGTTAGGGTAATGTTCAGTGTGTTGGAGTTCAATGAACTTGGGGCATCCCTCAACTGTACCTGTCCAGAAAAATTAAATATCATCGATATATCTATACCAATGTGTCACAAAGTTGTTAAAGTCTGGCAGGATGCGAACGCAGATCTCCCACCACCCTAGGAAAATGTTCGAATAGGATGGTGCGCATTTCGCACCCATTGCGATACCAGATACTTGCCTATAGAACGTCCGATAAAGGTGAAGTAATTGTTCTCCAGCACTATCCGTAAAGATGTAGCAAAAAGGAATCGTGTAGACGACTGCCAGTCGAATTCTGGTCTAGGAAGTAAGAGACAGCAACTAGTGCTAGTTAGTGCACTTTCCACACTACAAACACTCCAATTTCTTCAATTTCTCTGGCAATCTGCAGTGTGCTGCAGTGACTGTTCCTTCTAGGCACCAGCTAACAGAATCTGTGAGAACTCACAAAGACCTGGCCAGGTGAACTATTAACGTGCAATACTCGGAAGTAAGCCATCGCTGGACACCACGGACCTGGGGAAGATAATAAAGTGTGTGTGTCTATGTGTGTCCCCCACAGCCCCTTATGGAATAATACTGCATTTTTGCTTTGAAAAAACAAAAACGCAGCACTAAAAAAAGGAGCAAAAAAGTAACACAAAAAAGTATGATGCGTTCGTGATGCTTATTTTGCAAGAAAAAAGAGGATCCGTTTTGGCTGCAAAAAGTATCCCAAAAATAGATCTCCAAAAACGGAGCACAAACGCCCAGGGGCACATAGCCTAAACATTTAAGTACTTTTAAACATTATGATTTTTGCAAATATAAAGATGCCAATTTACTGGTGTTTATTTGGAGAGAACTTACCGTATATATACTCGTGTATAAGCCGAGTTTTTCAGCACAAAAATTGTGCTGAAAAGTGCCCCCCTCGGCTTATACACGAGTCAGTGATGGCTGACTGTGTGGGGCCGGTGTCCGGGGGCTGGAGGAGGTGAGGGAGGCTGTACAATGAGCAGGCAGTCACGTGCTCCCGCTCATTAGGGCAATGCAATATGCACTGTATCCCTCGGTCCATCAGCGGCAGGGGGAGCGGTGCATATTACATTGCTGTCAGCGCTCCTACCACCCCCTTGGGGTAGTATACAGCAGTGACCCCCTGTGGGTATACACAGCCCCCCCCTGTGGGTATACACAGCCCCCCCTGTGGGTATACACAGCCCCCCCTGTGGGTATACACAGCCCCCCCTGTGGGTATACACAGCCCTTGATACACCCCCTGTGGGTATACACAGCCCCCCCGTTGCTGCCGCACACCTGTAAAAAGAAGCGCTTTCATACTTATCCTCCTGCTGTCACCGCGCGCATCCTCCGCTCTCCTTGCACCCGCGTCCATCCACGTGACCGCGCACAAATAATGACGTCATTATTTGTGCGCGGTCATATGGATGGACGCCGGGTGCAAGAAGAGCGGAGGATGCGCGCGGTGACAGCAGGAGGATAAGTATGAAAGCGCTTCTTTTTACAGGTGTGCGGCAGCAACGGGGGGGCTGTGTATACCCACAGGGGTGGGCTGTGTATACCCACAGGGGGGCTGTGTATACCCACAGGGGGGCTGTGTATACCCACAGGGGGGGGCTGTGTATACCCACAGGGGGGGCTGTGTATACCCACAGGGGGGGGGCACTGCTGTAACTACCCCAGGGGGGGCTGCTGTATACTACCACAGGAGAGGGGCTGCTGTATATACTTCTGTGGCTGCTGTAATTAACTACCACAGGGGGAGCTGCTGTATACTACCACAGGGGGAGACTGCTGTATACTACCACAGGGGAAGACTGCTGTATACTACACAGGGGAGTGATACTGCGTGTATACTACCACAGGGGGAGACTGCTGTATACACCACAGGGGGAGACTGCTGTATACTACCACAGGGGGAGACTGCTGTACAACTTACTACCACAGGGGGAGACTGCTGTATACTACCACTGGGGCTACTGTATATACCTCTGTGGCTGCTGTATACTACCACTGGGGAGGCTGCTGTATACCACTGGGGGGGACTGTATACCTGTGCTGGGGTCCACCCTCGGCTTATACACGAGTCAATAGGTTTTCCCAGGTTTGGGGGCAAAAGTAGGGGGGTCGGCTTATACACGGGTCAGCTTATACACGATATATACGGTAGCAACGATTCAAATTAACAAAAACATGTCTAAATATGTTGTAGACTGTAAAAGGATATAGAAATTGCACTGCAAAATGTGGTCCTCTTTCAGTGACAACTCTTTTTTTGCTCATCTCTTGTACTCCTGCATCAGATTATCTCTTAAAATTGCTTAACAGTGATCTGCCAGCATTGATTAATGTTCCTTGATATTTATTCACCATAACTGCTTACTGTTTCACAGTTTGATGGAAAAAACTCTAGACACTGTTCACTGTTTCACAGCTCACTGTTTCACAGTTTGGTGGAAAAAGTCTAGGTACAAATGTAAGAAATAAATCTTTAAGGATATCTTACAGCCCAGATCCTAATATATTTTGAGATTTTTCAACAAATCTTCATAGCTCTTAATTTTCTCATAAAACTAGTTACTGCTACTGCGATTGCTACCAATACAGGCATTATGTATTCATTGCCCTGTGTATCAGCTGTCCCTGCTTCCCCAACGCATGCTTCAAACTTTCTTATCAGGAGATTTGCCTTCTTTAGTTTGTAATTCTATGTAATTATCTTCCTTTACCTCTAGCACCTAACAAACAGCTTTATTTGGCTATATTGAATATTCAACTCTATATTATATCTAAATAGGCTAGTTGGTAAGTAATAATGTGCTGGTGATTTGACCTCTCTAGTATGAGCTTTTTAATTTCTTTATTTTATTATGCTATTGGCCACTTTTACTTAGTAACTTATTTTGCAGAGGCATTTATCCCGGAAAACAATATTCTAGTTTCCAAAAATAATTGCCTTTCTAAATGTTTGTGCTACGTGTTTCCCCGAAAATAAGTCACCCCCGAATATAAGACAGGGCAGGGCTGGCGCAGAATTTTCCAATATAAGTCATACCCCGATTATAAGACAGGGTGACTTATTTTCGGGGAATACGGTATAAGACAGGGGGGGGCGGGGGGGTGGGGGGCGCTGCGCAGTATTTCCTACCTTGTCCCCCGGTCTGCTGTGCCTTGTGGTTCCCCCTGCTTCAGTTCCATCATCATCGGTGCTGGGGGCTGCCATCTTGCTTCTTCTCTCCGTCCCCAGCCAGTGATGTCAGAGCAGGCCGCGCTGTGATTGGCTAGCACCCGTGATCACGTGTCACGGGTGCTAGCCAATCACACTGCGGCCTGCTCTGACATCACTGGCCGGGGGCGGAGAGAAGAAGCAAGATGGCAGCCCCCAGCACCGATGATGATGGAACTGAAGCAGGGGGAACCACAAGGCACAGCAGACCGGGAACGGAGCGAGGAACCCACCGGAAGGCACAGAGGACATCCCAGCACAGAAGAAGAGGATCGAGGAGGCAGCACAGCGGTCGGCACAGGGGACAAGGTAGGAAGCTGTGTGTATGTGTATATATGTGTGTGTGTGTATATATATGTGTGTATATATGTGTGTATATGTGTGTATGTATGGGTATGTGTATGTAAGTAGGCTGGTGGCTGCCAATATAAGCCATACCCCGAAAATAAGACATGGGGCCACTTTTGGCCCCCAAAAAAATATAAGACAGTGCCTTATTTTCGGGGAAACACGGTATTAGCTTTTTTTGTGAACAGAATCTTTAATGTAGGACAGAAGTTCTTCACTTTGTACTTTGCTATGTTTTTTTGTAGTTAAAACAGATATCCTTGCATTGATTCATCACCGCCTAATTTTTTAATACTATGGAAATGTTAATAAATTGAATAAAAATAAAATTACTAATTGTATTGGCATAATTCACTAGTATATATTCCAAGTTATCCCCTGATTTGTATGTACACCTCTTGCTGTAAAACTGCAGTGCTCTGCCTTACATGAGCAAAAGTAATGACAATGTAGAGTATAATCAACTTTGTGCCCTGTGCTCATTGGGGAGAAGGTCATGTCATTTGAGCAAGATCTAGAGCAGAGGGTTCAGCATTGCATCTGGACAGAGGCTTTTGTCATTCAGTGCTGGGAGGGCAGGTACAGCTGCCACTCACTATACATTGAGCAGTGAGTAAACTGCACTAGCCTCGCCCCTATGACTGAAAGACAGAGGCTGCTGGGAGGTTAATGTCCTCTTGGCAGTGGGGCTCTCAGGGCAGTGGCTGCATGATGTCATAATGCTATTCACCTGCAGATTAAACATCTCCATGTTAATAGTGTTTTTTTTTTTACATGACGGGTTCCCTTTAAGGTTCTGTTGCTGCTGATTATTACAGATGTATTACTTTATAGTGACACACTGAATAGTGATGGTGAGGTAGCTACAACAGTTCACTGTGTTTCACTTACATCTTGGATTTCTATCCACAGCAGTGAAGTAGTACAACACAATCACATTACACCTTTATCTTTCCCCATGCTATGTATTCTGCGTGCTACTATCTATACACAGTACAGAAGATGTGGTTCTTTTTCTTCCTCTATGTTTAATGTGGTCAGATTGCTGCACACTATTGAGGGGAATCCCATGTTGCTTTGCTTGATGCTACTAACCTGCTTACTGAGTATGCAGCATGTGTAAAATTACATCGGCATTATATTTTACTATGTTTGTGAATCAAATAGTAGATTGTTGAATTTGCGTGGAACCGCTGATGTCAGGAAATTTGATACAAAATAGATGCTTCGCGGAAATCCCTGTGTTATTAGAGTAAGGAACAAATATGGAAAATGTGTAGAATATAGAGGAATAAATGAACACATATTTCATATAAACAAATGTTTATTAAATTACCTGAGCTTATTTTGTAGGGAATAAATGTGGAATATAGATTCTTTGTATCTATCTATCTATCTATCTATCTATCCATCTATCTATCTCTATCTATGTATTTATTTCTATCTATCTCTATCTATGTATCTATTTCTATCTATCTATTTCTATCTATCTATTTCTATCTATCTATCTATTTGTATCTATCTATGTATCTATCTATCTATCTATTTCTATCTATCTATCTTTCTATCTATCTGTTTCTATCTATCTATCTATTTCTATCTATTTCTATCTATCTATCTATTTCTATCTATCTATTTCTATCTATCTATCTATCTATTTCTATCTATCTATCTATTTCTATCTATCTATTTCTATCTATCTATCTATCTATTTCTATCTATCTATTTCTATCTATCTATCTATCTATTTCTATCTATCTATTTCTATCTATCTATCTATCTATCTATCTATCTATCTATCTATCTATCTATCTATGTATTTATCTATGTATCTATTTCTATCTATTTATCTATCTATTTCTATCTATCTGATAGATAGATAGATAGATAGATAGATAGATAGATAGATATAGATAGATAGAAATAGATACATAGATAGATAGAAATAGATACATAGATACATAGATATATAGATAAATAGATAGAGATAGATAGAGAGATAGATAAATAGATAGATAGAAAGAAAGAAAGAAATAGATAGATAGATAAATAGATAGAGATAGATAGATAGATAGAAATAGATAGATAGATAGATAGAAATAGATACATAGATAGATAGATAGATAAATAGATAGAGATAGATAGATAAATAGATAGTGGAAGAAGGTCATTATTGACCGAAACGTCGCCATCCTTATACCTGAAGGCCAATAAAGGCAGGATTTACAACTGAAATTGGAGTGCTGCAACCTTTTTTACGTATATGTCTGGAATAGGTGGTTGGATACCACCTCAAGGATTGATTAGCACCTAACATTTTGTTACAAAGAAACGCTGCTCAAATAACCTTTTTTGTCTAGATAAATAGATAGATAGATAGAAATAGATACATAGATAGATAGATAGAAATAGATAGATAGATAGATAGAAATAGATACATAGATAGATAGAAATAGATAGAAAGAAATAGATACATAGATAGATAGAAATGAATAGATAGATAGATAGATAGAAATAGATAGATAGATAGAAATAGATAGATAGATCTCTATGGGAAGTGAGGCGCTATTCTGATTGGTCGCCGCCAGCACACAGCGACCAATCAGAATAGCGCCTCACTTCCCATAGAGAATAATAGCGGTTTTTCAAGCGAAGTATAGCCGGGCCCTTGGTTCTATTTTCGGCCACGGGTCTCGGCTTTCGTCGGTCGTCGCCGGGGCGGGAGACTCGCAATCGCTTCGACTCGAGTCTCGAAGTCGAGTCGACTCAAGACTCGCAATCGCTTCGCGGCCATTGCGAGTCTCCCGCCCCGGCGACAACCGACGAAAGCCGAGTCCCGTGGCCGAAAATAGAACCAAGGGCCCGGCTATACTTCGCTTGAAAAATCGTCCATTCTATCTCTATGGGAAGTGAGGCGCTATTCTGATTGGTCGCTGTGTGCTGGCGGCGACCAATCAGAATAGCGCCTCACTTCCCATAGAGATAGAATGGACGATTTTGTCCATTCTATCTCTATGGGAAGTGAGGCGCTATTCTGATTGGTCGCCGGCAGCACACAGCGACCAATCAGAATAGCGCCTCACTTCCAATAGAGATAGAATGGACGACTTTTGGTTTCAAATTTACCGCTGAAAGTGAGGCGCAATTCTGATTTGTCGCCGGCAGCACACAGCGACCAATCAGAATAGCGCCTCACTTGCCATAGAGATAGAATGGACGACTTTGAGTTTCAAATTTCGCGCTTAAGTGAGGCGCTATGCTGATTGGTCGCTGTGTGCTGCGCCGACCAATCAGAATAGCGCTTCACTTCCCATAGAGAATAATAGCGGTGTTTGGCGGAATTTATGGCCGGGCCCCTGGTTCTATTTTCGGCCACGGGGCTCGGCTGTGGTCTGTGGTTCTATGGTTTTTTTGTTTATACTCGACGTCCTTATAGGTTTCCCCAGTTTTATGGTTGGGGCTTATACACATTTATGCGGAGTCCTACTGCGCTTAGTGACTTTGGGTTTTCAGATGGCTTATTCCGCCATGGCTATCGAGTCATATCCAGGTTAGGCTAAATTACTGGTACTTCGTATATTTTAGGATTTACTGCAGTGCCAGTGGTTTTCTTCTTTGTGTGTGTGAAATAGTGCTGGAATTTTATTTTTCTCATATTCAATAAATCCAATTCTAATGTTCAATTTGCGAGTGATTGCAAATTTCATGAAATTCAACACAATGTTGATCCTCCACGGTATCGATCAACTTATCTCTGATGAAATATGTGCAGTTCATAGTGAAATTAAACACGTCCATATAAAATATGTCCTGAATTCCCTGTGGTTGTTAGGTGGTGACTAACATGGAATAAGTGCAGATTTTAGCGTTATGACAATCTCATGTGAACGTGAGATGCATATAGATGGGGAACCTGATGTTTGTTAGGCGAATTGGGATAGAATAGTGCAGCATTAACGTAGAAGGAACCATATCCATATTAACAGACACATATTGAATTCTTTATGCTTATTAATCGTGAAAAATCATGAATCTAAAATATTTGCAGATTTGTGTGCCATGAATATATATTCCATAATAACGGTGATTTGAATTCCCTTTGCTTGTTAGGAAGTGAGTGAATAAGTGTCGTTTGTACTGGAGAAAATAGTAATAGTCATTAATAGAGATGTAATCGGATATTAATCTTTCCATTACTGTTTATAGGAATGAACGATGCGAATTATGTGTAACCTTTTCTGGTCACCAATTGAAAGCACATATGCCATAGAATAGAGGTACGAATATTGATTTCCCTTTTTATCTTATGTGGGGAATGAAGAGGAAAGCTATTCTATTATACTTCGCGACATCAGAATAGCGCCCCTTCCCGACTGGTAGTCGATTCAGTCGATCGAATTCATAGAGGCCCCGAATGCGCTGCTGCGCGACAATCGAAGGCCATTCGAGCGTGGACCAGGCAGCATGGCCGCGAAGGGCCATTGCGAGCCCGGCCCAAAATCATCCACAGCTCCCGGTACAACTAGCGATTTACGCTGGAGCGCGAGCAATGGGCGTGGCATGCGAGTCGCACTGAGCCCAATTCTCCGGGGACAGTAGCAGGCGGCATCCCATGACCCGACTACAACAATTGCACACACTCAGTCCACAGCTCGGACCCCATTACATTGATCCCCAAACGGACCCACATGTCCAAGCGAACCCATGTCGCACAGCTCACCCAGCATTCCGCAGCTCACCCCATGTCCGCAACAGCCGACTTATGTCCAGCATCACCACCCTGTCCACAGCGACCCATGCCCGCACAGCGATCCCCTTTGGGCCGACAGCCGCTCATGCGCAAGCGACCCCCATTGCGCCGCATACACTCATCCTGCAAGACACCTCCATTACTGCCAGCCCCTGCAATCAATGTCACAACACGTCACCCACATGTCCGCACAGTGATTCCATCCGACAGACCAATGTGACAGCCTCCCACATCATGTCGCACAGCCACCCACTCTGCACAGCCGACCCATGCGACAGGACCCATGCCGCACAAGCACCCCCATGCCGCACTGCTACCCCATGCACGTCAGCCCATTCTCCTGCCATAGTGCAACCACCCAATGTCGCACAGCCAAACCCCCATCCATACCAGTCCATTCGCCATGCCTCTGCCACGCTCACCCCATGCGCTACAGCCAACTCCCAACCTGCTATCACTTCCCCATTATGTCGAAAACCTCATGTGCTCACACCGACCCCAGCTAATGTCACATGTCCTTCTAAATCCCATTTACATCGACATACTATACATGTCTTCATTATCATCTTGATGCTCAGGCTGTCCTTTCGTAGTCAGGAAGTAGGAGAGCCAAATACACTCTTATCCTGTCTGTTTAACGTTGAGGATAAAAATAAGCGGGTATTAACAAGGCTGTCACTGCTGTTATCTCATCAATCATTCAGTTACAATGTGACTGTAAAGGTAAAGCTCTTTCAGTATCACTTGAATCTTTGGATAAGTATTCACAGACTGAGACTAGCAGTCCTATTTTCAATCTGCTTGAGGCAGCACTGAAAGTAGTACCACAATCAGATAAAACCTTTTCTATGTCTAGGTGGAATGAGCTGTGGGTACTGACCTATTAGATCTACACTTTACAAGCATAAAATGTTGCTGCTTGACTGCCTCCCATCTTTTATACTTTATGTGATCACCCTTTTGATTGGCTGCACTAGACCATGTGATGTGATAACAGCAGGGCATTTTAGGGAAGCCCATGCAACTGCGCCAGATTCCATTAGCCTTCCCTTTTCAGGATTGTGTGAAATGGCTTCATCCACATGTCCAGCTGCCATCTACCAACTTTGCTTTTAAACATCCCATATGTAGCACTATATTTCAGTGGCTAACCACATGAAAATCCAATTTATCAGTAAAGGCTACAATATAGAACAAGGAATCCTTCAGTAATGTGAGCTCCATCCCAAGAAAGACCCTACAACAAATCCGAAGTGCCGTCTACCCGTGATATTCCCCAACAGGTGTCTGAATTACCACACAATAAGATGATAATAGTCAGGCCAGGAATAATCAGCAAATATTGGCATATCCTGCATCAGGATTAAACCATAGCAGGGTTTCTGCTCATAAAACCCCGGTTAATTTTTCATAAAGCTCCCACCTTAGCCAATATGGTTGTACCATCCAAGAAGAGGTAATCAGTCCCATTAGGCAAATAGGGATTAAATACCATCATAGGCAGGTTAAGTGCACTAAAAGGTTTTAACTCATTTGGCTTGTTTCCATATTTCTACAAAGTGGTAACACCAAGATTTGTGTGTCACAAGTTTACAAACTCATCTGGTACCAGGAAACTCAACATTCATCAATTTCTAACATATTTCACCAAGGGCGTTATATACTGTACATCATCCAATATCCATGTGGTTGGCCACATAAAACATTCCCTATCCACAAGAATTTAAGCATACTTTAATAACATAACCAAAGGGTTTATGGAACATCCGTTATCATGCCATCATGGGAAGTCACATAACAAATCTTGCAAAAGATCTACTGTAATTGTTTTTTAGAATTCAGGTAGGTCCCAAACACTGGCGAAAGGGTGATTTTATTCAATAAATATCTAGGATAGAATACAAGTGGATTTTTACTCTAGATACCCTGATCCCTATGAGCCAAAATTCAGACCTGGAAACTTTTGCTTTTCAAATCCGCAAGCTTTGACTTTTAATGTCGCATTCACCCTTCTTCATTAGCTTACACTACAATTAAATCAATCAAAAGTGAAGGAATTCTTCCATTTTTCATTTATCATTAAGATTTTACATTTTTTTAATGTTTAAGTATGCTATTTACCAGTTGTATTTTATTATTATTATTATTATTATTATTATAATTATTATTATTTATAGAGCACCATTGATTACATGGTGCTGCACATGAGAAAGGGATACATACAAACAAGTTAAAAATACAATGAACAAACTAACAATGACAGACCGATACAGAGGGGAGAGAGGACCCTGCCCTTGCAGTGTGAGGTACAGTTGGACGTTTTCAGGTGCAGAATCCCAGAGGATGGGGGATACTCAAGCGAAGTCTTGCAGGCAGTTAGGTGAGGACCGTACAAGTGTGGAGGAAAGGAGGAGGTCTTGGGAGGATCGAAGATTACGAGCTGGATGATATCGGGAGATTAGTTCAGAGATATATGGGGGGACAGATTGTGAACGGCTTTGTAAGTCAATGTTAGTAGTTTAAAAGTCTAAGAAGGACTTGTGTACACGGACATGCGCTGCTTACATTAAGGCAATCAGACAGTATTCATCACAATATTTTCATCTTTATTCCTCCTACGTGTTTTGAAGCCTGTCCTGACTCCTTCTTCAGGGGTAGTGATGTTACATATCATGACAATTGATTTTATATATAGTATGGTATGCATATATCGCACAATGAAATAAGGCTTGAACATTAAAAATGGACACATAACTTATGAACTTTATTAATTTTTAATTTTATTTTTTAAGAACTTTATTAAGGATACAACAATTGTTTATTCTTCCATATCTAATCAATTTTCCCTTTTCTTCACTCCTTATCAATTGTTCTTCGTTCTTTATTAATTTTTGACAGCTATTTTCATTGCCTGTTTTCTTTTTATTAGTCTCGTGTTGACAGCCTGGATAGCTACAAAATGAAGAACAATGCACATTACAAAAGAATTGTGTTCCTTGTAAGTTCTATTCCCTATGGAATGTTATAATTTTATTCTTCTAATTTTATTTTTAAAAAAAAATGTTATAGTGATTTTATTATCTGATATATTTTTATGTGAATAAATAATTTTTAGTTTCTAAATTTTATATTAAATTTCATCACAAACATACATTACTCCGCTTTCTAGAGCAAATTCCTTCCCTAAATATGGGTTTTTCAAATCATTTAAATGAATCCTGAGGAGTGGGAGTGGTTCCAGTGCAGAAAGAGGTCATGCATCCCTCCTCTTCCTATGATGTGTTGATTTTGTTGTTTATGACCTACTATATATAAAATCAATTGTCATGATATGTAACATCACTACTCCCTGAGAAAGGAGTCGGGACTGGCTCCGAAACGCGTAGGAGGAACGAAAGGAATATCTTGTGATGAATACTGTCTGATTGCCTTAATGTAAGCAGCGCGGGTCCGTGTACACAAGTCCTTCTTAGATTTTTGAATCACGTTGATCGTAAGAGTGTGGACCCTGCAGCAGCCATTGTTACCTACTTTTATGCCGGTTGTGTGCTACGCAACCTTTCCAGGTGAGCGCATGGCTTTAGTTAGTCTCATCATTTAAAAAAGATAAGACCCTATTTGCTCTTCTTTCCTTTCCAGCAAATCTGTCAATGTTAGTAGTTTGAATTGGATACGCTGAGGAATTGGGAGCCAGTGGAGGGATTTGCAGAGGGTAGAAGCGAGGAGAGAGGTGGATTAGTCGGGCAGCAGAGTTGAGGACAGATTGGAGAGGTGCAAGAGTGTTAGCAGGGAGGCCACAGAGAAGGAGTGTTGCAGTAGTCGAGATGGGAGATAATGAGGGCATGCACCAGTAATTTAGTAGATTGAGGGTTGAGGAAGAGATGATTCTGGAAATATTTTTGAGTTGGACGTGGCAGGAGGTGACAAGAGCTTGAATGTGTGGTCTGAAGGATAAGGGAGAGTCAAGGATCACTCCAAGGCAGCGGACATTAGGTACAGGGCAAAGTGTGATATAATGTATTGTGATAGATCAGGTAAGGGAGGTGTGCGAGATGGGTGAAAGATGATGAGTTCAGTTTTGTCTACAGTTTTGTTTAAGGAAGCGAGAGGAGAAGAAGGAGGATATGGCCGATAGATACTCTGGGATTCTGGACAGCAGAGAGGTGACATCTGGGCCAGAGAGGTAGATCTGAGTGTCGTCAGTGTACAGGTGGTACTGGAAGCCATGGGACTTTATGAGTTGTCCTAGGCCAAGGGTATAGATAGAGAAAAGTAGGGGCCCCAGGACAGAGCCTTGTGATACTCTAACAGAGAGGGGATGGGGTGAGGAGGTAGAGTTGGAGTAGGAGACGCTAAATGTGCGGTTTGAAAAGTATGAGGAGATCCAGGAGAGGGCAAGGTCAGTGATACCAATGGAAGAGAGGATCTGTAATAGGAGGCAATGGTTGACTGTGTCGAATGCAGAGGACAGGTCAAGAAGGAGGAGGATAAAGAAATGTCCGTTGTATGCACATAAACATTTTTATCCTGGATCCGATCAGTGCTGTAAGTTCGACATCTCTGCTGAGGTGTCGGGTGTTTGATGTGAGTGCCGCATCGGAGCTCACATCAAACACTGGGACCCGAACCTTGACGTTGTATTACGTCAAGGGACGCGAGGAGCTTAAGTGAGTGTAGTAAAATTAATATCTTTCAATTTTTAATCTTTAAACTATCACCTATTTACATGTATCACTTTAAGCATAGATCCCTCCTATTACACAGGTCAACAAAAAAAATTTTTTTTTCTGGTGCCCAAAATATTTTAATGAATTTGGGGTATTTTTGGGGTGCTGATTCTGAATATGCTATCAGTTTTGCCAGATTGGCTCAAGTTTTTGAGATTTTTGGTATCTTATTTATAGCACTTGTTCGTAAATGCGACGCATCATCTCATTAATTTCTTTGGATTAGTACTTGAACTGAGCAGTTCTCAATATAGTTTTGTGTTAATTAGTGTTCTAAAAGTTTGTTCATAGCTTGATTTTTGCACTAACTTTATGTTTGTTGTCTGTTGTCCAGTGAAAAGCATGAACTCATCAAGAAGAAGTTGTCTTAACGATCCAGACTCATTCTGTTACATTTGTGGTGAATATACACTGACAAAACATAGAAGAAACATAACAGACTTCGTTAAAAAAGTAGCAAAAAACGTCTTTTTTTTAACACATTTTACGAAAAATCTCAAAAACTTGAGCCAATCTGGCAAAACTGATGACATATTCAGAATCAGCACCCCAAAGTTACCCTAAATTCAATGAAATATCTTTGGCACCAAAAATGCTGTTGACCAGTGTTATATATACATATATTCTATTTTATACTATATATACTTTATATACATATACTTTTTAATTTATTGTATGTGTATCCAATCTCCTAACATCAACCTTATAGCCAGCTATATATGAAGTCCAGATCCATTGAACATATTGTGCATGGTCCAAGGGAAAGATACAGCCTACATTTTTTTTTAAGACCTAATTGTGCGCTTCCTTTACATTTATTATAGTTTGATAAGACCCTATTGTGCGCTTCTTCTCCATTCCAGCGACGGAAGGTAAGAGTGAATGATTTATTATTTTATGGTGTGCGCAGCATGGGGGTGTATACTGATCATAGGGAGGGGTATATACCAGTGGTGGGGGGTCACATACCAGTTGTGGGGGTGATATACCAGTGGTGGGGGGTCATATACCAGTGGAGTGGGTCATATACCAGTGGTGTGGGGTGTCATATACCAGTAATGGGGGGTCATATATCAGTGGTGGGGGGTATATATCAGTGGTGAGGTGTATATACCAGTGGTGGGGGGTATATACCAGTGATAGGGGGTATATACTAGTGATGTGGGCTATATATCAGTATTACCAGGATGGGGGGCCATATACCAGTGATGGGGGCTTATATACCAGTGATGGGGGCTATATACCAGTATTACCAGGATGGGGGGCCATATACCAGTGATGGGGGCTGTATACAATAATGAGGGCTATATACCATGCTGGGATTCTATATACCAGTGATGGGGGAATATGTACAGTTAGGGGTATATACCAGGATGAGGGGCCATTTACCATGATGAGGCGCTATATACCAGTGATGAGTGGCTGTATACAGTGATGATTGCTATATACCAGTGATGTGGGCGTTATATACCAGTTATGAGGAGCAATATACCAGGATGGGGGTCTGCTGCATTTCCCGCCCTAGGCTTATACTCGAATCAATAGGTTTCCCCAGTTTTTGGGGTAAAATTAGGGGCCTCGGCTTATACTTGGGTTGGCTTATACTCGAGTATATACGGTAGTTTACTTCTTTGTGAGTGCCAGTGGTTTTCTTCTTTGTTGTGTGTGAAATAGTGCTGGACATTTTATTTTTCTCCTATTCATCATAAATCAAATCTCCTGATGTTCAATTTGCCAGTGACTTGCAAATTTCATGAAATTCAACACAATGTTGATCCTCCACGGATCGATCAACTTATCTCTGAAGAAATATGTGCAGTTTATAGTGAAATAAACACGTCCCATATAAACATATGTCCTGAATTCCCTGTGGTTGTTAGGTGGTGAATGAACATGGAATAAGTGCAGATTTTAGCGGTATGAACACATCTCATGTGAACGTGAGATGCATATTGAATGCCCTGTGTTTGTTAGGCGAATGGATATAGAATATGTGCAGATTAACGTAGAAGGAACCCATATCCCATATTAACAGACACATATTGAATTCTTTATGCTTATTAAGTCGGGAATAAACATGAAATACATAAAATATTTGCAGATTTAGTGTGATGAATATATATTCCATATAAACTGGTGTATTTTGAATTCCCTTTGCTTGTTAGGAGTGAGTGAAATAAGTGCAGATTACCGTATATACTCGTGTATAAGCCGACCCGTGTATAAGCCGACCCCCCTACTTTTGCCCCCAAAACCTGGGAAAACCTATTGACTCGTGTATAAGCCGAGGGTGGACCCCAGCACAGGTATACAGCCCCCAGCAGTGTGGTATACAGGCCCCCTCAGTGGTATACAGCAGCCTCCCCAGTGGTAGTATACAGCAGCCTCCCCAGTGGTAGTATACAGTAGCCTCCCCAGTGGTATATACAGCAGCCCCAGAGGGGTATACAGCAGCCCCAGAGCTGTATACAGCAGCCCCAGAGCTGTATACAGCAGCCCCAGAGCTGTATACAGCAGCCCCAGAGGGGTATACAGCAGCCCAGAGGGGTATATAGCAGCCCCAGAGGGGTATATAGCAGCCCCAGAGCTGTATACAGCAGCCCCAGAGGGGTATACAGTAGCCCCAGAGGGGTATATAGCAGCCCCAGAGGGGTATATAGCAGCCCCAGAGGGGTATACAGCAGCCCCAGAGGGGTATAGAGCAGCCCCAGAGGGGTATACAGCAGCCCCAGAGCTGTATACAGCAGCCCCAGAGGGGTATACAGCAGCCCCAGAGCTGTATACAGCAGCCCCAGAGCTGTATACAGCAGCCCCAGAGGGGTATACAGCAGCCCCAGAGGGGTATACAGCAGCCCCAGAGGGGTATACAGCAGCCCCAGAGCTGTATACAGCAGCCCCAGAGGGGTATACAGCAGCCCCAGCCCCAGAGGGGTATATAGCAGCCCCAGAGGGGTATATAGCAGCCCCAGAGGGGTATACAGCAGCCCCAGAGGGGTATACAGCAGCCCCAGAGGGGTATATAGCAGCCCCAGAGGGGTATACAGCAGCCCCAGAGGGGTATACAGCAGCCCCAGAGGGGTATATAGCAGCCCCAGAGGGGTATATAGCAGCCCCAGAGGGGTATACAGCAGCCCCAGAGGGGTATACAGCAGCCCCAGAGGGGTATACAGCAGCCCCAGAGCTGTATACAGCAGCCCCAGAGGGGTATACAGCAGCCCCAGCCGTGTATATAGCAGCCCCAGAGGGGTATATAGCAGCCCCAGAGGGGTATACAGCAGCCCCAGAGGGGTATACAGCAGCCCCAGAGGGGTATATAGCAGCCCCAGAGGGGTATATAGCAGCCCCAGAGGGGTATACAGCAGCCCCAGAGGGGTATATAGCAGCCCCAGAGGGGTATACAGCAGCCCCAGAGCTGTATACAGCAGCCCCAGAGGGGTATACAGCAGCCCAAGCCCCAGAGGGGTATATAGCAGCCCCAGAGGGGTATATAGCAGCCCAGAGGGGTATACAGCAGCCCCAGAGGGGTATACAGCAGCCCCAGAGGGGTATTTAGCAGCCCCAGAGGGGTATACAGCAGCCCCCGCTGTATACAGCGGTACCCGGCTGTATACAGCCCTCCCCCCTGGTATACCGGGCCCCCCCCTGTGGCCACCTGTAAAGGAAGCGATGATTATACTTATCGGGTCGCTGTCGCCGACGTCGCCGCTCTGTCACCGTCCGTCACCGCGCTCCTTCCCGTCTTCATGCTTCCTTCATCGGCGCACAGAAAATGACGTCATTTCCTGTGCAACGGTGAAGGAAGCATGAAGACCAGGAGGAGCGCGGTGACGGACGGTGACAGAGCGGCGGCGTCGGCGACAGCGACCCGATAAGTATAATCATCGCTTCCTTTACAGGTTGCCACAGGGGGGGCCCGGTATACCACGGGGGGGGGCTGTATACAGCCGGGTATATATATATATTTTTTTTATTATTACCGTATATACTCGTGTATAAGCCGAGGGGGGACTTTTCAGCACATTTTTTGTGCTGAAAAACTCGGCTTATACACGAGTATATACGGTATACTGGAAATAATATGTATCTATCATAAAGAGATGTACCGTATATTAACTTTCCATTACTTGTTTAATGGAAATGAACATGGAATATGTGTAATTTACGGTACAATGAACACATATGCCATAGAAACAGAGGTACAATATTGATTTCCCTTTTTATCTTAGGTGGGGAATGAAGATGGAATATATATAGTATATAATAAAATGTACACATATACCAAATAAACAGATGGGTAATAGGTTTCATGGGCTTGTTAGTGAATCAACGTGAAAAATATACAGATTATAGTTTAATTAACACCTATCACACATAAACAGATGTTATTGAATTTCCTGTTCTTGTTAAATTAGCAATGAACATGGAATGTGTGCAGTTGTTGGTTGAATCCATATAAACAAATGTATATTGAATTCCTTGTTCCTGATCCACAGGGAATGCACATGACATATGTACAGACTGTAGAGGTATGAACCTAAATCCCATATAAACACTTGTGCATTGATTTTCCTTTGCTTGTTAAGTGGGAATGATCATGGAAAAGGTGTAGTTTATGGTGAATCAATACGTATAACATATGAAAAGTTTCATATTGAGCATCCATTTGCTTTTAGATTAGAAAGAACATGGAGAATGTGCCATTTAGGACATGTGCACAATACCTCTGATTGTGGAGTGGTGCTCTATAAAAGATAAGAATTTTTCAGATCTTGCGTGACTAAGTGCTGTTGTACACTGGACAGGACAGATACAGAAGCAATCATTAAAAATCAGGTGAGATGCACATGTTCTATGAATTGTTTATATGACATGGTTTCCTTGCTGTTCCATCTGGAGTATAGCAGAATATTCCCGCACGTGATGTCAAATCAGACATGTGCTGTAAATGCACTTTTAATTGCCAATTAGTTCTTCGATCCACTACTTGCCTAGAAATATTTATACAGATATGAACAAGGAGTACAGTACCTCACTATATGCAATTATCCCCTTCACGACCTTTGATGTACCCATATATCATGGTTGAGAAGGGGTTCCCGATCTTATGACGTACGGGTCCTTCATGGTGATTGTGTGAAGCACAGGAGCTGTGCCCGCATGATCGCTGCAAGGATATCATCTTAGGTTACAGCCAAGCTCTGGATTTCACTTCCAGGAGCAGTGCCTGTACAACCCTGGGCTGTTTAACTTTCTAAATGCGATATCAATCATAACATTTAGGAGGCTGGGAGAGGGAGCTCCCTCTCCCATCTGTCTGGTGTCCCCATTACATCATCGTGAGAGCTCGATCATTGCCATGGCAATCAGAGGTCATCATGACAATCCCTGGGTTCTCCAGCTAGCCTGTTATATCATGTCATGAGCATGGACTAAGAGGCTTCTGTCAGCGCAGCACTGACAAGTATAATGTGTTGCCACATGTTTTGGTATATGGCAATGCATTATATCAGCAATAAGAGTAGTGAAAGTTAAGGGCCCATGCAGTAAATCCGTAAAAAAGTAGAAAAAAAAAGAGTTGAAAAAAAATTGTAAATATTCTTTTTTTAAAGAAAATTCACAAAATAAAGGAAAAAAATATACCAACAAATATGTATATTTACCATATTTTTCGGACTATAAGAGGCACTGGACCATAATAGAGAAAAAAAAAGGAATTTAAGTAAAAAATGTGGTAAAAGCTACGAGAGGAAGATGGTGCCGTTGGACCTGAGTGGTGTTGGTAAAGTACAGTATAAAAGCACCACCAGGTGAGTATAAGAATCGGGAGAGGGTTTTACATTTAAGTGCCACTCCAGCGCTGAAGAAAAAACACTGGAGTGTTGCTTTAAGATATCATAGGTGCTATTCATGTCAAGTTAAGGTGAACTATAACTCCCATCACAGCATGTCTTGTATATCCTTTGGCATGCTGGGAGTTATAATTCACCATAGGAGTGGTAGAATACTTGTATGAAGAGTATTTTATTAACACTTATTAACAATTCATTTTTAGCTTTTAGAAGATTTGCTCACTTACGTTAAATGCTCTTGTCTTGCTGCCATGCTAAGAACAAAGAAGTGTCTCAATTGCAGGAATTACATCAATACAGGTCCTTAAGTAGATGAGAGACTTCCTTGTTTCTAGCGTGGCTGAAGGATCACCACTGATGTGAACACTCAGCGCAGACTGGGCGCTGTGCTGCTAAGGTAAGCTCTGCACTTACCCTGTTACTGCAGTGACACTTCCTCCGGGCCAGGCACGACTGTGGTGAATCCTTGCTCCTACATCATTATGATCTCCCAAGCCCCTGCAGGAATCAGGCTGGGGAAACCACGTGTGTCCGCTGTTTAAAGTAATGGAATATTCATTTGCTGCTTCCCATGCCTCCTTCTCGCACTGAAACCAACGCAGAGATGTGGACGTGGGAAGCCTTTCCACAAGCAGTGATATTCAATTCAAGTTCTTTAAACAACGGGCGCACGTGGTTGCACTAGCCGCCAAATTCCTGCAGCAGTGACCTTTTCCTGACTCTTGCGACCCTAGTTCTCTGCTGCCCTCTACCCATAGCAAGCCAGTACAAGATACATTCAGACTGTAATACGTAGCCAACACTTGCCTCCCAAATTTGGAGGAAATAAGTGTGTCTTATAGTCCAAAAAATACAATACGTAAAACCAAAAATGAACAAAAAAGGTACACATACATACAGTGGCATTGCTGTAATCCCACTGACCTGAAGAATAAAGCCACTTACCACTTTTACCACACAGTGAACTTCATAAAGTAATACAAATTCCTGAATTGCTGGTTTTTGTTCATTCTGCCCACTAAAAACCAGAATAGAAAGCAATCAAAAATGTTATGTACCCAAAGGTACCAATGAAAACATCAACTAGACCCTCATATGAGTCATTCAGCAGAAATACAGAAAAAAGTATAACTCTCAAAATATGGCAATTCAAAAACTTCTTAGTGTGATAGCAGCAAAAAATAAAAAACAACATAAATCTGTAATTGTACTAACCTGATGAATAAAGTAATCTAATTAGTCACAGTGTATGAGAAACGCCATAAAAAGAAATCTAATAAATTGTTCACGGGTAATGGATTTGCTTATTTTGCCGCCCAAAGATCGCAGTATGGCTCATATCACATTTACCCTGCACTCTTCACTGTGCACTTGCACCAGAGTTTTCTTGTAAATCTGTGATTTGATTCAGATAGAATCCCATATAGAAGATTCTCTAAAATAAGGCAGATGAAACACTGTGGACACGGTTTATATGATCCAGCAGTGTCCTTCTTATTAGGTGTTTTTTTAAGACATGCACAGAAGCACATTAAGGCCTCAGGTTTGTGGTATGTGCACCTCTGTTTACCACATGGCATCCATTGTAACTCTTTAGTGCCTTTTTAGTGAATAGATCTTTAGTGGGTTTCATCTTAATCATGTGTTTCAGATATTTAGATGGAAACCCTGATGTAAACGCTCAGTGTAGTGCATCGGATACATATGAACTGATCCAAAATGTTCTTTATCCCAAATTGCTACCAATAAAAGCTTCAACTCAAACCACAAAAAACAAGTGCCCACTTGGGTATTTCACGTGTTAACAGGCTTGTATGGGGTGTGCAAGTTACTAGTACCGTAGCACAAAGGCTCTGAAAAAGCAACTTGGCTACCCCCCCCAAAGGATTCTAGCAAAATCTGCATTCTTAAATCCAAATGACCTCTCTTTCTTCTGAGCCCCATAATGTTCCTAAACCGCAGTTAGCATTTACATGTTTGACATTAATGTAGTGAGGGGAGCCCATTTATTTACATATGCGTGCATTCCCCTTTGTGAAAATAAAAAAATACTATTTTACAAGCTCACACCAATGCTTCTCATGATGATATTGAAGTTGAGGCTTCTTCACATATTTTTGGGCCACCATTCCAGACTTTATAATGTGTGTTGCATAGTGCAAGCATGGACATCTGTGATTATATGATCCACCTCCACTGCTATGTTTGTTGTTCCAGAGTGAATAGACCTTGCGATATACCTACTTGTTGCCTCTGGTATTTTTCTCAGACATCCACCTCTTGGCTTTTAAATGGATGGATGGACTTCATTTTGTATTTTTCCAACTGTCGTGGAACTAACATAATGCAGTTTGGCGATTTTCTTTGCCTAAAGGCCCACTATCGAGAAGCTGGATGATGCGGTTTATTTATTTTTTTTTGAAAAATCTTCTTCATGGCTGCTCTTTGATCTGAACAAGTGGCCTATCGCTTGGGAATCAACCTAATAATATACTGTGCTATTAGGGAATATGAGAACAGGTTGTAATGTGTAGTATACAGGAAGAAAATGCTTTTTCAAATTCCATCTGCAAAATAGTAACAATGCAGTGACATGGCAAAAATCTGCATAAATAATCATATGCTAAATAGCTGCAAGTCAAATTTATGTCTGAGATTTATGTTACAATGATAGTCTATAAAATAAAGGTAGTCTCATGCTGAAAGCTGTAGTGGATGGTGAGATATGATATATATTGAGAAAAACTGTTATCCTATTGAGAGGAAAACTAAAACTAAAATAATTTTGTTGTATAAGTGTAAACTCACGTTAAATATCATTGGATAACTGTAGTCAGTTTACATCTGTCATTATTTATAGTAAATCTGATTAACCACATATAAAATGGAACTGTTTTAGGCCCCTTTCACATCAGCGTTTTTGCTTATTTGCGGCAGATTTACAGCATCTGCCAACTAATGGCTGCACTTGCGGCACACTTGCGGCAAGCCCCATTTATTCTCTATGGGACTTGCGGCAGGTGCATCAAATGCGATTTTTGCAACGATCCGTCACTTGCGGCAGTTGCAGCAGGTGAAAAAAAACTCTACTAGCTGCGGTTTTTGACGTGCCGCAAGTATCGGATCACGGCAGAAATGAATGGGGCTTGCTGCAAGTTCAGCTGTTACACGGCAGATGCGTAAATCTGCAGGATCTGCTGCAAATCAGCAAAAACACTGATATGAAAGGGGCCTTAGTAGGATGTTCCTAAGATTTTTTAGGTGCATGTTACAGCAAATGCCGCATTCTGCAAACAGCTTAAAAGAAAGGGGGCTAATTTGTTGAGCTTTGTCATTCAGGAGGATGCAAAAAAAATATATTAGATATACCATAAAACTAGGAAGATCATGAAGAACTGACATAAACCTGGCACACTATGGTATTAACTAGAGCTGAATGTGTCTAAAAAATTAATGAAAACAATAAAGTTTATCTAGGAGCTTACCAAAATCCCTACAATGCAGGTACTGGAAAGACAAATGGCGCAAATAGGATCTTATCCTAGTATGTTGGATGAGAAAAAATGTGGAATTGCCCACCTGGAAGAATTGTGAAATAGTCATAACCGTTATAACAGAATACAGAAAATGGCTGCGACAGCTCCCATAGAAGAATATCACAAAACGGAGATGAAAGGGTTAAAAAATGATTTATTTTGCTGTCCAGGCATCTCTGATTGATTAATTCCTTCATGGCAGCTCCATTTTTATCCCTTTTATCTCCATTTTGTGAAAAAAGATTAACACAACATTAAATACTTAAGGAATCTCTGGTATGCACAATGACCACAATCTCACCTGGCCTGTAGGGTGGGCTCGCAATATAGAAACTTTTTCTTAAAAATAAAAACACCCAAGCCTGGTTATGTTTTACCACAACCTATATCATCTACCTAAAGCACATGGGAAAATGTGTTATGGTGTAATGAAAACAAGTTTGAATATTTGACAATAATTGCAAAAGTATGAGTGGTGAGAAGCCAATAGTACAAGTCACCAAAACTACAAAATACCCACAGTAAAGAAATGGTCACACTATACTTTTTAGGGTGTGTTCACATTTGCGTATATAAAATCGCCCAAATTCTCAGACTGAAAAGTTGGCGAGTGTCATGTCTTTTCCTCACCTAGCATCATGCGAGTGCTTTGCAAGTGTGCGTTCTTTTCACGCCTAGAAATAAAACACCAATAAATGCACTCAGAGAAGAGGACATGATAAATTTGAGCAGAGTATTAGGGTATGGCACACTAGCGTGAAAATCGGACAAGATTTTTTCAGACCCATTGACATGCATTGGCGAGTCTCACATGAGAATCACATACTGTTGCAGCATGCTGCAACTTTTTTCTCATCCAGATTCTGAATGAGAAAAAATCAGACAACACACGTTAATCTGTTCTGACCCATTCAGTAACATTGGTCCGAGTGCAATGCGAGAAAATCTATGTTTTTAATGTTAAATGGGGTCTGTCTCATAATACCAGTGTCCATCTTACAATCAGTATATATGTCCCTCATCCTGGTGCATGACTCCCCAATCCTGGTATATATTATGTTCCCCCATGATGGATATAGTAGCCCCCATATGATGGTACATGGCACATACCCCATGATGGCACATACCCCATGTGATGGTACATGGCCCTCTCATTGTCACGTACCAACGTGACTTGGGGTTGCATCTGCAAGGGTTAATCTATCTCTTCTACTCAATCCAGCACTCAACCTCTGTCTTATGCTGAAAGGGAACATCAATCACACCCTGACACACACCGCACACCCTGCTTCACACACGCTGCCACCACTCACCGAATTTGGAGCTGATGAGTCCCCCTAAACTAAGACTATCTGACAATCAACAGAATCGCATCATTTCTAGGATTATGGGTTCTTTAAGGCATACAAGTGTCACGTACCCACTTCTCAGGACGTGACTTGGGGTTGCGCCTGCAATGGTTATTCTATCTCCTCTCACTCAATCCAGCACTCGACCTCTGTTCTATGCTGAAAGGAAGCATCAATCACACCCCGACTCACACCGTGCACCCCTCTTCACACACGCCATCATCCATCGGATTTTGGGGGGCCGATGAGTTCCCCTAAACTAAGACTTATCAATCAACAAAATCACACCTTCCTAGGGCTGTGAATTCTTTGGAGTATACAAGGTTCAGACTTATAACGTTTAAAGCTTTAATATAAAATGTACAGTGCTTACATTAAAAGATATAAAAATTGGAAATAAAAATGACATACACATATGCAAACAATGAAATAAAAGGGATAAAACTTACAGAAACCTAAACTTGACTTCTGTTGCCCGATGGGGAATGCAGAGATATATGGAGGGATGATCGCAGCAGCTTGGCTGACCCATCTCTGTGACACAGGACTTTAGCTGCGAGAGCTTAGATATAGACTCAGACTGGGGGGGTCAGATTCTAGACATACCTTCCAGTTTAACATTCTACTTCTGGGTCTATGATTGGACACTCACTAATTTAGCCATGCATACATTATTTTTCAAATTCTACTTTGTCTAAACCAATTCTTTTCCCACAGTAAATATCAACTGCTATACTACTCCATGTGGTGGAGTCTTTGATCCCCTTCTCTTTCTGGCTCCAGGTGTGAA
Source organism: Allobates femoralis (assembly GCA_033576535.1). Lineage (NCBI taxonomy): Eukaryota > Metazoa > Chordata > Amphibia > Anura > Aromobatidae > Allobates > Allobates femoralis. The sequence goes on from JARQOC010000011.1 coordinate 114,554,979, forward strand.
GTTTGTGCTTTTCCCAGAATGCCCCCCTGGGGAGACTTGCCATCAGTGTGACTACAAAGTTAGCTTGTGCTACAAAAAAAAAAAAAATTTGTGACCTCTTGTGGACTGACTTGAAATTTAACCCCTTAACTGTTCTGGTGTCCAGTCCCTGAGATATATATTTCACTACAACAAGGTTCAGACTTATTAAAGTTTTAAGCTTTAATATAAAAAAACTACAGTGCTTACAATAAAAGATATACAAATAGAAATAAAAAGGGACATACACATATGCACGAACAGTTATGAAATATAAAGGAGAAAACTTACAGAATCCTAAACTTTACAGCTTGTATTCTATAGCCCAATGGGGAGGGCGGAAAGTGGAATGATGATTACAGCAGTGTTCAGCTGCCCAATCTCTGTGACAAAGGACTTTATCTTAGAGGGTCCAGTTACAGGCTCAGACTGGACGTCAGATTTCTAGACTAGTCTTCCAGTTTAATATTCTAATTCTTGGAATATGATTGGACCCTCTCAGTAATTTAGCCATACATACATTATTTTTTTAAAATGGTCTTTGTCTTAATTCCATTTTCTTTCCCAACAGTAAATACAAACTGTCCAGCTGCATTAGATCCATTTGATGGGGTCTTCAAAGGCATAAGAGGTGTAAAATGGTTCCACTCTAAGAAAGGCCCCCTGGGGAGACCTGTAGTCACTGAGACTGGAGATCTAGCTTTTGCTTAGGTAACTTGCTTAGATAACAATGCTTAGGTTGTGATTTGTGTGTGTTGTAGTTTTTTAACCCTGGTGTGGAGTTTTAACCCTTAAGTGCTTGTGTCCATTCCCTTCAGATACATATTTCACTACACTCATGATGGCACATACCCCATATGATGGTACAAGGCCCCCCACAAATTTTGGCACATACTCCATATGATGGTACATGGCCCCCCCATGATAGCACATACCCCATATGATGGTACATGGCCCCTCCATGATGTCACATCCCCATATGATGGTACATGGGCCTCCCATGATGGCACATACTCCATATGATGGTACATGTCCCCCATGAATACACATACCCCTTATGATGGTACATAGCCCCCATGCTGGTGAAGACGTAAAAAATAATAAATGATCATACTCACCTCTCTCCATCGCTCCCTGCAGTCTGTGCCATCCCTCCATCTGCCTACTTATACCGGCATCCAGGCTTGTGAGCGGTACGCGTGATGATGTCACTGTGCAGCAACGCTCACGTTACAAGACGCCGGCACATACAGGATTGTGTGGGCTGCAGGGAGCGATGGAGACAGGGGAGTATGCTCATCCATCACCGAGATAGTCACTGCCTCCCACACGATGAAAGCATGAGAGGCAGTGACTATCCACACATCACATGGAGCTGCAGCCACTGATAACCTGCGCCCGCTCAATAGGTTAATGTAATAGGCACTGCTCCCCCCGCCGGTGATAGACAGGGGGATGCAGTGAAAAGTGCATCTTATAATCCGAAAAATGCGGGGTGTATATATATATAATATATATATATATATATATATACACACACACACTACCGTTCAAAAGTTTGAGGTAATTTAGAAATTTCCCAATTTTGAAAGAAAAGCACATTTTTTTTCAATGAAACTAACATTAAGTGAATCAGAAATACACTCTATAATAGTTAATGTGGTGAATGACTATTCTAGCCATCTGGTTTTTTAATGCAATATCTACAGTACATGTGTATAGAGGCCCATTTCCAACAACCACCACTACAGTGTTTTAATGGTACATTGTGTTTGCTAACTATGTAAGAAGGCTAATGGATGTTTAGAAAACCCTAGAAAACCTTTGCACAAGTATGTTAGCACAGCTGAAAACTGTTTGGCTGATTAGAGAAGCTACAAAATTGACCTTCCTTTGAGCTATAGTAGTTGAGATTGAATATGGAGCATTACATTTGTTTGTTCTATGAAACTCTCAAAATGGCCAGAAAAAGAGACTTTCATGTGAAACTCGATAGTCTATTCTTGTTCTTAGAAATCAAGGCTATTCCATGCGAGAGATTGCCAAGAAACTGAAGATTTCCTACAATGGTGTGTACTACTCCCTTCAGAGGAGAGCACAAACAGGCTCTAACAAGAGTAAAAAGAGAAGTGGGAGGCCCCTCTGCACAACTGAGCAACAAGACAAGTACATTAGAGTCTCTAGTTTGAGAAATCGATGCCTCACAGCTCATCTGGCAGCTTCATTAGATAGTACCCACCAAAAGTCTGCAATGTTGTAATTGCTGCAAAGGGAGCATTCTTTGACGAAAGCAAAGTTTTAAGGAGAAAATTATTATTTCAAATAAAAATCATTATTTCTAACCTTGTCAATGTCTGGACTATATCTTCTATTCATTTTGCAACTCATTTGATAAATAAAAGTATGAGTTTTCTTTTTTTAAACCAATACTTTTTATTAAAAGATCAGAAAGTTTTACAATAACAGGTCGCAAGGACCAAACAAGAGAAAAGCAAAAATGTGTGGGAAAGGGAAGGGAAAACAGGAAATATGATCCAAATACATATTATCAAAGAGGGAAATTGACAAGCATATAATCAACATGTATTCACAATTACCTGTATAACATGAACAGACTTACATCATAAGACTCATGAGCGAGTTACAGAGGAACAGCCAAAGTGGATGATGCCCAAGGGTCACACCATGTAAGGAATTTAGTTTTTCTTAGAGAGGGTATTAGCTAATACAGATTCATATGAGTAATGTAGGTTGATACGTGCAATGAGTTCATCCCTTGTAGGAATCAGCGGAGTCTTCCAGTGCTCGGCTCGCAGCCGTAAGGATATTGGCTAGAATGGGTTGTAAAGACTGAGGGAATTCCTCCAGGGATATACCGAACAAGGCCATGGGACCTGACAGTGAAAAAGGGACCCCAATAACAGTACACATCAAGCCTTCCACTTGACGCCAAAAAGCTGGATGAGGGGGTATTCCCACCACATATGTACGGTCGTGCTCTTGCGGTTACACAACTTCCAACAAAATGAAGAAGATAAGAGATGAAATTTGGCCAATTTTGCAGGGGTAATATACCAATTCAAATTAATTTTTTTAAGCTGTTCAAGGTGGTTAATACATGACGAATACTTGATGGAAAGTCTGATCGCACTCTCCCATTCACTGGATGTGGCTGAGAAAGAGAGAACCCGATTCCCTTAAGGACATAAATGGGAGTTTAGAGCTATTGCCATTGGATAATAAGGAATTATAAAGAATTGAGACACCATGGGATGTTGAAGTGTGAGGTTTAAAAAATCTCTGGAGTGGGTTGTCAATAAGTTCAGTGGATATCTCAAATTCGTGGTGTTGGCGAAGGATGTGACGAATTTGCAAATACTGAATTGAGTAGAGAATATTTGCTTGCCAATTCTGAAAACGATTTCAGACCCGAGTTATCATAGAGGTCAATAATCAACCTAATTCCCCTCTAAATCCAGGGGGTAAGGGATAGATTAGCTATAACTCTCAATAGTGGAAAGGGAAATATATCTATAAAGAAATTTAAGCTGGGAGTGACATAGCTTTGTCCATAGACCCAGTACCGACCCCATCAATTTTAAAGGAGGATCATACTTTTAAAACCAATCATGGAAAGTTCCACCAAAAGCCTAAGTGAGCCTCCGGGAGCAAACTGAGATTCAATTTGAACCCAGGGAAGATCCGAACTACCCTGCCACTAAATCTTTGCTGGTTCTAGTATAGCAGCCCTATGATACAATTGAATTCTGGGAACCCCTAAGCCACCCCTGGAATACTGCAAGGTCATAATTTGCAGCGAAACCCTATGGGGTTTGTTGTTCTAACTGAATTGGTCAATGACTGTTTGAAATTTTGACAAGAATTTGGCAGGGACCAAAAACGGGAGAGACATCTAAAGAGATATAATAATTTGGGGAGGGCCATCATCTTTATTGTTTGGATTCTCTCCATCCATAAAAGCCAAGAATGGGAGAACCGCTGTATCTCCATTTTTATATCTATCAAAGTCTGCTCACAATTTGTTCGAACTATACCTAGAATTCGGGTAATCTTAATTCCCAAGTATGTGAACCCAGATAGAGACCAGATAAAAGGGTACAAGTTTTGTATTTGAATTTGCAGTGAGGGAGATAAAAGTAAGGGGATGATGGTGGATTTGGTTAAGTTGAGCTTATAAAAGGAAACTAGGGAAAACTGATGTAATATAGTGGATACAGCATTTAGTGATTCATAGGGGCTAGTACAGGTTAGTACCAGTCATCGGCATAAAGCCCAATTTTGTGCTCAGACTTGCCGACCAGGATGCCTCTGACACTCGGCTCCTGTCGTATTATGGCAGCAAAAGGCTCCATGACCATAGAAAACATGAGGGGGGAGAGGGGGCAGTCTTGGCGAGTTCCATTAGTAATAGAAAATAATCTGGATTTAAAACCTGAAGCTCACACAGTGGCACAAGGGTTGGAGTAAAGAGCCATAATAGCCCTAAAAACTCGCCCCGATAGGCCAAATCTGCGAAGGGTCTCGACAAGATAACCCCAGTGTACCTTGTCGAAAGCTATTTCAGCATCAAGTGACAGGAATACACTGGGGAGGCTCCCCCTCTCCACCACATCCAAAAGGTCTATCAGCCTTCACGTGTCATCTCTGGTCTGCCTTCCGGGAATAAAGCCAGCCTGGTCAAGGTGAATTATTGATGGGAGAACTAACATTAATCTGTTGGTCCATATTTTCTTTCCACAGCAGATTTAGGTTCTGTTTGCAGGACAACCAGTGGTCACTCCCTCTGTGAGAAAGGAGGTTGCTAGTGATTGGGGCTGGTGTCCTGCATTCATGATGCCTTCATTTATAACCTGGGCATAGATGCACACAGCACTGAGTGTAATGGTCTCCTGACCTAAATCTGCTGTGGTAAGAAAATTTATTTTCTATTTGTGTCCTTTACTCACTTTAGATAAGAATTTAGTGGATAGGACTTGTGAGATGTGGGGAGCCGTGTAGAGGCTCACAAGCGTAAGTGTTTTGGACCAAAAGACAAATTAATACCCCACAATTTGCTATATGTTATGGCCCATATTTTTTTTTTTTGTAATATATTTTTATTAAAGTTTTTAACGTAAACATACATATAACGTATTGAGCAAAAGTTATTAAGCTCAAAGTATAACATATCAATATTACATCATAATATAGTTCAAATCAGGCTGAAGCCTCCTGGTGCAGTCGAAAAGAACGATGTCACCATGGCTACTACAAACTTCACATCAAAGTAATAGGTGGGACCCCTCCCTGTTCCAAAGGGAACAGAACGGGAGGTCCCTAGATTTCAACAGGAGATCAGAGTGAAATAACACTATGGTCTAATTACAGTAAATTAGATGAAACTGCTCCTGGCCGTCCACTGGATAATGGGGGGGGGGGTGGAAGAAAGTTGATCCAAAAAAATAAGATCTAGAGAAGAGAAATGGCTTGAAAGTGAGAAAAGGGAATTGAGAGAAGTATAGAAGTGAGAAGGAAGAGCAGAGAAGACGAGAACTGTACGTCTGGGGAGTCGCCGGTAAGGAGAGTGAAACTGGCATATTTCAGGAGGTGCACAGGAGATTCACCCACAAGAGAACATATCTCTAAAATTAGGGGCATTTCTGAAGAGGATCCATTCCGTCCAAGTAGTTACATAGACAGATTGACTTTGGGAGGACTCAGCTGAAAGCTCCTCAAATCTTCGAAGGGTCTCCATTTCTGAGTACCATTCCAAAATCGTAGGGGGTGCCTGCTCTCTCCAATGACGAGGGATCACATTTCTCGCAGCACTGAGGCAGGATCCAGGGAGCAGAGAGAGTAAGGCCATTTCAGGAGACCCCTTTAAACTCCTACCCGTTACCATGTTATAGTTCCGAAAAACTGCCGACCAGAATTCTTGGATCAGGGGGCAGCTCCACCAAATATGGATCAAGGAACCAACCTCTGCGTCGCATCTCCAACAAAGGAGAGAGGTGGAAGAAGAAAACCGATGCAACCTGTCTGATGTGAGGTACCACCTAAGGCGTATCTTGTAGGATTTTTCTAATGCCTCACATGACCCTGAGGATTACCGAGCCATCAAAAAACACTTCTCCCAATCCTGTGTCGGGACAACCCTTCCGAGTTCCGACTCCCAGGCCCTCCTATATCCATGAGTTTCCGCATCTAGGGGAGACAGGGATGGCCCATATTTTGGCATATTTTTTGATGTCACAGTTTAATAAAGCAATCGGACGAAAATTTCCAGGGGTGGTCATGGGCGTGCCCGGCTTAGGGAGGGTTGCAATGGAGGCCTCCAAACCCTCTCTCTTTATACACCCTGTCTTCTGCCATTCGTTAAAGAGACATAGGAGAAATGGAGATAGAATAGGGCGGAACTGTGCATAATATGCAAATGGAAATCCATCCGGGCCTGGAGAGGATTGCTTTTTAGAGGAGCTTATCACTTGAGCCAACTCTAGTTTAGTAATTGGGGCATTTAGGCATGACCGTTATGACTCGGAAATACAAGGTAGTTTTGCTTTATCAAGAAAGGATTTTGTAGATGTGTTAGTGGGTTGAGGGGTGTTCAAGTCCCCTTCCAGGTTGTAAAGTGAGGTGTAATAATCAGCAAACTCCTCAGCAATACAAATCGGATTGTACACCCGCGATCCATCTGACTTTTCCAAGAATGGAATCTTGGCTTGTGCCTCTTTCTTTTTTACCCTTTTGGCTAGCATAGCCCCTGCCCAATCGCCCATGGAGTAGAAGGCTGCTCTTGATTTTTTAAGATCTCTTTCTGGTTTATTTAGTGAAAGGGACCGAATTTTAAGTCGGACATTTGTGAGAGCTTTTAACAATTGAGGGGTCAGGGACGATTTGTGCTGGGCCTCGAGAATACTGAGGCTTGTTAAGGCGGACTGCAGGGATAAGTTATATTTCTTTTTGTTTAATGCGGCTATTTTGAGGAAAATACCCCTTACCACAGCCTTATGGGCAAAGCAAAGTGTCTCGTCTGAGATGTCCTTTGAGTCATTAGTAACAAAGTATTCCTGTAGGGATTGCTCAATAGCCTGAACACTTGCCTGATCAGATAGGAGCAATATATGTAGCTCTCCAAGGCTGTGGAGTCTAAAGGGTGGGTAGGGAGATAAACAAGAAAAATGGCGCAGATCTGAGTGCAGTGTGTTTGGATCTATTATGCGGTGTAAATAAATCTTATTGCTCACCTTAGGATGTCTTGTCTCTTGCTTATCTGACCATGCGTGGTCTAATGATTATAGTCCTGCGATTATGGTGTACAGCCCCGTCCCGGATCATTCAGATCACAATGCCAGTGTGACCGTAACAGAAGAGAGGATTTCAGGTAACATCCGGAAGATGTAGGGCGCTCCCAAAGTGATGGAGTAAAGCCTTCTTCTTATTTTTCAAAGGTTTATTCAAAAAAATAATTTAGCAACAAAAAAAGGTTTTGATGCATAAAAAAGGGTGGTCATACAACGCGTTTTGGCTGAATATTTTGTACACACAGCCTTCCTCAGGTATCAGGCTTTACTCCATCACTTTGGGAGCGCCCTACATCTTTCCGGATGTTACCTGAAATCCTCCCTTCTGATCAGATAGGAGATATTCATTGAGACGCCACTGCGAAGGAGGAGCTATAGCAGCAGGATCTGCCAGAGAGACAGTTACTGGGGCATGGTCCGACCAAGTGATATTGCCTATGCCAGTGGATACGCAATGAGGCAAAGTAATGTCGTCCACTAGAACATAGTCTATCCTGCTGTAAGAATGATGCCTTGGAGACATGAAGGTATAGTCTCGCTCCATGCAATGGTGATACCTCCAGACATTGTGCAAGTGAAAAGTCTTAATCAGAGGGCCTAATTCTCTCCTAGAAATGGAGGAAACCGAGCAATGCAAGGTCTTTAAAACAGAAACGTTAAAGTCCCCTGCGATTAATTTGTAACCATGTTTGATAGGATCTAATATTTAAAAAAAAAAGCCCTCAGGAATTTAATTTGACCCGCGTTGGGGGCATAGACTGAGGCTACAGGGCCGCCGTTAGGGCCTTACAGGCCTTACTCAGTAAGGGGCCTGCCAATCACTGGAAGGGGCGTGGCTACAGGGGGGGCCCGGGCGTGCTGGCGGGGGCCGTGGCCATTTTGAGCAAGGAGATGACTGATGGGGGGGCAAACAGGTGAGTGATGGGGGGACAGGTGTGTGGGTGTGATGATGGGGCAGGTGATGAGTGATGTGGGGAGGAATTGCATAGTGTGTGAGTGAGTGTGTGAGAGGGCTCACAGATGACTGACGGGGGGCAAACAGGTGAGTGATGGGGGAACAGGTGAGTGTGAGGGGGCAGGTGAGTGATGGGGAAAGAGGTGAGGGCAGTGTGAGTGGGCACAGGGAGTGACAGGGGACAGGTGAGTTGTGAGAGGGGGCACAGGTGAGTGACAGGGGACAGGTGAGTGTGAGGGGGACAGGTGAGTGATGGGGGGGGAATAGGTGAGTGAGTGGGGCAGCTCACAGGTGTTGCTCTGAAAACAATATTTGTCTGGAAGCCCCAGGTTTAAAGTCTGTTCACACGGTGTGCTTTTTTTGCGCTTTTTTGTGCAGACGCTTTTTGCAGCGTTTTGCACCCACGCAAGTGAAAAAAAAACCCTATAAAAAATGTGGTGCATTCACACATCGCGTTTTTTTATGGGCTCATTTCTCCCCCTAAAGCGCAAGGGGGAAGTGATGTCACACAGGGGAGGAAGAATCCTGTTCCTCCTCTCCTGTGTGACGTCTGTGACAGCCCCTTTTGGTTTTCATAGTGTATTAATATACACTGTGAAACCTAAATTAAACTAAAACAAATGTGTTAAAAATAATAAAAATTGAATACTTACCCTCCGCCAGGTGATAGGGAGCTGACACAACCAGAGGTGCCGACCTTCCAGGACCTGTCAAGATCGCTGATTAGCCACTTGCGGTCATGTGATATGCGCATCATATGCATGTCACATATCACATGACCGTGAGCGGCCAATCAGCAAACACAGGCCCTGGAAGGACACTAGATGTGGGTGTCTCAGCTCCTGAACAGTCGGCAGGGGATAAGTATTCATTTTTATTATTTTTCACACATTTGGATTAGTTTAATTTGGGTTTTGCAGTGAATATTAATACACTGCAAAACCCAAATGGGGCTGTGACAGATGTCACACAGGGGAGGAGGAACAGGATTGTTCCTGTATGACATCACATCCTACAGCGTCCACATATTCCCACTGGAATTGCGCATTGTCTGAACGGCGATGCCTAATTCCAGTGGAAATAATGGCTCCTATGGAAGAAGTTGCAGGTGCGTAAAGAATTGACATGATTCTTCTTACGCTCGCACTTTCTCCCATAAAAGTGCAGTGTATATTTACGCAGCATCTGCATGGCAAAAGTGAAAGTCCATTCACTTTGCCGGCAGACACAGATGCACTTGCACTTTTTTGAAAAGCGCACGCAAAAAATTGCGCAAAAAAAAAAGCGCAGTGTGTTAACGTAGCCTTATACTTGTGTGTTATGTGCGGCATATGTGACTTTAACAGTCTCCTCAGGGCGCAGTTTTATGTTTCTTGGGTTTATATAGTTCTTCTGATGTCATGTTGTAGCTCTATATATTGGGAATTGGTTCCCAGCAGGTGCATCTCCTTATTGTAGTTCAGTCCTTATTGTCCTGTTCTCACTGTTGTTGTCCAGTGTTCCCTGTTCCTGTCTAGTCCTCATTTTTGGGTCCACCATTGTCGGGCCCTGTTCCATCCTCATTCTTCGGTCCTCAGTGTCACCCCGGTCCTCAGTGTCGTCCATTCCTCACTGTCACCAGGTCCTCAGTGTCGTCCATTTCTCACTGTCACCAGGTCCTCAGTGTCATCCATCCCTCACTGTTGCCAGGTCCTCAGTGTCGTCCATCCCTCACTGTCACAGGCCTCAGTGTCATCCATCCCTCACTGTCGCCAGGTCCTCAGTGTCATCCATCCCTCACTGTCGCCAGGTCCTCAGTGTCGTCCATCCCTCACTGTCGCCAGGTCCTCAGTGTCATCCATCCCTCACTGTCACCAGGTCCTCAGTGTCGTCCATCCCTCACTGTCACCAGGTCCTCAGTGTCGTCCATCCCTCACTGTCGCCAGTCCTCAGTGTCGTCCATCCCTCACTGTCACCAGGTCCTCAGTGTCGTCCATCCCTCACTGTCACGAGGTCCTCAGTGTCGTCCATCCCTCACTGTCGCCAGGTCCTCAGTGTCGTCCATCCCTCACTGTCGCCAGGTCCTCAGTGTCATCCATCCCTCAGGGTACCTTTACACGCGGCTACATTTCTAGGGTGGCTACAGGTAACTTACTGGTTGCAGTGAAATCATGGAGAGATTATTCCATTTGTACACAGCAACAAGATAGAACCTTGTCTCCTTGATTTCACTGCAACCAGTAAGTTACCTGTAGCCACCCTAGAAATGTAGCCGCGTGTAAAGGTACCCTCACTGTCGCCAGGTCCTCAGTGTCGTCCATTCCTCACTGTCGCCAGGTCCTCAGTGTCGTCCATCCCTCACTGTCGCCAGGTCCTCAGTGTTGTTCATCCCTCAGTGTCGGCCGGTCCCCAGTGTCGCAAAAGTTGCTGCATTTTTGCAGGAATCTTTGTTGTGCAAAAATCTTTTCAAAGCATTTCATGCCAGATTTCTTGGATAATTACTTTGATGATTTGGAGACTAAAGGCCCCGTTACACATAAAGATGTCCCAGCGACCCCACCAATGATGGGGGTCACTGGAACATCGTTATCTGATCGCTGGTGAGCTGTCACACAGGCAGAGTCATCAGCGATCAGCGACCTTGCTGGTAACCAGGGTAAACATTGAGTAACTAAGCAGAGCGCTGTGCTTAGTTACCCGATATGTACCCTGGTTACCAGCTCCCATCGTGTACTGTGCAGCACTGGGAGGTCGTTGATCTTGGTCTCCCGCTGTTACACACACTGATGCTGGCCGCCCAGTGTGAGACTAACGATCGAAAAATGGTTCTGACCATTCTCCAATGCTCAGCGAGCTGATCGCTGATTGGTGCTGGATGTCGCATGCAGCGGATTGAGGTTCCTGCAACATCAGAAAACCGGTGACGTTGCAACGATATCGTTAGCAATATCGTTGCATGTAACGGGGCCTTTAGTTCCTCAGCCCCTGGCATTCACTCATTCAGCACCATCATCTCTATCGTTCTGTGGCTGCGCCATTCTGTGCACAATTCTCCTGGTTCAGTGTTCTTATATCTTTAGTTTCTGGCAATCAGTGGTTCAGTGTCAGTTATTGGTAGTCAGTTTTATATTCCCTGGAATCCAGTTAGGTTTGCTAATGCTGTGTGATGAAAACCAGCCGCATACCATGATGTTCCCACCTCCACATTTCACTTTGGCTGGTGTTTTGGGGGTGATTTCCTTTTGGCCTCCAAACATGGTGTGTTTTATCACCTCCAAATAATTCAGTTTTGGCCACTTGTGACCAGACTATATTCTTCAGTATTTCACAGACTTGTCTAAGTGTTGTAGAGTAAACTTTAAACGCTCTTAAACCTGCATATGAGCCATGGAGTGAGAGGGCATGACTCATTGTTTCTTAATGAAACTATTGTGCCTGCTGATTCCATCTCTTTCTGTAGCTCTCCACAGATGGTTCTTGGTTCTTGGACAACTCTCCTGATAATTCTTTTCACTCCTCTGTGTGAAATGTTGCAGGGAGCTCCTGGTCATGGTCGGTTTATGGTGAAATTATGTTTTTATCACTTCTGGATTATGACACCATCAGAGTTCACTGTAACCTTCAATAGTTTAGAAATTCTTCTGTAACCAATACCATCAGTATGTTTGACAACAATAATGGGGTGAAAGTCTTGAGATGGCTCACTGGTTTTACCCATTATGAGAGGTTTCTTGTGTGACACCTTGATAATGAGACACCAGTTGAACCAGCTGACATTATTATCACTAAATGGCAGGATTGCTTTCTAATAACGGATAGATTTCAGCTAGTATCAGAACTTTACAGGGCTTTTTGCACCTCTCTTTCTTTATGTGTTTAATACTTTTTCCCTGTGTTATTTCTCATTATACATAGTTTGTGGACATCTATGGTTTGATTTCTTTGCCTGTGTGGATTGGATGAGCCGTTACTGACATCTGGGGAGAAATGAATGTCAATAGTAGCTTTAGAAAAATATTTACTTAGAAAATTGGTGATGTCTTCAATACCTATTTCACCTGATGTTTATTATAGTCAGGAGTGTGATATGCACAATTATATGCATTATGATGCTTTAAATATGGAATATGATGTAATGATAACATGTATTACTAATCTGTTTGTAGCCAATACTGTATAATGGTCCCCACTTAGTTTGTCTGGTGGGGGTGGGGCTTGGTGGGGGTTGGGCTTGGTGGGGCAGAGCATGGGTGGGGCAGAATATGGGTGGAGTCTCAGGGGGCCCCAAAATTTTGCCAGTAAGGGGCCCCGAAATTCCTAGTGGCAGCCCTGTGAGGCTATAGTATATGGTACATTGTTGACTAGGCACATAACTATCAGATATCTCCCCTGAGGGTCAGTTATGGCTTTAATTAGTTGGAAGGCTACCGATTTACAAAAGAATGTAGCTACAGCTGCTCTCTTTGACGTACCGTTAGCAAAACATTGTTGCGGGTACAAAGAAGCATACATTCTGGGATTATCTTGCTCAATTAAATGAGTCTCCTGGAGGCAAATAATACCATGATGGCCCTTAGCTAATTGTCGCCAGACCACCGATTTCTTTCCCGGTGAGTTCAGGCCATTCACATTAACAGAGTACAGAGAAATACTCATAACAAAAACTGTAAAAAGCAAAGAGATGATACTGCTTGTCTTTATGTATGCACAGTAATATGCTACCAAAATAATCCTGTTTGGAAAAAACACAGGGTAAAAGGTAATAAGGAAACATAGGGAAAACAAATTTAAAAAAAAGGAACACAAATGTTAGAAAGATAACCATGTCCGGCCAGGTATACCCTGAACCAAAAAGTGTTAAAAAAAACAACTTTTGAGGGCGGAATCCGAAATCAAAATCTACAAAGTAGACCTCTCAGGTATCCAGTTCTTCATGGGAAGATGACCAGGGAAAAGCTGAGAACTTTGGTGCCTCAGGCACTCAGGGTCTATGTGGGGTCTAACTACATTGCGTCCAGTAGATCTTGGAGAATCCCTTTCTCTGGTAAGAGGCGGGGGACAAAAGCCCCATTGAATCAACAGCTTCTTTGCTTGAGAAGGAGTGGAGCATGTAGACACAGAACCTCTCAGAAAATCCTCCTTCATCTCAAAGAAGTGGATGCGTGCAAGCACGTCGCGTGGGACCGAGGGGCCTAAAGTGGGAGGTTTGGGGATACGATGTATACGGTCTATTATGATATCTGTCATTTCCAGGCGTGGTAGTACTGATTTAATGAATTCTTGGAGGAACACCTTCAGATCCACTGCCAGGATAGATTCATCAATTCCCCTTAATTTCACATTGTTTCTCCTGGACCTGTTTTCCAGATCTAGGGTTTTATTCTGGGTTTTAATAGAAGTTTTCTGCAATTCCTCATGCACATCCCACAGTTCATTATGCGATGCCACCAGTTCAGCCATCTTGCGTTCAAGACTATCTGTGCGAACCCCCCAGCTTCTCTATGTCCCCTTTTATGTCTGCCAGCACAGTCTTCATATCCTCTTGCAATGAGGATTTGAGATTGTTCTTGTGTACACTTCTGACTGCAGCCGAGTGAGTCGTCTTGCCACAAGTGGTGGAAAATGTGGGCATGATCTCCAGGAACCCGTTTAACTGCTACAAGAAACAGTGTATGTGCTGGGTGCAGCCTGCCAGCCAGCTAGACAAGCCTGGCAGCATGGAGGAGCTCCTGAAACACCTGATTCAGAGCCAGCAGCAGCACCAACAATATGTGCAGAGCATGCAATAGCATTACCAGGAAAGGACCAAATTATTGCTACAACAGACCCAGTTGTAGCAGAAAGCGCAGCTGCAATGCCAGCAGGAGCAGCTGATACAGCTTCTCGCTGATGCCATCCAGGGCAGAGTGTCCACCCCCAGGGTCGACTGATGACTCGCATGTCAGGAAGCTGCTAAGGCGGGCGATGCAAAAGATGACTCCGCGGGATGATGTTGAGGCGTGTGTTTGAGAGGGTAGCGGAGCGGGAGAAGTTGCCACCGCAGCAGTGGTGGAGATGCTGGCCCCCTGTTTAACCAGTGAACGCCAGAAGGCCTACTATGACCTAGCACTTCAGGATGCACACGAGTATTATAAATTTAAGGCGGATATATTGACGCACTTTGAAGTGTCAATGGCGGTCAGAGCTCTAAGAGTCCACCACTTGCCGTATGTGGGTGACAAACCCCCTCGCTCGCAGATGTTTGACTTAATACATCTAGTCCAGAAATGGCTGCATCCCAAGACTGCCTCTCCTGCCCAGATGGTGGAGCGTGTGATGATGGACAGGTTTATTCATTCCCTACCCCAGCTGGTGCAGACCTGGGTTGCCCAGGGAGACCCTCGGAATGCTGATGACCTCGTGCGCTTGGTAGAAAGGTACTAGGTGGTGATGGAAAAGTCCTTGGGAAAAACAGACCTAATAAACGCAGTATTGGGGCACCCAAAGCGGGATGGTCTCACCATGTAAGGGGGCTAAATCCACAAACGGGGAGTGTCCCAATCCTTCTGATTGGCCAGCAAAGTCTGCTGATATGCTGGCGGTGTCGTAACACTGGGCACGTAGCCACTAGGTGTCCTACATTCCCCAAGCCAATGGACTGCAGCCTCGGCAGACAGTGCTCCCATTATGTCTATCCAGCCTATAGCGTGGTTGGTTAACTCGGTGAGGGGCCAAAGCTGTGTGCCGTGTCTGTGGATGGAGTCAGGGTGCTGGGACTGTTAGACTCCAGGAGTCTGCTGAGTCTTAATCAGCGCTACCCTACCCCATCAGAACTGTGGGTGTCCGCTGAATACACGGGACGCCAAGAACTATCCTGTGGCCTGCGTGACTGTGAAAACAGACTGCGATGCTAAAATCCATGAGGTCGGGGTGGTCAAGGACCTGATACATCCCGTCATACTGGGCCATGATTTTCCATTGTTTTGGGACTGGTGGGGAAAGGGAACTGGGCTAAACAGCGTGTGCGGACGCCA
Source organism: Allobates femoralis (assembly GCA_033576535.1). Lineage (NCBI taxonomy): Eukaryota > Metazoa > Chordata > Amphibia > Anura > Aromobatidae > Allobates > Allobates femoralis. Next base: position 114,570,248 of record JARQOC010000011.1, read on the forward strand.
GGTCCTTAGAGAAGGAGCCCAGACGAAGCCTCAAGGGGAAGAGTTTCCTCTGTGCATCCTAGCTGGCGATGAGGGTGAGGCGGAGATTGAGTAGAATGTCTCTGAGTTAGATGTATCCGGGATTACTTTGGGACTGATCATGTTCGGGACCTGACTTTAAAAGAGGCGTTTGACCAGGTTACTGTATGTAATGGGGTTGCCCAAGAGCTGGGGGCCGATACCAGATTCCCCCATTTTGCAGTACAGGGGGAGTTGCTATATCTGATGGCTAAACTGAGGGGTCGTGAGTGAGTAGAACAGCTGTTAGTGCCGGGGCCATACAGAAGGAGAGTGTTATATATGGCTCACTCACATGTTCTGGGGGGACACCTAGGGGTTGAGAAAACACAGGAGAGGATTTTGAGAAGATTTTACTGGCTGGGGTGTTACCGGGAAATTCTCAATTATTGTAGGTCCTGCCCCATCTGCCAAATAACCATTCCCTCTTCCCACTTCCGAAGCCCCTTGGTTCCACTACCAGTGATAGAGGTCCCCTTTGAGAGTATTGCCATGGATCTTGTGGGTCCCTTAGTTAATTCCGCTCGGGGCCACCAATATATCCTGGTGGTCGTTGACTATGCGACCCGGTACCCTGAAGCCATGCCCCTAAGGAATTCGTCCAGTAAAAGTATAGTCCGAGAGCTGGTCCAAATCTTTGCCCAAATGGGGCTGCCAAAAGAGATTCTGACAGACCAAGGAACCCCCCTACATGAGCAAAGTAATGAAGGAGCTTTGCAAAGTCCTTCAGATAGCCCAGTTTTGGACCTTGATTTATCATCCGCAGACAGCCGGCCTGGTGGAACGCTTCAACAAGACCTTAAAGGCGATGCTCAGGAAAGTAGTGGAAAAAGATGGGCGAGACTGGGACTACCTTCTTCCATTCCTGTGTCCGGGATCAGAGAAGTTACTCAAGCCTCAATGGGCTTCTCGCCATTTGAGCTCCTATATGGGCGACATTCAAGAGGTTTCCTGGACATCAACAAGCAAACTTGGGAGACTGAAGTCATGCCGCATCGGAGTAGCATCGAACATTTCACCCAGTTACAGGAAAGAATTTCACAGGTGATGCCCATTGTGAAGGATCATCTCCGGGCACAAAAAGCCCAGGCTAGGGTGTATAACTGATCGGCGAAGCTAAGTTTCAGCCCGGGGACCGTGTGTTGGTGCTGATCCGCACCATCGAGAGCAAGTTACTATCTAAATGGCAAGGGCTGTATGAGGTGGTGGAAAAAGTCAGTGAAGTCAATTGTAAAACCCACCAGCCCGCCGAAGAAAGGCGCACCAAGTATATCACATGAAGTTGCTCAAGCCGTACCGGGACCGGGAACCTGTAGAAACTCCTTGTTTGGGAGCCGCTCCTGGAGGCAGTGTGGAGGAGGTCACTAGAGCAGAGACCCTATTGCCAGCCCAGAAACAACAGCGGAATCAGGAGCTGTTTTCAGAATTACCGGGGCATACTCAGGTGGCAAGGCACGAAGTGCTAATGGATCCACAAGTGAGAATGAATCTAAAGCCATATTGGATACCGGAAGCACGCTGGAAGGTTATTGCAGCCGAGATTAAGAGTATGTTAGACCTCGGGTCATAGAGGAGTCAAAGAGCGGATAGTCGAGCTCTATTGTACTCGTCCCAAAACCCAACGGAGAGTGGTGGTTTTGTAATGACTACCGCTGGCTGAATGAGGTGTCCAAGTGTGATGCATACCCGATGCCCGCGTCGACGAACTCATCGAGAAGCTTGGACCGGTGAGATACATCACCACTCTTGACCTGACAGAGGGTTATTGGCAGATCCCCATGTCCCAGACGGCCAATGAAAAAATGGCTTTCTTGACACTGGATAGATGTTTTCAATACACCTGAATGCCCTTTGGACTACAAGGGGCTCCAGCCACCTTCCAGAGGGCTGTGGATCAGATCCTAGCCCCCACAACCCCACACGATTTATACAGCAGTCTACCTTGAAGACATAAATGTCTTTAGCTTAGACTGGGCTAGTCATCTTCCTAAACTTCAGGCCGTTTTGGATGCTCTTGGGAAGGCGGGATTTACTATAAATCCCAGGAAATGTGCCGTTGGGGAAGAGGAGGCCAAATACTTGGACTATGTTATCGGGAGAGGGAAATAAAGCTGCAAGTCAAGAAAGTGGAGGCAATTTAAACCTGGCTGCAACTGCTCTCCAAGAAGCAAGTCAGAGCGTCCCTAGGCTTGGTGGGATACTACTGGCGGTTTATCCCAAATTTTGCCATGATGGCTGCGCCACTGACAGATCTCCTAAAGGGTACCAGATCTACCATAGTGAAATGGACGGATGAAACAGAGACTGCGTTCCAACAGTTGAAGCTAGCTCTGTGGAAACAGCCGGTCCTGGTCGCACCAGACTTTAAGTAGGAGTTTGTGGTCCAGATAGACACTTCAGAGGTGGGTCTAGGAACCATGTTCTCCCAAGAGATAAATGGGGAAAAGCGTCCCATTCTCTATCTGAGCCAGAAACTTTTGTCCTGCAAGAAGAACTATGCCATAGTGGAGAAGGAGTGTCTTGCCATAAAGTGGGCCGTAGATACCCTAAGGTATTACCTACTGGGCTGGAAGTTTAAATTGGTGTCAGACCACGCCCCATTGAGATGGCTAAGGAAAATACGGGGAAAAGACGCCATGGTCACTAGGTGGTACCTAGCACTTCAGGACTTCGACTTTCTGGTGGAGCATAGGCCAAGAAAGATGCACGTTAATGCTGATGCCCTAAGTTTCCCTGCCTGGAATCGGAAGATGCCCATCCCCCGGCTTTGGGCAGAGGGGGAATGTGTGACAGGGTTACTGGCTTAGTAGTTGAGGGAAGGTACGTGTCACGCTGGTTGCTAGCCAGTGTGGGCTAAAACCTGTAAATGTTAATTACAAAAGGGTGTGTGTTTGTTTTATGGGAATGATGAAATGGGCAGGACGCCATTCCCCCTACCTCCCCTGAGGGCGTCGCTGAGCCATATTGAAAGTGCAGTCTCCAGACTGTGGAGTTCAGCTGGGGAGCAGTTGGAGTTTGCAGCCAAACAGGGTAGGCAGACCTGTACGCATACAGACTGTGTATGTCCTGTATTGTTTTGTTTTACCTTTTATGCCAGCGAGGCTGTTTGTTTTCGGGTTTATGCGGTAACAATAAACCAGCAGTCGAAAATTGTTCCTGTGTACACTTCTGACTGCAGCTGAGTGAGTCGTCTTGCCACAATACATGTTTATATATAAATAATACTGAGGCGATTTACTTCTACATCTTGCTAGTATGATTACACTGATACCAGATTTACGTTTTTTTTAATATGGCTACTATCACACTAAAAGAAATGCTTTTTAGCAGAATAAAAAAAAATTGCTTCACCAAATTTTGAAGACTATAGTTTTCTTTATTTTTCTGTGACAGAGTCATGTGAGGGCTTGTTTTTTGAGGGATGATTTGGAGTTTTTATTGGTATCAATTTGGGCCACATATTTCTTGATCGCTTTCTATTCTACTTTTTTGTGAGGCAGAATCAAGAAGAAACAGTATTCAGGAATTGAGTTTTTTGTTGTTTTTACGCCATTTACCATGGTTGTGATAAGACACCTTTATTATTTGGGTCGGTACGAATTAAGTGATACCACATTTATATTATTTTATATTAAGTAGTTGTTTTTATGTTTTGCCTATTTTACACAATGAAAACAATTTTATAGAAAAAAAAAGTTTTTGCATTGCTGTATTCCGTGCAGAGCTATAGGTTATTTTTATTTTTTCACTGACAGAGCTGTATGGAGGCTTGTTTTTTGCAGAACAAGATGTTTTCAGCTATACCTTTTTTATTTGCATATAACTTTTTGTTTGCATTTTATTCAACTTTTTTGTCAGCTCTGTCAGGCTACGTTCACACTTTGCGCTGTAAAAAAACAAGGTGCATTCACACACCGCATTTTTTTACAGGCTCACTTCTCCCCCAAAAGCACAGGGGAGAAGTGATGTCACACAGGGGAGGAAGAATTTTCCTCTGTGTGACATCTGTGACCGCCCTTTTGGGTTTCATAGTGTAGTAATATACACTGCGAAACCAAAATTAAAGTAATCTAAATAGGTTAAAAATAATAAAAATTGAATACTTATCCTCCGCCGGGTGTTCGGGGAGCCGGGAGCCGACACAACCACAGGTACTGACCTTCCAGGACCTATCAAGAGCTGTGATTGGCCGCTCGCGGTCATGTGATATGCGCGTCATATGCACATCACATATCACATGACCACGGGCGGCCAATCACCGTTCTTGCAAGGTCTTGGAAGGTCAGTGCTTGTGGTTGTGTCGGCTCCCGTAACCGTAACCGCCGGCGAAGGGTAAGTATTCAATTTTTATTATTTCTAACACATTTGGATGACTTTAATTTGGATTTCGCAGTGTATATTAATACACTACGAAACTCAAAAGGCGCTGTCAAAGATATCACACAGGGGAGGATTCTTCCTCCCCTGTGTGACATCACATCCTGCATCCTATTCCCGCTGCAATAGTGCATTGTTTGAACAGTGATGTGTAATTCCAGTGGGGATAATGGGCCCTATTTACGCGGCATCTGTGCCAAAAAATATATTTGACTGAATAGGCTCCTTCCCTAACATTGTTAGGTTTGTAAACAATTGTGGATATTGATTGTTTGATCGTACAAATACCTTATGCAATATAACTCTATATAACCCTCAATGGGTTAAGGAAAGAGTAATTGATCTCTCAAAAAGGGTACAGTGCCTGTGATTGTAAGTTAAACCTAATAAATACTGTGATATATATGTGATATTCCCACCTGCATAGTTGTGCATGAAAAAGGATTGTGGCCTAGAGCAATGATGTAGCACTATATATTGATTGATTTTCCGGTCTTTGCAACCAGCTGAGAGGTTTCCCTTGATTTATCATTTTAAAGAGATTTGCTATAGCTGAATTGAGCTATTTTAATTGGTTATCATTATCATATGTCCTAATTAGTCTAGCGATCCCTATCTAATATTTGAAACAACTTACGGTGCACTCCCTAAAATTTTGGTTTTGCTCCTCAGATGAGATCGTGGAGGAGCAAGCGAAAGATTTACTAAAACGTTTCAGAGGGGCTATAGTAACAGGGTAATTAAAAGAGCCTACCTGCGTGCAAAACATACTCCACGCAATGACCTTCTTCATGGCACGAAGCCTGCCGGGATGGGTCTACCACATCCGGTGAGATTTATATCAACATACACCAGGTAGTGGGAGTCTATGCGTGGGATTTTGAGCAGGCACTGGCCGATCCTGCACTCTGACCCTTTTTTGAAGGACTCACTATCTGATTTTCCAATGATGACTGCACGATGTACGCAGAATCTTAAAAACTTGTCTGGAGCCATTATGTTCCCAGGACATCTAATTTTTTCGGATCCAGAACCCCTCTAAAGGGTTGATTTCCCTGAGGCCACTGTGTGACCTGTAGCAATGTCCTTCGCATTGCAACCTTTACCTCCTCCAATGGTCAAAAAACATATGATATTTGGCAATATATATTATGTGGGTACATTGATTCTGTTTATTGTATGTTAAAGCGCTGGAATTGTTGGCGCTATACAAATAAAGTTTTATTATTATTATTAAACAATGTGGTATATTATGCACATGTGCTTGTCCACTGATATATGTTGGCATGACATGTAGAGAACTGAGGAGGAGAGTGAGGGACCATGTGAGGGACATTTCGGCCCCCACGGTGGAGGACAGGTCAACCCTAAAGACGCTGCCACGTCACTTCCTATCATGTCATAGTAGCGACCCATCCTCTTTACAAATAAGAGGAATTGACATGATTCAGGGAGGAGTAGGAGGTGGCAATGTCCGAAAGATCTTAGCCCAACACGAATTCAGGTGGATAGTGTCATTGGACACTATGTCACCTAGGAGCGTAAATGAAAATATAAGCTTTGCCCCCTTCCTATGACTCTCATCGCTGGTATATCTCTGGTATCATGTACCGTGTATAAGTAATTTGTGACGTTTTTGGTGTCCTTTTTACTTGATTTTATCTGTTTGTATTTGGGTACTGTTTGCAGGCTTTGACTTTAGTGCTCAATAGTGGGATTGTCCACTTCATCAGTGAATCTCAAGATGCAGCACCATTAAAGTTGTTCATCCTGGACCACAAAAAAGTGCAAACAATCTTGTCCCAAATAGAATTAAGTATTGCTTAGTTGTATATCAATGTATGGGCCATTACTATTGTTGTTGTATGTGTTTCTATAAGGTATGAAGCCTTGTGACCTGACACACTGCCTCTTCCATGGTGGTCCCGTCGCTCACCCCAGAGTCTATATTGCTCTCGCACTGACGCGGTTGCCTATATGATGCGTCCCGGCGACCGTGCATACGCGATTGGTATTGATGCTGGGTGGGGGGGCGGAGAACCACTTCCGATGAGTGGCAGTGCATCATTTCCGGTCATGTGGGAGCTGCTCCGAACCCGAAAGCTGGGTTATTTAAACTGGGCACATTCACAGCCACACCATCCCCCTGGTGATGACTTGACCACTATAATCTGCGGGGTCACGAAACGTACGTCGGGGCTGGACTTGGGATCTCTCCCCCTCCGGGTGCCTGATGTTGGTGACATGGCCTCTGAAAATGCGGGTAACAACTAATGAGGCTGTAATTATAAACAATGTGCCTGTTATAGCGAGATCTATGTAAACTAGAGTTGCATTTATGTATGGTATTTTATTTAATACCGTGAAGGTATCTTTTATTCTGTGACAATGTTTGTATTTAACATGTATACTCTGTATAACCTCTCATTATAACTATGCACTTTACTGTAAAGGCTGTTTTTGGTCTACTGTAATACACATGACAATGTAAAGTGTATCCTTTTGTTTATACTTGAATACCTTGGCTGTGATAACTGCACCTGGCACTTTATCTGCCAACCTCTCTTTGTGCATTTTTGATGGGATTAATAAAAACCCTTGAAATAGAAATTTGAAACTTTTCCTCTTTTTCTCCTGTTTCTGATATTTATTGGTACAATATGTTTTCATTTTTTTATTGTTCTTTATTTACTGCTTTTTTTATATATATTTTTTTCTTTTTTACTTCTATATTTCTGCCTATATGGGACTTTTACCCTTAACCCCCGGGTGATTTTCCATTTTTCGATTTTCGTTTTTTTTCTCCCCTTCTAAGAGCCATAACATTTTATTTTTCCATCAATATAGACATAAGATGGCTTATTTTTTGCAGAACAAGTTGTATTTTTAAGTGACAACATTTTACTATATAGTATGCAGAATAACAGGAAAAAAATCCAAATTTGTTGAAATTGCAAACAAAATGCAATTACACAATTGTGTTTTGTATTTTTATTCATCATGCTCACTATATGGTAAAACTGATGTGTCGGTATGATGCCTCAGATCAGTATGATTTTGTAGATACCAAACATGTATACTTTTACTTTTATCTAAGTATTAAAAAAAAATTCAGAAGCTTGTAAAAAAAAAAAAGAATTACGTACTCTTTTGTCACCATTTTCTGCAACCCGTAGCGTTCTTATTGTTTGGGATTTGGGACAGTGTGATGGCTTGTTTTTTGCATTTTGAGGTGTTGTTTCTAATGATATTATTTTTGATTAGATGTTATGTTTTGATCGCCTTTTATTGCATTTTGCAATGTTGCAGCGACCCAACCTGTAATTTTGCCATTTGAATTTTTTTACGTTATGTAGTTTACTGATCAGATTAGTTGATTTTACATTTTGATACATCAGGCATTTCTTAATGCGGCAATACCAAATATCTATATTTTTTAATTTTTTAAATAGTTTTATTTCCAATGGGACAAAAAGGAGGGTGATTCAACTTTTATTTTATTTTTTTTAATATTTTTTAAAACTTTTTTAGACTACTTTCACTTTATTTTATTTGGCCCCTTAAGGTGCCTCAAAATTGCAGTGTCTGAGTGCTTCTCCTGTTCACAGCCACTCTGAACAGGAGAAATGATCACTTTCTGTAAGTGATGCTGCTGCAGCATCGCTTGCAGGAAGAGAGTCATGGCACCATCTAATGTCATCAGCTGCCCCTGTGCTGCCACGGCAATCTGTCGGCACCCTGTGATCGTGTCATGGGGCCGCTGTTCGCAGTGTGAATGGCACACTCCCCCGCTGTGGCTCCTTAGACTACACTGTCAGTGATTGACAGCGTGATTTAAAGTGTTAACAGATGCCTTCAGAATGCTGATCCGCTCACATCTGTTACCGGCACATATCAGATAATAAGATCGGCTGATATGTGCAGGGGGAGATGCGAGCTGAGTGTGTGAGCTCACATCAAATTTAGGGTTGCTGACACATGATGTACCCAGTGTCACGTCCTACTGACGGACTCACACTTGGACCCACTGGACCGCGTAGAGCGGATGCTGATACCGGGATGACAGAGAGACGGACCAGTAAAGTAGAGTCAACAGGTTTATTAACAACACACACACCCACGCCCCAGGGGAGGGCCACACGGCCACAGCACCAGAACACCACCGAAGGAGGCCCCGAAGCGCTTAACCCCTATACAGGGATTCTGCCGGTACCAACCTCGGAAGGACCGACGAAGCGGACACGGGTGTTGAACCGACCCAAGGCAACGTGGGAAACAATACAGCAACCGGGTATAGGATCGGAAACGGGGAAACGGGAACACGGGAATCCGGAGCCAGGCTTGAGACAGCGATCCGCTTGGAAGAGATCCGGGAAACCGGCCAGGAACACGGCGGTCAGCAAGGAGCCGACTGGGCAGGAATCTGTAGGAAGGAACACACAGAAATCAGGTAACAAGCCAAATAAGGAGCGACCTGACCAGACCAGAAATGGCAACTCCTCAAGGAGGAAGTTGCCCTGGCCCCGACTGACTGGAAACAGGAAGTTTATATCATAGCAGGGCAGTCCTGATTGGCAGGACACAGAAGCATGGTGATTGGCTGAGGGGAGGAGCATGCTCCCTGCAGTTTCTCCAGCAGAAACAGGTTTGGAGATGTAGTTTCATGTGCTCAAGCAGTAGCCCCAGAAAGGGAGGAGAAGAGCAGCGCTATTCCAGCAGAGGGTGCTGGAACCCTGCGGCAGACCACCGAGGGGTAATAGTACCCCCCCTCTACGCCTTCCCCCCGGATGGAGACCGGCAAGGAACCCGCGCAGGGGGCTCAGGGCATCGGCGTCCGCCTCCCCGGTCTCAAGGGCAGAAGGGACCCGAGGGCGGTTGCTTGGGCGTCCCGCGTGGAGACACAGCTCTAGCCAGAGCTCCCGTTGGCAACACGGGAACGGAACCTGGGCTTCCTGTCATGCTCAGCAGGCCGGCAAGCAGATCATCCATAGAGGACATATGGGATGACATCCTGATTCTGGCTCTCTCTCAGATGGTCCAATTCCTGTCGGAGACTCAGCATCTGGGAAGAGAGAGTGGGATCAACAGTAGAGGGCGCCCCCAAGCGGGCCTCTAGAGACTGGATAAACGCCACAACCTGTTCGTGACTCTGGCGGAGTGCGGTTAGCTCTCTTTGGGCATCAAACCCGGTATCAGCGGGGTCCATGGCCAGGGCAAAATCTATCACGTCCTACTGACGGACTCAGACGTGGACCCACTGGACCGCGTAGAGCGGATGCTGATACCGGGATGACAGAGAGACGGACCAGTAAAGTAGAGTCAACAGGTTTATTAACAACACACACACCCACGCCCCAGGGGAGGGCCACACGGCCACAGCACCAGAACACCACCGAAGGAGGCCCAGGAGCGCTTAACCCCTATACAGGATTCCGCCGGTAGCAACCTCGGAGGACCGATGAAGCGGACACGGGTGTTGACCGACCCAAGGCAACGTGGGAAACAATACAGCAACCGGGTATAGGATCGGAAACGGGGAACGGGAACACGGGGAATCCGGAGCCAGGCTTGAGACAGCGATCCGCTTGGAAGAGATCCGGGAAACCGGCCAGGAACACGGCGGTCAGCAAGGAGCCGACTGGGCAGGAATCTGTAGGAAGGAACACACAGAAATCAGGTAACAAGCCAAATAAGGAGCGACCTGACCAGACCAGAAAATGGCAACTCCTCAAGGAGGAAGTTGCCCTGGCCCCGAATGACTGGAAACAGGAAGTTTATATCATAGCAGGGCAGTCCTGATTGGCAGGACACAGAAGCATGGTGATTGGCTGAGGGGAGGAGCATGCTCCCTGCAGTTTCTCCAGCAGAAACAGGTTTGGAGATGTAGTTTCATGTGCTCAAGCAGTAGCCCCAGAAAGGGAGGAGAAGAGCAGCGCTATTCCAGCAGAGGGCGCTGGAACCCTGCGGCAGACCCCGAGGGGTAACACCCAGTACATCTAATGTCGTAATGAGGCCAAAGAATATGAGTCTGCACACATTGGAAGCAGCAGTGTGAACTGCAACCAATCCCCACCAAAAACATGAAAAAACAAATGCAAAAACCGTATAGGTGTCACACAACAGCACTGCTGTAATAAAAATTATAAATAGCAAGTGCCGTGACAAAAAAGGGCCTTTGGTTTATACGTTTTTGCAAGAAAACGTACAGTAAGCTGCCTCACCAACTTCACGGTGGGCCCTGGTAGAGACAGTCCTAACTCTGTCCCTAGTACTACGTTAAAAACCTGCCAATGTGTACATACCTCTAGGCAGAACGCGGGAGAGCACAGGAAAATCTCACCTTGTAAGGGTGTGTGGCAGGCAGCTCTGTGTGCAGACTTCATAGGGGAGGGGCAGGTGCCTCCAATTTCTGCTGTACCAGCAGGGGTGAACATGAAACCAAAGAATATGAGTCTGCACACATTGGAAGCAGCAGTGTGAACTGCGACCAATCCCCACCAAAAACATGAAAAAACAAACAATGTAATGTCGTAATGAGGTTAACTTTTATGACTCTGCTTGTATAATGTATTGGAATGCACATACATCGCAATACATTATACCTGTCATTGTGACGCTGACAGAACGCCTTTAAGACCATGCTCATGGCATGGTACAACAGGCATCCTTAGCTGGCAAGCCCGGAGGTCTTTCTTTGACTTTGGCCCCCTTATCATGTTGTGGAGGTGTTTGACGCCCCCCGAAATGCTATGATTGCTATTGATCATATCATTTAGGAGGTTAAACTGACAGGGATAGTGCAGGGACCATCCCTGGCTGTGACAGCTGGAGCTCGGCTATCATTTATGCTGAGTTCCCAGAGGCAATCATGTGGGCACAGTGACTTTACCTAAATGACGTAAGTTTATGTCATTTTCCAGGAACCCCTTCCTCACCATGATGTAAATCCATGTGCTTTATCTTGGCTCGGTATCAAAATACGGAGGACTCCACTTTTTTTTTTAATTGTTAAAATTTGTATACCCAGCCATCACCACTCTCACAGCTGTGGCTCTTTCAGTGTGTTTCTGAGGTCATAGTGCCTGGTCACGTTTCTTAATGTGACTGCACACTGTGATCTAAGGATGTTGCAGAGCCGGGATCATTGTGGGGCATTGTGTCTGTGGAGTATGTTGGACCTGCAGGGGTGTTTTGGGGGTTAATACATTAGAGAAAGAGGATGGTGTTGTATTATACTTTTTTTAAATAAATTGTTTTTCTCTGTGGTTTTTGTTATTTTCTTCTTACTTGCACAATTAGTAATGACCCCCATTACTCTCATAGACTCTTCTTTTTAGCAACACAGGGCTTTGTGGCAATTGTGATTTTGTGACAAATCACAACTGTCATTAACCCCTCATATTACCCCAATTGCCATGTAAAGTGCCAGTTTTGGCACATCTAATGGATTCAAGAATTGTGGGGTGACTACGGGCAGCTATTTTTAGCCTGCGGAGGGCCCAATAACCATGTCTCTTCCCAAGATGGAATTCCAACCCTCTTCTGGCTGTTTTATTTTGGCTAGTTATCAAAATTGAGGGTGACCCCATGCCGTTTTTTTTTTTTTAAATTATACCTTTAAATAATTTTAAAAAACCTGCGTGGGGTCCCCCACCTCCACTCTTCATGCTTTATCTGCGCTGTGTATCAAAATATGGGAGACCCATGTATTTTTTTTATATTTATTTTAACACTAATGTGTAGGACAACCAATCAAAGATGCCGACAGAGGGTGGGGGTACAGTCTGACTGCAACCAATCACAGACGCTGTCACAATGGGGGGGTGCAGGGGAAGCAGGGGAAAATTCATAAGATTTAATGAGTGGACCTGAAAGCAGTGTGACAGTGGCCCGGGAACTCAGTAAGTGTAATTGTCCTGCTTTATTCATCATTTTGCTTCCTTTTGCAGCCACCTAGCCCTTTATTCTGGCAGCTGGACCTGAACATTATCATGGACTTCATTGAGAAGGCCCTATTCGAGCTCTGTGCACAGATACTAGGTGTCCGGTACGCACCCTGAACTTTACACTTCAGGTTCACTCATCACTATTGCTAAAGTTTCAGTTGTTAGACTTTGTTAGAAACTTCCAGCACATCCCTGCCTTTCAGTTTACCGCTATGAACAATGTCTAACGACCAAAATGTTCACACCATATGCTCGGACTGTTGTGATGAAATAGATTGTTCTTTGAATTGATGTGCCATAGTATTTTTTCCTTCTAAGGCTACTTTCACATAACGATTTTTAGGGAGCCGATGCTGTCCGATATAAATCGGACAGCATCGGCTCCCTTCTGATGCCTGGTAATCGGATGCCAAATAGGCATCCGATTCCGGCATTAAATTGTAGCCTCCGGGCTGAAAAAAAGAAAAAAAAAAAAGTTTATGCTCACCTCCCCCGAGCCCCCGCCGTCTTCCTGCAGGCTGCCGGTGGCTCCCGCAGGCTCCCGGTGGCTGCAGAGGTCTTCTTCTGCTGTTCAGGACCTGCGGTGATGTCACAGTCACGTGACACCAGGTTACACCATGTAACCCGCGGTCACATGACTGTGACATCACCGCAGGTCCTGAACAGCAGAAGAAGACCTCTGCAGCCATCGGGAGCCTGTAGGAGCCACCGGGAGCCTGCAGGAAGACGGCGGGAGACGGCGGGGGCTCGGGGAGAGGTGAGCATAAGCTTTTTTTTTTTTTTTAACCCTTGTGCTCCCAGTTAGGAGCAGTTTTACTGTACTGAGCATGCTCAGTACAGTAAAATCGGGTCCGAGGAGACATCAGATGTTTCCTCGGACTCTTCTCCATAGGGCCCCATGTTATAGGGATCGGGTCAGATCGGATGTGCACTAAATGCCATCCATTTGGTCCGATCCGATTCTGTCAGATTTTTGCACCGAAAATAAAATCTGACAGAATCGGATCGGACCAAATCGGATGGCATTTAGTGCACATCCGATTCGGTCCGATGCCCATAGGGCTGCATGGGGCCAAATTCGGATCCGATGCTGTCCGATTTTGATCGGACAGCATCGGATCTGAAAAATCCGTAGTGTGAAACCAGCCTAATACTTTTTCTCTTTGACATTTTTTGTTATTACACATCCTAAAATTTATGGACATCCTTTGATTTGTGGAATGAATTAGTTGTTATCGACATCTGGTGAGAAATTCAAATTAATAGCTCCTTTAGAATTATATTAGAAAATTGGTGACGTGTTCAATACTTATTTCACCTGCTGCTTGTGAGGACTGTTTGGAAGGTATTTGATGTTTCAACACAAATTAAAACAAATGACTGCAAATAAAAGCATTTCTAATAGCAGTTGCCATATATAGAGATGAGCAATAAGACTTGTGGACCTCTGGTCTGGTACTTGGTTGTAGCCAGATTTTCATCCATGGCCATTGTCCTCAGCTCAGGACTGGCTCCTCTGTTGCTTTAGGGCCTTGGTACAATAAGACTTGTGGACCTCTGGTCTGGTACTTGGTTGTAGCCAGATTTTCATCCATGGCCATTGTCCTCAGCTCAGGACCTGGGCTCCTCTGTTGCTTTAGGGCCTTGGTACAATAAGACTTGCTTTATTCCTGAATCCAATTTGAAAACCACATTGTCCATTTCATTTGCAAGATTTTGGCTTCATCGCAACTCGGTGTCAGTCTGGATCCAACATGTGATCCATGTCTAATAAGAACCTGACCTGCCCATAATAAAAGAAGCTGAAAACTATGTGACAGAATGATAACGAGAGAGAGAAAAACACTGGAGGTAAGGAGGCATGAAATAATCAATCTGAAAGATAAAAAAGTCAGTGCCATTAGGCTCCATTCACACTGTGCGTTTCTGGTCTGTTTTTGCTTGTCAGTTTTTGTAGCCAAAATCAGGAGTGGGTGATAAATCCAGAAGTGGTGATGTGTTTCTATACTTTTCCTCTGATTGTTCCACTCCTGGTTTTGGCTACGAAAACTGACGAGCAAAAACAGAGCAAAAACAGAGCAAAAACAGAGCAAAAACAGAGCAAAAACAGAGCAAAAACAGAGCAAAAACAGAGCAAAAACGCACAGTGTGAATGGAGCCTTAAAACGATACATTCTGTAAGCAGATTGTCCATCTCAATCAATTCGGAGATCTGACCTGAGACGAGTGATGAGGAGACAATTGCACTGTCCATATTGTGAATACATTTGTTTATCTTTATTTTTAATTTCAAAGATATTTTTAAGTTACAAAAGATATATGAATTTTACCAACTACTTTTTTTTTTTCTGTTTATTGAATTTGAAACAAGTACAAAACAGATTAATTATAGGATAGCAGTGACAGGAACTAAGGTTTGTACGGTCGATTAAAATAGTGTGGGAAAGACTTTTTGACATACCAAGCGACACAGCATGATAATTAAAAATGAAACTTCTGTATTAAATAATTTGAAGCACGCAATAGAAATTTCTGATAGATTACTAATATGACTGTTCATCTGAAGGAATACAGCAGAACAATTAGCATTTAATTGATTAATCAACCATGATTTAAGATGTAATTCAGTCTTTAACATGTATAAAGATGTTATAAAAATTTCTGCTTATCTGTTATATAGTTGTGTTTGTTAATTTAAAGGGAACATCCTGTAAGGAGTTTATATTTTCTCCCCGTATTTGCGTAAGAATTTAGATTGTGAAACCCATTAGGGAGAGTGATGATATGTGAAAGGTTCTGTGGAAATTGATGGTGCTGTATGTCCCAGTGCTGTGTTATCTGCATTCTTTTAACCATGGCAACATCTGTGAGTGTGATAAATTAACTACACTAACAAATTTCCTCTGTGGTTCCAATTATCATGTAAGCACCTAAAGCAACATGAGCACTAGTAATTTTGTACCACGGGCAGTCATTTTGGGTGGCATAGTAGCTCAGTGGTTAGCACTGAGGTTCTTGGTTCTAATCCCACTAAGGACATTATCTGCAAGGAGTTTGTATGTTCTCCCTGTGTTTGCGTGGGTTTCCTCCGGGTACTCTGGCTTCCTCCCACATTGTTAAGACATACTGAAAGCATGTTTAGATTGAGAGCCTCAATGGGGACAGCATTACTGATGTATGTAAAGTGCTATGGAATTAATAGCACTTTATAAATGAATAAATTTTATTATCACCATGCTTTAAGGCAGAGATCCCCAAATCCAGGCCTCAAGGGCCGCCAACAGTGCAGGTTTTCAGGATTTCCTTAGTATTGCATAGGGTTTGGAATCATTACCTGTGCAGATGATCAAATTAGCACCTGTGCAATACTAAGGAAATCCTGAAAACCTGCACTGTTGGCGGCCCTCGAGGCCTGGAGTTGGGGACCTCTGCTTTAAAGTATGTCCACCACTTGTTCACCATTAAAACAACTCCTTCTTATTCCACTTATATCCACCAGGTAAAATATAAGATTCTGTACTCAATGACTGTGCTTGTGATTTTAAGCTGTCTTAATCGCAGTTCAGGGCTCACTTGATATTGCGAGGTCGCAAGAGCCTCGCATTCAGTCATTGCCGACTTGTCTCCATGCCTTCAAAAAAAATAAGTTCATGGGAGGTGAGTACAGGCTCTATTATTATACCTGGGGGAAACAAGTAGAATCAGAAGAGGTTGTGGTAGTAGTTGAAAAATCCCTTTAAGAAAATTATCCCTTTAAGAAAATTACAGTCACTTTATCAAGAAGCTAATTCAAGGGTGACAACCAATATGGCTGCACCCCTGTGGTGACCTGCAGAATTAGGCATCACAAATATCTGTAAACTCTGGTGGTGTGGGAAAATCATCTCTTTAGCCATTTTTATACATGCAGATGTGATTAGTACAAGAACTACTGATCAACAGTGGTCTCCTTGGATTCAGTGGTGCAAGAGAGAAAGGAGGCCAGCCAGAGCCTTTGCTGCAATTGCTGTCGAGACACAGCAAAATCTATGCTGCTGCATCGGACTTGGTGTCCTGTGTGATCCCAGTAGTGCTCAACTGCCAGACAGTGACAGGGATCAATGAGGTTGTGTGCAGCGAGCTGCCTTGATGGGATCTTGAGTTGTCAGCAGTGAGAAGAAAGCTGAATTACTTTCCTGTAAGCTTAGGGTACAGTGGATGCCAAGGTCGAGGCTTAGCGGAGAGATTTAAGGGTGTAGTGTAGTGCCATAACCAGCAGGAGTGAGGAGAGCTGTCAAACATTGCTGGAAGGAGAGCGGAGTTCATGACATCGTCAGAGTCTGGTACACTGTATCTTGACTGTGGAGAGCTGTAATATCACCACCATAATAAACTTCTCCAGTAAAAGTGAGTTTTATTCTGTTGCACCTGAGGTCATGTCATCACTTATTTCGAGTGACTGATCCTACATCCCCATCCACAACTTAAACCTCTTTTATTTACTAAGGATGGCCTGCTAGCCAGAGAGACCACCTTGACATAAATCAAATAAGAAAGAGATCCAGATTTTCCTTTGGTTAAAAATCTTTAGAAATCCTTATTCCATATTCACTATAAAATCAGGTCAGGTTAGGTTAGGTTAGGAAACAACAGTTGACGCATTTTGCTATTACATCATTTTAGTCGTAAGACAGTTGGCCGCCAGTACAGCCCGATTCAGTGTTGCAGTGTTTTTTGCTGTTCTTAGGGAAGCAAGGTATTTTTTTTTTTTTTTTTTAAACAATAGTTTTTATTAAGTACATTTTTGCATAGAACAAAAGTTACAAAACATCAGAGTAAAGTTGTTAATGATCAAACAAATACTCAGAGTACATCAGAAGTCATCCCATGTTACCTACAATCATAAGTATTTGGAGCAATCAACAGGTCGAAACAATAAACCCAATCAACATAACATTGGTGAGGAGGGAATAGGGGGAGGGGGTAAGAGGGGCTAGGAGAGGAAAATAATAGGAATTTCTAAACCTTGAGTATCAGATTATGAAATCAGAAGGATCAGTAACATTTAATGATAGGATATTACAGTGCCTTAACACACTTTGTATTGAGGATTGAGTATTCTTGATGTTTGAATCTACCACTACGAAAGGGAGTAAATTTAATTCGGACAAGAGACTGTGTTGTATACAGATGAGGTCCACGGGTCCCACCAACTCAGCACCCTGGATCTCCTTTTAACATCATGGGCTAATATCAACTCGTATTGCAGGTGCATGTTTAGTCGAGATAGCAGTTCCTCTCAACTCGGTATGTTTGGTGTTTTCCAGTATCTGGAGAGACATTGTCTAGCTGCAATCAGAATGTTCGTGACAATGGGGCGTAACGGGGAGGGCCATTCTTTCAGACCCAATCCCAGGAGGGCCAGAGTGGGAACTAATGAGAAAGTAATTCCCGTAAGTTCAATAAGCAAGGCCTCCACATTAGTCCAGAACATTTGGATGCGCGGGCAGCTCCACCACACATGTTGGATAGTCCCAGTTTGTTTGCACAACTTCCAACATAGTGGTGAAGAAGATTTGCCTTTTTCTTTGAAGTGAGCAAGTTTTTGAGGTGAAAGGTACCAGTCCATGTGAAGTTTTTTAACTTGTTCTACATGATTGATATATGTCGAGAATGCAGATGCATGAACACATGCTTGTTGCCATTGCTCCAATGAGGCTGTAAAGGAGAGCCGACTCTCTCATCTAAGTATATGGGACAGTTTATGATCACCTCTTCGAGTCAGTAGGGCCTTATATAGTATGGCCACTCCATGATCACTAAGGGTACCTTTACACACGGCTACATTTGTAGCTTGTCACCAGGTAACTTACTGGTTGCAGTGAAATCATGGATACATGGTTCTATCTTGTTGCTGTGTACAAATGGAATTATGTATCCATGATTTCACTGCAACCAGTAAGTTACCTGGTGACAAGCTACAAATGTAGCCGTGTGTAAAGGTACCCTAAGGGTTTGCGGCTTAAAATATCTTTGCACAGAGTCATCCAGAGCAGTGGGGTCAAGCTGAGGGAGCTTTATAGAGGTAAGAAAATGCCTAAGCTATAAATAGCAAAAAAAGGTAGTGTGTGGTAAATCATAAGTATTTGCTATCTCAGCAAAGGGCATTAGTCTATTCTTGTCCCTCATCTGGCTAAGAGATACAAGTCCCCTGGTCTTCCATGATGAGAGAAAGAGAGATTCCACCAAGTGCTCTACCGACGTTAGTGTAATATACCGATACATGAATGGGAGAAAATCCCTACCTAGAGCAGACCACACCCGGAGAAGAGCAAACATAGATTTTAGAAATATTGGGGCTTGAGAATATCGAAGAAGATTCATCTCTAGCAAAAGCCTAGTTGATCGATTTGGAGCAAGAGATAATTCAATTTGCATCCATAAAGGCTTTGCAGCATCAGTCCACAAAACCTTAGCTGCAGACAAATGGACTGCATTATAATAAGAAACTATATTCGAAACTCCCATGCCCCCCAAGCCTGAGAGGAGAGTAAGAATTTTAGAGCTTATGCGATGCGTTTTATTCCCCCAGATGAACCGGCCTAGAATAGCTTGCAGTAGATTAAGTGTTTTTTTTGGAAAAGGGAGAGGGAGACATCGGAGAATATAAAGAATTTTGGGTAGATAGGTCATTTTTATAAGTTGGATTCTGGCTACCCATGAAAGATATAAGGGGACGTGGGAGTCCAGTACCAGCTTAATATTTTTAATGAGAGAGTCACAGTTATATTGGACTATTTTGTTTGTGTTCGTGATCTAAATTCCCAAATAAGGAATCCCATCCGGGGACCACTCAAATGGAAATTTGGTTTGGAGTTCAAGTTCTATGGCATCTGGTACATTAATAGGAAATAAAAGGGACTTGGAGGGATTTAATTTGTAGTATGATGCTTCGGAAAATTCCGAGAGGATCTCCATAATTCTACGAATTGTCTCTAATATCAGTACAGACAAAGATGACGTTGTCTGCGTAGAGCCAATTTTGTGTTCTAACTCTCCGGCTTTAAGACCTTTAATCATGGGGTCAGTTCTTATCTGTGCTGCCAAAGGCTCCATTATAAGAGTGAATATGAGAGGAGAAAGCGGCAGCCTTGTCTCGTCCCATTGGTGACCTCAAAGTTTGATTAAATGAAGCTAGAGGCACAGACCATTGCATTGGGTGTCGAGTATAAGGCCATTATTGAGTCCTTGATTTCTCCCTCAAGTCTGAATCTTTGTAGCACTGCGTCTAAGTACCCCCAGTGCACCCTATCAAACGCTTTTTCAGCATCTAGAGACAAGAGTGCACTGGGGTAGGAGATCTCTCCAACAGTTCCAGTGTGACGACCATCCGCTGTGAAGCTGAGCTGCTGGCAAGGCAGCACCCCGAGAAACCCCGAGACCCTTAACCCCTATACAGGGATCTGGAATTATAGCGGAGCCCAGGGGGTAGCTGCCTATTATGAGCAACAGAGCAGGGAAGGTCGCCAGGGGAAAAAATCAAGACCCGAAAAACGAAGTCAGAAGTCCAGTCAAAACCGAGAGGGCAGCGAAGGTACAAAATCATCAGGCAGTAGCAGAGTCGAAAATCCAGGCAAGGGTCAAGGGCAAAACCAAAAGGGCAGCTGAGGTACAAAATCGACAGGAAGAAGCAGAGTCAGAAATCCAGGCCAAGGTCAGAGACAAAACTAAACATACACTATATCACTGGGGAACCAAAACTATACCCTGCAAGACAGGCTCCAATGTATTTGAAGGGCGCGATTACCTCCCATAGGCTGGAGCTCACAGCC
Source organism: Allobates femoralis (assembly GCA_033576535.1). NCBI lineage: Eukaryota > Metazoa > Chordata > Amphibia > Anura > Aromobatidae > Allobates > Allobates femoralis. The sequence goes on from JARQOC010000011.1 coordinate 114,590,439, forward strand.
TGATAATCTCATCCGGACCGCCCCTAGAACCAGGCCAGATGGTGATGCACGATTGGCTCCACCCATCCCACTTCTGACAGAAGAACGAAGGCTGCGCCTAACAGACACCTCTGCAGGGCCCGCTCCTCTGCGACCAACACCACCCAAAGGAGAAACACGTCGGCCTCAGCGACAGAGGCAGACGTCGCAGGAGCAGGTCCATATGAGGACAAGGCCCTCCTATCACCGGCGCCATCCGCTGAAGGAATCCGGCTCCTCCCAGCGGCCGAGGCAGGAACACCAGCCACCAAGTCCAATGGCGATGTGACAGTACCCCCCACTCTACGAGGGGCCTCCGGACCCACAAAACCCGGTTTATTGGGATGAAGAAGATGAAACTTCTTGATCAAACCCTTGGCATGGATATTACCAGCAGGCACCCATGACCTCTCCTCCGGACCATAGCCCTTCCAATGTACCAGATTCTGCACGGATCCTCTCACTAAACGGGAATCAAGGATCCGTTGAACTTCGTATTCCATGGCACCCCCGACCAAGACCGGAGGAGGAGAGGACCGGACAGGACGAATCGGAGATCGGTACAATTTGAGAAGGGATTTATGGAATACATTGGGCAGTTTGAACGATTGAGGGAGCTTCAGACGAAAGGCGACAGGGTTAATCACGTCAATTATTTCATACGGACCAATAAACCTGGGACCTAGTTTGGCGGATGGCACTTTGAGCTTGATATTTTTCGGTAGACAACCAAACTTTGTCCCCAACTCCCAGGTCCGGACCCTTGGAGCGCCGTTTATTAGTAGAAGACGCCTGCCTAGTCTGAGCCCCCTTCAAGTTTTTGTTCACTTCAGACCAGATAGTCTTTAACTGATCTACGGACCTTTCTACCCCGGGACGTCAGAAAGCCTAGAAGAAAATGAACAAAAGTGTGGGTGCAGCCCATGGTTACAGTAGAAAGGGGTGGTCTTGATGGACTCCTGGTACTGGTTATTCATGGCAAATTCCGCTAGTGGCAGATGTTCCACCCAATCAGATTGATGCTCAGAGACATAACAACGTAGATATTGCTCGAGACCTTGATTAGTGCGCTCGGTTTGACCATTGGTTTCGGGGTGATAGGCAGAAGAAAAGGAATAGTCAATTACAATCGTTTACAAAATGCCCTCCAAAACTTAGAAACGAACTGGGTGCCCCTGTCAGAAACAATATTCACAGGAACACCATGCAATCGCACAACATGATTAATAAATAATTTGCTTAGGGTCTCTGAATTAGGTAACCCAGACAGCGGAACAAAATGACACTGCTTGCTGAATCTGTCTACCACTACCCAGATACATGTCTTCCCTTCTGAGAGTGGCAGGTCAGTAATAAAATCCATGGAGATATGAGTCCAAGGACCCGCAGGGTAGGCAAGGACTGGAGCAACCCGGCAGGGCGGTTGCAGGGAGAATTAGCGCGAGCACAGGTTTCACAAGCCAGTACATATTCCTTACAGTCCTTTACTATGGTTGGCCACCACAAACTCCTGGTTACAAGTCTGATGGTGTTATTGATACCAGATGCCCTGCGAGGATGGAATCATGAGATTCCTTAAGTACTTGGAGGCGGAATTTGGCAGGGACAATAGTTTCTGGGCAGGAGTAGTGTCAGGGGCCTGTTCTAGAGATCTATGAATCTCTTCCAGAAGGTCCAAAGACACAGCCGAGACAACAATCCCCTTGGCTAAAATGGGAGTCGGTTCCACGTCCTCGACCTGTAAGGGGCAAAAACTTCGAGACAGGGCATCAGCCCTCACATTTTTAGTACCCGGTCGGAAAGTGATAACGAAATCAAATCTGGAGTAGAACAAAGCCCACCTAGCCTGTCTAGGATTCAGTCTTTTCGCTGACTCCAAGTAGGTCAGGTTTTTGTGGTCAGTAATTACAGTAATCTTATGTTTGGCGCCTTCGAGGAAGTCGCGAGGCCCATTTGATTGCCAACAACTCCCGATTACCTATGTCATAATTCATCTCGGTGGATGAAAGTTTTCGGGAAAAGAAGGCACACGGATGAACCTGAGTGAGGGATGCAGTGCCTTGTGATAGCACTGCTCCCACTCCAACTTCAGAGGCATCTACCTCTACAATGAAAGGGCGGTCCAGATCAGGCTGAACCAATATAGGGTCAGAGGAGAAACATTCCTTTAACTTAGAAAAGCATAAATTGCTTCAGGCTTCCAATTAACCACATCCTCCCCTTTACGTATCAAATCAGTGAGAGGTTTGGCTATCTCTGAAAACCCTTTAATAAATTTACGATAATAGTTAGCGAAACCCAAGAATCGCTGCAGTGCCTTTAGAGACTTGGGCTGTACTGATTCCTTAATGGGTTTAATTTTGGCAGGATCCATGCGAAACCCTTTAGCCGATATAATATACCCCCAAAAATTGTATCTCCTCCTCCATGAAGACACATTTCTCTAATTTGGCGAATAAAGAATGCTCTCTGAGCCTCTGGAGTACAGTACGGACATGTCGGACGTGCGACCAAGGACCAGGAGAAAAAAACAGAATGTCGTCCAAATAAACGACCACATACACACCACTGATATCTCTAAAAATATCATTGACAAAATTCTGAAAAACTGCAGGTGCGTTACTTAACCCGAACAGCATTACGAGATACTCAAAATGGCCGAGAGGCGTGTTAAACGCGTCTTCCACTCATCGCCTTCTTTTATACGGACAAGGTTATATGCTCCCCTGAGGTCCAGTTTGGTGAAATATTTGGCTCCCAACAGCTGATTATAAAGATCAGGGATGAGTGGAAGAGGATACTGGTTTTTCACAGTAATCGCGTTTAATTCGCGGTAATCAATGCAAGGTCTGAGGCCACTATCTTTCTTTCCCACAAAAAAGAAACCAGCCCCTACTGGTGAGGTGGACGGTCTAATATACCCCTTTCTCAGACTGTCTGCTATGTAATCATTCATGGCCTGCCGTTCTGGACTAGAGAGATTAAATATTTTCCCCTTTGGGAGACGAGAATCAGGTATCAAATCTATGGTGCAATCATACTTTCTGTGAGGGGGTAATTTCTCTGATTCCTGAATAGAAAACACATCCTCAAAATCTCTAAAGGCATATGGTACAAAAGGAGGAGTCTTGACCTTCACTTGGTTTACAGATAGCGAGATACAGTTATCCTGACACTTTGGGCTCCAGCGCACAATGTCACCCAAGTGCCAGTCTATGACAGGGTTATGTGTATGTAACCATCGCATGCCCAGGATTACTGCAGATGATAAATTACTGATTGCAAAAAATGACACATTTTCAGCATGTAAAGACCCCACCAGCATTGACACTTCCTCAGTGACAAATTCCACTCCACCCTGGATGAGGGGAGTGCCATTAACTGCAGTGGTTCTAATGGGGGCATTAAGCCTTAGTAGTGGTACACCTAGATTTCTTGCTACCAGGAGATCTATGAAATTCCCCTTTGAGCCACTGTCTACATAAGCCTCCAAACACACAGATTTCTTAAGGCAAGATAAAGAAATAGGTAATAAAACTTTGCAGCATCCGCTGGCAATACCTTAGCACCCGGGCAAGCAGAGCCACCCAGGTGCTGACATCCAGGGAACGAGGCCCTCTGATCTCCAGTGTTCATGCAGAGGACTCCAGATTGTGGCTTGTACAGCATGTTGGTATGAGATGATGGGAGTGTTCCTCCACAGGACTGAGAAACTGGACACAGGTGCTTTGAGGGAAGCAATCACAGCAGACACAGCTCAGAGTAAAGAAAAAAAAAAAACAGGTAAAACCATTGGGAAAAGAAGAGAAAAAAAAAAAGGCAAGGGAATGTCTTTATATATATAGAATCTATATATATATAAAAATGTTATGGCCAGATATAATGTGACGACCATCCGCTGTGAATCTAAGCTGCTGGCAAGGCAGCACCCCGAGAAACCCCGAGACCCTTAACCCCTATACAGGGATCTGGAATTATAGCGGAGCCCAGGGGGTAGCTGCCTATTATGAGCAACAGAGCAGGGAAGGTCGCCAGGGGAAAAAATCAAGACCCGAAAAACGAAGTCAGAAGTCCGAGTCAAAACCGAGAGGGCAGCGAAGGTACAAAATCATCAGGCAGTAGCAGAGTCGAAAATCCAGGCAAAGGTCAAGGGCAAAACCAAGAGGGCAGCTGAGGTACAAAATCGACAGGAAGAAGCAGAGTCCGAAATTCAGGCCAAGGTCAGAGACAAAACTAAACATACACTATATCACTGGGGAACCAAAACTATATCTGGCGGCCTGCAAGTCAGGCTCCAATGCATTTGATGGGCGCGGTTACCTCCCATAGGCTGGAGCTCATAGCCTGATGATCTCATCCGGACCGCCGCTTGAACCAGGCCAGATGGTGATGCACGACTGGCTCCACCCATCCCACTTCTGACAGAAGAACGAAGGCTGCGCCTAACAGACACCTCTGCAGGGCCCGCTCCTCTGCGACCAACACCACCCAAAGGAGAACACCACCCAAAGGAGAAACACGTCGGCGCTCAGCGACAGAGGCAGACGTCGCAGGAGCAGGTCCATATGAGGACAAGGCCCTCCTATCACTGGTGCCATCCGCTGAAGGAATCCGGCTCCTTCCAGCGGCCGAGGCAGGAACACCAGCCACCGAGTCCAATGGCGATGTGACATCCAGAAGGTCTACTATTCTCCTAGTGCCGTCTGACGCCTGACGACCTGGGACGAACACCACCTGATCTAACCCTATCAAAGAAGGGAGCACCCGCATGAGTCGCGTGGCTATTATTTTGGCAAAGAGTTTGACGTCACAGTTTAAGAGGACTATGGGCCTATAATTAGCAGAGGATGTTGTGAGCTTACCCAGCTTCGGAATTGTGGAAATGAGGGCTTCCATTCCCTCTTCCCTCTTTGCTCTCTTAAGACACCATGAGTTATACAGCTTCAGTAAATAGGGAGAAAGTTGTAGCATAATATAAATATGAGAAGCCATCCGGGCCTGGGGTTGAATGTTTTTTAATATTTCGTATGGTGTCCCTTATTTCAGATTCCGGAAATGGGGTGTTAAGGAAGTCCAGTTGCTTTGCGGTTAGTTTGGGAAGATGTACTTTGTCTAGGAATTTCTGTATTAAGAGGGAGGAAGTTTGAGGGGTGTCTGGGTCATTTTTTAGATTGTAAAGAGAGCTCTAAAATTTTTGGAATTCCTCTGCTATAAGGACAGGGTTCCGAATTTTGTCACCTGTTTTGGAGAGTAAGTGGGTTATTTTAAATTGTGATTGCTGTTTTTTAACGCGTTTTGCCAATAGAGTTCCAGCCCTGTCGCCCAGTACGTAGTAGGTGGCTTTAGTTCGTTTCAGGTTAAATTCAACCTTAGTGAGGAAAATACCTCTCAGCTCTTGTCAGGCATTTGAGAGTTCTTTCAGTTCAGTTAGGGATTGGGATACTTTATGAGAGCGTTCTAGTGCTGCAATTTTAGTGGTTAGTGCTCTAATGGTCTTTTCTCTTTCTTTTTTGGTTTGAGAGGCTAGTTTAATTAAGGCCCCACAGAGAACTGCCTTATGGGCCATCCAGAGTGTTTCAGGGTCAATTTCATTGATATCATTATGCAAGAAGTATTCGCGTATCTGGTCTGAGATATGAGTTACATTAGTGGGAGATGACAAAAGATAATCGTTTAATCTCCATAGAGTCGTTGGATAAATATTGGCACGGTCTGCAATCTGTAGGGAAACTGGGGCGTGGTCCATCCAAGTGATGTTTCCGATGTTTGCTGCAATACAGCGAGGGAGAAGGGGGTCATTTACCAGAATAAAATCTATTCTACTGTATGTGTGGAACCTTGGGGACATATAAATGTAATTTCTCTCATCTCCATGGATATACCGCCATCATGAAGGTGATGGGCTGCCACCAAGGTGCAGAGCTCACCTCTAAATTGGTTGGGAGCACAACAATCTAGACGCTTCTCTATGGGGATATTAAAATCTCCGGCTAATATTGTGTTTCCTTTAGTTAAAGATTCGAGCTTTGTAAACAACTCTCAGAAAAATTTTAGTTGACCGGTGTTAGGGCCATAAATAGATGCCAAGGAGTATAAAGTGTCATTGAAATACCCGTTGCAGCTCCATAAACACAAGTGATATTGTCAGCGCTAAGGTAACAGTAACCAGGACTCAGCTCATTCAAATATTACCTCTCGGCTTTAATGGTTCAGTATAAGGATCCCTTTAGCCACAACGCGTTTCAGCGACAATTGCGCCTTTCTCAAGTGAATCACTTGAGAAAGGCGCAATTGGCGCTGAAACGCGTTGTGGCTAAAGGGATCCTTATACTGAACCATTAAAGCCGAGAGGTAATATTTGAATGAGCCGAGTCCTGGTTACCTTAGCGCTGACAATATCACTTGTGTTTTTGGAGCTGCAATTTTTTCTTCCCCGCCGGGAAGCGTGATACCTAGCAGCTTTGGATTCTAGGACCTGGCATACATCATACCACCACTCCCCCTGAGCTGTCACGTGCACCGAGATCCTCCTGGATTACGTGCTTCTTTCCACCTTGCCGCTCGGAGCCCATGCGGAGAGCCCAGCTGGGATAAATCTAAACCCACAATCCAGTTGTGCGGTCAGGCACAACAGGAGAAGGTGAGCAAAGGGGATCTTTGACCGACCCCACACTTGTTTTAAGCAGTTTGGCGCAAATCTATTTGTTTTTTGTATTGAAATACCCGTTGACCACCAAATATCTCCCTTGGGGGTCCTGGAAAACATCAAGCAGCCTAAATGATACCGATTTATGAATAAAAATCGCCACTCCGGCTTTCTTACAGTCTGCATTTGCAAAGAATTGTGTAGGATATAATTTAGATGACATCCTATGATTATCCTGCTGTAGAAGATGAGTTTCTTGTAAAAAAATTACATCACTATGCAATTTTCTCAATTCTTGCCATACTAGAGCTCTCTTTCCCGGGTGAATTGAGCCCATTAACATTAACTGAAGTGTATTTGATACTCATAATAAGCAATTAGGTACAATTACAATCTCTACTATAAAGCTATAAGTTAAAAATGTTGTATGTTTTACCCCTGATTATCTGAGGTCAAATATGAGAAGAGGGGACTGAAAGGTAAAAGGGGACGGATAAGGGAACAGAGAGGGTGGGGGGACAAAAAACACAACTGAATAACAGTAACAGTCACATCAACGATTACCCTTTCAGGAAAGGGTTAACAGGCTTACAGCCTGCAAGAGTAAAACCATCTAAACCAAATTGGAGTGCTTAAAATGCACTCTAGGAGGCAGACTATCCCAATGAAAAAAGTGAGAGAATGAGCTGAAAAAGGAAGGAAGAGAGGAGGGGAGGGAGAGGTTACTGCAGATGAGGAAATAAGAATTGAGGATAGGGAGATAGAAATAAAGAGTGAGAGTAAGAAGAGAAGAAGAGTAAAAATATAGAATTAGGAAGCTGGAATAAAAATAAAAAAATTTAAAAAAAAAGACAAAAAGTCGTCCAGGAAAAGAGCGACCACAGACATATAGAAAAATCAATTATCCAATTTTGCACACGCCGCTGCTCACTCCGGATAAAGTCGTCTGACATTTGGGCTACAAGCAGACGAGCTGTTCCTCGGTGAGGAAGGAGAAGACTTTGAAGTGTTAAGTCCCATTGGGTCAGATATGCTTCCGCTTGTTTTGGGGAGAGGCAGATATATGTAGAACTGTCTTTCTTTACAGTTATGGACAAAAGTATTGACACCCCTGCAATTCTGTCAGATAATGCTCAGTGTCTTCCTGAAAATGATTGCAATCACAAATTCTTTGGTATTATTATCTTCATTTAATTTGTCTTCAATGAAGAAACACAAAAATAATTGTCCTAAAGCCAAATTGGATCTAATGCCACACCAAACATAAAAAAGGGGGTGGACAAAAGTATTGGAACTGTTAGAAAAATCATCTGATGCTTCTCTAATTTGTGTAATTAACAGCACCTGTAACTTACCTGTGGCACTTAACAGGTGTTGGCAATAACTAAATCACACTTGCAGCCAGTTGACATGGATTAAATTTGACTCAACCTCTGTCCTGTGTCCTTGTGTGTACCACATTGAGCATGGAGAAAAGAAAGAAGACCAAAGAACTGTCTGAGGACTTGAGAAACCAAATTGTGAGGAAGCATGAGCAATCTCAAGGCTACAAGTCCATCTCCAAAGACCTGAATGTTCCTGTGTCTACCTTGCACAGTGTCATCAAGAAGTTTAACGCCTATGGCACTGTGGCTAACCTCCCTAGATGTGGACGGAAAAGAATAATTGACGAGAGATTTCAACGCAAGATTGTGCGGATGGTGGATAAACAACCTCGAATAACATCCAAACAAATTCAAGCTGCCCTGCAGTCTGAGGGTACAACAGTGTCAACCCGTACTATCTGTCGGTGTCTGAATGAAAAGGGACTGTATGGTAGGATACCCAGGAAGACCCCACTTCTTTCCCGGAGACATAAAAAAGCCAGGCTGGAGTTTGCCAAAACTTACCTGAGAAAGCCTAAAACGTTTTGGAAGAATGCTCTCTGGTCAGATGAGACAAAATTAGAGCTTTTTGGGCAAAGGCATCAACATAGAGTTTACAGGAGAAAAAAAGAGGCATTCAAAGAAAAGAACACGGTCCCTACAGTCAAACATGGCAGAGGTTCCCTGATGTTTTGGGGTTGCTTTGCTGCCTCTGGCACTGGACTGCTTGACCATGTGCATGGCATTATGAAGTCTGAAGACTACCAACAAATTTTGCAGCATAATGTAGGGCCCAGTGTGAGAAAGCTGGGTCTCCCTCAGAGGTCATGGGTCTTCCAGTAGGACAATGACCCAAAACACACTTCAAAAAGCACTAGAAAATGGTTTGAGAGAAAGCACTGGAGACTTCTAAGGTGGCCAGCAATGAGTTCAGACCTGAATCCTATAGAACACCTGTGGCGAGATCTAAAAATGGCAGTTTGGAGAAGGCACCCTTCAAATATCAGGGACCTGGAGCAGTTTGCTAAAGAAGAATGGTCTAAATTTCCAGCAGAGCATTGTATGAAACTCATTGATGGTTACCGGAAGCGGTTGATCGCAGTTATTTTGGCTAAAGATTGTGCAACCAAGTAATAGGCTAAGGGTGCTAATACTTTTGTCTGGCCCATTTTTGGAGTTTTGTATGAAATGATCAATGTTTTGCTTTTTGCTTCATACTCTTTTGTGTTTTTTCATTTAAGACAAACTAAATGAAGATAATTTTGTGATTGCAATAATTTTCAGGAAGAAACTGAGTATTATCTGACAGAAATGCAGGAGTGTCAATACTTTTGGCTACAACTGTATAAGCAGTTTCACAGGGTATCCCCATTTATATTCCATCTTCTTGTTTCTAAGGATCTCAGTAATGTGTTGAAATGCTCTCCTCCGTGCTAATGTACTTGGTGAGAGATCTGGGTACACATCAATCTGTTGGAATTTGGCAGGGAGCACAGGGTTACTTCTGAGAGCTTTTAAAAAGTCCTTTTTTACTTCATAGAAGTGCACCCTTGCGAGTACATCCCTTGGGAGAGATGGATCCAAAGAGGACGGTTTAGGGATCCTATGGATCCTATCGATGATTATGTATTTGGGCTGTAGATCTGGCAGCACTGCAAAGATAAAGTTTTGCAGCAGTCCACAGAGTTCTCGTGGGGGGACATTTTCAGGAATCCCCCTGAGCTTAACATTATTGCGCCGGGATCTGTCCTCTAAATCAAGTGCTTTAAGAGTAGTCTTCTCCATTTTCACCTGGAGAATTTCATGGGCTTCTATCAGCTCATGGTGGGACTTCACTAACTCCTCCATTTTCTTCTCTAAGTGCTCTGTGCGGGTGTAAGAGTGTGTAAAAATTTACTTCCTGAATAAAAAGGTGGGGGCTGTCAGCTGAGGAGGTTGTCACGGAGACAGGGAGGACTTTATGAGAGTTTGGGCTGAGGTAAACTGGTCTCCAGAGGTACTGTGAGGAGAGTGGCTGTGGAGAAGTCTGAGCCAGATAAAGCTGAGACCGGACACTGATCCACTGGACAGCAGAGCCCCTGGAGGGGACCAAAGACTTATTCCCTGCTAAGAAGCGAGTATACTACTGCCAGGAGAGGAGTGCTTTAGAGGAGACGGGTCGGCCATACTGTGAGAGAAAAAGACTGAATCTCTGCTGTGAGACTGCAGGCCTCGGTGTGGTGTCTCTAGGTGAACACACTTGGCCTCCCAAAAAGCTACAGATACTAAGACCCCCCTTCAGACAAGAGAACACAATATCCCTATTTACTACAGTTGTGTTTTATTTATTTTTCATTTTTGGCGCTGAAGACCATTGGAAGTGACTGCGTTAACAGTACTTCCCCAGGCCTGTACAGACTGTAATTGGACTAAACTTTACTATTAGATAAGGTACCCGGGTATCCAACAGATCAGATATATAAATATATATGTACATATATGAACACTGGGTTTATATGTATTGTATGTATAGAGTTGATAAGATTGTAAATCGTGTGTTTATTTCAGTGATCCTCACTAAACTGCATCCATCTGATTTACACCTGTCCTGCTGCTGTGTGTAGTAAATCGCTTATTTTTCTGTATAGATTTTAGGTAAATTTATTTTTGGCATTGTCTCCTCACACTGAGGAGGAACATTAAGGTAACACACCGACCCCTAGCTTGATGCTGGGTGTATGTAAATAATTTATCTATTTCTGGGGAAATAACATATCTGTGAATCTTACTCTAAACTTTCCATCTGTTTCCCCAAGTAAAAGCAAGTATTTTATGTTGCTTCTGCCTCCGTCTCTGTTTCTGTGACTCACTGGATCTAGTACGGACCTCTGGTCATTACACGGGTGCCCAACTCTGTCACTTCCCCCCTCAGCCCAGCCACCATACCTCTCATATCCTCTTGGAGAGAGGATCTTAATGCTGCCAGGAGCTCCCTCATTGCACCCTGTGTCACCGGAGCCTCCTGAGAAGATGTTGGGCCAGAGGTCACTGAAGCAAGTGAAGCCATGGATCCTTGGCGGGAAGCGCGTGTGGAGCGCGGTGGTGAGGGATGCGGCGCCATCTTGGGAGCAGAGGAGGCTGCAGAGCGGGCCAGGGAGAAGAAGTCCGAAACTCGGTGGGAAGAGAAGCGCTTCACTCCCTTAACTCTTCCAATCAGATGCCTGGAGTGTCCAGAGATGGTGGGGTGAGTAGTAAGTGTTAATATCGCGGCTGTGCGCGCTGTGATGCTGCTTTAATACCTGTTGTCCTCAGAGCTCCTGTTTCAAGCAGCCATCTCATTCCAGTGCTAGGCCACACCCCCAGCAAGGTATTTTTCAACCGTGGACTTGACTTGTGGATATTGGCAGGTTCCCTATTGCTGAAGCGGACAAGGAAATGACATCCTTCACAACGCCAGTGGGACTGTTTGAGTAGAGATTTATGCCATTTAGGCTGTGAAATGCATAAGGAACTTTTTAAAGAAAAATTAAGTGCTGTTTGGGGCATAAGAACTTTAATACAGTCCTCCTGTACGTACCAGGAACAGTTGTAACATCTTGCCGAGATCTTTGAATCGTTGGCAAAGTTTGGATTGAAAGTGAAGCCATCAATGTGCCATTTGCTGAAACCCAAGGTTCAGTATCTGGGGCATGTTGTCTCTACAGAAGGGGGTTCTTTTGATCCAGAGAAGGTAACAGTTATCCGTGACTGGACAGCTCCCCCACACTCCATGAAGTCCATTGGATCCTTGGTCTTATAGGCGGTACTACCGCCTTTAATTTCCAACTTTTTAAAGTTGGTGGCTCAACTACAAGAATTACTCGTGGGTCAGTCTAGAAAGACGAGACTCAAAAGTCCTCACATTGAAAGGAACTTACAGCTAGAAAAGGGTTTCCAAGACTTGAAACTGGCCCTCACTGGGGAAAATAATAATAATCATATTTATTCATTTATATAGCTCTATTAATTCCATAGCACTTTATATACATCAGTAATACTGTCCCACTTGGGGCTCACAATCTAAACGTCCTGTCAGTATGTCTTTACAATGTGGGAGGAAACCGGAGTGCCCGGAGGAAACCCATGCAAACACGGGGAGAACTAATTAACTCCTTGCAGATGTCCTTAGAGGGAATTGAATCTCAAGACCCCAGTGCTGCAAAGGCTGCAGTGCTAACCACTTGAGCCACCGTGCTGCCAGGTCTAGTTGGCACTTGTTGCATACATTTTGACTACAAAAGTGAAAAATCCTCATATTAGTGTTAGTAACTCAGCCATAACTACCAAACCTTTGCAATGTCACTTTCATTATATGCTAGCTGAAGAGCCCGGTTTTGCCCGGGCATAGTAACTAACTGTGGTTAGTTATGACAAAATACAATGATTATTTTACACATAAAACTATTTCACATCATATATTCAACACTACAGATTTGCAACACAAATTAACTAAATGATTTCCCAAGTAATGATAGTAGAAAATGGCACACACTGGGACATGATTCTCAGTGAAGCAGCAGCCACACAAACTCCAAAGCGACTAAGACACCTCTTTCCTATTCTTTTAACAACCTGCTGCAGACAGCCTCCTGTATACAGCAGGAGCATCTGATTATGCTTAGGTGTAATTACATTTAGAGAACTTGTCAAGTCCTTTATGCTCCCCAGTTATCACTGTCTGTACCTGTAGCTTTATAGTACTATTCTAAGTATCCCTGCTTGAGCTAAAAGTTCTGTGTGTAAAAAGACCTGTGTGATGTCATGATCATTTGACCATAGTGGGTGGAGCAAAGCAAGCAAAATCTTTATGGTCTATGGAGACTTGGCTCCACCAATTATAGTCACGTGATCGTGACATCACACAGGTCCTGCAGGATCTTGTGAAATTCAGCTGAAATGTTAACTATTAACCTGCCAAAGTGTCTATGTCTTGAAAGGTGTGTACACACTGCCTTATTGCCACCGTTGGCTGGTAATGGTAACTAACTGTTCTTAGTTATAACAAAATAGAATGTTTACTGTTCAGATAAAAGTCACTAAGTAATTAGGGGCATAGATATAAGGGGATGTGGCTATGAAGGGGGCATGGCTATGAAGGGGTGAAGCTATGAAGGGGCAGAACTATGTGTGCACTTACAGTCAATAGGCATTTTTTTGGTGAATGATTGTAAGGCGTGGGGTTAGAATTTATCCTCAAAACATAGTGATAGATATTCCCTTACATACACTCAGCTTTATATGTTAGCTATATGTTTTTATGTGAGGAGTGCAGCACTAGTAGTATATTAATAAATGTAAAAATAAATGTAAAAAAATATAAATAGTAAGTAAAAGTACACAATAGATGGATTATAAACAATTTCATGCCTTATAATTTTTAAGCTGCTTCAAAGTCCCCCCCTTGAATTCTAATGGAAATCATAATAAGAAAATCATTGAGGTTTGAGTTATAATATGGTTTCCTAGAAGTGATTTGCATGACATTAAAAGTTCTAAATGTAATCACAAAAGAAGGTAAAGGCTTCATAATGTGAATTCATGATAGAGATTCAGAGCTAGTAGTAAACTTGCTACATGTTTATTGGCTTTGTAAGCTTTAACTTAATTCAGAGAAAGGTATTGACCTCCTTCCATATGGTCTTTATTATTAAAGATCTAGATGGTGGCCCGACTCTAAAGCATCAGGTATTTTAGAATATGTATGTAGTTTATTTATGAAGATTTAAGATTAATGCAATGCATGGGTTTAAATTCCATGCCAATATCATTGATTGGTCGTGGGCGGCTGGCGCGTCCAATCAGCGAGGCGGGATTTCCGTTACAGACAAACAGACAGAATTGGACGATTATATAGTAGATACCTACAACAGTGCCAGTGTTCAGTAGTGCCGGTGTACAGCAGTGTTGGATTACAGCAGTGTTGGTGTACAGTGGTGTCTGTGTACAGCGGTGTCAGTGTAGAGCGGTATCGGTGTAGAGCAGTGTCGATGTACAGCAGTATCAGTGTTCAGCAGTGTCAGTGTTGTACGGTGGTGTGGGTGCGCGGTGGTGTGGGTGTGCGGCAGTGTGGGTGTGCGTAAGTGTCGGTGTTCAGTGGCCGGATGCAACCAATCAGCGAGGGAGCAGAATAAAGAGGGGGCAGAATGGAGTGGGGCAGAATGAAGAGGGAGCAGAGCAGGGGCAGGATGGAGTGAGGCAGAGCAGGGGCAGAATTGAGTGGGGTAGAGCAAGCTGCCCCCTCCGTTTTCGCCCCTGGCTGGCTCCCCCCTCTGTTCTCACCCATGCCTGGTTTTAGTGATGTTCAGGAATTGAGTCTCACTCAGTGGGGCAGTCATGTGACAGGGCCGGCTGTGTGACGTCACATCAACCCGCCCTGTCACATGATCGCTGTACAGACGGAGACTCTGTTCCTGGAGCCTTCAGCACCCGCCATCGCTAAAGCCAAGCACGGGTGAGTACGGATGGGGGTGAGGGGGGAGGACAGAGTGGCGGGTGCCGGTGGCGGGGGTTCCGCTGGTGGCAGTGTGTGGCAGCACTGCCGCCAGCGGACGCCATATTGTTCGACGACTCCGCTGCCGACCTGCCAAAGAGTAGTGAGCCATCTGCGGCTAATTCTGTCTGTTTCTCTGTAACAGAAATCCCTGTGTCGCTAGGCGCGACCAATCCAGCGACGCAGGATTTCCGTTACAGACAGACACGATAAGTCAATTATATAGTTGGATTAATGCACAAAATGCTGTCTGGTAGTAAAACAAAATTTATGATGAGCAGCATTACACTGACATGATTAATGTATGGACTAAAGTTCAGCAACATTTAAAAGATATTAGAATCATCTGACCTCTTAGGTATCATTACAGTAAACCTATCAGTAGCTTCAGGCTGCCCTAACCTTTGGCCGCATGAAAAAAAAAAACATCCACCCTCATTGCAAAAAGTATGGCCCCTTTCACATCTATGCGTTTGCTGCGTTTTGCTTAATTTGCGTTTTTTATGCGTTTTTACCGCAAAAACGCATCAAACGCATGCGTTTTTGTACCCATTGATTTTAATTGGAACGCATGAAAAACGCATGCAAAAACCCATGTCAAAATGCATGTGCGTTTGCAAAAACGCAAAACGCATGCGTTTTTGCAAACGCAGCCCAAAACGTTGCTTGCCACGTTTTGAGCTGCGTTTGCAAATACGCATGCGTTTTGCGTTTTTGCAAACGCACATGCATTTTGACATGCGTTTTTGCATGCGTTTTTCATGCGTTCCCATTAAAATCAATGGGGACAAAAACGCATGCGTTTTGATGCGTTTTTGCGGTAAAAACGCATAAAAAACGCAAATGAAGCAAAACGCAGCAAACGCATAGATGTGAAAGGGGCCTATGTTTTACTCTGGAACTCTGTGGCTTAAAGCGGAGCTCAAAGAGCAACTTCTTACACAGTGACCTCACTGAATGATACATGGCCACATTCTATATGGGAGTCATCTACTTAATGTGTCCTTTCACAAAATATATGGTATAAAAAAATCCACAAAAATATTATCTGTTTTAGTCACCCAAGTCCCATTCTTGTTTTGTTCAGTGCCTAGAACAACAATTTTACGAGTATAAATACAGTTCTCTCTATGTGTACAGATCACCCGTACTAGCTAAATTTAGAATGAACAATGAAAAACTTAAAGGGGTTGTGCCACGAAACACTTTTCTGGCAAAAGCCTCAAAATAAGTGTAAAAATTCACAAAAAAATGTTTACAGTGAATATCATTAATAAAAAATCCCTTTTTCTATGTTTTTTGTATGCTTGTTCCCCCTCCATGCCATGCTGAATAGGAGAGATTGTGGGAGGGGTTCAAAAAAAGACCATGTGACCACAACTGCCACATTCCTGCCTTCACTGTATCCCTCCGCCTTGCTGGATTCATATAGTCCACTCACATACAAAATCCTCATCTCTCTTCACCCTTTTTTATATATTACTGTTTAGTTTGATATTTCTGTGATACATTCCAGAGTCTTAGGGTGCTTTCACACTACGATTTTTGCTTCTCCGATGCTGCCCGATAAAAATCGGACAGCATCGGACCGATTTTCGGACCCCATGCATCCCTATGGGGATCGGACCGAATCGGATGTGCACTAAATGCCATCCGATTTGGTCCGATCCGATTCTGTCCACATTTAATTATCGGTGCAAAAATCGGAGCCTGCACCAATTTTTGCACCGAAAATAAAATCTGACAGATTCGGATCGGACCAAATCGGATGGCATTTAGTGCACATCCGATCTGACCCGATCCCTATAACATGGGGCCCTATGGAGAAGGGTCCGAGGAAACATCTGATGTCTCCTCGGACCCGATTTTACTGTACTGAGCATGCTCAGTACAGTAAAACTGCTCCTAACTGGGAGCACAAGGGTTAAAAAAAAAACAAAAAAAAAAAACTTATGCTCACCTCTCCCCGAGCCCCCGCCGTCTCCCGCTGTCTTCCTGAAGGTTCCCGATGGCTCCCGCAGGCTGCAGGGTCTTCTTCATGTCTACAGGACCTGCGGTGATGTCACAGTCATGTGACCGCGGTTTACCATGGTGGAACCCGCGGTCACGTGACTGTGACATCACCGCAGGTCCTGAACACATGAAGAAGACCTCTGCAGCCCGCGGAAGCCACCGGGAACCATCAGGAAGACGGCGGGAGACGGCGGGGGCTCGGGGAGAGGTGAGCATAAGGTTGTTTTTTTTTTCAGCTCGGAGGCTACGATTTTATGCCGGAATCGGGTGCCTATTTGGCACCCGATTCCAGGCATCAGAAGGGAGCCGATGCTGTCTGATTTAAATCGGACAGCATCGGCTCCCTAAAAATCGTAGTGTGAAAGCACCCTTACACACATTTTATTTTATTTATATACTTACTAGCTGTAGTACCCGGCTACGCCCGGGTTAATAAATAACTGCTGTTAGCTATAACAAAATGGAATTTGAATATGTCATATTAATGACCTGTAGGTAAATAGAAGCTGAGCTGTGATTGGTTGCTATAGGCAGCCTGAAATCTCCAGCCAATAGTAAGCCCTCCCCCCAGCCGGGAAGTATATGTTACCTCACACATACACATAATAGACAACTCATGTGACTGACATCTGCCTTAATTCTCTATATGGCACATGTGTTGCACATTGACTGTTTTTAATCAGATGTTTATTTTTGGAAATGAAACATACCAGACGTATGAGACGAGTTGTGTAAGGCGATTTGTGCAAATCTGTGTCTGTCTGTGTGGTGTGTGGTCCCTGGGGTGTGTGTGTCCATGGGGTGTGTGTGTGTCCCAGTGGTGTGCGTGTGTCACTGTGGGGGGTCCCTGTGGTGTGTGTCCTTTTGGGGGGAGGGGTGTCCCTGTGGTTTGTGTCCTTGTGGGGGGAGGGGTGTCTCTGTGGTGTGTGTCCATGGCTATGGGGCCTGTGTGTTCCTGTGGTGTGTGTGTGTCTCTGTGTCCCTGTGGGGTGTGTATGTGTGTATGTCCCTGTGGGGTGTGTATGTGTGTATGTCCCTGTGGTATGTGTGTATGTGTGTGTGTCCCTGTGGGGGGTGTCTGTGTGGTGTGTGTATCTGTGTTGTGCGTGTCTCTGTGGTGTGTGTGTGTGTTTGTGTTCAGGTACGTGGTGAGTATCCAATGTTGGGGCTCCACCTTAGCTGTTACTCTTTGTGTGCATGTGGTGTGTATACATGTCCCCGTGCGTGGTGAATATTCCATGTCAGGGCCCCACCTTAGTGACTTTATGCTGGTATATGCTGTTAGTCTTTGGTGCTGTAATTAAGCCCCTCTCCTTCACAACTGTCAACTGGTAACTGTCACTTTCTCTCCATTATGTAGATAGGGCCAAAACGCGCAGGGTTAAAATTTCGCCTCACAGCATAGCCTATGACGCTCTCGGGGTCCAGACGTGTGACTTTGCAAAATGCTTGTGACTGTAGATGCCAATCCCGGATATACACACACACATACATACATACATACACACATTCAGCTTTATATATTAGACTAGCTGTAGTACCCGGCTACGCCGGGTTAATAAATAATTGATGTTAGCTATAACAAAATAGAATTTGAATATGTCATATTAATGACCTGTAAGAAAATAGAAGCTGACTTGTGATTGATTGCTATAGGCAGCCTAATAAATCTCCAGCCAACAGTAAACCCTCCCCCTGGTCGGGCAGTATATGTTACCTCACACATACACATAATAGATAGCTCATGTGACTGACATCTGCCTTAATTCGCTATATGGCACATGTGTTGCACATTGGCTGTTTTTAATCAGATGTTTATGTTTGGAAATTAAAGATAGCACACGTATGAGGCGAGTTGTGTGAGGTGATTTGTACACATCTGTGTCTGTCTGTGTGTGTTCCTGGGGTGTGTGTATGTGTGTGTCCCTGTGGGGTGAGTGCATGTGTCCCTATAGGGTATGTATGTGTGTGTGTCCCTGTGTAGGGGGTCTGTGTGGTGTGTCTCTGTTGTGTGTGTCTCTTTGTGGTGTGTGTGTCCCTGTGGGGTGAGTGCATGTGTCCCTATAGGGTGTGTATGTGTGTGTGTGTCCCTGTGGGGGGGTCAATGTCTTACAACCGACTCCAGTGACAGAATACTCAAATTTATCTGCCAAGTAGGGTGTGTATGTGTGTGTGTCCCTGTAGGAGGGTGTCTGTGTGGTGTGTGTGTGTGTTCCTGTGGGGTGAGTGCATGTGTCGCTATAGGGTGTGTGTGTGTGTGTCCATGGGTGTGTGTGTCTGTGTTGTGTGTGTCTCTTTGTGGTGTGTGTGTTTGTTCGGGTGCGTGGTGAGTATCCAATGTTGGGGCTGCACCTTAGCGACTATACATTTGCTGTTACTCTTTGTGTGCGTGTGGTGTGTATACATGTCCCCTTGCTTGGTGAATATCTCATGTTGGGGCCCCACCTTATTGACTATATGCTGGTATGTGCTGTTAGTCTTTGGCGCTATCATTAAGCCCCTCTCATTCACAACTGTCAACTGGTAACTGTCACTTTTTCCCCATTATGTAGATAGGGGCAAAATTTTGTGGTGAATTGGAATGCGCGGGGTTAAAATTTCGCCTCACAACATAGGCTATGACGCTCCTGGGGTCCAGACGTGTGACTGTGCAAAAGTTTGTGGCTGTAGTTGCGACGGTGTAGATGCCAATCCCGGATATACACGCATACATATATACACACACACATTCAGCTTTATATATTAGACTAGCTGTAGTACCCGGCTACGCCCGGGTTAATAAATAACTGCTGTTAGCTATAACAAAATAGAATTTGAATATGTCATATTAATGACCTGTAGGAAAATAGAAGCTGAACTGTGATTGATTGCTATAGGCAGCCTAATAAATCTCCAGCCAACAGTAAACCCTCCCCCTGGCCGGGTAGTATATGTTACCTCACACATACACATAATAGACAGCTCATGTGACTGACATCTGCCTTAATTCCCTATATGGCACATGTGTTGCACATTGGCTGTTTTTAATCAGATGTTTATGTTTGGAAAATAAAGATAGCAGACGTATGAGGCGAGTTGTGTGAGGTGATTTGTGCACATCTGTGTCTGTGTGGTGTGTGTGTCCCTGGGGTGTGTATGTGTGTGTCCCTGTGGGATGGGGTCTGTGTGGTGTGTGTCTCTGTTGTGTATGTCTCTTTGTGGTGTGTGTGTCCCTGTGGGGTAAGTGCATGTGCCCCTATAGGGTGTGTGTGCCCCTGTGTGGGGGTGTGTGGTGTGTGTGTGTGTGTATCTGTGTTGTGTGTGTCTCTTTGTGGTGTGTGTGTGTCCCTGTGGGGTGAGTGCATGTGTCCCTATAGGGTGTGTATGTGTGTGTGTGTGTGTCCCTGTGGGGGGTGTCTGTGTGGGGTGTGTGTGTCTCTGTGTTGTGTGTGTCCCTTTGTGGTGTGTGTGTGTCCCTGAGGGGTGAGTGCATGTGTCCCTATAGGGTGTGTATGTGTGTCCCTGTGGGGGGGGTCTGTGTGGTGTGTGTGTCTCTCTTTGTGGTGTGTGTGTCCCTGTGGGGTAAGTGCATGTGCCCCTATAGGGTGTGTATGTGTGTGTGCCCCTGTGTGGGGGTCTGTGGTGTGTGTGTGTGTGTATCTGTGTTGTGTGTGTCTCTTTGTGGTGTGTGTGTGTGTGTCCCTGTGGGGTGAGTGTATGTGTCCCTATAGGGTGTGTATGTGTGTGTGTGTCCCTGTGGGGGGGTGTCTGTGTGGGGTGTGTGTGTCTCTGTGTTGTGTGTGTCCCTTTGTGGTGTGTGTGTGTCCCTGAGGGGTGAGTGCATGTGTCCCTATAGGGTGTGTATGTGTGTGTGTCCCTGTGGGGGGGGGTCTGTGTGGTGTGTGTGTCTCTTTGTGGTGTGTGTGTCCCTGTGGGGGGGGGGGTCTGTGTGGTGTGTGTGTGTCCCTGTGTGGTGAGTGCATGTGTCGCTATAGAGTGTGTGTGTGTCCCCTTGGGGGGGTGTGTCTTTGTGTTGTGTGTTTGTTCGGGTGCGTGGTGAGTATCCAATGTTGGGGCTGCACCTTAGCAACTATACACTTGCTGTTACTCTTTGTGTGCGTGTGGTGTGTATACATGTCCCTGTGTGTGGTGAATATCTCATGTTGGGGCCCCACCTTAGTGACTATATGCTGGTATGTGCTGTTAGTCTTTGGCGCTATCATTAAGTCCCTCTCACTCACAACTGTCAACTGGTAACTGTCACTTTTTCCCCATTATGTAGATAGGGGCAAAATTGTTTGGTGAATTGGAATGCGTGGGGTTAAAATTTCGCCTCACAACATAGCCTATGACGCTCCCGGGGTCCAGACGTGTGACTGTGCAAAATTTTGTCTCTATAGCTGATAGCTGTCGATTTTCCTCCCACACGTTTCGTTTCCCTTTTTTCCCATTATGTAGATAGGGGCAAAATTGTTTGGTGAACTGGAACGCGCAGGGTTAAAATTTCGCCTCACAACATAGCCTATGACGCTCCCGGGGTCCAGACGTGCGACTCTGCAAAATTTTGCGGCTGTAGCTGCGACGGTGTAGATGCCAATCCCGGATATACACACATACACACATACAGTTAGGGCCAGAAATATTTGGACAGTGACACAATTTTCGCGAGTTGGGCTCTGCATGCCACCACATTGGATTTGAAATGAAACCTCTACAACAGAATTCAAGTGCAGATTGTAACGTTTAATTTGAAGGGTTGAACAAAAATATCTGATAGAAAATGTAGGAATTGTACACATTTCTTTACAAACACTGCACATTTTAGAAGGTCAAAAGTAATTGGACAAATAAACATAACCCAAACAAAATATTTTTATTTTCAATATTTTGTTGTGAATCCTTTGGAGGCAATCACTGCCTTAAGTCTGGAACCCATGGACATCACCAAACGCTGGGTTTCCTCCTTCTTAATGCTTTGCCAGGCCTTTACAGCCGCAGCCTTCAGGTCTTGCTTGTTTGTGGGTCTTTCCGTCTTAAGTCTGGATTTGAGCAAGTGAAATGCATGCTCAATTGGGTTAAGATCTGGTGATTGACTTGGCCATTGCAGAATCTTCCACTTTTTTGCACTCATGAACTCCTGGGTAGCTTTGGCTGTATGCTTGGGGTCATTGCCCATCTGTACTATGAAGCGCCGTCCAATCAACTTTGCAGCATTTGGCTGAATCTGGGCTGAAAGTATATCCCGGTACACTTCAGAATTCATCCGGCTACTCTTGTCTGCTGTTATGTCATCAATAAACACAAGTGACCCAGTGCCATTGAAAGCCATGCATGCCCATGCCATCACGTTGCCTCCACCATGTTTTACAGAGGATGTGGTGTGCCTTGGATCATGTGCCGTTCCCTTTCTTCTCCAAACTTTTTTCTTCCCATCATTCTGGTACAGGTTGATCTTTGTCTCATCTGTCCATAGAATACTTTTCCAGAGCTGAGCTGGCTTCTTGAGGTGTTTTTCAGCAAATTTAACTCTGGCCTGTCTATTTTTGGAATTGATGAATGGTTTGCATCTAGATGTGAACCCTTTGTATTTACTGTCATGGAGTCTTCTCTTTACTGTTGACTTAGAGACAGATACACCTACTTCACTGAGAGTGTTCTGGACTTCAGTTGATGTTGTGAACGGGTTCTTCTTCACCAAATAAAGTATGCGGCGATCATCCACCACTGTTGTCATCCGTGGACGCCCAGGCCTTTTAGAGTTCCCAAGCTCACCAGTCAATTCCTTTTTTCTCAGAATGTACCCAACTGTTGATTTTGCTACTCCAAGCATGTCTGCTATCTCTCTGATGGATTTTTTCTTTTTTTTCAGCCTCAGGATGTTCTGCTTCACCTCAATTGAGAGTTCCTTTGACCGCATGTTGTCTGGTCACAGCAACAGCTTCCAAATGCAAAACCACACACCTGGAATCCACCCCTGACCTTTTAACTACTTCATTGATTACAGGTTAACGAGGGAGACGCCTTCAGAGTTAATTGCAGCCCTTAGAGTCCATTGTCCAATTACTTTTGGTCCCTTGAAAAAGAGGAGGCTATGCATTACAGAGCTATGATTCCTAAACCCTTTCTCCGATTTGGATGTGGAAACTCTCATATTGCAGCTGGGAGTGTGCACTTTCAGCCCCTATTATATATATAATTGTATTTCTGAACATGTTTTTGTAAACAGCTAAAATAACAAAACTTGTGTCACTGTCCAAATATTTCTGGCCCTAACTGTACATACATACACACATTCAGCTTTATATATTAGATTAACGCGCCATGGGAGCTTGCATCTGTGCATTCCATACACACATACATTAGATATATATACACACTGTGGGTATATGTGAATGTCAACTAAAGGAATCCACACTGTGCACTGTTGACAAAATTTTACAACATTTTGCACACACCCCATTTGACTTAGGGAATGTCAAAGACTATGTTTTGAGGGGAAACTTTAACCCTGCGCTTTAGTCAGTAAAAAGCCTATTCAATGTTTGTACGCGTGCGTAATAGATACTGCCTTGCCTGTTTTTACAGTAATCTTGATATTCATGTGGCCTATAGCATCCAATAACAGCTCAGCTTCTGTTTGGTTGCTATAGTCAACGAAGGACTTTCATAGTATTGTAATAGCCCACAGGTTACGGGATACGCAAGGACTGCACAGAACACAGAGTGTTCAACAAATGCACTTTTAATACAACTGGGGGAAAAGTGCGGGAAAGAAGGGGAAGGAGCGGGAAGGTGTGCAAAAGTAAATACAATATATATAACCACTGTGACTAGTTTGCCGAGAATGCAAGGTCTCCGAATGTCTTTAAATAAAGAAATGCAAAGTCTTTATCGAGCGAGACGCAGAGTGTTTGTTTTCTTTCTATAACTTGTATATCGAACTGCAGAGTCTTTTCCTATTTGTCCCTAACTAAAACAGTGTGCACACTTTACTGCGAGTTTTACTGCGAGGTACCTCGTTGCCGTTGGGGCCCGTAATTCGCTGACAGGCGTCTCTCGAGTTCAGTCTTTGTCCTGGATCTCTGCCTCGCTCGTGCAGTCTGGCTCCTCACTCCACATCCAGTCTCTTTAGGTCAGTGTCTCTCTCTGCAACACACGTGGAAGTTGTCTCTCTTCTTGTGGAGACCCCACCCATCCATCTCCTGGACTGTTCCATGTCACTCTCAGCAGCAGAGGTTTTAGTCTCTGCTATCCTTTCTTTTTGGCAGCAGTTGGCAGTATAACACAAGGAAGAGTCCACAAAACAGTCCTTTAACCATATATATATATAAATGTTAACAGGTCTTACATTTACCCCCCTCTTTAACATCGGCCGTCCCTGCCGATACTCTCCTGGGGCCCTCTGCACAAGAACAACTTCTGCCGTGCTCTACAACCTGCTGCTTGGGAGCCAATGTCTTACAACCGACTCCAGTGACAGAATATACAAATTCATCTGCCAAGTACCGATCAGGGGGAATACCAGCATTAGCCCGTTCAGTCCTATGTGGAGTTACGGCTAATTCACCAGACGCTGGTGCAGTAGCAGGGAGTACAATATCCTCGTCATCATCTCTGGAGATTGGTGGCTCATGCTCTGCAGGGGTGGCACCTGCATCTTGAACGGATGTGGGGTACAACCTCCCCCAGTCTGCCCTCCTCGAGAGTAGCAGGAACGGGAACGGGCACAGTCCCCAAGTCGCTTTGTCCGGTCCTGTCTTCTGAATAACAGGGCCTCAGCATGTTATGATGCAGGATGAGGGTGCCGCCTTCCCGCTCGCTTCTCACTTCGTACACTGGCCCATTGGGAGAGACTCTTCTGGTCACAATGTACGGCTCTGGTTTCCAGCGCTCACTCAACTTGTGTCTCGGGTGCAACTAGCACTCTGTCTCCTGGTAAGAATGTGTACTCATGTACAGGTTCCTGCCGGGGGTATATCTTTTTCTTGCAACCGCTTGGTGACAATTCGATGGATAGTCTCTAGCCGTCGACAGTGACAGTCAACCCAAGAACCTACGCTTTGACTTTCACTGATTTCGGGTGGAGCCAGGTTTCGTTCTTCAATGCCCCTTCCAGCTCTTCCAAGCAATAGCACGTATCGGGCGTACCCAGTGGTGGAGTGGACACGGTTATTGTATGCCCATACGAGTTTTGCGAGATAACTGGGCCAGTGACTCTTACGATCATCTTCCAATGTGCGTAGCATTTGTAGGAGGGTCCGGTTAAACCTCTCGCAGGCTCCGTTGCCCTGTGGATGATAAGGCGTGGTTCTTGACTTTTGCATCCCGTAGATCCTTTGCAGCTCTCTCATGACACTGCCCTGAAAGCAGGCCCATTGATCAGAGTGTATCCTTTTAGGGCAGCCATATACCCGGATAAGGTCATCACTGATAGCTCGAGCAGCCGATTCAGCCGTCTGAACTCTGGTGGGCGTCACCACCGCAAATTTTGAGAAGTGGTCTGTCATCACAAGGCAGAACTGATAGCCCCGGTGGGAGTGGCCAATCTTCAGGTAATCTATCATAAGTACTTCCAACGGCTCTTTGGTGACAATGGTCTGTACTGGTGCTTGCTGTGGGAGAGCTTTATTTAACTCGCAGGAACGACACAGTTTACAGGCCTTCTCCACTACCCGAAGCATCTGAGGACAGTACACTATTCTTTGCAACCACTGATAAGTCTTGTCCGGCCCAAAATGGGCTCCTCTCTCGTGCGCTTCTCGGGCCAATGGTACTGCCATCTTCTGGGGTATCACCACTTGCCTCCGTACTCTTCCAGCTCCCTAGCTAGGTGCACCTTCCGATACAGAATCCCTTCTTGCACCGATAGCTTGTCCCACTGGCTGAGAATCTGTAGGGCCACGTGTGACAGCATGGCCCGTATTTCCTTCTTAGGCTTACGCTGTCGGATTACCCACTCTTTCACTTGAAGCAGTTCTGGATCAGATGACTGGATCTTCACCCATTCCTCTCTGGTTTGGCCAAGCAGGCACGATGTTGTGCCCGACGTAATCTCCCGTATACAAGCTTCCACCACTTGGGCGGTGAATTTACTGAAGTCTGGAATTTCGTCTTCCTCTAACTGCTCATCCCTTTTCCCCACTGGGGCTTCTGTGGTAACACGAGAGAGGGCATCCGCATTCTGATTTTCGTGCTTGGAACGGTGCTGCACATGATAATTATATCTGGAGAGTCGTGCCAACCACCTCTGTTCCATTGCCCCCAGTGGAGATGTGAGCCAGTGGATTATTATCCGTATAGACTTCAATCTGAGCTCCCGTGAGATATTCAGAGAACCTTTCGGTTATTGCCCATACTAGTGCCAGTAACTCCTGCTACTTTCAACATGCCCCTCACTCTCTGCGCCCAGTCATGGAGAGGTACATTGTTGCCAGTAAATTTTGGTATATGGGTCAGCATAGCACCCAGGGACAGTTGCCTTGCTGGTATTCCCCCATCAGGTTGTATTGGAACATTTCCATCAACAACATCCCTCTGTCCTTCCATTGTTCAGTACCAGCCTGCGTATCCTGCCGACTACGCCAAGTGTAATAGCCCACAGGTTACGGGATACGCAAGGACAGCACGGAACACAGAGTGTTCAACAAATGCACTTTTAATACAACTGGGGAAAAGTGCGGGAAAGAAGGGGAAGGAGCGTAAGGTGTGCAAAAGTACATACAATATATATAACCACTGTGACTAGTTTGCCGAGAATGCATGGTCTCTGAATGTCTTTAAATAAAGAAATGCAAAGTCTTTATCGAGCGAGACGCAGAGTGTTTGTTTTCTTTCTATAACTTGTATATCGAACTGCAGAGACTTTTCCTATCTGTCCCTAACTAAAACAGTGTGCACACTTTACTGCGAGTTTTACTGCAAGTTTTACTGCGAGGTACCTCGTTGCCGTTGGGGCCAGTAATTCGCTGACAGGCGTCTCTCGAGTTCAGTCTTTGTCCTGGATCTCTGCCTTGCTCGTGCAGTCTGGCTCCTCACTCCACATCCAGTCTCTTTAGGTCTGTGTCTCTCTCTGCAACACACGTGGAAGTTGTCTCTCTTCTCCTTGTGGAGACCCCACCCATCCATCTATTGGACTGTTCCATGTCACTCTCAGCAGCATTGGTTTTAGTCTCTGCTATCCTTTTTGGCAGCAGGTGGCAGTATAACACAAGGAAGAGTCCACAAAACAGTCCTTTAACCATATATATAAATGTTAACAGGTCTTACAGTATAACACGGCTTATGCATGTCTGTGAAACATTCAGGGAAGCTTGCAAAAGAAAAAGACTTTTGTAAAATGGTGCACACTGGGCAAGACAGTCAGTGAAGCAGCAGCCACACAAACCCCAAAGTGACTAAGACAACTATTTGCTATTCTTCTAGCAACCTGCCGCACACAGTCCTCAGTATGTAGCAGGAGCTGCACACAGCTTCCAGTATACAGCAGGAGGCCGCACACAACCCATAGTACACAGCAGAAGGCTGCACACAGCCCGCAGTACACAGCAGGAGGCTGCACACATCCCGCAGTACACAGCAGGAGGCCGCACACAGCCAGCAGTACACAGCAGGGGAGGCAGCACACAGCCCCCAGTACACAGCAGGAACCCGTACACAGCCCCCAGTACACAGCAGGAACCCGCACACAGCCCTCAGTACACAGCAGGAGGCCGCACACAGCCCGCAGTACACAGCAGGAGGCTGCACACAGCCCACAGTACTCAGCAGGAGGCCGCACACAGCCCAGAGTACACAGCAGGAACCCACACCCAGTACATAGCAGGAGGCCACACACAGAACCCAGTACACAGCAGGAACCTGCACACAGACCTCAGTACACAGCAGGAACCCACACACGGATCCGAGTATACAGCAGGAGGCCTCACACAGCCCCAAGTACACAGCACGAGGCCGCACACAGCCCAGGGTATACAGCAGGAGGCCGCACACAGCCCCCTGTATTACACCAGATGCCCACAAATATCCCCTGTATTACACCAGGAGCCCACACATAGCCCCCTTTATTACACGAGAAGCCCACACATAGCCCCTGTATTACACCAGGAGCCCAAATATAGCCCCTGAATAACACCTGGAGCCCACACATAACACTTCTATTAAACCAAGAGCCCACATGTATCCCCTGTATTACACTAGGAGCCCACACGTATCCTCTGTATTACACCAGGAGCCCACAGATATCCCCTCTATTAAACCAGGAGCCCACACATATCCCCTGTATTACACAAGACAAGAAGCCCACACGTATCCCCTGTATTACAAAAGGAGCCCACACGTATCCCCTGTATTACACCAGGAGCCCACACATATTCTCTGTATTACACCAAGAACCTCCACATATCCCCTGTGTTACGCCAGGAGCCCACACATAGCCCCTGTATTACACCAGGAGCCCACACATAGCCCCTGTATTACACCAGGAACCCACACATAGCCCCTGTATTACACCTGGAGTCAACACGTATACCCTCTATGAAACCAGGAATCCACACATATCCCCTATTTTATACCAGGAGCCCACACGTATCCCCTGCATTAAACCAGGAACCCACACATAGTCCCTATTTTACACCAGGAGCCCACACTTATCCCATGTATTAAATTGCATCCAGGAGAAGTAAGACTTTGTTACCCATTATTTTTCTTACAGCTAAAACCAGTTACATCCCAGGCAAGCTGGGTATCAGTGTATATATTATGACACCATAATAAGATCAGGTAAGATATAAATAATCCATGTGTAGAATAGTATAAAGATCATATTTACCGCGGAGCCCGGTGTGCGTTCGCCAAAATGCTTTTTCCAAGGCACCAGTACAGCTAAGCAGGCATTGATATATATGAGATATAAGTATCACCAAACATGCCTCAAGCGGGAAGTAATTAGCCGGACCAAAAATAAGTGTATAAATATATAATATATTTTAGCTGTAGAGCTCCGCGTTCCCTGGCATAGTACTAACCGTCCTAGTATAGCTGAGATGTGTTTGTGGTTTCTACTATTGCATCAACTGCCCCAAGTGCCTTCCCAAACTCTCACTCCCAATCCAAACCATCTCCCTAACCACCTGTCCCCCATCAAGCCACAATCCCTTCCTATACGAGGACACCCCAATCCCAGTCCACCCCCCCAAATCGCAACTCTTGCAACCCCACAGCTTCACCCCAACCTGGCTGATCTCTGCAGTCTCTGGTCTCCTCTGCAGTCTGATCTCCTCTGCAGTCTGATCTCATGTCTGCAGTCTCTGGTATCCTCTGCAGTCTGATCTCTCACTCAATCAGCTGGCAGGCTCTTATCGTGCCTGCCACGCCCACATGGACACACCCACTTGGCTGCTAGCCATTAGCCTTCTCTGGTTCCTACACAGCTGCTCATCTCTGAGCCTGATCTCTACAGCTTTCACACAGCTTATTTTAACTCCCTGTGTTCCGGTTGGTTCACACAGGACACCCAATACTCTAAGCCGCTCATTGATCTCAGGAGCCATTCACTGCCACTCATTAGGCTCATGAATCCTTCATACATTGACATACAGGTGCCGGACATGATTATACAACACACCTACAGTACAACCTGGCTCATGTGCACAGGATCCTATACTAATCCTGCATGTGATGCGCCCCGGCCATGTGGACATGCCGGCGGTGCCTCACAATATATACAACATACACCACACACATATACACACCATAATATACACACACATACGAACCACACCACACACATACACACCACACAAAAATACATATATACACATGCAGCACACAAACATACAGCCACCCACCAATATACACACACCACACACACACACCAGATACATACACTTCACACACACAACAGACACATGTATACACACACATATATATATATACACACACCACACACATATACATACATAGCACACACCAATATACATACATGTACAACAAGACACACACACGCACTACATACACACACTCATGATACATATATACATACACCACACATATACACACACATACACACATAATACACACAAACACACACTCTGACCTATGTTATGTCTGTCATGGCAGCAGATCACACTCCATGTCTCCTGCTGCTGCTCTCACACTTCCTGTAGCTCCCGTCAGGCGTAACTACAACAGTGCAGGTTGCGATCCACCGCCCTGCGCCTAGGGCCAAGTCCTTTGCCCATAAAAGACTAATATACTAAAGATTTGCATAATGGGCCTGTGGAGCTTTCGCTAGCTAAAGTACGCCACTGGTCCGCCTCCCCTAGCAACTTGTTGAGAAGAGAGAGGTACTGTACTGTATGGTTAATTTCTCTGCTGTGGGGGTCTGATCCTCTTCCCATAGTGAGTGAAATCACAGCCTGGAGACATGGCTGAGCAGGGGGACGCAGTGATCACAGAGCACAGGAATCACCTGGCTCTCTGGTGCCCCCTCTGCAGTGTGACGGCTGGTGCCCTGTGCCATGGCACAGCTGACAACCAGGGGGAGAGGCAGGACATGTGGGACCTGGATCAGTGCAGCTGTGACAGGACAGACACCACTTGCTGCACTGATCCCCACATTGAAGATGCCGGGCTGCGGTGTGATTTTGCAGGTGACGGAGATGTTCCTGCCCTGGTGGACTGGCCTGTGCTGGGAACGTCACCATGTATGTACACAGGAAGCTCAGACACTCCAGCACAGGCCATGTATTAGCTAAATGAGATCCGGCTGCTGACGTGCGGACGGATACAGAGCAGGGGTGGCCACTTCAAAGAGGGAGAACTGGGCATGTGCAACCTGTAGAAGGCTGTTAGCAGGTCGGACAGGGTGTCCAGTACTACTGACACTAGGGGGCGCCATACCTAATATCATTAGGGCATAATTTTTTATATGATTAAATTACAATAATGTTTATTTAAAATATGTCTGCAACATTACCAGTATATTGCATCGTGACACAACCCCTTTAACAGTTTGTCTTTACAACTTTAATACAACAAAAGAACAATACAGCAGTAGCAATATTGCGATACTTATTTAGCAATTACTTTTCGCCTTTGACCAATTAAAAAACAACAAATTCTGAATGCCTTTAAATATCATTTTGCTGTGTTTATAAAATCAATTAAAATGTTGCCAAAGTTTTAAATCCAAGCTTAACTAAAACATCACCACTTCGTCTTTGAAGTGTTGATCCAAGATCACAACCTACAGAGAGATTTCCTTCCTGACCCCAAGGGACCATTTTAAAACAGTGTGCAGTCAGCATCAAAGTCTGAGTCTAAGGTCCGCAAGATACGGCCTCACTGTGCATGTTTTATTAAAATGTTCTATCTGCGGCTCACGCTGCATGTCTTTCTACAGCTATAGGAAAATGGGATTACTGTAAATAAGAAAAATGCTGTAGATGCATCACTGAAAGTACTTTGGATATTGGTAAATTCTACCGTTCATTTCAGAATGAAACACTTATGGCCACTTTACACGTCCCAACATTGTTTCGATATTGTATCCAACGGCATGGGAGCGTGCACTTCTTTGACTGAAATCCAAGATCGCATAGGAGCTGTCACACAGGGAGATATCGGCAGGCAACAAAACTGTGATGTATACGCCCCCTTGTACGAGCGAACCAGGGAGCGACCATTTAACATGGGAGTGAATAGGGGAAGTTGTACTCCAAATCATTGTTGGGCTGTCACACAGCACGATCCTGCCAGATCGTCCATCCAATATCAGGCAGTTGGAGAGCCTGCACAATTCTTCCCAGATATCGTTTTTACATCGTTCTTGCATCAAATTGCACATTTACACCACACAACGCACGAACGATATCGGGGCCAACACACGAACCACGTGACTTTTTATTGAAGTTAGATGATGATATCGGGACGTGTAAAGTGGCCATTATACTGAGATTTTGTGGTGACCATTACACAAACCATTTTTCCTGAAGGACAAAGAGCAAGAAACTTAAAACAATGTCATTTTATCTTTTTTTGAGATTTAGACCAAATCTGCATATTTTAGTAAGATTGCATCTGTTTATTGTTAGATATGTAAAAGATAACATGTAAAGGTCTGCGTATATGAGCTGACACTAAATAATAACCAAGCAGCTACTTTTTTTCTAATTTGTGGTTGTTTAATAGCCTGTTTACACAGCCGTGACCACTTGCAATCTGTAATAGATCGCTATCTGTGAATATTCAGCCATTGTTGTCAGAGCACGACCTGTTTACATAGAATAATGAACTCTCAGGAATTATATTCTTTTATACAATCCAAAAGATGATTTCACTTACTGACAAGATTTTTGTTAATTTTATATGTGATTGACAGCAAAATTATTTTGAAACGAGCACTGTAAATGGACAATTGCTGAACAAAAAAACAGCAAAGAGGCGTAATCAAGCTATTACTGTGTTTCTCCAAAGATAAGACACTGCCTTATTTAATTTTGGCCTCTGGAAAAAGGGCTAGCGTTTACTTTTGAAGTAGGGCTTATTTTTTGGTTTGGAAAAATCATTCACACAAATTGAGGTCATATATGCCACGATCAGAGCCAAACATACCAGGATAAGGGCCAAATATACCAGGATTGTGGCCATATTACAGGATGGGGGCTATACACCAGGATCAAGGTATATACCAGGATTGCTGCCATATTAGAGGATGGGGCTATACACCAGGATCAGGGTATATACCACGATTGTGGGTGTATTACAGGATGGGGGCTATACACCAGGATCAGAGTATATATCAGGATTGTGACCATATTACAGGATGGGGCTATACACCAAAATCAGGTTATATACTGATAAAACTTTATTTGTATAGCACCAACATAATCCGCAGCGCTTTACAGTACAATGGTACATATAAGAAAAATATACGATACAGAATGGTAAGTAATACAGAACAGTAGTTACATACAATAAACATAGAATCAACGTAAGAAATACAATAAAAAGGCAAAAAATAAAGGTGACCCTGCTCGAAGGAGCTTACAATCTAAGACGGGATGGGAACACAAAGTACAGGGGCTTATAACAATGAAGATCTTATGTCTAAATTACTACTGTTAGGGAGAAGGATAGGCTGCCCTGAAGAGGTGTGTTTTTAGGGAGCGTCTGAAGCTATGCAAGTGGTGAATGGTCCTAATTTCTTGGGGTAGAGCATTCCAGAGGATTGGTGCAGCTCGAGAGAAGTCTTGGAGTCGGGAATGGGAGGTTCGGATTAATGCCGATGTTAGTCTGAGGTCGCATTCAGAGCGAAGGGAACGGGTGGGGTGGTAGACAGAGTTGAGGGTGGAGAGGTAAGGAGGTGCCGCACCATGAATAGCTTTGTGGGTGACAACGAGCAATTTGAATTGGATTCTATAGTGTACGGGTAGCCAATGCAGTGACTGGCACAGAGCAGAAACATCTGAGTAACGGTTTGCTAGATAGGTGATCATGGCTGCTGCATTGAGGATAGACTGGAGAGGGGAAAGCTTACTGCAGGGGAGGCCAGCTAATAAAGAATTATAGTAGTCAAGGCGGGAATGAATCAGAGCCACGGTTAGGGTTTTAGTTGTTTCCATGGTGAGGTTTAGGGAGGTTGGCAGAGGGTGGGAGCAGAAGAAGTTCAGTTTTGGAAAGGTTGAGTTTCAGATAGAGAGCGGACATTATATTGGAGACTGCGGTTAGACAGTCATTGGTGTTCTGTATTGGAGCAGGAGTAAGGTCAGGGGAGGAAGTGTGTAGTTGTTTGTCAAGAGGATAGAGATGGTACTGGAAGCCAAATCTGCTGATGGTTTGTCCGATCGGGGCTGTGTAGAGAGAGAAGAGAAGAGGTCCAAGGACTGAACCCTGAGGGACCCCAATATTGAGGGGAAGAGGGGAGGAAGTGGAGCCAGAGAATGATACACTGAAAGATAGGTCAGAAAGATAGGAAGAGAACCAGGAGAGAGCCGTGTCCTTGATGCCAATGGAGTGCAGCATAGAGAGTAGGAGATGGTGGTCAACAGTGTCAAAAGCTGCAGAGAGGTCAAGAAGGATAAGGAGAGGTTTAGAGATTCAGGACTTACCTCGGGGACTGAGACCAATTATATCAAATATACTTATAGCAGCTCGTTACTGCATATCCAGGCACTGGAAAAACCCCACCTTCCCATCTATACAGGAAGTCATCTCCCAACTTAACCTGCACCTCAACTACGAACTGGTTTTGTCAACAGATACAGCTAAACGCACCAAAGTCATTAATTGGTGGGACACATGGGTGAGCTCGCAACATAATAACGTGGTAATATCCAACTAAACATACTTGTAATACGATTGGTGATGAAGTCAGTTTGACTAATGTTGTTATTTAAGACACTTCCCCTTATTCTGGGGTCCCTAGCCGACCTGCTAAATGCTCCCCCCCCTCTCCCCCTTCTTCCCTACCTTCCCTAAGGTTACCCTTCCTTCCTTGTTTGTCCTAAAGAAATCTGTTCTTTTTTTTGGTTATACTTTAATCTAAAGTTGTACACTTAATTATCTATGTAACAGCTTTGTTTCCATTGTACCCTTCTGTTTGGGTACACTTTTGTTCGCCTTATTTATGTTATATGTTTGAAAATGCTTTAATAAAAACACAATGATTTAAAAAAAGAAGGATAAGGAGAGAGTTGTCACCATTATGTTTTGCTGTCAGAATGTCATTGGTCACTTTGATAAGGGCAGTTTCTGTAGAGTGTAAGGGGCGGAAGCCAGACTGCAATGGATCTAAAAGAGAGTGAGTGGCGAGGTAATGGGTGAGGCGGGTGTAGACCAGGTGCTCCAGGAGTTTTGAGATGAAGGGGAGATTGGAGACAGGTCTGTAGTTATTTGTGCAGGATGGGTCAAGGGACGTTTTCTTTAGTAGTGGAGTAATAATAGAGTGTTTGAAGGAGGAGGGGAAGATGCCAGTAGAGAGGGAGAGATTGAAGGAGGGTCTGTAGTAGGTGTGAGGGAATGGGGTCAGTGGTGCATGTAGTGGGACGTGAGGACGAGAGGAGCCTGGAGACTTCTTCTTCTGTGACTGGGTCAAAAATGGAGAGTGAGCCAGAGGGGATGTAGTGACAGATGGGAGTAGAAACGCTTGAAGGTTGGGAGCTGATTTCCTTTTTTCTGTGAAGTAAGAGGTTAGAGGTTAGATCATCAGCACAGAGGTCAGTGATAGGGGCCTGCACTTTCGGACTGAGGAGAGAGTGAAAGGTGTCAAAGAGTTTCTTTGAGTTGTTGGCTAGTGAGGAGATCAGGGTGGTGAAGTAGGTCTGTTTGGCGAGGTGAAGGGCAGAGTTGTAGGTTTTGAGCATGAATTTATAATGGATAAAGTTTTCTGGTGTGCGAGTTTTCCTCCATAGGCGTTCGGCACTCCTAGAGCATCGCTGGAGGAATAGAGTTTGTGATGTGAGCCAGGGCTGTTTTACTCTGTGTTTGGAGGTTCTGAGGGTGAGGGGCGCTACTTGTTCCAGGATATTTTTGAGAGTCTCATTGTAGTAATTCACAGCCAGATTGGGGCAGGAGAAGGAGGAGATTGGGAACAGTGATTAGAGAAGAGAGTCTGTGAATGTATGAGGGTTGATGGCCTGTAGATTTCTGAATGTGTGATAGGTTGGACTATGCTGTGATGAGCGAGGGTTTGTGAGTGTGAAGGAGAGAACGTTGTGGTCGGAAAGAAGAGGTGAGTTGTCTAAGGAGGAGGGTAGAGCAGAGTCGGGTAAAGACCAGGTCA
Source organism: Allobates femoralis (assembly GCA_033576535.1). Classification (NCBI taxonomy): domain Eukaryota; kingdom Metazoa; phylum Chordata; class Amphibia; order Anura; family Aromobatidae; genus Allobates; species Allobates femoralis. Next base: position 114,625,748 of record JARQOC010000011.1, read on the forward strand.
AGGGTGTTACCATTCTTGTGTGTCTCAGAGGTTGAGAGCTGCGAGAGGCCAAGTGACGTGGTTAGAGTTAGGAGATGGGATGCAGATGTTAAGTTTGGGCTGTTTATGGGGATGTTAATGTCTCCCAGGATGAGGGTTGGTAATTCTGAGGACATGAAGTGTGGCAGCCATGCGGAGAAGTGGTCGAGGAAGTGGGTGGGTGAACCTGGGGGACAGTATACCACCACTACTCTGAAGGGGAGGGGACGGAACAGCCTAATGGTGTGAACCTCAAAAGAAGGGAATGAGAGTGATGGAGCGGGGGGGATGACCTGGAAAATACATTGTGGGGACAGGAGTAAGCCAACTCCACCACCACGTCTGTTTCCAGGTCTCGGGGAATGAGAGAAGTGTAAACCGCCGTAGGAGATATCAGCAGGGGAAGCAGTGTCTGAGTCCTGGATCCAGGTTTCAGTGAGGGCCAAAAGGTTAAGAGAGTTAGGCAGAAAGTAGTTGTGGATAAAGGGAAGTTTGTTGCATGCGGACCGTGGATTTCAGAGGCCACATTTAAAAGAGGGAGATGATGGTGTGCAGGTAATGCTAATAAGGTTACTGGGATTTCTATGTGAGGTGTGGGGGGGTTGAAGTTGGAAGAGGGTGGCCCAGGATTGGGAGAAATATCGACTGACATGAGCAGTAGTAGAAAGAGAAAGAGGGAGTAATTTTTGGCTCTCTGACATTGTTTTTGTTGATGCAAGACCCTGGAATATGACGGACTTAGCTTATTGAGTAGGGTGAAGAGAGTATGGGAGCAGGACATAGTAAAGGGAAGTAGAGAGGGGCTGATGTGGATAAAGGGTGATGGAGGGGGAATGGGGTGGTAAAAGTGGATGACTAAACCACATAGATATAAAGGCTTTGGACTGAAAGACATTTTGATGTAATGGACTTGGTTAAGTAATGAAAGGTAGTAGACAGGTAGAGTTGTTATCTTCTGGTTACCTCTGGCTTATCTCTGGTATATCTCTAAATTCCACTTTGAAATGACAGATGCCAAGGCACAGAGTCCTTGGACCTTGCTACTTATAGCTCTTGTGAACAACAGACAATATGCCAGGTATGTAGAGGGGAGGGGTCAGAGGAGAAAGGATACACCACACCAGGGGACAATTAACATATTACTGGTAAGAGGAAAGTTTGGTCGGTAGCAGGACAGAGCAGCAGGAGGATAGAAATCATAGTTTAGGTCAAGCAGATGGTAGAAATGCATACTTCTACATGGGACAAAATGCAAGATTAGATACACATAGATCTTCATACCATCAGAAATACATTAGGGGCACACAGTCAGATTGGATACAGTAGAAATTAGATACATCACTACGAAGTCTCTTCCATACCATCAAAATACATTAGGGGCACACAGTCAGATTGGATACAGTAGAAATTAGATACATCACTACGAAGTCTCTGCCAATACCATCAAAATACATTAGGGGCACACAGTCAGATTGGATACAGCAGAAATTAGATACATCACAGAAGTCTCTGTCCATACATCAAAATACATTAGGGGCACACAGTCAGATTGGATACAGCAGAAATTAGATACATCACACGACGTCTCTGTCCATACCATCAAATACATTAGGGGCACACAGTCAGATTGGATACAGCAGAAATTAGATACATCACTTCGAAGTCTCTGTCCATACCATCAAAATACATTAGGGGCACAAAGTCAGATTGGATACAGCAGAAATTAGATACATCACTACGAAGTCTCTGTCCATACCTGTGAGAGAAAAAGAAGAAGATGATATACTGTCACATCAGGCCATCACAGAATTGGGAGTGTAGGTAATACATCTCTGGTATATCTCTGAATTCCACTTAAAAATGCCACTTTAAAATGACACAGATGCCAAGGCACAGAGGCCTTGGACCTTGCTACTTATAGCTCTTGTGAACAACAGACAATATAGGATTGCAGCCATAATACAGGATGGGGCTATGCCTTGGGGGCTATACACATGGGAGCTGTATACAGAATACATTGATGACAATGTAGAATACGTTGATGGTCGCATAGAAGAATACATACATGGTTCCGTAGAAGAGTACATTGGGGGCCAGAAGAGCACATCATGACACCACATGAGCATAGTATTCACTTCAGACGCCAATGATGTCATAATTCAAGCGGCAGCTAAGGATGTTCACTATTGTGATCCCCCATTAAAGTACTGTCGTGTCCTAATGATATTTTTGCATAACTCTAATTACAGAATCAGGACCACATACCAGGAAAAGTGCACAGCACCATAATGTACTTACCCATGGTACGTATGTCCCGCCTTCTGACTCTTGTAGCTGATTAGTCATGGTTCACAGGTCTCTGTGAAAAAATCTCCGATATTGAAGAATTCTTCAAGGAGCTGTAAACCGTGACCAATCAGCTCCCGGAGTGAGAAGGCAGGACATACTGACTCCAATAACTAATTGGTTGCGGGTCACATGGGCTTCATGAATATTGCAGGTACAGGTCCTGATAGCACTGGAAGCTCTGTGGAGAATGAGGTAAGTATAAAAGTGTATTGTTTTAAAGACGATGGCGCCTGTACTGTAATCATCAGCTGTTAGTGACACTGCAATGTGTATTTTTATGCAGCGGTTACTTTCAGCTGTGAGTACACAACTAGGGCTTACTTTTGAGGTAGGGCTTACTTTCAGCATCAGCTCCGAAAATTGCAGAAAAAATGGGGGGATGGCTTCTTTTTAATCACTGTTAAAGAACACCATTGCAACTTCATATTAATCTTGATTACATAAAAATATATAAATGCATTATAACATATAAGATTATACATACATATTTCAAGGGTAAAGTAGTGTTTTACAGTACAAGCCTAAGTAGAATAATACAAGACAGCTTTTCAGGAATATTTCGGGAAGGGATTTTTTGCTAACATTTACTTCATTTTGTTTTTTATTAGCTTTTGTTCTGTCTGAGTACAGGCGGCTTGATGGGGGTGTGATCATGCCCCCTGTTTACAAACTACAGTTATTATCAGAGGGCTGGCTATTACTAAAGTATGGAGCAGGTAATACCACTGCCACAACCCCTTGTTCTCAAGCTGCAGGGAAACAGCTATTGTCAGGGGGCTGGATGTTACCAACAGCATGGAGCAGGCCACATACCCACCACAGTCCCTGTTCTCAGACTGTGGGAAGCACCTATTACCAGGTGTTAGAGGTAGATCTACTCTATTTTGTTTAAGTGTGTAGGATTGAAAATTCATTCTTGTTCGAATGGTTTGCCGTGTCTAACCTTTATAACAAAAAATGCCAGATTACAATCCGTATTTCCAAACCTCCACCTTTTGTGCTTTAGGCAGCCCCCAAATCTGAGAAGCATCATTTTCAGTATCTCCCTGTCGTTTCCAACAACGTGAACATTTCTGTGCAATCAGAGAAAATGCAAATTGTGTCCCAGCTCACATCAGAACTATAAGATCGCAGTTACTGTCATCTGAACCATAACTAATGTGGTGTGCTTACTTATATCCACCAAATGACCAACTGGCAAACTATGTAGGGGAGCAAGAATGAATGCATGACTTCGATTTATGAGTAATAAATCAATGAAGGAATGTGCCCTGCAGACCAGTAGGTGGCATCACAACCCTGGACCAGACCTCAATCAGAGGACAATAACATTTAAACACTCCTTATCTATAAACTGTTTGAGTATTTACTTCCACAAGTGTTTCTCCCCTTCCCATACTGATAGTTCTGATCACTTCACTTGTCTTATTCACTACACTATTCTGTGTCCTGTTGTGTATAAATAAGTGACACTTCAGATTTTGTGTTATTATTAGCCTGATGAAGAGACTTGAGTAGTGTCAAAAGCTTACTATTTATTACCATGATTTTATCCTTAAAAGGTATTAAGCACAGAGGACACTCAAGTTTTAATTTTTTTCTATCTACTGGCTTACATAGTGCAAAGTTATATTTCCTGTGTAGGCCTCTCCTAAATCATTCTTGTTTAAAGGAATATGGTCAGAAAAAATGATCCATTTTCCTGGAAGAGCTGGATTAGACACACTGCTTGTTAACAAAGGTAATGGATCCTAGTCTCACATATAGAACGTTTAGCATGTGTCCCTATCATCCAGCACAACCAGTATTCACGGCCTTTTCAAGATGTTTCAATGGCTAAGCAATTCATGACTAATAGCCTGAGGTAAGCCTCAGTGAGGTACCTAATGTTCTGTTTAAGCCAGGTAATGTGTGCACATAAGTTTGGAAAATGGTGCTGGAACTTTTCAATTTGGTGATTCAAAACAGATGTAATATTCATATCTCTGGTAGTTTAAGTTACTCGCCACTTCAGGGCCCAACATTGTCCTTCCTTCAGGAAGCAGCTTTCAAAAACTGCTATCCTTAACCCCATCTATTTCACAGAATGCTAAATATATACTGTATGCTAAATATAGTTCACACCGTCTCAGAAATTGCCTTATATCCCCTCTGGTTTACCGAGCCCCTTTTTACAAAGTGTCTATAGGTCACCCATCTCTTATAGGCAGTTCCCCCATCTATCTCACACACAGTGCTAATTCTTGCCTGCCTTTAATACTATCAATGGTCTCCCTGCCCCCCTGATCATTCACACATCCATTTTAAAAAAGACTGCTCCCCATTCTCTTCTCTTTCACTTATAACCCCTTGAAAATCTTCACCACTACTTTTTTCACTGCTGTAGTGGTGCTTTAAAATAAGCCTAGCCCTGTCTTGTACTCACCTGTTTTCATACTTTCCTAAGCTCACTCCGGTCCTGCAGCACTATCTTATGACCATAGCTTCTGACTGTCCGGAAGTCAGAAGCTACATCACAGGCATTCACTGCATCTTTATGAGAGCCAGAACATGGCACCCATAGAACTGGTTTGGAAAGTGACCTCCCTCCATGCTGCTTGTTAGTCACTCTTCACTGCAGACTGACTGGAGCACTTCTGGAAAATAATGAAAGTGGCAGAAGTGAGTATAAGACAGGGCTCAAGAGACATACATTTATAGCACCACTACAGGGGTGCAATAAAAAAAAACACTATTATGCTGCCTTCACACTTGCGTTTGTGTCTGCATGCGGAGGGCATGCAGACGCAAATGCAGGCAAACGCAGCCCATACTAATGTGAACGCAGCGGAGAATCTCCCCATGCGTTCACATTACTATGGTGCCCCGGCAGCCAATCAGCTGCCTCTGGGGGCGGCCGGGAGGAGGAGATCAGCGGCAGAGATCTCCTCATCCTGGCACAGCTGATCTCCCGCCGTTGTCAGCGGGGAGAAACAGCTGATCTGACAGCTGTTTGAATCTCCCATGCGGACACAGAATAGGGTGATATCAGTGCAGGAGATAAGAAACAGCTGATCGCTGCTTCAAATCTCCCCGCCGACATCACCTATTTGGTGTCAGCGCGGGAGATTTAAATAGCTGTCAGATCAGCTGTTTCTCCCCGCTGACACCGGCGGGAGATCAGCTGTGGCTCTGCATGATCTCCCGATGGCCGCCGCTGATCACCGGCGACCACTGGGAGATATTTCAATGAGATCTGCAGCATTCTCCTGTGCTTTCATGCGAGGAAACTGCAGATCCACTGAGATCCATGCATTTTTTGGGCGCTTGCGGATAAAACAAGCGCCCGTGAACGCACAAAAAATGCTGCATGCTGCTTTGGAGTGCGGTCGGAAGGGCATACATAATGCACATTAGTACGCAAATGCGCCAAACGCAGCCATACGCAGGCACATGTGTTCCCATGTTAAACATAGGAATGCATGTGCGCAAGCGTTTGGCTGCGTTTGGTATGCTGCACTCCAAACGCAAGTGTGAAGGCAGCCTTAGAGCTTTAGGGTATGTTTGTACAGAAGAATAGTCGTGCTTAGTTTTGGATAGAAAAGTCTACACCTTCAGACAAAATGCACACCAAAAAAGATGTCATGCAAACGATGTATTTTTTTGGTGCGTGTTTGCTGCAGGAAGGTGCAGACTTTGTCCTGCAAGTGTCATTCATGTAAGTGACACCTCAGAAATAGGACTTGTGCCCTATGTTAATGTGTGTAAATGTCATTAAAATGTATTGGAGCTACACTTCTTGTGACAGTTTAGTGCGTAGAGAACTTTCAAAGTAGACAGCTTGTGCGCCTACACAAATTGTGTCAAAGAAGCAGAGAAATTCTCACTCTGGCTGCAAAAGCCGACGAGACTTCAAACAGTGTTTCTAATAAAGTATTGTTTAACCCCTTCAGGACCCAGCCTATTTTGACCCTAAAGACCTTGGCATTTTTGGCAATTCTGACCAGTGTCCCTTATTATATATAAACCCGAAGCCACTTCCCCAAAATCCGCGATTCGCATTCGTTGAATAGGGCCTCACTCTGTGTTCCAATCTATCGAACCGTAAATGCACCAGAACACCACATGAACGCGTACACCGGTTCCCTGCACAATGACCCCTGTCTGCTTTACCCCACAATCTGCCAAAATGCCTAGCAGTCACCGCCCACCAACATCCGCCAACCGGCCCGGAACGAGTGTGGGGCCTCCGCCGGCACAGCTCCCAGTCCTGCCGCTCCTCTCCACAGACCGGCTGACGCTCCTCCATCACCCAGCTAGCCCCGCCCACACTCCGCCCCCGGCCTCCGGAACCGCCAACAGCACTGCCGCTGCCCGCCGCCCGCCAACAGCCCAGTAAGTCTTCCGCCACCCTGCCTCCGCTCTCCTCTGCCACCTCCAGCCCTCCTCTGCCCCCTCCAGCCCTGCTCTGCCCCCTCCAGCCCTGCTCTGCCCCCTCCAGCCCTGCTCTGCACCCTCCAGCCCTGCTCTGCACCCTCCAGCCCTGCTCTGCACCCTCCAGCCCTGCTCTGCACCCTCCAGCCCTGCTCTGCACCCTCCAGCCCTGCTCTGCACCCTCCAGCCCTCACTGCTGACCCCTGAGCCCTCACTGCTGACCCCTGAGCCCTCACTGCTGACCCCTGAGCCCTCACTGCTGACCCCTGCGCCCTCACTGCTGACCCCTGCGCCCTCACTGCTGACCCCTGAGCCCTCACTGCTGACCCCTGAGCCCTCACTGCTGACCCCTGAGCCCTCACTGCTGACCCCTGAGCCCTCACTGCTGACCCCTGAGCCCTCACTGCTGACCCCTGAGCCCTCACTGCTGACCCCTGCGCCCTCACTGCTGACCCCTGCGCCCTCACTGCTGACCCCCTGCGCCCTCACTGCTGACTCCTGCGCCCTCACTGCTGACCCCTGCGCCCTCACTGCTGACCCCTGAGCCCTCACTGCTGACCCCTGAGCCCTCACTGCTGACCCCTGAGCCCTCACTGCTGACCCCTGAGCCCTCACTGCTGACCCCTGAGCCCTCACTGCTGACCCCTGAGCCCTCACTGCTGAGCCCTCACTGCTGACCCCTGAGCCCTCACTGCTGACCCCTGAGCCCTCACTGCTGACCCCTGAGCCCTCACTGCTGACCCCTGAGCCCTCACTGCTGACCCCTGCGCCCTCACTGCTGACCCCTGCGCCCTCACTGCTGACCCCTGAGCCCTCACTGCTGAGCCCTCACTGCTGACCCCTGAGCCCTCACTGCTGACCCCTGAGCCCTCACTGCTGACCCCTGAGCCCTCACTGCTGACCCCTGAGCCCTCACTGCTGACCCCTGAGCCCTCACTGCTGACCCCTGAGCCCTCACTGCTGACCCCTGAGCCCTCACTGCTGACCCCTGAGCCCTCACTGCTGACCCCTGAGCCCTCACTGCTGACCCCTGAGCCCTCACTGCTGACCCCTGAGCCCTCACTGCTGACCCCTGAGGCTGCGCCCTCACTGCTGACCACTGAGCCTGCGCCCTCACTGCTGACCACTGAGCCCTCACTGCTGACCCCTGAGCCCTCACTGCTGACCCCTGCGCCCTCACTGCTGACCCCTGCGCCCTCACTGCTGACCCCTGAGCCCTCATGCTGACCCCTGAGCCCTCACTGCTGACCCCTGCGCCCTCACTGCTGACCCCTGCGCCCTCACTGCTGACCCCTGCGCCCTCACTGCTGACCCCTGCGCCCTCACTGCTGACCCCTGCGCCCTCACTGCTGACCCCTGCGCCCTCACTGCTGACCCCTGCGCCCTCACTGCTGACCCCTGCGCCCTCACTGCTGACCCCTGCGCCCTCACTGCTGACCCCTGCGCCCTCACTGCTGACCCCTGCGCCCTCACTGCTGACCCCTGCGCCCTCACTGCTGACCCCTGCGCCCTCACTGCTGACCCCTGAGCCCTCACTGCTGACCCCTGCGCCCTCACTGCTGACCCCTGCGCCCTCACTGCTGACCCCTGCGCCCTCACTGCTGACCCCTGAGCCCTCACTGCTGACCCCTGAGCCCTCACTGCTGAGCCCTCACTGCTGACCCCTGAGCCCTCACTGCTGACCCCTGAGCCCTCACTGCTGACCCCTGAGCCCTCACTGCTGACCCCTGAGGCTGCGCCCTCACTGCTGACCACTGAGCCTGCGCCCTCACTGCTGACCACTGAGCCCTCACTGCTGACCCCTGAGCCCTCACTGCTGACCCCTGAGCCCTCACTGCTGACCCCTCACTGCTGACCCCTGAGCCCTCACTGCTGACCCCTGAGCCCTCACTGCTGACCCCTGAGCCCTCACTGCTGACCCCTGAGCCCTCACTGCTGACCCCTGAGCCCTCACTGCTGACCCCTCAGCCCTCACTGCTGACCCCTGAGCCCTCACTGCTGACCCCTGAGGCTGCGCCCTCACTGCTGACCACTGAGCCTGCGCCCTCACTGCTGACCCCTGCGCCCTCACTGCTGACCCCTGCGCCCTCACTGCTGACCCCTGCGCCCTCACTGCTGACCCCTGCGCCCTCACTGCTGACCCCTGCGCCCTCACTGCTGACCCCTGCGCCCTCACTGCTGACCCCTGCGCCCTCACTGCTGACCCCTGCGCCCTCACTGCTGACCCCTGCGCCCTCACTGCTGACCCCTGCGCCCTCACTGCTGACCCCTGCGCCCTCACTGCTGACCCCTGCGCCCTCACTGCTGACCCCTGCGCCCTCACTGCTGACCCCTGCGCCCTCACTGCTGACCCCTGCGCCCTCACTGCTGACCCCTGCGCCCTCACTGCTGACCCCTGCGCCCTCACTGCTGACCCCTGCGCCCTCACTGCTGACCCCTGCGCCCTCACTGCTGACCCCTGCGCCCTCACTGCTGACCCCTGCGCCCTCACTGCTGACCCCTGCGCCCTCACTGCTGACCCCTGCGCCCTCACTGCTGACCCCTGCGCCCTCACTGCTGACCCCTGAGCCCTCACTGCTGACCCCTGAGCCCTCACTGCTGACCCCTGAGCCCTCACTGCTGACCCCTGAGCCACCGCCCTCACTGCTGACCCCTGAGCCACCGCCCTCACTGCTGACCCCTGAGCCACCGCCCTCACTGCTGACCCCTGAGCCACCGCCCTCACTGCTGACCCCTGAGCCACCGCCCTCACTGCTGACCCCTCAGGCTGCGCCCTCACTGCTGACCCCTCAGGCTGCGCCCTCACTGCTGACCCCTGCGCCCTCACTGCTGACCCCTGCGCCCTCACTGCTGACCCCTCAGGCTGCGCCCTCACTGCTGACCCCTGCGCCCTCACTGCTGACCCCTGCGCCCTCACTGCTGACCCCTGCGCCCTCACTGCTGACCCCTGCGCCCTCACTGCTGACCCTGCGCCCTCACTGCTGACCCCTGCGCCCTCACTGCTGTCCCCTGCGCCCTCACTGCTGACCCCTGCGCCCTCACTGCTGACCCCTGCGCCCTCACTGCTGACCCCTGCGCCCTCACTGCTGACCCCTGCGCCCTCACTGCTGACCCCTGAGCCCTCACTGCTGACCCCTGAGCCCTCACTGCTGACCCCTGAGCCACCGCCCTCACTGCTGACCCCCTGAGCCACCGCCCTCACTGCTGACCCCTGAGCCACCGCCCTCACTGCTGACCCCTGAGCCACCGCCCTCACTGCTGACCCCTGAGCCACCGCCCTCACTGCTGACCCCTGAGCCACCGCCCTCACTGCTGACCCCTGAGCCACCGCCCTCACTGCTGACCCCTCAGGCTGCGCCCTCACTGCTGACCCCTCAGGCTGCGCCCTCACTGCTGACCCCTCAGGCTGCGCCCTCACTGCTGACCCCTGCGCCCTCACTGCTGACCCCTGCGCCCTCACTGCTGACCCCTGCGCCCTCACTGCTGACCCCTGCGCCCTCACTGCTGACCCCTGCGCCCTCACTGCTGACCCCTGCGCCCTCACTGCTGACCCCTGCGCCCTCACTGCTGACCCCTGCGCCCTCACTGCTGACCCCTGCGCCCTCACTGCTGACCCCTGCGCCCTCACTGCTGACCCCTGCGCCCTCACTGCTGACCCCTGCGCCCTCACTGCTGACCCCTGAGCCTGCGCCCTCACTGCTGACCCCTGAGCCCTCACGCTGACCCCTGCGCCCTCACTGCTGACCCCTGCGCCCTCACTGCTGACCCCTGCGCCCTCACTGCTGACCCCTGCGCCCTCACTGCTGACCCCTGCGCCCTCACTGCTGACCCCTGAGCCTGCGCCCTCACTGCTGACCCCTGAGCCTGCGCCCTCACTGCTGACCCCTGAGCCTGCGCCCTCACTGCTGACCCCTGCGCCCTCACTGCTGACCCCTGCGCCCTCACTGCTGACCCCTGCGCCCTCACTGCTGACCCCTGCGCCCTCACTGCTGACCCCTGCGCCCTCACTGCTGACCCCTGCGCCCTCACTGCTGACCCCTGCGCCCTCACTGCTGACCCCTGCGCCCTCACTGCTGACCCCTGCGCCCTCACTGCTGACCCCTGCGCCCTCACTGCTGACCCCTGCGCCCTCACTGCTGACCCCTGCGCCCTCACTGCTGACCCCTGCGCCCTCACTGCTGACCCCTGCGCCCTCACTGCTGACCCCTGCGCCCTCACTGCTGACCCCTGCGCCCTCACTGCTGACCCCTGCGCCCTCACTGCTGACCCCTGCGCCCTCACTGCTGACCCCTGCGCCCTCACTGCTGACCCCTGCGCCCTCACTGCTGACCCCTGCGCCCTCACTGCTGACCCCTGCGCCCTCACTGCTGACCCCTGCGCCCTCACTGCTGACCCCTGAGCCCTCACTGCTGACCCCTGAGCCCTCACTGCTGACCCCTGAGCCCTCACTGCTGACCCCTGAGCCACCGCCCTCACTGCTGACCCCTGAGCCACCGCCCTCACTGCTGACCCCTGAGCCACCGCCCTCACTGCTGACCCCTGAGCCACCGCCCTCACTGCTGACCCCTGAGCCACCGCCCTCACTGCTGACCCCTCAGGCTGCGCCCTCACTGCTGACCCCTCAGGCTGCGCCCTCACTGCTGACCCCTGCGCCCTCACTGCTGACCCCTGCGCCCTCACTGCTGACCCCTCAGGCTGCGCCCTCACTGCTGACCCCTGCGCCCTCACTGCTGACCCCTGCGCCCTCACTGCTGACCCCTGCGCCCTCACTGCTGACCCCTGCGCCCTCACTGCTGACCCCTGCGCCCTCACTGCTGACCCCTGCGCCCTCACTGCTGTCCCCTGCGCCCTCACTGCTGACCCCTGCGCCCTCACTGCTGACCCCTGCGCCCTCACTGCTGACCCCTGCGCCCTCACTGCTGACCCCTGCGCCCTCACTGCTGACCCCTGAGCCCTCACTGCTGACCCCTGAGCCCCTCACTGCTGACCCCTGAGCCACCGCCCTCACTGCTGACCCCTGAGCCACCGCCCTCACTGCTGACCCCTGAGCCACCGCCCTCACTGCTGACCCCTGAGCCACCGCCCTCACTGCTGACCCCTGAGCCACCGCCCTCACTGCTGACCCCTGAGCCACCGCCCTCACTGCTGACCCCTGAGCCACCGCCCTCACTGCTGACCCCTCAGGCTGCGCCCTCACTGCTGACCCCTCAGGCTGCGCCCTCACTGCTGACCCCTCAGGCTGCGCCCTCACTGCTGACCCTGCGCCCTCACTGCTGACCCCTGCGCCCTCACTGCTGACCCCTGCGCCCTCACTGCTGACCCCTGCGCCCTCACTGCTGACCCCTGCGCCCTCACTGCTGACCCCTGCGCCCTCACTGCTGACCCCTGCGCCCTCACTGCTGACCCCTGCGCCCTCACTGCTGACCCCTGCGCCCTCACTGCTGACCCCTGCGCCCTCACTGCTGACCCCTGCGCCCTCACTGCTGACCCCTGCGCCCTCACTGCTGACCCCTGAGCCTGCGCCCTCACTGCTGACCCCTGAGCCCTCACTGCTGACCCCTGCGCCCTCACTGCTGACCCCTGCGCCCTCACTGCTGACCCCTGCGCCCTCACTGCTGACCCCTGCGCCCTCACTGCTGACCCCTGCGCCCTCACTGCTGACCCCTGAGCCTGCGCCCTCACTGCTGACCCCTGAGCCTGCGCCCTCACTGCTGACCCCTGAGCCTGCGCCCTCACTGCTGACCCCTGCGCCCTCACTGCTGACCCCTGCGCCCTCACTGCTGACCCCTGCGCCCTCACTGCTGACCCCTGCGCCCTCACTGCTGACCCCTGCGCCTCACTGCTGACCCCTGCGCCCTCACTGCTGACCCCTGAGCCCTCACTGCTGACCCCTGAGCCCTCACTGCTGACCCCTGCGCCCTCACTGCTGACCCCTGCGCCCTCACTGCTGACCCCTGCGCCCTCACTGCTGACCCCTGCGCCCTCACTGCTGACCCCTGCGCCCTCACTGCTGACCCCTGCGCCCTCACTGCTGACCCCTGCGCCCTCACTGCTGTCCCCTGCGCCCTCACTGCTGTCCCCTGCGCCCTCACTGCTGTCCCCTGCGCCCTCACTGCTGACCCCTGCGCCCTCACTGCTGACCCCTGCGCCCTCACTGCTGACCCCTGCGCCCTCACTGCTGACCCCTGCGCCCTCACTGCTGACCCCTGCGCCCTCACTGCTGACCCCTGAGCCCTCACTGCTGACCCCTGAGCCCTCACTGCTGACCCCTGAGCCACCGCCCTCACTGCTGACCCCTGAGCCACCGCCCTCACTGCTGACCCCTGAGCCACCGCCCTCACTGCTGACCCCTGAGCCACCGCCCTCACTGCTGACCCCTGAGCCACCGCCCTCACTGCTGACCCCTGAGCCACCGCCCTCACTGCTGACCCCTGAGCCACCGCCCTCACTGCTGACCCCTCAGGCTGCGCCCTCACTGCTGACCCCTCAGGCTGCGCCCTCACTGCTGACCCCTCAGGCTGCGCCCTCACTGCTGACCCCTGCGCCCTCACTGCTGACCCCTGCGCCCTCACTGCTGACCCCTGCGCCCTCACTGCTGACCCCTGCGCCCTCACTGCTGACCCCTGCGCCCTCACTGCTGACCCCTGCGCCCTCACTGCTGACCCCTGCGCCCTCACTGCTGACCCCTGCGCCCTCACTGCTGACCCTGCGCCCTCACTGCTGACCCCTGCGCCCTCACTGCTGACCCCTGCGCCCTCACTGCTGACCCCTGCGCCCTCACTGCTGACCCCTGAGCCTGCGCCCTCACTGCTGACCCCTGAGCCCTCACTGCTGACCCCTGCGCCCTCACTGCTGACCCCTGCGCCCTCACTGCTGACCCCTGCGCCCTCACTGCTGACCCCTGCGCCCTCACTGCTGACCCCTGCGCCCTCACTGCTGACCCCTGAGCCTGCGCCCTCACTGCTGACCCCTGAGCCTGCGCCCTCACTGCTGACCCTGAGCCTGCGCCCTCACTGCTGACCCCTGCGCCCTCACTGCTGACCCCTGCGCCCTCACTGCTGACCCCTGCGCCCTCACTGCTGACCCCTGCGCCCTCACTGCTGACCCCTGCGCCCTCACTGCTGACCCCTGAGCCTGCGCCCTCACTGCTGACCCCTGAGCCCTCACTGCTGACCCCTGAGCCCTCACTGCTGACCCCTGCGCCCTCACTGCTGACCCCTGCGCCCTCACTGCTGACCCCTGCGCCCTCACTGCTGACCCCTGCGCCCTCACTGCTGACCCCTGCGCCCTCACTGCTGACCCCTGCGCCCTCACTGCTGACCCCTGAGCCTGCGCCCTCACTGCTGACCCCTGAGCCTGCGCCCTCACTGCTGACCCCTGAGCCTGCGCCCTCACTGCTGACCCCTGAGCCTGCGCCCTCACTGCTGACCCCTGAGCCTGCCCCCCTCACTGCTGACCCCTGAGCCTGCCCCCTCACTGCTGACCCCTGAGCCTGCCCCCTCACTGCTGACCCCTGAGGCTGCGCCCTCACTGCTGACCCCTGAGGCTGCGCCCTCACTGCTGACCCCTGAGGCTGCGCCCTCACTGCTGACCCCTGAGGCTGCGCCCTCACTGCTGACCCCTGAGGCTGCGCCCTCACTGCTGACCCCTGAGGCTGCGCCCTCACTGCTGACCCCTGAGCCACCGCCCTCACTGCTGACCCCTGAGGCTGCGCCCTCACTGCTGACCCCTGAGCCACCGCCCTCACTGCTGACCCCTGAGCCACCGCCCTCACTGCTGACCCCTGAGCCACCGCCCTCACTGCTGACCCCTGAGCCACCGCCCTCACTGCTGACCCCTGAGCCACCGCCCTCACTGCTGACCCCTGAGCCACCGCCCTCACTGCTGACCCCTGAGCCACCGCCCTCACTGCTGACCCCTGAGCCACCGCCCTCACTGCTGACCCCTGAGCCACCGCCCTCACTGCTGACCCCTGAGCCACCGCCCTCACTGCTGACCCCTGAGCCACCGCCCTCACTGCTGACCCCTGAGCCACCGCCCTCACTGCTGACCCCTGAGCCACCGCCCTCACTGCTGACCCCTGAGCCACCGCCCTCACTGCTGACCCCTGAGCCACCGCCCTCACTGCTGACCCCTGAGCCACCGCCCTCACTGCTGACCCCTGAGCCACCGCCCTCACTGCTGACCCCTGAGCCACCGCCCTCACTGCTGACCCCTGAGCCACCGCCCTCACTGCTGACCCCTGAGCCACCGCCCTCACTGCTGACCCCTGAGCCACCGCCCTCACTGCTGACCCCTGAGCCACCGCCCTCACTGCTGACCCCTGAGCCTGCGCCCTCACTGCTGACCCCTGAGCCACCGCACTCACTGCTGACCCCTGAGCCACCGCCCTCACTGCTGACCCCTGACCCACCGCCCTCACTGCTGACCCCTGAGCCACCGCACTCACTGCTGACCCCTGAGCCACCGCACTCACTGCTGACCCCTGAGCCACCGCACTCACTGCTGACCCCTGAGCCACCGCCCTCACTGCTGACCCCTGAGCCACCGCCCTCACTGCTGACCCCTGAGCCACCGCACTCACTGCTGACCCCTGAGCCACCGCACTCACTGCTGACCCCTGAGCCACCGCCCTCACTGCTGACCCCTGAGCCACCGCACTCACTGCTGACCCCTGAGCCACCGCACTCACTGCTGACCCCTGAGCCACCTGTACACACACAATTAATTTCACCGCACTCCCCTAACTATTACTAAATAAACTATATATATATATTCTAGACTACCCGATTCTTCAGAATCGGGCTGCCATCTAGTGAGGTAATAATTCTGGAACACTTCAACGGATCCTAGCGATTCTGAGATTGTTTTTTCATGACATATTGGGCTTCATGTTAGTATTAAATTTTGTTCGATAATTTTTGCATATGTATGCGAAACAATCTAAAATTTTGCATAAATTTTGAAAATTTCGCAATTTTCAAATTTTGAATTTTTATTCTGCTAAACCAGAGTTATTTGACACAAAATAGTTAATAAATAACATTTCCCACATGTCTACTTTACCTCAGCACAATTTTGGGAAAATTTTTTTTTTTTGGTAGGAAGTTATAAGAGTTCAAAGTTCATCAGCAATTTCTCATTTTTCCAGCAAAATTTTAAAAATAATTTTTTTAGTGACCACATCACATTTGAAGTCCCTTCGAGCGGGCGTACATGACAGAAAACACCCAACAGTGACACCATTCCAAAAACTGCACCCCTCAAGCTACTCAAAACTATATTCAAGAAGATTATTAACCCTTCAGGTGCTTCACAGAAACTAAAGCAACGTGGAAGGAAAAAAATGGACATTTAAATTTTTCTAACAAAAATGTTCTTTTAGCCTCAATTCTTTCATTTTCCCATGGGCAACAGGAAAAAATGGATCATAAAACCACTGTTTGGGTGTACGGCAGGGCTCACAAAGGAAGGAGTGCAATTTGACTTTTGGAGCTAATTTTCCATTCAAAAAGTGAAATGGCGCTCCTTCACTTCTGAGCCCTGCTGTGCACCCATACAGTGGTTTATGGCCACATATGAGGTATCAATGTATTCAGGAGAAATTATCCAACACATTTTAGGATGCATTTTATCCTGTTGCCCATGTGAAAATAAAAAAACTTAGGCTAAAAGAAAATTTTTGTAAAAAAAAAAGTACATTTTCATTTTTACGGATGAATTTGTGAAACATCTGGGGGTTTAAAGTGCTCACCACCCATCTAAATAAGTTCCCTGGGGGGTCTAGTTTCCAAAATGGGGTCACTTGTGGGGGAGCCTCAATGTTTAGGCACACAGGGGCTCTCCAAATGCGACATGGTGTCCGCTAACAATTTGAGCTAATTTTCCATTCAAATTGTTAGCGGACACCATGTCGCGATTGGAGAGCCCCTGTGTACCTAAACATTGGAGCTCCCCCACAAGTGACCCCATTTTGGAAACTAGACTTACCCAGGGAACCTATCTAGATACATAGTGAGCACTTTGAACCCCCAGGTGCTTCACAAATTGATCCGTAAAAATGAAAATTGAACCTTTTTGTGAAAAAAAAAGTATTTTTTTCATTTTTACTGATCAATTTGTGAAGCACTTGGGGTTCAAAGTTCTCACTATGCATCTAGATATGTTCCTTGGGGGGACTAGTTTCCAAAATGGGGTCACTTGTGGGGGAGCTCCAATGTTTAGGCACACAGGGGCTCTCCATACGCGACATGGGGTCCGCTAACATTTGGAATTGTTAGCGGACACCATGTCGCGTATGGAGAGCCCCTGTGTGCCTAAACTTTGGAGCTCCCCACAAGTGACCCCATTTTGGAAACTAGTTCCCCCAGGGAACGTATCTAGATGCATAGTGAGCACTTTGAACCCCCAAGTGCTTCACAAATTGATCCGTAAAAATGAAAATTGAAACTTATTGTGAAAAAAAGTACTTTTTCATTTTTACGGATCAATTTGTGAAGTACTTGGGGTTCAAAGTTCTCACTATGCATCTAGATATGTTCCTTGGGGGGACTAGTTTCCAAAATGGGGTCACTTGTGGGGGAGCTCCAATGTTTAGGCACACAGGGGCTCTCCATACGCGACATGGGGTCCGCTAACATTTGGAATTGTTAGCGGACACCATGTCGCGTATGGAGAGCCCCTGTGTGCCTAAACTTTGGAGCTCCCCACAAGTGACCCCATTTTGGAAACTAGTTCCCCCAGGGAACGTATCTAGATGCATAGTGAGCACTTTGAACCCCCAAGTGCTTCACAAATTGATCCGAAAAAATGAAAATTGAAACTTATTATAAAAAAAAGTACTTTTTCATTTTTACGGATCAATTTGTGAAGTACTTGGGGTTCAAAGTTCTCACTATGCATCTAGATATGTTCCTTGGGGGGACTAGTTTCCAAAATGGGGTCACTTGTGGGGGAGCTCCAATGTTTAGGCACACAGAGACTCTCCATACACGACATGGTGTCCGCTAATAATTGAAGCTAATTTTCCATTCAACTTGCTAACGGACACCATGTTGCATATGGAGAGCCCCTGTGTGCCACCAGCACAAGGGCAACTGGAAGAGTTGGGGTACAGCACCAGAAAATGGCGCCTCTAATTAATGCGCTATTTCCTGGGGTGGCTGTGGGTTGCAATTTGCAGTGTGGGGGGCCCACAACCTTTGGGTCTTTCCACACTGAGGATTACAGCCCCCAGCTGCCAAGTTGTACCTAGCTGGTAACCAAAAATAAGGCAAAGCTCCGTCATTTTATTTGTAGAAGTAATTTAAAAAAAAAAAGTTGTGGGGCTTCGCTGCATTTTTGGTCCAGCCAGGTACTACTTGGCAGCTATGGGTTGCCAACAACCCCCAGCTCCCTGGTTGAACCTGGCTGGTAACCAAAAATACAGTGAAGACCATTTTTTTTTATTTCTAGAATTCTAGAAAAAAAATTACGTGGGGCTCCGCCATATTTTTGGTCCAGCCAGGTACAACTAGGCAGCTGGGGGCTGGAATAATCAGCATGGAGAGGCCCAAGCTTTCTGGGCCCCCCATGCTGTGAATTGCAGCCCGCAGCTGCAGCAGAAAATGGCACATTCATTGAAGCACCATTTTCTGGCGCTGTACCCAGACTCTTCCAGTTGCCCTGGTGCCGGTGGCAAACTAGGTAATAAAGGAGTTAATGCCATCTTTTTTATTGGCAGCTGGCACTAAGCCCGAGATTCATAATGTCGGGCCAATGTTAGACCCGGCCATTAGGAATCTCTAGTAAATAGTCAAAAAAATACACCACAGAGAGAAAAATCTTTTTATTTGAAAAAAACACAAACAAAATTTGGACTCCACATGACGCTCGATCGCCTTCGACGTAGTCCACAATGAAGGTCCCACGACTCTCGATCGCCTCTGCTACATCACCGTCCATAGCGGATCACAGTGCCTGGGCTGCCAGATCGCTATTCTGCAGCCCGATCCCCCTGCATGGGGGAGCTACAGAAAGCGATCTGACAGCCCAGGCAAAGTGATTCACTAAGTGGATTACTGTAGCTGGGCTGCCAGATCGCTACTCTGCAGCCCGATTCCCCTGAATGGGGATCGAGCTGCAAAAAGCTAACTTACAGTCCAGTCACAGTGATCCACCAAGTGGATCACTGTGGCTGGGCTGCCAGATCGCGAGTCTGCAACTGATTCTCCTGAATGGGGATCGAGCTGCAGAAAGCGATCCGACAGCCCAGGCACAGTGATCCAGTATTGACCAGACACTAATGAGTCGTGCACACTGATGAATGCAATTAATAACAGTGAATAAGAAAAAATGCGGCACTCACCGAGCAGATCTTTTTTTTCTTTTTATTCAGAGTCCTCTTTACATGGTTTCTCTGCGGTGGGGAAGGGAGTGGGGAGACACATAGGTGACGGATTCCGTTTCGGAGCCCCTGCCCCTTCTACAGACCTAGACAACTAGGTCCATAGAAAGGGGCAGGGGCTCCAAAACGGAATCTGTCACCTATGTGTCTCTCCAGGGGCTCCGAAACGGAATCCGTCACCTATATGTCTCCCCACTCCCTCCTCCACCACAGAGAAACCATGTAAAGAGGACTCTGAATAAAAAGGAAAAAAAGATGTGCTTGGTGAGTGCCGAATTTTTTCTTATTCACTGCTATTTGCTGTCTTAAAGGCGTGCACCCGGGCACATGAACCTGCTTCACTCGCACCCTTGATGTGTAAGTAGCACCTGTCCCTGGAAGCACTGCAGTGCCCAGTAATTATCTGCATTTTTTTAATGCAATTAATAACCGCATTCATCCACCACCAGAAAAACTGCAAAAACTCCGCACAGGAATCACACAAAACCCAGTATGTGGATCACAGTGCTTGGGCTGCCGGATCGATATTCTGCAGCCCGATCACCTTGCATGGGGATCGAGCTGCAAAAAGCTATCTGACAGCCCAGGCACAGTGATCCACCAAGTGGATCACTGTGGGCGGTCTGCCAGATCCCTATTCTGCAGCCAGATCCCCCTGCATGGGGGATTGAGCTGCAGAAAGTGATCTGACAGCCCAGGCACAGTGATCCACTAAGTGGATCACAGTGCTTGGGCTGCCAGATTGCTATTCTGCAGCCCGATCCCCCTGCATGGGGGAGCTGCAGGAAGCGATCTGACAGCCCAGACACAGTGATCCACCATGTGGATCACAGTGCCTGGGCTGCTAGATCGCTACTCTGCAGCCCAATTCTCCTGCATGGGGATCGAGCTGCAGAAAGCAATCTGACATCCCAGGCACAGTGATCCACTAAGTAGATTACTGCAGCCGGGCTGCCAGATCGCTACTCAGCGGCCCGATTCCCCTGCATGGGGATCGAGCTGCAGAAAGCGATCTGACAGCCCAGGCACAGTGATCCACTAAGTGGATCACAGTGCCTTGGCTGCCAGATGGCTATTCTGCAGTCCAATTCCCCGTGCTGCAGAATAGCGATCTGGCAGCCCAGGCACTGTGTTCCACTTAGTGGATCACAGTGCCTGGGCTGCCAGATCGCTATTCTGCAGTCTGATCTCCCCATGCAGGGGGATCTGGCTGCAGAGAAGTGGCAGCGGCGGCTCACCTGGTCCATCTAGGCAGCGGCAGGAAGAAGCGGCAGCGGGAACAAGTGGCGGCGGCCGGCAAAAGTGCCTGCGCTGCCGCCATCTTGATGAAGATGATGGGGAGTTTCCCCATCAGCGCTATAGGGTGCGATCCCCGTCCCCTCCAGCCTATAGAAGGGGCTCTGACCGCCCCTTCTATAGCTGGTGACAGGATCACTGTGATTGACTGTTTCAACAGCCAATCACAGTGATCCTGAGGACGGTGTGGAGAATCCATCCCCCCTGACCTCAAGCCTAGGTGCTCTGTGATAGGAATCACAGAGCACCGGAGCCCGATGGTGGTTACTGTGGCAACAGTGCCGCGGTAACCACCATGATGTTGTGCAACGTCATGTATCGTGAAGGCATCGACTTTCATGATGTTGCACAATATCAAAGGTCAGGAAAGGGTTAAAAACCATCAAATCCCCAGAGATTAAACATAATTTCTTCATCCCAGTCCCCTCTCTGCTGGAGGAATTGTGGAGGATTGGGTAGTCTTTCTCCACATTTTTTGGATGTGTCCAGTTCTTAATAGTTTCTGGATAGAAATCAAATCTTTAATTAAAAAACTAGCTAAACTTATAATATATCTGTTCGACAATTGGTTCTATTTATAATATGACTTGAAGCAATTCCTACAAAATTCAAACATATAATTTGCCAAATCCTTCTCACTTAAAGCTACTGATTGCCTCCAAGTGGAGACAAGTAACATCTCTTACGTGTCAGACATAATTGACAGAGTATCCTCCCATAATACATTCAAATTTAATTTCACTTTAAGGAATAAAGAACATAAAAAATATAAACTGCATTGGGACCGGTGGACTGACATCTTTACACCGAACTTACGACTAATTGAACCTGATTGATATCATATGACTGTATTTTGTTCCCCATTTTATGACCTAAGTTGTAACTGCTTCTTGGTTCTCCCTAACCTTTTCTCGTCTTCTCTTACCTTTCTCGTTCCCACCCCCCATTGTACCTTGCTTTACCGCAGTGATTTTTATTGTTGTACCTTAAAATACTTTAATAAAAATATCTTTGAACAAGAACTTAAGAGTCCTAACATGTAAGTAAAAGTATATTTTCATTCTACTTTTTCTACTCTACAATTGAACATTTAAATCTTCAGTTTCTATTAAAATGCTTTAACTTTAAAAAAAAAAAAAATCCCATCAAGTAACCCCTCACAAGGTCCACAAATTATATACATGCACATAATAACTTTTAATCACATTTACACACATTAACATATGGCACATGCCCTGTTTCTGAGGCAGGGTTGGGGAATTGGTATATTTTGTGCAGGAAAATCCACGGGCAAGAATTGACATGCTGCAGATTTTCCTGCATTAAAATACGCAGCATAGCTGCTGTGGAAAAAAAGGCACCATGCGGACAGGCATTAGCAATACCATAGACTTTGCTGAGAAAATTATTATTATTATTTGTCAAGAAGACTTGGTCAGGACCTGCAGCTCTCTGGCACCCCTTATCCTGCTGGTCAAACCCGGTATTGCCAGAGGATAAGAAAGGAGCCCAGCTGCTCTAATTTATGTCGTATACTGCGGCACATGATGTGACAGGATGTATATATTCCACTAGTTCCTGCCAGGAATGTATATATACTCGATTCAGTCACCCTCAGGCCCACAATATCACATAAATACAAAAAGTTATGCTGCCACCACCCATCTCTTTCAGGTGGATGGGAGCATGAAATCAGGGGGGATGTGTGTCAGCTCATCATAGAACAGGAAGAACAAAACTAAGTAAATTGATAAAGTTTACTCCAGAAAGTTGTGAATTCAATTTGCACGGTCTCGTGCTGAGCGCTCCAAAACAAAGCTGAGGACTCTGCTGACTGGATAGTCCTTTATTGAAAAGCTCCATCCGCCACGACATGTTTCGACGGTGTAGTACCGTCTTTCTCAAGTGGATTCCACTTGAGAAAGACGGTACTACACCGTCGAAACATGTCGTGGCGGATGGAGGCTTTTCAATAAAAGGACTATCCAGTCAGCAGAGTCCTCAGCTTTGTTTTGGAGCGCTCAGCACGAGACCGTGCAAATTGAATTCACAAATCCTATCTTATTGAAGTGCACGGCTGGAGCAGCTTGCAGAGACTTGAGGATCTGCAGACTTGGAACTTGAACCAGGAGAAAGGAGACCCTGACCACTTTCTAAATCTACACCATTGTTGTGCGGGGATTGCACAACAGGAATAGGTTAGTGATTACTTAATTGAATCTTCCCACTTGGTAATAATGGTAATGCACTAGTGCGCCCCCTATATTTCTTTTGTCTTTCACATGTACTCCAGAAAGTTGGCAGTGTTTACAAAAGATGTACAAGATTTTACAAAAGAGACAATTAACATATATGCATAAAACAGTTATTAAAATAAAAGGGATTAAAGAAGAAAAGTACAGAACCTGCTCCATGTGGTGAAGATCCCAGATCCAGTGGGGGGACAGCTCCCCAGAAGTGTAGTGTTTGATTCCTCCACACAGCAAGGAGTGCTTGCGTCTGACGTCCAGGGTGGAATGCAGCCAGAATGGATGCTTTAGTTATAAGTAATGAGGCAGAAAACTAGGACACACCCATGTTGTGTGCCTCACACGGGGGCTTGGTTTCGTGAAACCACCCAGCTGCACAAGACTTAAAAAACCTTCATGTTTCATATCTCTGGATTAAAGGCTCCCACATCCAAAATATGTACACCATGTTTACCCTCGCTTAATTCCACTAAGATGGATGTCAAATATGATATATCTATGATGTTCCAAAGGTCAGAACTCATTTCCCCGGTTCCTGACTGTTACATACTGTAGATATAAAAGATATACCATCATAATGGAAAAAAGGTAAACATCCCAAAAATATGAATTATGTATTTGTGGTATGAACGGGTCCTATGAAATTAGACATTAAAAGACTGTAAGTTAAGACAAAGGAATACTGGAGGGGCAGAACCAGTTCAAACCAGTCTTGTAGCTTAGTTCAGGCTTGAGCCATAAACATTCCTGACTAGGGGGTAGTAGAAGAGAGATGGACACAGTTTCCCTTACAATCAAACAAGGGGCGGAGAGTAAGCTAGCTCTGGCTGATTTTCAGACATCTTAAAATAATGAGAAAACTTAATCTTTTCCTGACATTATTTATTTATAAAGCGCCATTAGATTCCATGGCACTTTACATATGGAAAGAGTAGGCAAGGACAAGTACAATATATATGGACAATCAGGTCGTACAGATACAAGAGGGGAGAGGACCCTGTCCGCAAGGGCTTACAGTCTAAGAGGGACGGGTGGGGGATATAGTAGGAGGGGATAGTGCCTATAGTGAGACGGTGTGGTGAACCAGGTCTCGTTGTAGGTTGTAGGCTTGACGGAAGAGGTGGGTCTTCAGGTTTCTTTTAAAGGTTCCCAGGGTAGAAGAATGTCTGATGTGTTGGGGGAGAGAGTTCCAGAGTATAGCAGATGCGCTGGAGAAATCTTGTATGTGGTTGTGAGATCAGAAGATAAGAGGGGAGTAGAGAAGGAGCTCTTGGGAGGATCGCTGGGTGCATGAGGGTAGGTAAAATACACTTATACGCAGCAGATATGTACCAAATATGCAGCAATAAAACACATTTTGGGACTCCATCTTTTTAAAAAAAAATCCTCTCTGACGTAATCCACCAGTCTTCTGTCTTCAGTTCTGCTACATCTTTGCCTTCAGACAAATATGTCTGCTGACAGAGATGAACAGGCACAGAATAACACCGGAACCTAGCCATAAGTGAAAGAAGCACTCACTTTACGGCTGGGCTCGCGGTGCCGACTGCCATGTGGAAAGTTATCCAAATTCACATTCATCCATTAACTGGGATAACCCTAGCACCACCCGAAACTCGATGGCCCTATTGCTGCCTTCAAAGCATGTACAGTTCGCATGATGAAACCAGCATTTGGCACTTAACTAGACTGTGCAATGCACAGCATCGGAAATGACGTCCAACCAGTGCGTCATACCCGGAAAGGAGGAGGCGGGAATTTCAAATCGGAAGCAATGCTGGAGGATGAAATCTCATGCCCAGCGTGGCATAATAACAGAAAATAGTACCTTATTTAAAATTGCAATGATAAAATTATTGGGGGTTGTATATTTCAACACAGATAACAGTGACAAACACATTTTTTGTATTTGAATACATTTTCAGCTGAAAACATTGACCATTGCATTACATCAAACATGGAAATGAGAAATTTATAATAGGAGAACCAAACAAACATAAGTCAGTCTGGATTTGGTGTAAACTATTTTTTGTTTTGTTCCTAGGTATATTATATAATGACAGTGTTTAAAACTACTTTTACTAGTGAAAAGGTGGCAGATAAATACAGGATGTTTCGCCATTCCCATGACCCATTAGATAAACAACATTGGATGGAAGCTAAAAAGGAATACGAACATTGGGCACAACAGAGGGAAACCCTAATACGGGGACAATTGGATGTTGACCTTAATAAATATGGGGACAAAGCGGGTCGCTTAATGGCTACACTGGCCAAAGGTAGGAGCCACTTAGACCCAATTATGGCTCTCAAGCAGAAAGGAGGTGCCCTTACTACCAATCCGAAAGAAATAAATTCAATCTTTGAGAAGTATTACCGTCATCTATATAGTACAGAAGCTGAACAGATTCAGGGAGCAGACAACTGGCTGGCGGGGATACCACTCGACTATGTTTCTGAGACAGACCTGGCGATACTGAATGGGCCTGTAAGGGAGGCTGAGGTTGACATGGCCATCCGTCATCTGGGAAATGGCAAAGCACCAGGCCCTGACGGTTTCTCTGGGGAATTCTACAAAATCCTCCGCGAGGAACTGACTTCGCTACTGACCAAATTGTTCAACGCTATGACTGAAGGAGACCTCATCCCAGACGATTCTAATGTAGCCTACATTAAATTATTACCTAAGTGTGACAGGGGACAGGGAAGATCCAGCAAATTACAGACCCATTTCACTAATAAACCTTGATATTAAAATCTTATCAAAAATAATGGCGGATAGGCTGGTCCGGATTCTCCCTGATCTTATTCAAAAACAACAGACGGGGTTTGTTAAAGGCAGGTCAGCTGTGGCTAACGTCCGGAAGGCCCTTATAGTTATGGATGCGGTGAGAAATGGAACAGACAAACGGGGGGCGGCCCGGCCATGGTCATCTCGATGCGGAAAAGGCCTTTGATAATGTGAGGTGGCCGTGGCTGGGCTTAGTCTTGGACCAAATGAAAATACAAGGGAGATTCCGCCGGTTCCTACAAACTCTTTATGCTAACCCGACAGCGAGGGTACATACGCCAGGATTTCTATCTCCTAAATTTCCCCTACAAAAAGGAACCAGGCAGGGCTGCCCATTATCCCCACTTCTGTTTAATCTGGCTCTGGAACCGCTGGCAAGGTTCATTAATAACCATAGCTCATTTACAGGCATCATGGTGGGACAGGCAGAAGTGAAATCTGCTATGTTCGCAGATGATATAATTCTCTTTATGGATAACCCTGATAGTGCATTGCCGGCTTTAATCATAGAATTAGAGAAGTTTGGAGAATTTTCGGGATTCAAACTTAACCAGAAGAAATGTGAGATTTTAAGGATAAAATGGGGAATGATATGAGTGACCCTCTAAGAGCCCTGGGGATTCCCATGGCCCGCTCCCATATCAAGTATCTGGGTCTCCTATTGGGTAGAACTCCGGGCCAAGTCTATTCGCTCAACTATATGCCACTCTTCAGTAAGATAGAACAAGAACTGAAGAGATGGGCTGGATTGCCCCTGTCTCTATTGGGACGCTGTCACTTGTTGAGAATGGTGAGTTTTGCTCGGCTTCTTTATCCCATGCAAACCTTGCCCTTACTCCTAAAACACTCTGACATCAGAAGAATGAACAAAGCTTTTTCAACCTTTATTTGGAGGGGAAAAAAGCCGAGACTACGCTTGGGGGCACTGATGCTACCTAAAGATAGAGGAGGAACAAATTTTCCAGACATACGAGGTTACAATTTGGCCTGTATAATGAGACACGCAGTAGAATGGATAAATCATACGGAAAGATACTCAGATACACAACTAGAGACGGCTTTCTGTGACCCATGGGACAGATGTTCATTGCTACATACACCCCTGCCAAACATACCGAAACATATCAAACACTCAGTCACCTTTAGGGACACAATCATGACCTGGAAAGCAGTGAGAAAAAAATGTAGACTATCATGGAGAATGTCCAAATATCTCAATCCGTGGGCCTATCCTAGCTTTGAAATGGGAAGAAACAATAAGCTATTTGAACATGGAAAAGGAAGGGGGTAAGAAAGATGGGAGACCTGATTCACCCGACAGATAGACGATGGTTGACCTATCAAGAGATCACGGAAAAGTTCAACCTTGAGGGCCCACAGGTGCTTTAGTATCTACAACTGAAACACCAGACAATGCAATTGCTCACTGATGTCTCTAAGGAAACAACGTCTAACTCATGTGAAAAATTAGTTAACTTAGACATTTTTCAACTGAACATATCTGTGATATATAAGGGGCTACGGGAGACTTTAGTCCCGGAAGGATCGGACCGTGTTTTCTCTAAATGGATCAAATTTCTATCCTCTGAAGATGTGGTAGATGGCCGAGGATTAGAAAAAGTGAGGAGACACATAGTGAACGAACAATGGAGAGATACCCATTTTCGGATTATCCATGGCCTTATCTACGGTTTTAACTTTCCTCAATCCGCTAACAATCCAGGCAGATCGACCTTTTGCCCTAAGTGTCAACAAGATAGAACTGACATGATCCATGGAATTTGGAGCTGTGCTAGGGTACAGGAATTCTGGCTAATGATCAAGAACATGATCATTGACATATGTGGTAATGTGGTGGAGTTGACACCTATGAATTATATATTCCAAAACCTTGATCCATTTCGTGGGCAGAATTCGGGGTACCATTTGGCACATGTTCTAATCTTGCTAGCTAAAAGATTGCTACTCTCTTACTGGCTGCGAGCTGATTTGCCTGGACAATCGGATATCTTAAGGGGTTTGTCCTCAACAATGGCCATTGATAGAAGGGAAACTTTAAGAGACAAGGAAGGCATGATGGGAACCTTTATGAAAAAATGGAGACGATATATAGAGTCACGGGAAACAGACGATGAAATTCAACAAATTATGAATCCATTCAGGGGGACTTCTTGGTACCTCTTAGAGGACATTAATCACTCCTTGGGAAAGCTGGGAAACTAGAGACCGGGTAACCAGAGATGAGATAAGAGGTAATTTCGAGATACAATATTGAAAGCTTAAAATCAACCTGCCTTAATGTACACTTGAAGATAAAGATCATTATTGCACATTACTGTCCACTTCAACGTTCTAATGTTTTGAAATTTGTTTTAATTTATGTTATTGGATTGATGATATTCATTTTGGAAAATACGATTGATAGGCGGACAATACATGATGTACTTCAGTTACAAGACAATAACCCTATCCAATGTTTTTGAACGATGTATGTTATGTGATGTACCTTCTTCTTCAATAAATATGATATTTAAAAAAAAAAAAAAAATACTTTTATATTGAAAGTAAAACTTTAATAAGGGCTTGATAAATCTTAAAGACATACATTTTGTAATCATCTCTGGTTTATAAAGTCCTTTTACTTTTTTCCTTAGGCCACCTTCACATTTGCGGACCCCTCCACAGCGTTCTGCGGAGGGGATCCACAATGTGACCGCAGCACCGCAAGCTCCTATATTTATAATGGGAGTGCACGGTGCTGCGCTTGACTGCGCATGACCATGGCTCCCTCTTCACTGCCATATGTTATCTGTGCGCAGGCGAAAGCCTGCGCACAAATCACACACTCTCGTCCGCACCAGAATTGCAACATGTCGCGTCCCTGGTGCGGACGAGAGTATGTGATTTGTGCGCAGGCGTACGCACACACATATGGCAGTGAATGGGTAGGCACGGTCATGCGCAGTCAAGCGCAGCACCGTGTGCTCCCATTATAAACATAGGAGCTTGCAGTGCTGCGGTCACATTGCGGATCCCTCCACAGAACGCTGCGAAGGGGTCCGCAAATGTGAAGGTAGCCTTACTGTGTCATTTGTCATTTTAATGACTACTTAGTCTCATGGGCTCTACTTTAATAATTGCCAGTATAAAAACACAAGTGAAAGGAGAGAGGACAAATGCATATAGATTAATTTACAACACACATATTGCTACAGACGTGCATCGAGTTAGTACCAAATACAAACAGAATTTGTGAATCCTTATTTATAAGAACACTAGATGGTGGCCCGATTCTAACGCATCGGTTATTCTACAATATGTGGGTGTGCGGCAGTGCGGGTGTACGGTGGTGTGGTTGTGCGAGTGTGCAGTGGTGGCCCCCTCAGTTCTCACCCCTCCAGGCTTCTGTCCAGCCACCTCTCACCCTAGCATGTCTTCTTCTTCTTCCTCCAGCATAGATGTCAACAATTCCAATGGCCTCAGGGGGCGGAGT
The DNA here is from genome assembly GCA_033576535.1 of Allobates femoralis. Lineage (NCBI taxonomy): Eukaryota > Metazoa > Chordata > Amphibia > Anura > Aromobatidae > Allobates > Allobates femoralis. The sequence continues at coordinate 114,654,742 of JARQOC010000011.1, forward strand.
TAACAGGGGGCATCATAGTAGGCGTGTCCAAGTGCATAGCCCTGATGTGGTGGGCGTGCCCTTGTTCACGGTCTTTACGACGTCCCGTTTGGTAGCTCCACCCCCCGCAGCCTTTGAATTTCTGGAGTCTATGCCATGAAAAGAAGAAGAAGAATGGCGGGGTGAGCGGCGGGCAGATGGAGCATGGAGTGGGGCCGGGAGGGAGCGTGGAGCGGGTGAGCAGCGGGCAGGAGACTGAGTGGAGGGGGGCCGGGAGACATGGAGATCTGTGCCTGTTTCGCTGTAACGGAAATCCCGCTTCGCTGATTGGTTGTGCCCAGCCAGCCGCGAACAATCAGCGATGCCAGCTTTGCGTTAGAGAATGTGAGTCAAGGTGGTTAGGGCTAGTGTGAGGTCAGTGCAGGTGAGTGTAGGGCTAAGTGTGAGGTGTGCAAGGTAAGTGTCACGTGAGTGCAGGAGAGGTGAATGAGGCAGGCAGAGTGTGAGTGAGTGCAGGCAAGTGTTACATGAGTGCAGGCAGAGTGTGACATGAGTGCAGGGCAGAGTGTGACATGAGTGCAGGGCAGAGTATGACGTGAGAGCAGGACAGAGTGTGACGTGAGTGCAGGGCAGAGTGTGACGTGAGTGCAGGGCAAGTGGACGTGAGTGAGGCAGAGTGTGACATGAGTGCAGGGTAAGTGTGAGTGGTGGGTGAGTGTGAGTACAGGGTGAGTGTAGGGTGTGTGGGTGTAAGTGGTCTGCAGTACTGGCTCCTGGTGCTGTGTACGTTTAGCTTAAGGACCTCTGGTGATGTCACAGCTATGTGATCTTGCTCCGGCCATGATTGTGACATCACCAAAGGTCCTGTGAGTATAGAGCCCCTGTCACACATAACGACGCACCAGCGATACCAATAACGATACGACCTGGCCGGGATCGCTGATGCGTCGTTTTCACATCGCTGTTCATTTCAAATAGAGGGATGGGAAAGCCGACAGTGAAGTCGGCTTTCCCACCCGCCCAAGTGAGTGTAGCGCTGTCATTTCTGTCACGTCAACCCTGCGTCGCTGATGTGTCGCCAGTGCTTTTATTTGTAAAAACATATTTGCCGGTACGCATTTCAGATTAATTTTCCTTATGACAGGGGTGCAGAAAGGCTCTCTGCCGCCTGAGCCTAGGTGAGAACCGGGGGGTGGGGTTGCTGTCGGCGGCCGCAGGTGAGGAACTCAGGGGCAATGCTTTTGGCGGCCACAGGTGGGTGGGGTTGCTGTAGGCGGCTGCTGGTGAGGAGCAGGGAGGGGGAGTGCTGTCGGTAGCCAGCGCTGCTGATTTTACCTTATGCTGTCGGCGCACGTCACACAGGGAGCCGGCTGCATGGTGCAGGCGCCGCCCCTTTCTGCTCCGCGGCTCCCCCTGCCTCCTTGCTGCCTGAGCCTAAAGGCTCATATTGACCATTGGACAGTGCGGCCCTGCCTGTGCATGGCACGCATCCCCTATGCATGGCACACGTCCCCTATGCATGGCACACGTTCCCTATGCGTGGCACACGTCCCCTATGCATGGCACACGGCCATTATGCATGGCACACGTCCATTAAGCATGGCACACGTCCCTATGCATGGCACTCGTCTATTATGCATGGCACACATCCCCTATGCATGGCACACGTCCCCTATGCATGGCACACATCCCCTATGCATGGCACACGTCCCCTATGCATGGCACATGTCCATTATGCATGGCACACATCCCCTATGTGTGGCACACATCCCCTATGCGTGGCACACGTTCCCTATGCTTGGCACACTTTCCCTATGCTTGGCACACGTTCCCTATGCTTGGCACACGTCCCCTATACAGGGCACATGTCCTCTATGCATGGCACACTTCCCTATGCATGGCACACGTCCACTATGCATGGCACACGTCCCCTATGCATGGCACACGTCTTCTATATATGGCACACGTCCCCTATGCATGGCACATGTCCCATATGCGTGGCACACATCCATTAAGCTACCCTATGCATGGCACACATCCATTATGCATGGCACACGTCCCCTATGCATGGCACACGTCCCCTATGCATGGCACATGTCCCATATGCGTGGCACATGTCCCCTATGCGTGGCACACATCCATTATGCATGGCACATGTCCCCTATGCGTGGCACATGTCTTTTATGCGTAGCACATGTCCATAATGCGTGGCACATGTCCCCTATGCATGGCACATGTCCCTATGCGTGGCACACATCCCTATTCGTGATACACGTCCCCTATGCGTGACACATGTTCTCTATGCAGAGCACACGTCCCCTATGTGTGGCACATGCTCCCCTGTATTAGATATGGCCCCCATGCTGCTCTATTCTTCCCTCCTCCAACGCTGATCTCCTGGTCTCCCTCCGTGCTGCTGTGATCAAGCAGAGATGAAGCTGCAGAGCTCATCCACTTCCTGGTTCTGTGCGGTCATGTGATCGTCACAGCAGAGAGTGACATCATCTCTGTGTGTGATCACAGCAGCAGCCGAGAGACCGGAGAGACATCGGGAGATCAGCGCTGGAGGAGGAACCTGGAGGTAAGTATAGAGTTTATTATTTTACTATGGCAGCAGCATGGGGCCATATCTAACACAGGTGGGGCATGTGCCATCACAGGGGGGGCGCAGGACCATATAATATGCGCCGCTCCCCCAGCCCATCACTGTGGTGCGGTTTCAGCACCACGGTGATGGATAGCGGCTATGCATATTATATGACCGGGAGCAGGAAATCTCCTGCTCCCTCCTGCAGCCTCCCCCAGCCTCCACCAGCTCACATTTTCCGGTACACCGTACTGTCGCAAAAAAAGCACTGTCCGTCGCCTGGTTTTGAATGCGCGCACCTATTTGCATAGTCTGCGCTCATTGAGTCTGAGCTGCCTCTGTCTGGCACGCGATTTCGGCTTCTGACAGACGCCTTAAACAATTATATAGTAGATAAGATTATTTACTGTATAATGTCAAAAAAGTTTTGAAAACCACAGATTAACATATTTGAGGAAATAAGTTAATATACATAACAATCTACCTTAAATATTTAGAATAATTTTAATATTAAATTTAAGTACTACCAATAACCTAATGTTTTCATTAATCAATCAGTAGAAGCAGAACAATACATTCAGAGAGTATTAATTGTGAATCAAAGGCCTCATTCTGTCTCTCAGATCAACCACTTTTCTCTAATGAAGCTGCTTTAATGGTTCATTTTAATCCATCTGTGTGCTGTAGAAATAGTAAAATGTAGTACAGTAAAGCATTTCTTTTACCTTTTAAGATGGATGAACATTAAATATTGATGATTCCAATAAAATTTTTATGGTAATACACACTGAGTACATTGTTCAGACCAGATAAAGCCTTTAAAGAATTCTTATTTAACTTTTAATTTTGCTTCTAATTTTCATTAGTAGACATAGTTGTTGCCTGCGGGAAACAATAGGTTGTTAAGCAAAAAAGAGAACTTTTCTAAGAACTAATTATTACTAATAGAGGAAATATGAATATAAAGTAAAATTAGAATTCCCCAAACCAGTTTTCTGTTTTCAGAGAGATCTTTTGTTCTGGATAGAATAAGTGTCCTTTAGACCTTTTCATTTTTCCTTTTTGGCCTTGAGCATTCAACTTGATTACCCCAACTAAAGAGAATAAACTGAGAATGAATGAGATCTTGGAAGGTACTGAGTGGTATAGGGACTAATACAGTCAATGATTCATGGGAATAGTGGAATAGTCTGCAAAATATCTCTCGAACAGCAGAGAACTGTGGCTGGTGGCACCTATAAAGGTGTACGTAGAAATTATGGGGCCCCATAGCAGAATTTCTAATTGGTCCACCCCCCCAAGAAAAAGTAATAATAATAATCGTCTGGGTCATATAAGCACATATCTCACATCTTTGCAGTCCTTACAATGTAATTTCCTCCTATTAAGGCCTCTACATTCCCTTTCATTGCAGCCATAAAGTACAATGCCAACAAAAGTGCCCCCAAACACTGCATGATGCCCCTACAATTGAATTCCTCCACAGGACCCTTCACACACAGTATGATGACCCTACTGTACCCTGCTCAACTATCACGGCAATGAATAGTGGCCCCCAACACAGTATGATACCCAACTGTGACCCCCACACAGTCATTCATGCAGTGAAGTGGACCTACATACAGTATAATGGTCTCTTTTATCACTCCAAAAGTATCATGGACCCCACACTGCCCTCTTCACAGTATAATGGACCCCACACAAACCTTCACATTTTATAATTACGTGCATACAATATAATGGACCTCTAATAGGCCTCCATAAAGTATAAAGGTTTCCTCATAGCCATCCAATATAATGCCCTCCACAAAGCCATTCAAATATTATAATGGCCACACATAGCCTTCTATAAGGCTATAGGGCCCACATAGTCCTCTATATGGTATAATGCACCCCCCATAGTCCTCCATATAGTATAATGGGCCCCACATTGCCTTCCATATAGAATAATGCTTTCCATAGTTCTCTATTTATTATAATGCTCCCCCATAGTCCTCCATTTAATATAATGCAGCCTCCATATAATATAATGTTGCCTATATAGTCCACCATATAGTATAAAGCAGCCTCTATAGTCCTCCATATTGTATAAAGCAGCCTCCATAATCTTCCATATAGTTTACTGCAGCCTCTATAATCATTCATATAATATAAAATAACCTCTATAATCCTCCATATAACATAATGCAGCCTTTATAATCCTCCATATAGCATAATGTAGCATCTATAATCCTCCATAGAGCTTAATGTAGCCTCTATAATCCCCATAGAGCATAATGTAGCCTCTATAATTCTCCATGTAGTATAATGTAGCCTGTATAATCCCCCATATAGCATAATGTAGCCTCTATAGTCCTGTCCTCCATACAACATAATTTAGCCTCTATAGTCCTGTCCTCCATATAGTATAATGTAGCCTCAATTGTCCTGTTCTCCATATAGCATAATGTAGCCCCAATTGTCCTGCCCTCAATAATAATTTTTATTTATATAGCGCCAACATATTACGCAGCACTTCACATTACAAAGTTTATGTTTAAACAATCATAAGAAACAATTAGAAATACAATACCAAACACAATACAATACAATACAATACAATACAAGCATAATATAATACAATAATTAGAGAAAAAACACATGACAGCCCTACTCATAAGAGCTTACAATCTAACAGTGAGGTGGGGTTGACAAAGTACAGGCGCTTATTTACAACGATGGTATAGTCAACTTGAGGAGATGGGTAACAGTTAGGAGCAGCATAAGTGGCCACCACCCATTATTTGTGATCCACTTGAGACTGGTGGTGTGGATAGGCTATGTCTAAATGACTTTGACTAGGGATCATAATAGGCTGCCTTAAAAAGATGTGTTTTTAGGGATCGCCTGAAACTATCTAAGTTGTGGATACATCTAATTTCTTGGGGTAGAGCATTCCAGAGTATTGCAGCAGCTCTGGAGAAGTCTTGGATCGGGAGAGGGAGGTTTGGATTAATGCAGAAGTGAGTCTAATGTCACTTCCAGAGCAAAGAGAATGGGTGGGCTGATAGACAGAGAGGAGGGAGGAGATGTAGGGAGGTGCTGCACTCCATATAGCATAATGCAGCCTCTATAGTTCTGTCCTCCTTATAGCATAATATAGGCTCCATAGTCTAGTTCTCTATGTAGCATATTGTACCCTTATAGCCTTCTGGCCACCGTATGGCCTCTCCTTGGTCCCTGCTGCTCCAGTGTGCTGCTCTGCCCCTGCTGTGTCCTGTGCTCTGCACACCTCAGTACAGTGGTGCATAGTAGTGAGTCATCACGCCCTGCTTTACTGAGACAACATAGAGTGCAGATACAGTGGGAGAATGAGGAGTGAAGGAGCGCTCTATGCTCCATCTTTCCTCATTGTAATGATGAGTGGGAGAGCCCCATGCCTGTGCTGGCTCGGGTCTCCTTGACTCACGAGCCCCATAGCAGCCACCTGGTCTGCCACCCTTGGTGGTACACCACTGGTAAGTAGCTATTGTAAAAGTTAATGTCTAATTTTTATTCATGCTTATGAAATCAGCCAAACCATACACATCTAACAGTAGGTAGCAGTGTTTCAAATTCTTTGCTTTCAATTAGTGCATAATATGGTTATGACTTTAAAGCAACTTTTAGAAAGCAGTAATTCTCCTTACTTGGAGCTAACTAATGTAAGCACAATCTCAGAATTACATTGTTACCTCTGTGTTAGGGGTCATATTCTGTAAGTTTAATGCATGTATTTACATTTTAACCGGTTGGTATCTTCATCTGTTTTCATCCCCGCTCTGGTCGTTCCAGCACCACATAATGGCTTTGAAACCTGACAGATCACTGTATGTTCCAAAAGTAATTTTTCTCAATGCAGTCTATAGGACTAAAAACAATGGTATGGAGCCTCATTTAAATTCCCATATACATGAGCTGAGAAGATTTTTAAAAGTGACTTCCACTTCACACAGCAATCACTTTGGAATTTGGGTGAAGAGGGTTACTGTCAGTGGTTTACCACCAACGGCAGCAGACCTTGTTACCGCTATGGGATCTATATGACAGATCACTGTATTTTCCAGAAGTCAATACAAGTCTGCCTCCCCCTCCTGGTATCACACTTTCGACTGTATCAACTGCCTGATAAAGGGACATTATAATATTTTAGAGGACAATGTTGAAGCCTTAATATTTTGTGGAGGGCTATCTAAGGGTTTTCATAATGTATGCTAGCAATTATGCAGTGTAAAGGTTTGTGTGGGAGCCATTATAATATTTGGAGGGCTTGTGGGGTGATTATACTGTATGTAGGTCCATTATATTGCATGAAGGGCAGTGTGGGGGTGACAGTTTAGGTTTCAACCTGTGTTGGGGTTCACCATACTTTGCTGGGGTAGTATGGTCATCATACTGTGCTGTGGAAGGTACTGCAAAGGAATTCACTGTCGGGTATCATAAAGTTTTTTGGGGGCACTGTTGAAGGCATCATACTTTAAGGGTGCAATGAAAGGGGAATCTAAGCGTTCAGTAGGAAGAAGATTATGTTGTAAGGGCTTTAAAGTGGTCAGATATCTGTTACATTGCTGAATATTTTTTTTTTTTAGGTTGGAGCCCAATTATGTCTTCTGCTATGGCGTCACATACTTTCTATGTGCACATCTGGTTACTGATAAGTATGTAACTTCATGCACAACACTTACATATGTGATCCGAAGGAAAAGCATAAAAAATAAAACACTGGAGTATTGCTTTAAAACATCACTCCAGCATTTTTTTTACTCAGCACTCGAGTAGAACTTTCAATCTAAGCCCCCTGTCTTATACTGACCTTCTGCGGGCTACACCTTTTACTGATGCTGCTCTAGACTTGTGAATTGTAACTTTTGACTGTCCGGAAGTTAGAAGTTACATCACAAATTCCCAATGCACCTTTGAGAGCCAGAACAAGAACCATGGTTTCATAGAGATTAGGGATGGGCGAATCTACTCGCTAGGACTCGTTACTCAGCGAGTAGTAAGGGACTCGCAGGACTCGGTACTCTGCGAGTTTCCCAGCGTTTACTCGCACGAGTCCAATGCAAATCAATGGCAAACGCTGACAAAACTAGGAATGCCATTGTATTGCATTAGACTCGGCTACTGTGCCAGTGATAGCAGGGAAACTCGCAAAGTAACTGCTGTTACTTTGCAAGCCGAGTCCAGCTGTCTTCTCTGTACAGACTGCCGCAGCTCCAGGGTCCTAGAGCCCGCCTGCTCACAGAGATGATGTAGCAGAGCTGAGATTGTTCTCAGTCTGCTCATTCCCTGTGCATAGACATCTATATCTATGCACAGGGGATGTAGCAGAGAGGACATCGCGTTTTGGACTGCGTCGGACAGAAGAGGATTTTTTTAATTAAAGATGGAGTCCCTAATGGCTTTTTTTTTTATTTCAAATAAAATTTTTTCTCTGTGTTGTGTTTTTTTAACCCTTTATTGGAGATTCTTAGTGGCTGGGTCAAACATGGCCTGATATTAAGAATCTCGGGCTTAATACCAGCTTGTATAACAAAGCTGGTATTAACCCCTTTATTACCCAGCGTGCCACCGCCACCAGGGCCGCTGGAAGAGCGGGATTCAGCGCCAGAGGATGGCGCTTCAATGAACGCGCCATCTTCTGGGGCGGCTGCGGGCTGCAATTTGCAGCGGGGGGTGCCCAGAAAGCTTGGGCATCCCTGCGCTGCGGATTCCAGCCCCCAGCTGCTTAGCTGTACCTGGCTAGACATAGAAATTGCGTGGAGCCCCACGCATTTTTTTTTTTAATTATTTCATGAAATTCATGAAATAATTTAAAAAAAGGGCTCCCCTATATTCTTGTGTCCGGCCAGGTACAAATAGGCACCTGGGGGTTGGGGGCAGCCCGTCGCTGCCTGCTGGATCCGGCTGGTTCCAGAAATACGGCGAAGCCCACGTGAAATTTTTTTCTGACAAATCCATAAAACAATGTAAATAAAAGGGACTGCATCTTTATTAACCCCTGGACCATGGGCGAGGGGTTAATAAAGATGCAGTCCCTTTTTTAGGATTGTTTTATTGATTTTTCAGAAACAAAATTACATGGGCTTCGCCGTATTTCTGGAACCAGCCGAATCCAGCAGGCAGCGACGGGCTGCCCCCAACCCCCAGGTGCCTATTTGCACCTGGCCAGACACAAGAATATAGGGGAGCCCTTTTTTTTTATTATTTCATGAATTTCATGAAATAATAAAAAAATAATGCCTGGGGCTCCGCGCAATTTCTATGTCTAGCCAGGTACAGCTAAGCAGCTGGGGGCTGGAATCCGCAGCGCAGGGATGCCCAAGCTTTCTGGGCACCCCCCGCTGCAAATTGCAGCCCGCAGCCGCCCCAGAAGATGGCGCGTTCATTGAAGCGCCATCCTCTGGCGCTGAACCCCACTCTTCCAGCGGCCCTGGTGGCGGTGGCATGCTGGGTAATAAAGAGGTTAGGGCCAGCTTTGTATTATCAGCTGGCCCTAAGCCCGAAATTTATGGCGGTCACGCCAATATTAGACATGACCGCCATGAATTTCTATTAAATTGTTTTAAAAAAAACACAACACAGAGAAAATTTTTTATTAGAAATAAAAAAAAAGCCATTAGGGACTCCATCTTTAATTAAAAGAATCCTCTTCCGTCTGACGCAGTCCAAAACGCGATGTCCTCTCTGCTACATCCCCTGTGCATAGATATAGATGTCTATGCACAGATATAGATGTCTATGCACAGGGAATGAGCAGACTGAGAACAATCTCAGCTCTGCTACATCAGGCAGGAGGTGGGCTCTAGGACCCTGGAGCTGCGGCAGCCAGCACACAGAGCAGACAGGACTCTTATCTGTGCGAGTTTCCCAGCAATTACTTGCAAAGTAAACGAGTCCAATGCAAATCAATGACAAAACTAGGATTGCTTCAGGCTGAAGCTTCCGAGACACATCTGTGATTTGTAAATCGCACACTACTCGCTATTACTCGCTTCCCCATTCATTAACATTGGACTCGCTAGACTCGCAACGAGTAGCGAGTCCCGGGCTCGGACTCACTAGAGTCAAGCGATTCCGAGTAATTTAGGATTCGCCCATCACTAATAGAGATATATTGAGTTGCGACCTCAAGTGCACCTCATAACACACTGGAGCTGCCGGCAGGTCACAAATCATTGGAAGATGAAGTTGCCGGAAGTATAGGACATAGGAGTATAGGACAGGGGGCAGGGACTTACATTTAAGGCACCACTCCAGTGATGCAATAAAAAACCACTGGAGTGATGTTTTAATGTTTTAATACAGGCAAAACTCCCTGGAAAAAGTAAGAAATAGCTCTCCTTCAGAGGGGTGATATCTGTCCCTGTAACTTATAGGTAGGGACACTGTGAACCAACTGACCACTGACCAAATGAAAGATATCTCTGCAATGTTACCAGAATCCCGGGACATGGTTTTCTTCTACTTATTTTATTATCACATAAATAAATACTATTAATTGATAATTAATTACAAATATGATTTTTTAGCTAAATATTTCTTGTTATTTATAAAAATAAATAGGTGTTATTACTTCATATACATTTCAGTGATTTCTACATTTTAAGTAACCTTGCAACACTTTATTTTTCGCAATAAAACCTCATTTTTTAAAGTAGAAATCTGTAACAGCTTCCATTTCAATCCTAATTTACTTAATCCTTTATCCAATTTCATAGATTTACAATTCTGGAAAGGAGGAAATCTGCTCTAAATGTTCCATTTATATTCGCTGTGAAAGTCTTTGTACAAGTAAATACATTGCACAAAATAACAGTGTTGGATTGAAGAAGGCAAACTGTGATACAATTACAAGTGCACACACGTAAGGGGGGTTTACACGTTGCGATATCGGCGTCCAATTTCAATGAAAAGTCACGCGGTTCGATCGTTGGAGGCTATATCGTTCCTGCGTTGTATGGTGTGAACGTACAATATGATGCAGGAACGATGTCAATGCGATATCGGGGATTGAATGAGCGTGCTATTCAATGCCCCGATATTGAAGGGAGATTGGAGCCGGATCGTGCTGTGTGACAGCCCAACTACGATGCGATTTGAAATGTCACCCATTTACTCCCATGTTAAAGGATCGTTCCTGGGTTGGGGGGC